>OU015641.1:13075363-13702274 GCA_907165235.1 Zeuzera pyrina
CGATAGATAATATATGAAATACATACTTTGAAATAATTAAATTCTCAGAAGAATATAACAAATCTCACAAGCGCAATAAAATTTTTATTGCTGATCATACCTATTACAAATTGATTTCAGTTCACGTGCTATCCGACAAGCGCCATGGGACGTCGATCTGAATCATTGCCACGTGTAAATGACCAGGCAATTCCTACAGACTACCCATCCAATAACCAATTCATACAATTTCATAATACAACAACTGAACGTATAGTCTGTGGAAATAAACATATTAAAAACACTGGTTTTATGTTTTAAATTATTATATTACAATTCGTAACAATTAATTCAAAACACAAATTCTGTTAATAATACAAAATTAAATACACTTCCTAATATTTATTATTCAGTGATTTTACATTACATATAATTTTATATCATGTTATGCATTTTCTCTATGATGTTATGTTTTATATTATGTGACATATACACACCGTTGAGGTTTCACACCTGAGAGCAATAACATTTAGTTAACAAATTTAATCCATGCTTAACACTCCCTGGGCCGATTTTTTAATACATTTTGAAGACAATTCCAAAACGTGACAGTAGTTTAAATTTCACAGAGTAACTTAGTATCTCTTTGAAAACGAAATAAACAGTCTCATAATTTCCGTAAACTCCTTAAAATTCCAAGGGTAACCGTCCACGCACTTGCCCCCGGCGCCTGATTTGTGACCGCCTGCAGAAGACGTATTGTGGTCCCTTACACTCCACCAATATAAATCTAATAGACGTTGACCACTAATTTATGGTCCTACACTTTATTGCGACCTTTTTTAACTGTTAAGTTTATACCTAGGTCGGTGTCAGAGACGTGCCTTGACTAAGCCCATGTCGATGATGTGGTGTTACACATTATGTAAAAATATCGATAAATCAACCAAGATGAAAATTTATTTTATCCCATTTGTTACTTAAATTTAAAATAGAGGGTAGATTTCTACGCCTCAATCTACACTACCAATAAAAATCGACCAAGAGTATGTCCATATTAAGGGATATAGACACTTTAAAAAAAACAAATTAGATCTCCTATTCCTTTATATACCTATTGATTTTTTTTATTTTTCATGTACGAGTTTAGACTACGTTGACGTCATTGTATACATGCCGAATTTCAGACAAATACGTTTGAAGATGACAGAATAAGTCGACTGTGACTACAACATACGGACAGACGAGAACAGATATGATAATTGATAAGTGATGAATTCTTATAATAATTATTAGCTGTTTTTCGCCAAAAACTCGAATTATTAGTCGACACGTGTTTCGTTTTTGTAAAGAAGCTAGGCATCGCATTACTAATGTCGCCGAGCCAAGCTAGTCAGCCTCGCCAGCCAAGCCACGCTTGCCGACTCTGCTGAGCTTGCCGGCCTTGGAGGCTAGCCAGCCTTACCTATTATTTTCAGCTATCCAATACTTCCTGCAGCCAATTCGTGAAAGGAAGTGACGTCAAGCTGGTCTGTTAAAGCAAGCGAGTGTCGCTACTGTCGTCGGGTCGGCCTACTTGACGTCACATCCTGCCTGCCACCCCTACTGTCTATTACTACTGCCAAGTCGTGGGTGAAGTGACGTCAGCAAGTCTATATAAGCCAACGCGCGCCAAGATTTGGATCATTAGGCACACTAATCGGCCTTCAGCCGTCTCGCCCGTCTCGCTAACCGGGTCCACTAGAGGCCCGGCCCTCACCCGCAAAGGAAGCCAGGTAAAATGCACGCAGGTCCGGAAAGCTCTCCTGGTGACGAATTGAGCCCAAGGTCCGCCCTCCATATGACGTATCCCTCGGTTCGAGGACCCCTTAAGCGGTCGACCATCTGGCAGGGCGCCTTTAGCACTCGCCCCAACGCTACCGGTGACGCTGTAAAAGACACTAGGCAAAGAGGGATTTTTTTGTCGATTCGAATCGGACACTACTCAGTCGTCTTACAATATTTACTAACGGTTGATAAGCGGTATCCATCTTGAAATCAAGAAATACCATAATTTCAACCAGGAAGATGGATACCGCTTATCAACATCATGGAATCCTGTCATCAGTGAGTGTGTCCGGAGCCGGAAAACCGGACGTCACCAGTGTGTAGATGTCGTTAGTGTGGTGTGTCGAAGTACCGACAGTGACAATAACAAAAATTAAGAAATGCATTGAATGAGTGTGGTTAGTTGCAAAAAACCGCAGGCTACGAAGACGTCATTCATACTCAGCAGTCTGCCCGTGACCACGATCGGTGCAATCCGGTCGAAACGTCGGGATAAAATAGGTAATTAGCCTTAAAGTATAAACGCAACATAGACCCGTTAGTAAATATTGTAAGATGTGTACTACTCAGTCGGCGCTATCCAGCGTAAATCCAGCATAAACCAAAAACAAAAAAGTCTGGATCATTATACAAAAGTTCGTTTCCTAAATTGACCTGACCGTGGATCGAACCCGGGACCCTAGCTAGGAAAGCAGATGCATATGCCACTGCGCCAACGGGCCAGTCAACAAAATGAAAGGTATTGATGCACAGATTTGTTATCAAGCATTGGAAATCACCGTTCCTTCGAGCTGGAACGAGCCCTAATAAAAGCTCAAGCTTTTGCCCACTTAAATTTTTCAAATTTTAATTTTATGTTCAACTTAGATTAGGTTACAATTACTCATCACATAAAATCGTTATTTCTCCTCTCGCAAAGTTATAAAACTAGCGTTGGTTGCTTGGTTGCAGTGAGAGGTGAAATGGTATTGTACTTGTTATAATCGCGATCGTGATAGTCTGTTACAGCTTACAACTTGAAATTATCATAAATTGAAAACGTTATAAATTGCATTTATATTTATTATATATAGGTACATATATAATATACATAATATATCCTCACACTGTATCGCTAACGAGGTAGTCAGAGAAGATGGAATGCCAAGCAGATCATGATGCTGTGAAGCATTTAAAGAATATTGACAAACATGCTCTACACATCAGTCCGCAAGATTTTTCATTGAACACTTCATTTAGTCTTGCGAGCATACAACAACATATACCAAAGATCCATTTACAGAGAGAAGATAGGTCGCCATAGATAATCTATAGAAATAAAAATGAAGTGCTGTTCGTCGGTAAGAGCATAATTTACTAATGGCTGGAGCGATTTGTCAGTTTTTTTTAATGTCTGTAATAGTCGGAATAAGGTTTTTATGGAAAGAAATATCATATAATTATAGATTATAAGCGTTTAAGACTGTGCTTAAAACGCCACAAAAATTAGGTTAATTGCATTGTATTGACCTTGACGTGTAGACGACGAGGGTTCTCGGGGTCTTCGTATTAAGCAATCTGCTTACTCGTCATAAAATCAAATTATACCGCTTCTACATCACGAGTCAGTTTACAATGGAGACATCTATACGTCGCAAAAACAAATATTTTAAAATATAAACTTATAATCTGTCGTCGGTTGCAGCTGGATGTGAAATGCTATAATAGTTATAATCGCGATCGCAATAGAGTTTATTATGGTTTACAACTTGATATTATCATAAAACGTTATAAATTGCATTTATACATACATTCTATCTAATATATAATTTTTTTTTATTCTTATTTTATGCGCTGCCACACCGTTCTTGCGATTGCGATGAAATTTGGTATGGAGATAGATTGAATCCTGAGGAAAGACGTAAGCTATTTCAAAAATAAAAAACGCGGAAAAAGTCGCGGACATCAACTAGTTACTAGTCCCTTTCCTTCGCTTTAGTTTGTCTCTTTCCTTCCCTTTAGTTTGTTCCTTTCCTTCGTTTACTTTTGTTCATAAGCCTGAGTATGACAGAAGACTGTCATACTCCAAGATGATATCCTTAACGAGGTAGTCAGAGAAGATGGAGTGCCAAGCAGATCATGATGCTGTGAAGCATTTGAAAACTATTGCCAAACGTGCTGTTGACATCAATCTGCCAAACTAGTTGTTAAAAATCATTAAAAATTATCTGAGGTATAGTATGAAGCAAGAGAGACTGTCAGCTTTAGGAGTACTATCCATAGAAGCAGAGTTAGCTTTTATCACAATGCTACGGCGAATGGTGTTTAATGAAATTCCACGTCATGCACTGCTCCAACACTGCTCAATTTTACGATCATACCAAAGAGTATAGTAATTATACCAAGACATACTATAATGTATACAGGCCAAATATCCATTTCTTTTTCTTTCTTCATGGCATGCATGGCGCACAGATTAGCGGATTTGCTAATGCCAAGTATTAATAACTAGAATCGCTGATAAGTTTAAACAGTTAGGCAATGAAATGCACACGTCACAGTATTGTTATAATTCATGACGACGAACACATGTTTCACGTTCGAAGTAAATTCGTTTTTTCTCCTAATCATAAAACTCCTCCAGTAAAGTGATAGTAGGCTTTACTGAAGTTACAAAGGACTTCTTTGGAGAGCGTGAGACAGCGACACATGTTTATTTAGACCTACTCCATTCTTTTCACTTACACAGACTTTAAAATACAATATACTATCACCTTTGTACTTTGAAACTCCCAAAAATGTAAAAAATAGAAAATCTAAATAAAGTGACAACCTCACTTTTTCGTTCCCGCCAAAAAGTCGAAATCAAATATCCATTTACAGAGTGAAGGTAAATCGCTATAGACAATCTATAGAATAAAAATGAAGTGCGGTTCGTCGGTAAGAGTATCATTTACTAATGGCAATTTTTTTTTAAATTTTCGTAATAGTCCTAATAAAGTTTTTATGGAAACAAATATCATGGAGATTATTAAGCGTTTAAGACTGTGCTTAAAACGCCACAAAAATTAGGTAAACAGCATTGTATTGACCTTGACGTGTAGACTGACGAGGGTTCTCGGGGTCTTCGTATTAAGCAATCTGGTTATTCGTCATAAAATCAAATTATACCACTTCTACATCACGACTCAGGTCAGAATGTAGACATCTATACGTCGTATACACAAATATTTTAAAATATGAAGTTATAAAACTACCGTTGGTTGCAATGAGAAGTGGTATGCTATTGTAGTCATGATCGCGATTACGATAGAGTCTATTATAGCTTTCAACTTAAAATTATCATAAAATGAAAATGTTATAAATTGCATTTATACATATACATACGTATATAATATATGCATATCCTTACGCTGTATCCCTAACGAGGTAGTCAGAGAAGATGAAATGCCAAGCAGATCATGATGCTGTGATGCTCTTCATATTAGTCCGCAAGATTTTTCATTGAACACTTGATTCAATCTTGCGACCATACAACAACATATACCAAATATCCATTTAGAGAGAGAAGGTAGGTAGGTAGCCGTAGAAAACACAAGTCAAAAAAAAATTTTTTTTTGAGTCTATTATTTAATTATTATTTTCTCACTGTCTACATAGAAAAGCAACCAAAAACTCCATTCATAATTAATAAAGTTTGCTTTTGTACTTTATACAATGATAAATAATGTCTTAAGGTTTTGGCATATTGTTTAAGGGGTAACAGCTTTTAATACAAATGAGAGGGGATGAAGGGGAGATTGCGAGTGGTATAATAATGACGTAATTCATAAATAAGTGTGCGCACGCGCTTTTCCAGAAAAAAAACATATTTTGTGTCACGAGATCTAAAAATGTACAAATGACGTTAACTCCTTTTGCTACATTTACGGTGAATTCATTAAAATAAGAGCCAAAAAATGTAGTTTATTAACAAATATAAAGCTCTGTGAAGCCTATACAGCTTATTTTAAACTTTTCATACGAAGTCAAAATAAAATACGGGCACCTTATTTCTCAGTAGTAACTGCAGAAACACTAAAAGTTAAGAGAATACAGCATAGCTTACAGGAGAAATTCAAATATATATATTTTTATTACTCCTGCCAAAAAAAAAGCAAGATTTGTTATATCGACAAAAATGTGATGTGTATATGTTATTTTTATTATTATTATTATGTGTATTCGCTTATTTCCACTATACTTGATAACTTCAAACTCATTGCATTGCAGAATGTCCCTGAAAGTACTTATTATTAACATGCTCACTTAGACCAATTTAAAGAAACATGGGCGACATATTCAGAAGAGCAAGGGAATGTTTTCACCAAAATGTGATGGAATTTGGGCAACGTTATCAAGGACAATACAACAAGAACGTTGGGATGGGTTAAGGGACATTTGTGGGCTAATACGAGAAAGATTGTACTAGCACAGAAGAAGTATCAAATACATTCATTTTTAAAGCTTGTTTGTATTTTATTTTGTATTTGTACATTTACTTTTACTGTGTTTTGTTAATTGGTGATGTAAATAATTATATAAATTAAAGTTCGTTTTCGTTTTATACGTTATTGAATTTATAAAAATAGAGATTTTTCTTATTTGAAATTTTGTTATGGTTGCTACAAAAGCAAACTTCATACGACAAAAATATTTTTTCTTTCATTAATTGTTTAAGACTGTGCTTAAAACGCCACAAAATTTAGGTTGAAATTAGGTTGACTGCATTGTCGCTTTGTGTAGACTGACCAAGGTTCCGGGGTCTTCTTATTAAGCAATCTGCGTACTCGCCATAAAATCAAATTATACTTCTACATCACTAGTCAGTTTACAATGCAGACATCTATACGTAAATCTATTGAACGCTTCATTCAATTTTGCGAGCATACAATGACATATACACGCCAAATATCCATGTTGCCAACGCCATAGATAGTCTATAGAAATAAAAAGTGTTCTTTAGTAAGACTGTCACTTATGAATGGCTGAAACGATTTGGCTAATTTTCGTAATAGTCCGGATAAGGTTTTCATGGAACGAAAAATTGGAAAAAAGTTGCCCGTAAAATTGGAAACTTTTCGAAAATCCTTTATTCTACGTCATTTTTTAAACAAATTTGGACATGACAACTTGGGTCCATGTTGGGTCAGCTAATACATAATATTGTTTAAAGAGGTAGGTCGCAACTAAATTAATATATTATAGGTAACTACTATCTTCAATAAAAATGTTATTGTAATATGCAAACCAAATGCAAACAAATGAAAATTGTTTTGAATAAGTAATCTAACAATAGCACCACAAAAATGTCGCCATATGAAAATACCTGTGGAAGTAATATCGTGACTTTTGACGGGAACGAGAGAAGTGTTTACATTATTCTTTTTTCTCGACTTTCAGTAATCTTTGTAGGTACAATGGCAAAAATATTATTTTATTATTATTATATTAGTCGTTAGTGTGCGTAAGTGTACCTACAGTTACGGAAAATGTTTATATGAAGATTTTATTGTTTATATGAAGATTTCGCTTTCTGCTAAAAAATTCTGAAGTTTAGAAATATGAACTGCCAACATACATATTATAGATACATATCCTCACGCTTTATCTCTACCGGGGTAGTCAGAGAGGACGAAATCCCAATCGCAGTACCTACATAAAATATTCTTTTTTCTCCTCCTCAAATCTCATCACTCTCCTTGCGCACTTTCGCTTAAGTATGAGAGCGCCATTTTGACTTTTCCGTCAGACACTCCGACTACTTGACTTTCATAAGTTAGCCTTTGTCTTCGTCGATTTTTGCTATCACTCACTTTCGCTCTGTAGATATATAAGAATAAAGTAAAAATTTTAAATTATAATTCGGATTATCATGTGGGGTTATTAATGCAAGCTTTGAATTTGATCATGTTAGATCAGTGTATCATGTTAGATTTTTTCTTTTTAGCCAACTTTTTAGGTTCTATAGCCAACTGTTACAAAACGGAACCCTTGTATTATCGTCTTTTCCGTCTGTCTGTCTGTATGTCACAGTTATAATAGCACCACAATAGACTATTGGCACTATGAAGATGTTTGAAAGGTATTGTATTCTATAAAACACTATAGGTAGGTACAGTGGTGTAGCAAAATTATACAAAAAATTAAACTTTTTAAGAAAAATATTAAACCGACTTCAAAAAAAAAACACTGAAAATACAAGATAACTATCCTTTACAAACTTCATAAACCGTAGTGAATTTTATCGCCCACAAGTCATTTCCATCGATCGCCACTTTTATCTAAAACTCGTACACGAAACTATTGAAAATTAAAAGACCATGAAGCACTCAACCTATAGAAACGAAACATCGGACCATCTTATTCACCATTTGTCAATTTATTTACACTAACAAATATCAACTCTCGCTCGCATTTAAGCAGTACATAACCAATAGCCAATACTGGACCTGTGTGTACGTCTCTGTATATTCCGACAGATATTTAAATATTTATGTAATGACTTATTAGTCTATTCGGTGGTGTGGCAAAAACATAAAAAATCGAACTATAAAACAGAACACAGTAACCGCAACAGTCTATAAACGTAAATTGTTTTCATACAAAATAAATGACATTGCCACTCTATAGGTTGAGTGCTCCATACAAGAGGCAAAAATTTCAATACATTTATAAACGGCGTAGAACCCAGTGATTTGTGTAACAAAACCTCATTTTAACATCCGGTTAAATGTGTACACAACGTAAGTTAAGTGTGTAGAAGACCTAATAATAATTTTAGATACCTATTTAAAAATATCGAGGGTAGATGATAAAAAATCTGCCTCAGACACGGTGAAACTTGATGAGATAGTTTGCTTGGACCACGACCGATGCAATTCGGTCGAAAGTCAAGCCAAAATAAAAGGCAATTTCCGATTTTTCCATTGATTTTTCAGATATTTTATAATACATATAATGCAATTTTATGATACATAATTAAAAGTATGTATCGACATAATATGGCCCGGGAACTTCATGTTATATGAAATGTATGATATTACACATACTTATTAATATGCATTATTGCATAACAACCGGCGACCGGTGTATACACAGTACTCCCAAGTTTCCGAAAACCCGACCCTACTGGGCAAACAAACGAACGAACACGCACGACAATAGAGCGATTGTCTCGGTCCATATGTATGTATATTGTGTGAAGAATGAATTAGCGAATTGAAACCTCAGGCGATTTGAGTAACTAAGCTCGATTCAAAATCGCTTGTATTGTAGATATTGTTTAAAATTGAGCATTATAATCAACTTTTGTTTACAATTTTTGAAATAATACATATTCATACAAAAAACCCATTATGAATCGAAGAATAATTTTATTAGAACAAGTAAAAAATAAAAAATAAATTTTTTAATTTATTTTTCTAGTGTAACTTCTAATTTATACAAGAATTGCTTAATGCGTGTACAATGCGCCCTTGGTCAGTTTTTTGCTAAAATTCGATTTTTGAAAAAACATGTTCAGCAAAAATGCATTAAGTGGAACAATTTTAATCAAAACGCCTAAAACCACCAATTGCGTTTGAACTAAAGAATTTGCGATTCAAATTTTAGAACAGTTACCTATTTTAAATTCAAACACAATTTGCTTTCGGTCATTTGCCAAAGTGAAGCTTTTGCGTAACAAGGACTCGGAGGGACCACAAGTTCCCTTTATTTCAAGATAAGTCCCGTTTAATAACAATATAAACTCTATACCCCGTTTAGGCAAATTAATAGACAACAAATTATTTATTTTGTAAACATGAAAAAGGGATAAGAAATGTTTTAAAATTTACTTACTAGCAGAAAAATCGATGCATAACGTTAATACACATGGCAGAACCTATTTCGTAAGATAACATTCTATAAAAAGTATTATAGTTTACAAAATAGGTATTTATTTTTGCGAGATGATTTTTTTTTTATTTAAAAGAGCGGGCAAACGAGGAAGCGAGTCTGCTGGTGGAAAGTGATCACCGCCACCCATGGATACCCACCCGCAACGGGGAATCACAGGTGCATTGCCGGCCTTTAGAGAAAGAAGGAAAGGAGGGAAAGGCCCTCTTCTTTTCTACATTTCCAAGGCCAGAGGAGAGATAGGCCATCGGCACTCTCACTCACCGAACGCAAGACAACAACAATAGATGCTGTTATTTCACGCCGATATTCTATGAAAGGGTGGTATTTCACCTGGCGAGTCGGCTCAATTCGTGCTGCAATACAGCATGGCTCTGCTACACCTACCTAACCTAACGTACTAAATTAAGCCGTTGACCGAATAATGTCTATATTTCATTGATACAGTCAACATAGCATCCCCTATACAACCAGAATAACTGAGTCGTTTCACACGTAACAGCTCCTTAACCGATAACATCTTTCTCAAAACGTTACTTTTATTTAAGAAATACATAAACAGAAAGCTTAAGTACTTAAGATTTTATATTATGGACTTTTTATGTTTTTCTTCGTGGCATGGCGCACAGATTAGCCCATTTGCCAATGTCACATATTAATAAGTAGAATCGACATGAAGCACGCTCGAAGTAAATTCGTTTTTTCATCTTATCGTAAAACTCCTCCAGTAAAGTAAGAGTAAGTTTTACTGAAGTTACGAAGGACTTCTTGGAATAGCGCCAGAACTTTAGCTACACATGTTTATTTAGACCTACTCCATTCTTTTCACTTATACATAACTTTAAAACATAATATAATATCACTTTTGTACTGTAAAACTCCCAAAAATATAAACAATATAAAATCTAAATAAAATGACAACTTCGCTTTTCCTGTTCCCACCAAAAAATTTATAAACTATTTATTCATCAAAACTAAGTAAGGCCAATATTTTTCTCACATGTTTATACTAAACTGTAATTAATTAATTAATTAATCTTTATTGTACACACGTGTTACATTAAATGTTACAAGAAAAATTGTACAAAGGCTAGCTTATCTCTGCAAGAGATATCTTCCAGCTAACCACACAATGCGTATGTAACTGCAAAGTAATTATGAAGTTTCTGTTGATATATGTGCGATTTTTTCACGAAGAAATGTAGGTATGTATTGAAACATCATTTTTCTGTTTAATATTTTAAAAAAAACAATGTGTAAGATAGCAACCGAAGATAATTTTCCAAAATGTAAATATCAAAATATTTACTTTTTAAATGAATGAACGTTGTGATTTCTATATATTTATAATTGCTATTTTCGTTGGTTTTTAATTATTAGTATTTTTAATTGATTACGCTAAGTAAGAACTATAATATTTTAATTGAAGTTCTGCCATTCAATAGATTTTAATGAGATGTGTAGTTTATTACCTGTATAATATAGTATTATCTGATTTTCTGTAATAAATAACTACGAAACCACTACAGAAAATCAAATACTTAATATCGAATATCCCAAAAAGCAAGATACTTAATTTTAGTCACCCTACAGTAGGTTATCTAAATGTCTAGTTCATACTGTTACGTAGTTTTGAGTGAGTAAACCAACGAATTCGGAAGTAAACGGACAAATTGACGTGAAGCCTGTCTGAGCGACGCTAATCCTTGAATAATTGGCCCAAGCTTGGCTAGAGGCCAGTCAGTTATGACATCAAGTTAAACACACCTAAAACGAATACTACAACAAAATTCAACCTATTTGTTACCTTTTCGTGTAAAGAATAAGAGTTAAATTGGCACATAATTTTTTAATAAACCGTAGTTTTATAATCAAAATGTATAGTATTATTATTTTTAGCATCTATTAATGACACCTGTTGTATATTTTTCTTACAATCCATATTATAGAATATATCATAGATAGTACTAGTCATAGATGTATTATGCATAGATTGGCAACGAAGCGATTACGACGAGATCAAAAAGCAAATAACACTGTGCATGTGTAAAGTGCATATGTGTTTGTGAAACGATGAGACTAGTAGTACCGATACATATTTATCTAGAAGTCCCTATCAAAGTGAGGTTATGAATACCAGATTTCACATATTTGTTACCACTTTAATATGAACTCGTAAGTATTCAGAGCATTAATGTCGTAAATTGCGATAATTTTTCCTACCTATTGAAGTCCAAAGCTTTTGTGGTAGTTCTAAAACATTGCAGTTAGACAACAAAATATTGAAATAGTACTTGCATGTGAAATGTATAATTTTGTGAGTTTTTTTCTGTAATGAGTTACATCCGTGCACAGGTTTAACCATAATTTGCTCCCTCTACTGAACACTAAATTACGCTGTAACACATGAGATTTTACAAATGTAAACAGGAATAATTTCGTTGGCAACTGACGCTGGGGTTATTTTGGTCAAGGGCTAACG
This sequence comes from Zeuzera pyrina, assembly GCA_907165235.1. Lineage (NCBI taxonomy): Eukaryota > Metazoa > Arthropoda > Insecta > Lepidoptera > Cossidae > Zeuzera > Zeuzera pyrina. The sequence goes on from OU015641.1 coordinate 13,087,569, forward strand.
TGACCATACGTCCCGCTTTCAGCGGAACCGTCCCGTTTTCAGGCTGCCTGTCCCGTTGTCCCCAGCTAAAGCAAAGTTGTCCCGCTTTTGCAAACAGATTAAACGATAATAATACGTGCCGTACGAGTACTCCTACATATGATAAGCTCTATTCCTACTTTAAAACTAGACTCGACATTTTGAAACAGATTTGCTCCGCTGACAAATATAGCGACTGCAACTGAATCTAATATTGATTATTTCAAATTAGATAATTATTAATACATTATTCTAATTTTTTTTATTTAAATAAATAGTAAAGTAAACTTTTTTTTTCTAAATTTCGCAAGCGTCCCGCTCTGACAAAAAAATAAATGGTCACTTTATCTATGGCGTGTACGTGCATGGTTTCGTCTATCTGTCTTTTCTAATAAACTCTATTCTATGCTCTGTCTCTTTCATGTTGCCCGTTGACGATAATATACTAAATGTATGGTACTAGTATGTATATAGTGGTATATACCATAGAGGCCATAGACTATAGCATAGAAGGCTAAATGATTTTGCAGGATTTTGCAATAGCCTTCTATGCTAGTTTGGCAGATAAAAAATTACATTCTTGCCTTTTGTGTAGCATTTTCTGGAATACTTAATAATCGAGAAGCAATGATGTTAGTCGAGAAGTGGCTTTAAGCGCGTCACAGACGCAGCTATAATTTACGGTAATGCATACAAATATTTGAACGGTCACAAATTATACCATTTAGTACTATAAATACTGCTATTATTATACAGGGTTAATTTAAAGATACTAATAACTGCTTAGTATTTTATTCTTAACATTATTGTTAAGATGTCCCCTAATGTCGGCTACATTATTTTTAGTCTGTAGCGGTTGCCCAGCGGTGTTATCCACATGAAATTTCCTTTTTGGATCATTCCCTTCAAGAGATAGCGGTAGCGTCTAAATTAAATGAATATTTGTAACAATAAAGAAAGTATATAAGGCCATCAGCTTGGTCAGCTTAGCAAGTAAAGTTTATAGCAAGATATTGACTGAACGTATGAAAGGCATTTCTGAAAGATATTTATGGAAGGCACTAGGTGGTTTCAGGAACGGTAGGGGTTGTATGGATCCCATTTTCTCGCACCGCGGTATCGTGGGGAAGTTTCTGGACATAGGTCGGAAAGTTTTCTGCGCTTTCGTGGATCTTGAAAAAGCATTTCACTGGCTCCGATAGCACAATGTTCCTAGTTTCGGAGCCAGGGGTCCAAATTTATATTACTTTCTGTCATCAAATATACACTCTGGATGTAATTCTAAGCTATAGCTTTAAGTGAATTGTTGGGTATGCAAATGAACGTTATCATTATTATTCGATATAGTAGTGCAAAACAAATTATGGAGTCTTCTGCCTCGATATGGCGTGGAGGGCCCCTTACTGCAAGCTGTAAGGTCATTATCGGGGCCATAGAGCCTGTGTAAGGATAGATGGTAACATGTCGCCCTGGTTCGAAGTCCGTTCAAGCGTCAGACAGGGCTTTGTGATATCTGCCTGGTTATTCGTGCTGTATTTGGACAGTTGCCTCCAGACATTGAAAGGTAGTATGATTGGTATATGTGATGGTACCAGTGGTAAACTGCCTTTTGTACGCTGACGATGCTGTGCTTATAGCACCATCAGAAGCGGAGTTGCAGACACTAGTTACGTGCATGAAAGAAAACTGTGAAGTGAAAGGATTGAATATGTGAACAAAACTGGTGGTTGAAAGGGAAGATGTAGAAATAAAGCGTGTGGGTAAATGGAAAATGTCAAGAACAAGTGAACGAAATTGTATATCTGGGGAGTGCGTTTTCGAGGGATGGTAAATATGAGTTGGATGTGGAGAGACGGGTAGCAGCTGACAATAAAGTAAACGGCGCTCTGTCCGCATTAGTAGGCAGCGTGAATATATCTAACTCAGCCAAAATGGCCATACACAATGTGGTGTTGGTTCCAACTTTATTGTACGGCAGTGAGACCCGAAATCGAGTGAAAATAAGATAAATGCAGTAGAAATGCGATCTCTTAGAAATATGTGCGGTGTCACCCTTGAGGACAAAATTAGCAATGAAGAGATACGCAGTAAGAAAGGGTTGCACGACAGTGTTATTGTAAAAATGAAGAAAGGAAATGCACATGGAAGAGCATATAGAATGAGTGATGCAAGACTGACGAAGAAAATCTAAAAAGCGAAAGCGAGTGGTAAAAGAGGCCAGGGAAGACCAAGGTTGACTTACGAAGATCAAATAACCAGTGTTAGCAGAGAAAAATGTCAAAAGCACTCGCATACCTAGGCGAAAATGTGTGAGGAAAATGATGAGATTTCAGAAAGTGAAAGAAGTATGTAAGGACCGCAACGCTTGGCGCTCCGTCTTCTCTCACTACCCTGTCAGGGATACAGGGCAATATGTATGTATGAAGAAAGTAAATTAAAAAATATAAAAAAAAGAGTAAAATAGTAATAAAGGAAAACTAAAATATAATGTTTATTTATTCAAATTAGTATACATTATGAAATAGCGAAGCGACAAGGCCTTTTCAGAACCAAATTAAATAGATCAATCCATCGATTTAGTTGAATCCATATCGACTCAGTTCTATCATTTCGCGACACTACTTTAGTTGGCCACATTAAATAGAACATATTCAAAAGGTCAAATCGCCCAAGCGAATCAAATATTCGGGTTGCATTTTTGTTCTAATAAAATAAAGGGATTAATGTTCAACCAAATAATTATAACACAATCGACTTTAAAAGGAGTTTATTTATTAAATTATTAACTTACAATGTACTCATAACTGTATCACATCTCACACACTTATCGCTATTTTTCAACGCGTTATATTTTCTACACCGCAGACATTGATTTCTAGTACTTTCCGACACATTCACTTTCCATTTCCCGCCATTTTCTGCTGCCAAACTGACAGCTGATAGCTCTAAAATTTCACAGAGTACACTATCGTTCATACCATCACAATAATTTAGTTCGTTCAGTTTATTAAATAATTCTTTTTCTAAGCTTATATTTGCAACGAACTTCTTTAAATTTTCGTTTTTAGTTACAACACATATATCTCTTTTTATATCTAAGACTATATCCATCAGTGATGTATCAATTAAATCCAATTGTAGAATCGGTAAATTTTGAGTAAAATGAAACGGCTTTTCCTTTAGTGGATGGTGTTGCCATACTTCCTCGATTAAATGTGGTAAAATGGGTGCTAAGGTTTTACAAAGAGACACTAAAATCGTGTGTACAACTAGCTGAGCGGATAACCTTTCTTTAGAATTTTTCTGTGAACAGTACAATCTGTCTTTTATACAATGGCAATACAAAGCAGACACTTTGTTACTTATGAAATGTAATACCAATTGTGCTACATAATTGTATCTGAAATTGTTATAGTGCTCTTTAATTTGTTTTGAAAATTCGTTACATTCATGCACCATATATTGATCGAAGTAATTATACGAAATTAGTTTGTTAAAATCGTTTTTTTCTAAATCGCTAATTACGCTGAGTAAATATTTCATGACATTACGTATTCTGATTATTTCACTCTGGCAATCATCCAATAATTTCTTACTGATGACAATTTGGGAATGCTGTGTTGCATGACTGGCAACCCACCATCTGTCAAATAAAAAATAATATTTTTAATACATTTGCTCAAAAAGTAGACTTTTCCATGTGTGTTTAGCGTGCGGAATGTTATTCTTTTCCACACTAGTGCTTTTTGTTTTCCTCCTGCATATAACATTCATATGCATGAAGGAGGTTTTAAATCAAAAAGTTTTCTGTACAAAATTTTTCTATGAAATGACTGTTTTACAGCGTAAATACTATTAATACATGAATTAAATTTAAAATAAATTAATTTTTTAATGTATACGATATAAGTATAATGTAAATAAATAAATAACACAATTAAAATTATTTTTAACTTAGATAAATTATTGTCATTGAATTGGCTGAATGCATAGAAACAGTTCCCCTGCTATGTCCTAAAAAAAAAGAAACTTACTCCCGCAAAATTATATTTCTGCATTTTTTTATTTAATTATATTTTTTTCGCAAATGTATTAAAAAACGTCGTTCGATGCACGTACAGAATTGTCATTTCCACTCGTCCCTATTGTTGACCCGCGCCTTCGGCTTGGGTCAACAGACCGGGACTCGTGAAGAAATGACATACTTTTCACACTTGTATCGAAATGTACTATATACTATAATATTATGCTTTCTTTACATAACCTTTATGGTATAATTGTCACAAAACGTTACACAAGCCATAAACAACATTAAAAAAAGGTGGTAGTTTCGTCATGTCTATCTGTATGTCTGTCTTTACAACGGATTTATTATTAGATTATTCCAGAACTATTACACCTACTGAGCCGAAATTCGTACAGTAATACATACGTACATTTCTGGGAATTAAGAAATAAAAATGAAACAATGGGTATTTTGGACCCGATAATTTTAATTACTTATTTCCTTTTTAATTAATCCTAAGTTGTGTGCCCTCGGCACGATCTTGGTCGTTTTTTCTAGCATAATTTACTAGCATTTGTAGAACTACTCAAATATATGTTTAATTATGAAACTAATCGCATATAGCTAGCACCAATATAAGTACTTGGGCGACCGAGCCTTGATCGGTCTTTTAGGTATGATTGTATATAAAAAAAAAAAAACAAAAAATCATGACGGTTCGAGCCCGCGTACTTTGGCGTGGTCGACCTACACTCTAGTTACTGTGCTATATTGTGAAGTTAACTCCAAGGTGCAAAATTACCAATCGTATCAATAATCATATGACCTAAAATACTGGTTTCTACCATTACTACCAAAAGTGTCTATCTCACATATATTTAAAAATGTTTATATAAATTTTTCATTTGTTAAGTTAAATACCAATTTAAAAACTTAACAGTACTAAAGAACAAAGATTTGCTTGGATCTTATGTCTGTCAAATGCTGACTGCTTAACAGTCTTCAAACATTGAGCATACCAATTGAGACGAAATATGTGCATTCCCATTCCTTTCTATTTTTGGCTTACGCCATAAGTTTAGTAAATACTAGCGTATAGACCACTGGTTCGCAAACTTATTTTGTCTACTGAGTCGAGAGCTCATGCAGTCGTTGTCTAAGATGCCTCCTAGCTAAATGAAATTACAAATCACCCCCCAGGCCTCTACACAACGCCCTCATTTTTTTTTTGGGTCTCTTACCCTTTAGGCCTGCAGCGCCCACAAGGGGGCGTTATCGCCCACTTTGGGAATGGCTGGTATAGACGAACGTAGAGCTCATTGAAGCGTGACGATTTTTAATTTGTCAATGTCACAACCACATACAGAACACGTAACTATTATTTAAAAATGCAGTACTTCTTTGAAATAAACCAGGAAAAACATAAAAGAATAAAATAAGTCAACAGCGTGACGACTTGTGACGACCTGTCCTTCAAAAAGGGTTACAATAGTCAATAGCGTCTCGTTTGCTGTCCCTTTCCTACTCGTGCCACTATCCTAAAAGAATATATTCTCACTCACACACTTTGTACGTCTATATGTCCGTATGTACTAAATTTATGGCTTACGACATATATTTCTTTCCGTCTAACAAACAATCCGTAACGTCTGAAAGGCGATATTTATTAGTGGTAAATCTCTATATTATATAACTATAATAATTCTAATTCTTACCGTAACGTATCAACACCATAAGCTGGTTCCTTATTTTTATCCTTTCCGCCATATATGATTGTGGTTGGGTCGATCACATTACCAATGGATTTGGACATCTTACGTTTTTTATCATCCACGACAAATCCATGCACAAATATCGACCTGATGAAAGCGGGAAATAGTTAAAAGCACTTTAAAATTGGGAGTAATAACTATAAAACTGCTATTTATCGCCATAGAAAATGTGATACGAACAAATAAATGGTTCCACTTCTGACCAAGACCAAGATTAAGATTATTAATTAAGATTAAGACCAAGTATTCCCAGGTAAACAAGCTGAGAGGGTGAATAAAGAAATTGGGTTGAGATTCGTGAAGTAAAATATGAGCCTTTAACATTTGGACGACAAAAATATTTATAATGTTTTGTTAACTTAGAGAAAATGACAAATTCAATAAAAATGCAATCGATAAATCATTTAATTTAATATTTATTAATAACAAACAAGTACATACATATCCTAACGTTAATATTTACAAACTTAAAACTACACATTATCTTAAATAATAGACTTCCTCAAAGTTGCCGCTTAGAAAGCTGTCATTGCTTAAGGTACCCAGCAGACTGGCAGCATTGCCTCTTTGAATAGCCAAACTGATTCGTTGGCGGAAGAAACTGCCAGCGAATTAGTATTTAATAATAATTTACTAATACTAATTTAGTATTCAAGTTACATTTAAAAAAGCTTTTGGTTATCGCTCAAATTCGAAACGGAACATTTTTTCAACTGATAAATTACATTTTATTTCTAATTAAATATAATGTTTTTTAAATTCTATTTAAAAAAGTATTTAATTGAATATTTTTCCTTTGTGCATATTTTTTTCTGAGTTTATAAATGCAATTTAAGTGTCGACCTTTTAACATCGAAATATCTGACAACATGGTATTTCAGATAAACTGGTCTTAAAAAAATACCTCCTTAATTAGAAGCTGTAAATCTATGTAAATTATTAATAATTTTAAATTTTATCTGATTGAATTTACAATATAATATAAATTAGGAATAGGAATTTATAGTGGAAACTATTAATTATAAAGATTAGTTGTAGTTTGAATTACTAATTCTGTTGCTGATTTATACATATATGTACACATAATTCGTAAGAAAAAATCTTCAACCATATAACTTGACGATTACATCTTAACATCATAAATGAGCTCATATATTCTTGGTGCCTGTGTGTGTAAATAAAATCTTTGGAACACTTATCCGGCATTTAATTACCCACAATTCATAACAATACTAACCTGTAAGGAGCTCTTTCTTTCAGAGCCAACGAGGTCAGCAATGAAGCTTGGAACCAGCCAGTGAGTTGGTCGATTCCTTCTGAGTAGAGATGCGCCGGTTGGTCCAGTATGGTCCAAGATAGACCAGAGTCCAGCCAAATATCCATAATATCCTATTCAAAAGACAGTTTAGATTTAATAATGATCCACGTCATACTATAAGATATAAGATAAATTCATTGTCATGTGTCTGTTTGTTTGAACATCTATAGGACTACATCCAAGAACTATTAAACAGATATCCATGAAATTTTCTTGTAAATCCATTATACCGACATTGCTGTATTGGCGCAATATCCTTGATTTTTAGCACTAGTTGAAAAGATTTATTTTACCAATTGCCACTTTAGTACGCCTTAACTATGAGATTTTTCATGTTTGAGGGCCCTAGGTACTGCCTCGGTTGCTTGACAATGAGCTCGTAAGATCTTTAAAGAAACAATTATGTAGACTTTTTGTCAGGAACGGGAGAAGTGAGGTTGTCATTTTATTTAGATTTTCTATTTTTTATATTTTTGGGAGTTTTAAAGTACAAAAGTTATGGTATATTGTGTTTTAAAGTTCTGTATAAGTGAAAAGATGGAGTAGGTCTAAATAAACGTGTAGCTGAAGTTCTCGTGCTCTTCCAATAAGTACTTTATAACTTCAGTAAAGCCTACTATCAGTTTACTGGAGGAGTTTCTATGAGAACAACTAATATACTTGTGATTCCACTTATTAATAGGTGACATGGACAAATGTGCTAATCTGTGCGCCATGCCATAAAAAAAGAAAAAGACAATCATGTAGTTCAAGTCCTTGAACAACCAACATAAGTCTCCCTACCACACTGACTAGACTATATCTACAAGTAATAAGTGTAACATTATTTTACGCCATTGTCTGTTTGTGTATTTGTCTTTACAATCGTAGCTTTTCAACAGATGAACCTATTATTTTTCGTTTGAAAGCTGAATTTTCGAGAATGTTCTTAACGTTGTTTGGTCAATTCGGTCCAGATCATGTTTGATATTCTTAAATTTTTAGTTTGAGTTATTTCCATACATTTTTTTAAATTCAAATAGCCATCTGTATATACAAAATATACATAAATACATTTTGGCCTGTATGTCACTAATATACTCGAATACCGATCGAGTGAGCTTTTTATGAGCTATGTTCAAAACATCACTGGAACGATGTGGATTGTAGTTTGACAAAAGTTCAATTTAAAAAAATTGGCACTGTGAAGCGTGGCAGGCTCAGTAAGCATAGTATAAGTTTACAAAAACTTACATTGCCTTTCGATACATAGTGAGGGTCCAATTTATATTTCTCGATAACTTCATCAGGTAATAATTGCTGGATGTCACAAGTCCACCACACATCTGTCCCGTCCGAATCTGTTAAAGAACACAGCTTGTCTATGATGCGTCTGTAAATGAAACATCGCAAAAATACATTGATCAATAAGGTAGTAGGATTAAACTTTGAAGTAGGATTGATGGTAGTTTCGCATGACGAGAGTGGCAACACCCTGGTGAAACGTCATTCATTAGTGCGAGTTGCCAGCCGTATTACCGCTTACTAGACCTGTGTCAATCGTTCATTTTCAAAGATTAGATCGTTCAAGTATTGATTTGAAAAAAGATTCGGTCAAATGATCCAATCAATCATTGATCCATTGATTGTATACAGATACAACCATGACTGTATTTTAGATTGAAATGAAAGATCGAATGATTGTGTGAATTATCTTATCTTTTACGATTTCGATATTTTTTATAGTTATAATTATAATTTAGTCGCATTTATAATATTATTGTTTATGTTTTAAAAAACAATGTGTAACTTTTTTTAATTTCACTTTTTATCACATTAAACGGCATAGACAATTAAATATCGACAAGTACCGAGATCGAATCGGTTAAATGATCGAATCGATGAGTGATACGTTCATTCAAATGTGATTGCAATCATCAATACTTTGAAATGATTGCAATCAAATGATCGAATCAATCACGACCGACACAGGTCTACCGCTTACCGGTCACTGGAAGAATGGCGCGAACCTCATCTATTTGTCAGATCACCAAAGTCATAGTGAAATTGCCTCGCGTCCCATAGAATCTCTTATGTTTCAACTGTTACGTAATTTGAACTTTTCATCAAACCTAAATTACCATTTGCTAAATCTACATTATTGAGATCTTTAACCAACGTGAGATGAATAGTTCTGATGTGATGATGCAAACCGAAGATCAAAAATAATTGAGATAACACCCTGATTTTAGGGGGTTAAAAATGGAATTTTGGGAAGTAATAATATAAGTATGTATATTTCAATGTATGAGGTCTTACAATCTGATCTAAATTCCATTTATTTAACAGCTTACATCTACGCAAAAAATATATATATAGTATAAATAGACAGATATATGCAGATAGAAAAAAAGCTAACGCTGTTTCCACAAGAAATTCGTTCTTTTTACCGCAACTGCTCTAAAAGGAGGATAATGTTATTCGGTTTCTTTGGTGTATCCTATAGCTAAAACGATATGATGACTTTTAATAAGATGTCAAAGTCAAATTAATTTATTCAAGTAAACCCAATTACAAGGTATTTTTGAACATCAAATCTACTTTAGTTCGGTTCAAATAGAAAACCTGGACACTGAGAAGAACCGACAAGAAACTCAGTCAGGTATCATTTTTTCAACTTCATTTTACAAAAATTTTATTAAAATACAATATTTTTACTAAGCCAGTAAACGCATGTGCAGAGAACATCATTTCCAGACTTGTTTTATCTTCAATGAAATCGTTTATTTTATAGCATGATTGTCCAGTCAATGTACGTTTTATAACCAATCTAAATTTATTATCTGTTAATTGAGTAATTTCTTGAGGAACTTTATTATAAAAACGAATGCAGTTACCTAAAATACATACATATAATGTTATATACATACACCTAAAATAATTATAATACATATACCTAAAATATATACATATATGTACATAGAGTCGTCTTAATCGTAGGAATGCTGAATGTACACTAAATTACAATAGACTGAAAAATAATTATGCCGAATTCTGTGCGATTTAGGATTATTAATATCAGTTTAATTTTTTTATTGAAAAATAAATAGTAATAACAATATTTTGAAATCATTTCCACTAAAGACCGTGGATAGTGTATGTGTCGTGTCATACACAATGTATATATGATGCTACGCAATCCGCTATCATGGAGTTACTAATTAAAAGTCTTTATTAATTCACGATAATAATATACTCAGTTTATTCGTTTACCACATATAATAGGTTCTTACTGCAGTTAGTACATAGACTATTCAACTACACAATTCTTATGATTAATGTGCGCGCGAGCTAGTAAGACCGGTAACGGGAAACGACTGAAAAACGCTTACGACTCCTAGCTCGCCGCGATCTAAGTTCGTAGTCAGCAAAACTACTGAGACGTACCCCTACAATAGTCTGGATAGACTGTATATTATTTTTATTTAAAATAGGACTGAATACAACTCACTCATCCACAATGACGTCATCGCCTCTATGTAGTACTGGTATAGGCACCCCCCAGGCGCGTTGCCGTGATATACACCAGTAGGGCCGCTTCTCAAGTTGGGCCATAAAACCTTGTCTGGACTTGTCCGCGCTTGACGGTGGAAGAATGGACACCCTACTCAGGGCTGCCTGATGAAAAATAAATAAAATATTGCAAAACGAATTTCTTTATTTTCGGTTTGCTTAACAGTTTCGTAAAGAGGAAGGGGGAAGTACGGTCGATTCAATTTTTTTTAATCATATTTAACATGTACAGTATGATAAAAGAAAATTACCATAGCCTTTTCTTTCAAGGCAGCTGTGTCAATAAACCACTGTTGACTAGCCCTGATGATAACAGGCTTCTTAGTCCGCCAGTCCAGTGGATAGGAGTGAGTATATGTGCCCTTGTGTAGCACATCATCCCCGAGCCGTTTGATGACCTCATCCTGACCTTCGGTGAGGACAGGCAGCCCGTCAAAATCGGAGTCAAGATTGATGTAACAACCGGATTCGTCTACATTGCATTCCTAAAAAGAAATTATAAGTTATTATATTCATTTGATTCATCTGTAGTTGCATAGAGAAAAAAATTAACGTCAATTGTGAGTTGAACACACGTGCAGAGAATTCTGTTAAATATTCAATAAAATATAAGTTCATAAAATCAATTTTTCATAAACTTGAGAAGATATATTATCCTGTTAATTAGTTACTAGCATATACAACGTCTAAATAAATTAATCAGAAACAGACTCTGCTTAAACTATTTTTTGTTTTTTAATTTTAAGCAATTGTCATACATTATACTTAAAGTTAAATGGATGCCTTCAAAAGAACTTCATAATTAGTAGAAATTACAATAAAAATTCTATTCCAGCTAAAAAACATAATCCACCCAAATAAAATATTATCCTCATTAGAAATATAGTAACATGAAAAAAATAATGACACTATAGAACAATTACAGTCGTGAAAAAAATTTTAACCATACAAAATAATAATTTTAACTATTAAAACAACTGCATATAATTTTTTCCTACATAATTTCCGCAATTATTAATACCAGGGGTTTATTAAAATAAATATCGTACCGACAAAAAACATCTAGTAGAAATAATAATATATTTTATTCTTAGGAAACGTCATAAGATTTTATTAAAAAAAAACAATACGACTATCTTGATGAATGACCAATATTATTAAATTAATTAAAGTTTATTAAGAAACATAACACAAGGCACAGAGTATCAAATTACAAATCATAATTTTGATGCCAAATTAATTCAAATTACAAACTACTACTATCGAGGATATACTCTTAGCAATGAACGACAATAATTAAAGTGCCCCGATTTTTTTTTTGTTTCTGAGAAGGGAAAAGATCCCCACAGACTCTCAACTGGACTCGAAGCACTCTTTTTTTTTTCTTTATATAAAAGAGGAGGCAAACGAGCAAGCGGGTCACTTGATGGAGAGTGACCAGCGCTGCCCATGGTCACCCGCATCGTCCGGAGAGTCACGGGTGCGTTGACGGCCTTTAGGGAAATAGGGAAAGGAGGGGGAGGGGGTAAGGGGCCACCGGCAGTCTCATTCACCGAACGAAACACAACCGCTATAGAAGCTGTTATTTCACGCCGATACTCTGTGAGAGGGTGGTATTTGACCGGGCAAGCCGGCCAAATTTGTGCTGCAATGCAGCATGGCTCTTCCACTCACTGAGTATTGTCGGACTCGAACAGACTAAAAAAAATCCTCCTCTACGCTGTTAGCCCTAGCGGGTTTGATAGCGTCACCGGCTAAGTTAGGGCAAGCGCAAATGGCGCCCTGCCAGATGGTCGACCGCCTGAGGGTTCCTCCAGCCGAGGGATATTTAGTATGGAGGGCGAAACTCGGGCTCAAGGCGTCGTCAGGGGAATATTGAATATTCCGCACCTGCATGCATATTAACGGGCTTCCTACTCGGGTGAGGGCCGGGTCTCTAGCGGACCCGCACGCTTATTACGTAACTTGCAGACAGCATGTGGCAGCCAATATCGCGCGATATCTCAAAACGAGAATTTGTGTAATGTAATTTGTATAGTAGCGCTAAATCAACCGCGAAAAGTACATTTTATGGTCAAAGAATAACATACGCAATCGTCATATATGATACCAATATTTAATTACAATTAGTCACCAGTCCCGTAGTGATCGCGTGGCTGTCGCTGTCTGCAAATTTTTAGGTGACAACCACGCCGGCCGGCGTGATGGCTGAGGGCCGATTCGTGTACCAGTGCCCTGAAACTCGGGTTTTAGCGACTTGCATGTTGTTTTGATGACGTCCTTTCAGCGAGAAGTGCCGGGGTGACGCTAACAAAATGTAGGTATTATTTTTCTTACATAATTCTGTACTAATAAAAATTTATTATTTATTTAGTCACAATATATGGGTTTTTTTGTTGTGTTACAAATTATAGAAGATTTGTTTATAAAAATTGTTTTATTACTGTTTTATTAGAAAAATTGTCTATTTTTAATTGACTTCAGAAGAAGGAGGAGGCTCTCAATTAAATTGCACTTTTTTTGTTTTTGTTAGTGACCTCAGAACTCCGTCATTTATGAACCGATTTGGAAAATTATTTTTTTATTCGAAAAGATATACTTTCTCTCCGTCCTCTCTGACTACCCTGTTAGGGATACAGCGTGAAGATATGTATGTATGTATTGACTCTATGATCCGCTATTTTATTTCGGACGACATTTTGGATTAGACATTTTTTCTTAAGTGTACTGTATTCTACTTGTATGCTGTATAGTCTTTACTATATGCACTCTTTCATTTGATACCCATATTGAGGGGGTTGAAAAATAATGTAATCCGCCATTTTGTGGCAGCGGTCATCTTGGATTTGCAATGATACTGAATATACGTACAGTGGGTGGCCAAATTATTAGAGCCACCTTGAAAAAAGTACATAATTTTAGTTTGCAGGTAGAGAAAAACAATAAACAAGTTAGGAATCATTTCAAATTATTTATTTTCTCAAACAGTATTAAATAGACATTTAAAATATGCTTAGAATAATTTTATAATGTTCAAAATAAAATAAAAAATTGATATTTAGTTACGCCGCCTTTTGCTGCAATCACAGCTCGTACTTTTCTATTTCATACAGTCTATTTTTATTTCATTGTTTCTATGCCACACTGCAATAACAGCTTCTATCAATTGTACCTTATTTGTAATGTTTTCCCTGAAAATTTCCCGTTTCATTAGCTCCCAGAGATTCTCAATGGGGTTAAGATCCGGGGAATTTCCAGGCCAGTCAAGAACTCGTACCTGGTTTTCTTGTAAAAAATTTGTTACTTTTTTGGCCTTGTGACATGGAGCAGAATCATGCATAAATATGAAATCGCCATCTGGAAACCATTCATGTACTTGGGGCAGCATCCTGGTTTCTAAGACCTTTATATATTGATCCTGCCTCATTGTCCCTTCAACAATATACAGACGTCCTGTGCCTTTGCTGCTAATCACTGACCAGACCATTATGCTCAGCGGATGCTTGACCCTTTTTATGATGCAGTCCTCTTTAAATTTTTCATAAGGCCTTCTCCTCACAAACTCAGATTTGTCAGTCAGTATACGCACAGATAATTCGTCAGAAAAACAAACCTAAAAAAAATATTATTACACTTCTATTTTGCAAAACTGTGATTATAAGGAAACTAATATCTAAACTATTATAAAAAAGTAGTTTACCTTCTTCCAATCATCAACAGTCCAATCCAAATGTTCTTTGCACCATTTGAGTCGCTTTTTCATCATCGCAGGGGTGAGAAGTGGTTTCTTCGCTGGACGTCGACATGAAAAACCTAATTCTTTTAAGCGACGTCGAACTGTCCGTGATGATATCGAGATACTGGCGTCCTGGATGTGTTTCGTTATGGTTACTAAAGGAGCCTTTCTGTTTTGGACACAAATATCCCTTATTTTCCTTTCATCTCTAGGCGTGGTTAAGCTTTTACGACCACATTTTGTTGTCCTACTTGGCGTTAATTCTAACTTTGCATCAATTTTTTGTTTTATTCTGTCTACACTTGCCCTCGAAATATCTACTATCGATGCAATCTGTCTATTAGAGTAAACAGTATTGTTTATCAAGGTTTTTACCTCAGAATTTTTTCGCGGAGTTAGGTCTTTATTCCTCCCCATGACAAAAACCTATAAAATAAAATCAAAATGTAAAATTTCATCATGCGTAAGCTATTTAAATGAAATAACTAATAAATAAATATGTACTTACCAAGTAACAGCGTATAAATCACAAAACTTAGTTAAAAACCACCTAAACAACCTCAAATTTCAATGTAACACGTGTACGTCTCTAAACAGCTACAGTACCACAAAATGGCCGTACTCATAGTGAGTACAAAAATGACGTTTACAAATGCAATATTGCCAGAACATTTAAAAAAAGTAAAAGACAATGTAGTAGAAATACATATGTTGGAAATAGAGTAATCATTGAAACCAGTATTTATTATTTCATGTGAAAAAAATAATCATGTTCTTAGAATTAGATCAAATGTATGTGTGGCTCTAATAATTTGGCCACCCACTGTAATTGTATTGCCATCACAACTAAAAGTGTCTACCAAATTTCAGATAAATCGGTCAACAGGAAGGGGGTATTTCAATTACCAGATATGACTCATACAAAATAAACAAAGCAAGCTAAATAAATCCGTTTAAAAATACATTGTTCAGCGCGGATTTATAAATATGTGAATTATTATCTATTCTTATCAGTTATTATGGCAATAAATAAATTAAACAATATACTTTATCAAACTAACCAGTACAAAAAATTGACGATCAACCCCTAAAAACACACTAGACTACTATAAGACTACGTACCACAGGCATATTATTGTTAAGCGCAACTAAAAAATCCTCCGGACCGTGCGCGGGCGCAGTGTGCACCAGCCCTGTGCCTTTATCCGCGGTCACATGGGACGCCTCCATGAACGGTGACGTCATTTGGGTTAACTTGTTCTTATATGTGGTACCTTGTAATTGGGAACCTAGGATACAAAAATTAGGTGGTTTTAGGTCCTTTCGAAAATTGGAAATGGTCATTTACGGAGTCACGTCGGTGGCTGTGTGCCAATCTTTTTTTTTATACTACCGTAAAGCGAAAGAAACAAACAATATATCTTCAATCTTAGTGAAACAATCTTTGTGTAATAGAGCCATGCTGTATTGCAGCACGAATTGGGCCGGCTCGCCCAGTTAAAGTACCACCCTCTCACAGAATATCGACGTAAAATAACCGCATCTATTGCTGTTGTAATTCGTACGGTGAGTAAGAGTGCTGAAGGCCCATCTCCCCCTCCCTCTCCTTTTCCACTTTCCCTAAAGGCCGACAACACAACCGTGATTCCCCGGATATTGCAGGTGTCCATGGACGGCGGTGATCACTTTCCACCAGGTGAATGACGCTTACTCGTTTGCCCTCTTTTATAAAAAAAAATACCTGATGATAAACGAACTTAAAAAGTATCCTCAGATCTTTCAAGTCCGTATGTCACATAGTTTCTAATAAAATCTACTATAACCATAGAGCAGTATTTAAACAGGAGGCCGTATTCTGAGGAGGTAGTTGAAGTCGAAAAATTTAAACTTGAAACATGTCTATTGTCTATATCCCTCCATCTCTTTTAATAATAATAATAATATCTTTATTGCATTCCATAATTATATTACAATAATTGAATGGACCTTGAAATAGGTATTGCAATTCAAGAGAGGAAGCCTTATTTATTTATTTTTTTTACCCGATTGCCAATATATATATTATGTAATTAATTATATTTATTATGTCTGTAATATTATTTATACTTATTTATTTGTAAATGTATATTATTAACTATCTTGTATTTATATTTATTTATTTATAAATTTGTTACTATTTATTTATTAATTTATAAATAAATTTTTTTATATTATATATTTGATGTTAATATTTAATGTTGTTTTAATATTATATTATAATCTATCAGTTATGTATTCATTTATGGTATAGTAGCATTTTTGTTTAGTAGTTCTTTTAGTAATTTTATGAATATTCTATCTTTACTTTCATTTTTTAAGGTTTCTGGCAAATATATCTTTATTGACGTGGATAGAGGTCCCGATGAATGCATTTTTAAATTTGACTTAGGCTGTATTAATTGTTTTTTCCGTGTTGGTCTCAATGAGTAATTTGAAGGGATATTTTCACGTTTTGTATAAAATTCTGGATATTTTCTTATAACATAACATAACATAACTTCACGCTGTATCCCCAACGGGTTAGTCAGAGATTTTCTTATAAATTTACATATTTCCAAAATATAGATGCATGGAAGCGTAAGTATTCCATGAAGTGTAAAATGCGGTTTACATGTGTCTGTTGAAGCTAAATTGACCAAAATTCCTAAAAGTTTCTTTTGTGCTGTGAATACATGAATCGCATCGACACTACCACCCCACAGAATAACGCCGTAGCTTAACCAAGCATAAGCATAGGCATAGTAGGTGGTAAGTGCGGTTTTGAAATCAGTTGTGATTTTTATTTCTCGAAGCGCGTATGAAAATTTTGAAAGTTTTAGTCTCAGCTTGTGGCAGTGATCTTTCCAATTTATATTGGTATCTATTTCTAATCCGAGAAGAGTACATCCTGATACTTGTTGAATCAAAGTGTTATTATATTTGAAGTTGATGTCTATAGTTGTTTTTTGGTGTGGATGGTAAATCATTAATTTTGTCTTATTGAAATTTATTTCTAAGTTATGGTCGTGCAGCGAATTTACAGTAGTGTCAAGTATAGATTTGAGTTTTGAGCTCAGATCTAGATTATTATGACTTGATGTTAATAGCGAGATGTCATCAGCGAACAAAACACAAGGTTCACTCATTATTTTAGGCAAATCATTTATATAAATTATAAACAGAAGACAACTCACTACACTGCCTTGAGGAATTGACGCTTTTAATGTTTTAAATTCGGATCTAGTTTTTTGTATTTCCCCAGTCTCTGGACTAAAATATTCAACTTCTACTAGTTGTTGTCTATTTGATAAGTAAGATCTAAACCAATTATAAGTTACTCCGCGGATTCCTATGTTGTATAGTTTATTTAATAATATATTATGCTGAACCATGTCATATGCCTTGGTCATGTCCAAGAGTATGCCTACTGCATATTTTTTATTGTTTATTATATTTATTGCTTCTTGTATATATTTAAATACTGCCAAGGTGGTAGATCTCCCTGTGCGAAAACCGTTTTGTGAGTCATTAAAGATCTTATATTTTTCACAAAAATTGTATACCCGATTGCACATTATTTTTTCAAATATTTTTGAAGCTGTAGGTAAGAGAGCTATTGGTCGGTAGTTACTCGGATCTATTTTACTATTTTTCTTATGGATAGGTTTTATAAGAGATATTTTTTGTAAGTCCGGGAATGTTCCGTTATTAAAAGATTGGTTAATTAACAAACATAGTGGTAGAGTTAGTTCGTCCGCACATTCTTTAAAAAGACAAGGTGGTAATTCATCCACACCGTGGCTAAGTTTATTTTTAAGGCTTTTTAAAATTTTTTGTATTTCTGATTGTTGTACCGGATATAGAAATAAGGTATTTTCTATAGAGCTTAATACAGGGCGTCCGCGTGAAGAGTTTTGATTTGTAGAGGAGCAGCTTTCCCCGATTGAAGCAAAAAAGTTGTTAAATATATTGGCTATTTCTGTGGGTTCCGTGTATAAGGTGTCATTTATTTTTAGTTTTATATTACTCTTTTCTTTTATGGATTTTTTATTAGTTCGTTCGTTAATTATGTTCCACATAGTTTTCATTTTATTTTTTGGCATTTTAAATTTTTTAATATAGTTTAATTTTTTTGACTTTATTACTATATTTTTTAGTAGTTTTACATATGTTTTATAATAATCTGTGAGTGTTTATTTTTTGTTTGTAATGTAAGGGACTTTAATATTCTTTTATTTTTACTAGCAATGTTTATACCCTTAGTTAACCAGTATTTTTTACTGTATTTCTTATTTTGATATTTTTTTTTGGTATACATTTGTTTAGAATATTTATTAAGATGTCATGGAATAATTTATAATTTTCATTCAAGGAATTTTTATCCGAAATCGTCTCGTGCCACTTTATTTGAATAAGTTCTAATTTAAAATACAATATGTTTTCTTTAGTATAAAGTCTTCTTGAAGTTGACCATGCAATTCTCTGAGTGGATCGGATTAGATTAGTTTGTAAAATTGTTGATAGATGGTTAGTAAACCCAAAGTCTTCCACAGATGTTATAATATTTTTTTCATTGAAGTTTGAAAATATTAAATCTATACATGTTGCTGATGTAGATGTAGTGTGTGGGTTTATTTATGTGCAGAGTTAGTTTATATTGTGACATTAATTCTAGTAATTTCATTTTTTTGTTATTGTTTTTGAGCATGTCTGTATTAAAATCACCACCTATTAACACATTTGAATTTGATTACTTTTTGTTAATAAATTTTATTATTGAATTTAAATTTTTTTTTTAAATATTCTCCTCTCTTGCATTCCAATACATTATTACTAACAAAATATTTTCTTTGACCAGATGTGCAGCGCAAACTTCCAATATATGCTCTGTAGACATTTTCTTAATTTCTGGAATTTCGAAGCTCTCAATATATTCTTTAAGGAGAATACATACTCCTCCCCCGACTCTATTTTTTCTACAAAAAGATGTAATCATTTTATATCCAGTAAATTGTATTAAATTTAGTTTTTCTTCCGTTAGCCATGTTTCTGAAATGCATATAGCATCGAACGTAGAGTTTTCATCTATAAATGCTTCTAATATATGTTGCTTGTTATAAAGACTTTGCATGTTTTGGTACAGCACCTTAAAGTGTCTGTATTTATTCTCAAAAGGAATTGTTTCCTAGATTATTGTCTGGATTTGTTCTTTGAGGGTGGTATTTTTTGTTATTCTTGTCATTTTTATATTTATCGGTATGGAGGATTTGTCTTGTATTACAAGTTTCATACATCAATTCTTTGATTTTCTCATTTTTCTTTTTCACCAAACATCCGTCTATAATTAGTTGATTATTCCTTATTATGGCGTCCTTGATTTCGGGCTTGAAGCATTTCTTCTTTGATTTCTTTACGTTCTTGACGTTCATTTTTATCTAAAATTTTTTCTAAATTTAGTCCTGTTCCTTTAAAGTAATATGATTTGTCTAATAGATATTTTACCATTTTTTTGCTTATTAGTTCTATTACTAAGGGTCTTTTGCGGTGGTTTATATATTTGCCCACTCTATATGTACTTTCAATATAACCGGTCAAATCCACATTTGTAATTTCCTGAAAAGCTGTTATTATTCTGCTGTCTAAATCATATTCATGTTCTTTATATTGTTCAGAGAATCCGTATGGAACAATCTTTTTATAGTCACTTTCGGCAGTTATTTCAATCCTATTAGTGGAGTGGTTCGTAGATAGTTTTTTAATAATATATTTCAATGTTTCATTTTCTTGTATTAATTTTTCTATAACAGTATTTAATTTTTCTATTTCGGATTTTCTTTGCATATTTTCGTCCTTTAGAGTAGTTACATCTTTTTTAATTTCATCCCTGAATTTACATATTCCTTTATTTATTTCAATTTCTATCGTGTTCTGGAGTTCTGCAATTATAGATTTGTTATTTTCTTTTAATTGTTTATTTATAATTTTTTCCAGGTTTTGGAGCATTGTTTCAGACTGCGTATTCATAGCCAATGTATTTTGGGTATGGTCAGTAGTAAGGGTGTCTCCTAATATACTAAAGTCCTCTGATGATATCGAATAATTGGTGGTATTTGTATTTTTTCTTCTAATTGTGATGTTGGAGTTCTGAGACGGCGATATTATTTGCTCTTTCTCATTAATTTTTGAATGTATCGGTGTATTAGGGTTGTTAGTTTTAGGCATATTACAAAAACAGGCGGGGCATTTCCAGTTTTGTATATGTTCTGTTTGCATGGTACCATAAAAGCGCGTATGAGATACTTTAGCACATTCCAAATCGTAAAACTTTTTACAGTATGCACATTGTAAGTATTCTTTTGTCTAGTACTATTTGTTGACATCCTTCACATTTAACTTTATCTTTACTGTTATTGTCCATCTTAGTGTCTCCCTAATTTATAAGGAACAGTTGTTGTTGGTGTCTTAACGAAGCACCCTCTCTTGTTTTAAATATAACTGTATATAACACCCTCTGTCAACGGAGTTTGATTGACGCATTCGATAAACTGATATTGAGAAGTTTGTGATCGATGCGTGGCGACTATTGCAGTTTTTTCGGACTTTAATAGATGGCGCTAATTACAGAGACGAAGTTTGTCGTGCTGTTTTGATTTTTATCTTTTTATTATACACTTTTAGGTTATGTTTGTATTATTTGTTTCCCCATTCAATAACTGTTCATTTATCGCACTTTAGATCACAGTTCAGTTTATTATCTTATGCTGTTCGTAACTTATATAGTAATATATAATATACAGCAATCTTACATATACTAGTATAGGTATGTATTTCCAGGAGTAAGAAAGAGATAGACATGAAATGTTATTGATCAAAGGTTACTCAAGGTCATATAATTTATTTTCAACTACCTAGATCCAGCTAGATTCAAACATTCTTGATAAACAGACACATGGACTAATATTATCCTTATAAAATCCATTGCATTTCTCTTTTAAGATACAGAATATTAAAAATAACAACAACTACCGAAACACTTTGTTGTATTCATCTGAACCCAACTCACCATCGAATTCAAGGATTTTTGTTATCTCAACTCCTAGAATCTTTTTCAGTCCATCAATAAGAGCGCTGCCAATTATGTATAATTCACCTGGCCTATTACTTAGTGTTGCCAGACAATATTTCAAGGTGTTACTATAGCAAATTGCTCGGTTGGCTACTAAAGTCCATGGCGTGGTTGTCCATATTAGGGCTGATAGAGATTTTCTGAAAAGTATCATTAATTCGCAAATGACTTACAAACTATATACTTATTTGTAAATTACTATCGGCCCGCCCAGACTTGCCCAGGTTGAATACATATTAAATAGCTTATATGGCCTATGCCTATGTGGAATAACCTACATTTCAAATGATAAACGACTTTTACAATAAACGATTATTCAAATGAGTGCAGTGCTTCCAGAGATTACTCTCCACATATAAACTTACAAAATCCATTATTGAAAATCTGCACTTTCTCTAATATAGATTAGTGACTACCTTAACAGCTCAAATAATACAATTACCCGTTCAATTTGTCGTGTATGACCTGCGGTGGTGTTTCGATAGGGAATGCTACATACACCTCCCTGCTTTTATACTGAGGATCATACTCCAACTCTGCCTCTGCTAGGGCTGTTCTGAAACCAAGTGGGAGTCATAATATCTGTATTAGCAGCACCTTTTCCAATATAGCAGTAATAGAGAAGAAATCTGAAAATAGATACCCAGCGTCCTTAGGGGATAGTTTTCAGCATGTTCTTCGGAGGCTCTGAGATTTTTTATCGAATGCCCTACTGTAAGTTGCAAATAGTACAGTAAATGACGGTTTTTGGCTAGAAATTCTTTCAAGAAAGATGGATTTTGCTGAAATTTTGACAGTAAGTAGGGAATACCCCAAGAAGCAAAATCTACCCTATGCCAAGGTGTGCTTTTTCGCTGGGGGTGAATACCACCCCAAGGGGGTGGTAATTAAAAAAAAAACTCCAGGAATCGATAGAAGGATGGATTTTAAGCTAAAAATGTTCTATAGAAGTTTTCCGAAAAATCAATACTTTTTGAGATATTCGTGATCGAAAATGTGCACGCACATTTTCGATGTGCGTGCACATTTTGTGCGTGCGTGCGTGCGTGTGTGTGTATTATATATATGTGGCGTCTCCCCCCTCACAAACTCAACGTGCGGCAAGACCAACATCTACCAGCCGAGCTCTCACACGAGAAGGCACGTATTATGCTACGTACGAGCCTATTTATATATATGTACAGTATATACCCATATCCGTGTGTCCTTCGATTGAGATGTGCGTGAGCAAGCCGAAGCCATATTGTGTCTGTTTGTGAAAGAAGAAGCATGTTTTTTGTGGCAGCATAATAGGGGTGGTTTTTAGGGGATGAAAACTAATTATAACAATTCCCTTAAGATGTCTACGATTTAAATATAACAATTTATCATAACAAGAAATAAAACATTTCAAAAATGGTTTTTTTTTTCAATTTTATGTCAAACGGGGTGTTTTAAAAGGGTGTAAGGAAAAAAATAGGGGTTGAAAAATCACAAATAGTTTTTAAAACTATATAACTATCATTAATCAAAAGCTTTATAGATTTTTTCATTCATTAAATGCCTAAATTCGTGAATTTATCAATTTTTGTCAATTAGGGGTAGTTTTCACTCCTAAGAGTCAAAAGCACACATCGGCATAGGGTAGATTTTGAAGTGGATGGTAAGTAGAGCTTAATTCCAAATTTTGAAGAAAATCCATCTTTCTCGAAAGAATTTCTAGGTTGTACCATCTTTTTACTGTCATTTACTGTACTAAAAGAGAAAGGATTGTAATTAAACTAAGTTGACCCTTCACTACTCTGCCCCAAGTCAAGCTCTGTGATCATGCCATGACGAGCCTAAGGTTGTTTAAAAATAAATAAGTAACAAATATATCTCTGCCTATTTTTTACTCTTTCCATAAAATACTAACATATATTCTTTGAAGCGTACTATATTTTTTATAGCTTATTCTAAAAAATACTATAATCAGCCGATGAAATGTTCCCAACCCTATCTACTGCTACGAGAACCCTGGCTCACGGCTCACGGCAATTATTTCACATAGTACATAATATATTTATTATCTGCAGGTGACTTCTTATGTATACTCACTTAGATGATGGTGACCAATAAACTGGTTTCAAAGCTCTATAAATAAATCCTTTCTTATACATTTCATAGAATCTCCTCAATTGATTTTGCACATAACTTTTATTCAAGGTCAAATAACACTGTTTATCCCAATCTGCCATAATACCCCAGCTCTTAAACGCTTCTTTTTGCTTGCCAACAGTCTCTAAAGCAAATATTTTAGCAATTTGTCTTATATTAACAGCATCTGATGGTTCAGATTTGCTTGCTTTCTTCGTCTTCTGTAAAGCTTTGAGTTCTATAGGTAAGCCATGACAATCCCATCCTGGCACATAATGCACTCTATTGCCATGTAATATTTGATTACGGTTGTTAATATCCTTAATTATCTACAAGAATAATAAATACATACATTTAAATACAATAAACTAAATATTACATAAGCTATAACTAGCTCTATTGACCTAGTAAGAAAATAACAAGGACTCTTACGTCCAGTTGCAAGAAAGGTGTATGACACAAATCATACATTAAAAAGTAATAATTTTATTATTTAGAGTAGCAACATTTGCTCTCTCTCTTGCATCTCAGCATTCACAGTGTTTACATCGCTCTGTAGAAAATCATAAAATTTAATACTAATAAACCTGAAATTTGTCACTAATAACTGTTTATTTTTATGTTCCTTGAACAAAAGGTCATTAAAGTTCTTTATTAGAAATCATGATATTGTTTTTTCACAGTATCATAATCAAATAAGTCAGCAAGATTTTTAATGGAGTGTTAACTTAATGGACTTTGTTGCAAATGAGACTTAGAACCATTACATACTGTGGGATGTTCACCAACCAAATCATAGACCAATGCCAAAACGACTGAATTCAGAAACCACCTTGTACACTTGTGTATAACGGAAGTTGATTAATTACATTATAAATCGTTGGTTGCTGCGACTGGCCAGTCTATTGTGCATCACCATAACATAGTATCTTGCTGAGACTATTCAACAATGCAGATTGGCCATTAGTCTCAATATGACCCCGAACAAATTACTTAAGCTTTACGGCCTGTGGTGCTGGTGTTAGGTATATTTAATATTCATAACTGTAATTAAAGTCAATAATCAAAACTCCTAGCGTAAGAACCTGTCAGATATACTTTATATGAAAAATTCCTGTGTGTGTTCATAATTTGTCTCCTGAACAGCTTGACTGATTTTGATGATTTTTTTGTACTTATGGGGCACCAATGGGTACTTAGCTATAGTTGGCCCCAGTAGGTAGCGCTGTTGTCTAAATCCTGAAAATCTAATGTCCTGACCAAATTTGTTAAAATTAATTTGTTGAGATTTCTCAAATAAAAAAACATAATCCCATTATATAATTCCATTCAGACTAAGTCATGGACAAAAACTAGTGTCATATAAAATTGACACAGAGGATGGTACTAAAGTAAATTGAATGAAATAGAAACCTGAAGATAGTGGAATGGAGAAACTTAATCTTCATAGATAATTTAGATATATTTTAAAAACAGAATAAATGTGAAACTATTTACAATTATTAAACTTACTTTGTTAACAGCATGGCCCATGTGCAAATCTCCATTGGCATAGGGAGGTCCATCATGTAGAACAAACTCCTCCCCCTTCAAATGTTCTCTTTGCCAGTTATAAAGTTCTGAAAACTGTGCGACCTGCAACATATCTATAAGTTTTTAAGTTAGTCATATAATAACATCATAATCATAATTTGAAAGGACCTTAGAGAAAATTTTGTTTAGGAAGAGACTGAAGGACATGGAGGGACAGGAATGAGGGGATGAGGTACCCCCAGATAAGGGAACAAATGTCGGAAATTTACGCCTTTTCGAATTTTTGATAAAAGTAAAACTTTGAACCAGTATGGAATTCACAGTGAATCACTTCTAGTTTAAATAAAGTAGATAACAGCGTAGACAAAGTACCCATTGCTATAACTTTTGACAGGAAGTATTTAAGGCTACAAATGCAAAGTAGAACCAATATGAGTAGCATCGGGTTGCTAGTGCATCGCAATTTTTGTGACCTATGTGGGAGAGCAACCGACACAGTCTACCACTAATATTGCTTATAAGTATTTAAATTTATCACATTGTAGTGTCATACAGCAATTCACAATTAAATTCACGTTTAAATGAATGAACAATGAGATTTGAGGAGGTAAAAGAACTATGCGAGGACACTGAGATGCTTGGTGATCCATCCTCTCTATAGGAAACATTAGGGATACGGCGTGAGGACATGCATGTACATATAGCTAACGGCAGCCGTCAAATATAAATTTTAATTGGTTTTTATATATCATTAAAAAGTGTAGTTTCAACATTTATACATTACCTTTTGAATTTCTTCTTTTATAGCTCTATTAGAACGTGTAGGAAAATTCGTCTTTGGGAAGAGAATTGTGTGTGAATATGTCTTTATTTTAGGTTCAGCCGAACTTTTCATACGTTTGCATTCCACACAAGTCCATTTTTTTATAATTTTTTTGTAATTATTACGTAAAATATTGAAATTTGTTGTGTTAAACATGTTTTCAGGTTATAATTTTTTATTTTGAATGTAGACTATATTGACAGCCCTTAGTTGCTTTTATAACTTACCGTTGAAAATCTTTATCGTCACGATTTTATCTTCCACGACGCAAGAAAAATGCTTCGCTATAATGTATCAGTCAATATGTCAGTGACGTATACGTGACGTTATTACGTAATGTCATGCCGTGCACGTCATCGTCGAAGGAAATTTAAAAGCGACTTCGTACAACTGCATACATTTTGCTTCCCCATTTCACCGTGGACGATAAAATCGGATGATAAAACACGGAATGCTATCTTTTTTTCTCTTATTTTTTTTTTATTTATATTTCTTAAGGCATTGGTAACAAGACCATCAGCCTAATGACAACTTCTGGAGAAACACTAACAGTCCCTAACACTCCTCCAGTAAAGTGATAGTAGGCTTTACTGAAGTTAAAAAGGACTTCTTGGAAGAGCGCGAAAACTTTAGCTACACATGTTTCTCGTCTACTTCACTTTCTGGAGGAGTGATATGTAGTCTGTGAGTGATATTCTCCCGAAGTTACGTCATTAGACTGATGGTATTGTTACCAATGCCTTAAGAAATATAAATAAATAAATAAAAGCTCTCAGTGTCATATGTCACACGTCATTACATATGTACTTCATCACATGTCGTTATTGTTCATGATTCTTCTCAACTTTTAGTTTCTAATTTTGTTTTTTGTGTTGTGTTTACCGTCGCTAAAATGGTAATTTGCTTTCGTCGTATTTTACTTTCATCTGCAGATTTCTAATTCACCACTAAAACATTGTTTACTTTTACAGCCAAAAACAAAGAAGAAATTCATTGATCGAAAAAGAGCAGTCACGTTTAATTTGGTGCACCGTTCTCAAAGAGATCCTTTGGCAGCTGACGAGACAGCTCCTCAGCGTGTATTAGTGCCCGTTAACGCTAATGTACCACCTAAAAAGAACGAACCAGTAAGTGAAACTTAAGCTTACCATGCTTACAAGTTATGAGATACCTATTTGAGACTTGTAATTTAGCTTATTTAGCATAATAATTACGTTTATGGGCTACATTAGAAGCATTAATATCTTCATCGGATTTTATGGATTACTAAATAGATTTGTTTTAAAGGTGTTTTTATGTACTTAAATGTATTTATGGCGAAATATGTATATTATTACTTTTTATGAAATACCACCGGCTATATTAAAAACTGTAAATTTTGTTGGAATCTAAGTATCTAATAAATACATGAATAATTTCATCACAGAAAAATCCTCTCACTGTAACCGTAGGGATTACATTCCCTTTGGTTATATTTATAACGAACATCACTAGATCATTATGGCAATCAATATAAACTGAAAAATATGATATACTAGCGATCCGCACGGGTAGAAATTCTTTTGAAAATAAAATATAGGCCATGTAACTCACTGATAAAATACAGCTTTCCAGAGGTGAAAGAATTTTTTAAATCGGTTGAGTTTTTGAGTTTATCCATTACATAGAAAAGAACAAAGTTCACCTCTTTATAATATTAAGTATAGATATGGTCATTCTTAACCTTACATTGCAGTGCCCCTAATAAATTGTCTTAACGAATCTTCATAAGGAATCTGACCTAATTCAACATTTTGTAATATGTCATGATAATGAGTCCATCGATAAATAGAAAAAACAGCACCATGTGATGCAATCTTTACATACCTCCGTCACCTCCTCAAATGTGATCATTTTCCTTACACACTCACTGAGGTACGTGTGATGCTTGGCACTCATCCTCTCTTCTTACTGCCTTCTTAGGTATACAGCATGAAAAATATGTAAATACATTGGAGTGATCATCACTCATCATTTTGGGTACTGCAAGTCGTAAGTGACAACATTTGCAATTAGAACAGAACCAATTTAGCAGTCTCTATGTGACTGCACAAGGGTCAAGGATCAGTAACATTCAACTTTGTATTATTGTATATGTGATAGAGCCATGCTACATTGCAGCACGAATTGGCCCGGCTCGTCTGGTGAAATACCACCCTCTCACAGAATATCAGTGTAAAATAACAGCATCTATTTCTGTTGTTTCCTTCGGTGAGTGAATGCCGGTGGTCCATCTCCTCCCTTCCCCTTCGCCTCCCTTCTGTTAAAAGCAGGCTATGCATCCATGACTCCCCCGGATGTTGCCTGTTGCAGGTGTCCATAGGTGGCTGCAATCACTTTCCACAGGTGACTCTTGACTCGCTTGTTCATTTGCCCCTTTTTTTATAAAAAAATAATAATAATATTAAGATGTTGGACATCTGCTACCAAATTGCCCTGTTTACGTACATACATACATACATATCTTCATGCTGTATCCCTAAGAGGGTAGTCAGAGAAGATGGAACGCCAAGATCAATATATGATGTAATAAAATGTTTCAACAATAATAAAACTTGTGTGCTCATCAAATTCTAATTAAATATCATATAAAGTTAATAAAAATGTCAGTCAGAAGCACTACTTGTCTTGGACATAATTAATATACATAATCAATCCAGGAAAACCAATAAATTCAAAATTTTTATTTCTCTTATGAAACTGTATAAAGTAACTTATATCCTAAGTGGTATTCTCCCGACGACCTCCGTGGCGCAACGACAAAGCGCGTCAGAAAGTAAATGGGGGTTACGGGTTCGATTCCCACCCTGAGTCTGGTTGCTTATGTATAATATGTATTTATTTACAAAAGAAAAGTATATCAGTTGTCAATTACCCATAAGACAAGCGCTGTGCTGCTTACTTTGGGACTAGATGGCGCTGTGTGAAATGTCCGAGTGTATTATTATTATTAGATTAATTTCACTCAAAATTTTGAAATTTTGAATTAGAACAATTTTATTCTGAGGACTATTTACTGTACTTTTTTTATTTAATAGCAACTGTAAATAAATCCCAGGAACTTTATGAGAAATGGCTACAGTACGCTTGAAATGCTCATTAATCTTCACCCAAAAAAAAAAGTTGGAGCATGCAACCCTTCATGAACTGTTACTATTGGTAAAAGCCAGTTTTTTGCAGGAGCTAACTCCCGAGCAACGCAGAGAAGAGCAACGCAAATATGGCATATATTTTGACGATGAATACAATTATTTACAACATCTCAAAGACACCAGAGAAGTTACAATGGTGTTACAGCCAGTAAGTTTCCCTAAATAGTCAAGATTCTTAATTCTTAAGTCAAAGTTGAATATCATTATTTGATGCCCTAGATTGGGCAAAGTTTGTGGTTGTAAATTATCACCAGCCTCTAAATTAAATAGGTAGTTGATTCTATTACCATTTTTATCAACATCTTTAAACCTAAATACTGTAACCACATTAAGGTCTCATTTTCTTGCACTTTCACGCTCAATCCACTCTAATCAGACAACGATTTGTACAAAGAACATTGTCATTCACAGAAATGTACACATAAGAGGAAAGAAAAGAGTCAAGCTGGTAATGATAACGAAGAGGTTACTGATCGGGAAATAAAAGCAGTCACAGAGACATTGACACTTCCAAGTTCAGTCTTTGCATCAGAAGTTGAAGAAGATGTTGGTTTATTGAATAAGGCTGCTTCACAAGGTATAACTTTACGCTAGTAACTAATTAAATTGTGGTATAACTGCTGCTGAGTCTGTGTTTATGTAATGTGTGTCTATATAAAATGCATCAGTTTATCCCTTCTAAAGCTATATTGCTATAAACAGACAACAGTGAGAACATTGTGAAAAACTAGTAACACTGGAAATATAAGAAATAGTAATTCAAATTAAAACTTATTTATATTTTCGAAACAATAGTTACCACTGAATAAATGAATGTACTTATTTAAATTATATGCAATTAATATTAATAGTTTTCACAATACATTTACTACATTTATATAAAAGCCTTTTTATTTCTTTGCAAAGCTTAAGGTTAAACAATATGTTTAAAACAATACTTACATCAAACAATATGTTTTAGTGTTGTTAGTACTTAAATCTATAGTTTTATTTTTATTTTTAGGATTAGTAATATTATTAGGTGTTGAGATGTGTAGTTTTGGTATATTATTATATTTATATACATTTTTAAACTTAAACTTCTGCAAGAAGAACCCTTCTGCAGGTAAAGGCCTCCTCCAATGTACTCCAGTCTTCTCTAGATTTTGCTTTTTGTAGCCAGTTTGATCCGGCTACCTTCTTGATTTCGTCTTCCCATCTCATGAAGGGTCTCCCTTTCCTTCTTTTACCTTTTGGACCTGTCCATTCTGTCATCTTCTTGGTCCATCTTTCGTCTTGCAGACGTGCAACATGTCCGGCCCATTTCCATTTAAGTGATAGAGCCTGTGCTAGTGCATCTTTTGTTTTACTGGTTTCCCTTATTTTTGTATGACGTATTTTTTGAATTTTTTTTATGTTTAGCATACTTCGCTCCATTCCTCTTTGGCACGTGACTATTTTGTTTCTTATGTTGTTGTTAAATGTCCATGTCTGGCATGCATATGTTAAGCATGGTAGGAGGCAGGAATTCCAAACTTTAGTTTTGATTTTTATTGGCATGTTGTTTTTGAATATTTCTTTAAGACTCCAATATTTATTCCAAGTTAGTTGCACTCTGCGTTCTACTTCCATGTATTTATTGGTGTTGTCAAGGCTAATTTGTTTTCCGAGGTATATGTACTGGTTTGTGTATGCAAGAGGGTTCCCGTCGACGAATATTGTTCTTTTAATGCTGTTCGTCATCAGCATTGTTTTTGACAAATTCATTTCTAAGCCTACTGATCGGCTGGCGTCATTTAGAGTCTCTATCATCGATTGTAGTTCTGTTCCTGACTCTAATAGCAGTACTAGATCATCTGCGAATCGTAAATGACTTAGAAATTTGTCGTTGACCTTTATGCCATATCTTCTCCAGTCTAGTTGGTTCATTACAGTTTCTAGTGTGGCTATAAAAAGTTTTGGCGATAGTGGGTCGCCCTGTCTCACCCCTCTTCTTACAAAGAACCATGGACCGGCTGTTTCGAGTTTTACTCTGCTCTTGCTGTTGTTATAGATGCTTTTGATAACTAGTATGTGATCTTTTTGTATTTTTTGAGCTGTTAGAGTGTCCCATAAGCTTTCGTGAGATATGGTGTCAAACGCTTTTTTGTAATCAATATAACCTATGTAGAGCGGTCTTCTTCTTTCTTGGTATTTCTCGATGACAAGTTCTAGCGTATGAATATGGTCTATCGTTGAAAAACCTTTTCTAAAGCCCGCTTGTTCAATTGGTTGACTTTCTTCAATTGCAGCATTTAATCTGTGGTTTATGATTGAAGAAAAAAGCTTATATATAGTGGGTATTAAGCTTATTGGCCGATAGTTTCTTATGTCATGTGGATTGCCTTTTTTATATATTAAAATGATTACACTACTACTACTACATTTAGCTACACATTAATTATCGAAAACTATCTATCATATCATTTACACTTAGTTTTTATACCTAAATCCACAGACAGATGTCATTATCAGTATGATAGCAGAAATTATATTGCAAAAATTATATATTGTAATAGCATAGAGCAGGGATCACCAATTAGTTTCATTAGAGGTCCATTTTTAGAAATTATAAGACTATCGCGGTCCGTTTGGTAGATGATGACTAGCAACCATATCATATCAAACCTTGGTTCAATCTTTGTTGTCGATATCATCTCTCATCGAATTGTCAAGATATAAAACGCAGGCTATTTTGTTTTCATATTCTTATATTTTTAAGTTCCCACAAAATACGTTGGCGGTCCGGATGCGGACCGCGGTCCGCCATTTGGTGACCCCTGACATAGAGTAATAAGAAGTCTACAACTGTTCGTTTTTTACATTCCCTACCACTTACGGCAATTGTTTGGAACCAGCTTATAGCGGCGGTATTCCCGGACCGTTATGATTTAAGGACCTTCAAGAAACGATACTCTTTCCTGAAGCCACCCGTCATTCCGAAGTTGCGGGTGTCCATGTGCGGCAGTGATCGCTTTCCATAATGTTTGTACAAAAAAATAATACAAATATTATTACTGGCCATTATATTTTTATAACGTTAAATATTATTTCCAATTTTAAAGTGCTTATAAATGCATCTTTTGTATCAATCCTCTTTTCTGTCTGTATTTAAAATATTAGCCCGTTATTTACGAGGTAATATTCCTAATAAGGTCAGGATAAACCACCTAGTGGGATAAACCACAGCATTATTTAGTAGTATCAATATTCAAAAATTTTATGTAAAACTTTACATTCTATAATTTGTGCTTAGAACACTTTTGTCTATGAGTTACCATTGTAGAGCGATTTAACAACGCTTTTCTGTCTTTTTTTGTTTGTTTTACGAGCGTGGCCAGGGAGCTAGCGTCTTGAAATTTTATATGTTTGTTTAAAACACTTTTTATCAAAAACTCAGCCTTATTATAGAAATTTTCATTTCAACTGTTATTTAATTGGACTAGTAGTCAATATAAGAATTAAATGTTAAGCTGTCTTACTTTCAGGTTTGTGTCTGAATTTGGACCCCGAAGTAGTTGCAGCTCTTGATGAGGACTTTGATTTTGATGACCCTCGAAATCAGCTAGAAGATAATTTCATCGAACTTGCTATGGGTGAAGGTAATATTTTATATAAACAATCGTTACTGTCAACTTGATTTACGTTATAGAAACATTATCATTAATAACTCATTGGCATTATAATAACATTTCTGATTCATAAATTTAATTTTTTTTTCACCAACCGCTAATTGGCGCTATCATCGTGCAGGCAGCATATAAGCAATAGAATAATACGTTAGTGTTAAATATATTAGATAAACTTACTTCAATTGATTTAATTCATAAACACTTCAAATAGGCAGAAAGCAAAAGAGTTTTGATTTATATAATTTCGCAGTGGTAATTGGGAAACAGACTCCAACCAGTTTAGTAAAATTCGTTTCCTAAATTGACCTATCCGGGATCGAACCCGGGACCCTAGCTTGGAAAACAGATGCTATGCCACTGCGCCAACGGGTCAGTCAAAATATATCCATCATCAAATAATATAAAATAACGGAAGAACTCCTCACTAAGCATTCTCATTGCCAAAACAATACTCACGTTATGAAGATCTAAATCAAATCTTTTTGCCGATTCATTATAGTTGTTACTCTCTCGCAATAAAAAGGAATTTTTACGAAAATTAGTAAAAACAGTTGGTACATAAACCGGTCGTGTCTCCGTTACCTTCAAATAGCCTTAAAATATTTTTTTTCTAGAAATTCTGAGCAATCGATTAAACTGTTTACTATATTTAGTAAAAATGTTATATCTGCCATTTTACATCTTACCATTATGAATAATCTTTGCAATGTTCAATTACTTTTAGTATATATTTTCTAAATTTACTACATACCTTTTTCAGGTCCAAGTTCTAGTGATGAAGATGATGATGAGGATGATCATAGTACGTCAGCCGACAATAATTCGGAGGAAGCATTTGCTTCGGACTCTGATGACGATAGCAATTCCCAGGTATAAAATACACAATTGCTCATAGTTTTAGTGAAAAAATTATGTTAGTGATTCCCATGTATAAAATACATAAATATGTTAGTGTGTAAAGCATTTTTCAAATATCAGTCCTGTAGTCAATGATGTTATAATACAAAAGAGGTAGATAGGTTACGTTAGTACTAATCCAAGTAAAATATTGTCCCGCTTACAACATTACAAAGTGAGACAAATATACATTGCACTGTGTTGTTATGCAATGTACAACTTAATTGCATTTCAAACTAACAAATCAGCTCTCTAAATCTTGATAATTGGTCAATTTCAATTTCTTACTAAATTTTAAGCGAATTCGTCACTAATTTACAGAATATTAGTAATTAATCCCACAGAACAGACATTTAAAAAAATATGATTGATACCTAATGGGATTTGACAGTAAAAATAATGTTTGCTTTTTTTTTGATTTCGTTTTTCTTGAATCATGTACATGAGAACAGATTTATTTAAAAAGATCGCCAACATTTTTTAATTATAAATTCGAAAATGATGAAAACAAAACAACTACATACTTTCATATAAAATGGATATTATTTTTTTATGCATTTACTATGAATGAAAAATGTAGCAATTATTATTTCTAATTACCTTCAAACAAATTTAATTCATTTATTTTGCCTTTTTGAATTTTTTTTCCATTTTGAGTTATTTTTATGAATAGAATGAAGTCAGACATGGAATTGTATTTTTATGTTCTTGCTTTTAATAAATGTAAACAATGATTAAAGCTGGATGGCTGCATCATCACATGATCGTGTATATTATAAAAAGCGTTTGGATTATTAAAAGATTTTAGAATTTTGAATGTGCAATAGGCATTGCATGACATTGTTGGTTCTGTAACATTAGCCACTTTTCGAGTGCATGTAACTCATCTACCTCTTTTGTAAATATAACATCATTGCCTGTAGTGTATACTGTATGAGTACATACTCCCTCCATGGTCGTATTGGTTATCTGTGGAAAAGTGTCGATCGTAAAATTATTGTGAATATGTTCCCTGATTGTAAAATGTTTGAATAAAGTTGTTGATTGTATTTATTGTTTGATTGAAGAGTACAGTTAATATAAGTCCAATACGAAATACATTTAAATCTCAATTTATCTATAATAAACAGTCGACAGTCATATTTCCAATTCGTCGCCTTAACATTGTTCGATGTTAAGGCGACGAATTGTAAATTTTGAAGGCAGGGATCTCAAATTTTCTAAGTGATCACAAAACGTATGACAGTGATATTCGGTAACCTGATTCTTCATTTAATTGACTTCATTTTTCCAGTTGCGTTACACAATTGGTTAACTTTTGCAATGGAAAAAAAATATCAGACACCTCTTTTAAGGCGAGTTGGCTTCGACATTGCGAGATTTTAAATGAATTCTTTGTAATGAAATATTAAAGTTTGATCTCTGAAAAAAATATATGTTAATTACGAGGATGTCGACGAGAGAAGTATGGGGTTCGTTACGTGATTTGTTATATTTCATAGCATCAAAAAACATCACAAAGTTGTATTAGTTTGATGACTTAGAAGTTGCTTCATATGAAATCTATCAACATTTATGTGTTAAAAATTATACGTAAATAACTGTCATTGCATATCCAAGGGTAGTATGAGGTTGGATTTATAAATTTAAGAATCCTTTTTTTACAATTTTAAAATATTGCCTAAGTTTACGATTTCGACTTCGAAGCGTGTCAATTTCGCTCATTACAGTCCCGTCACTGAGTAAGTAATCATTACGTTTTAAGTCCGTCGGGACCATGTTAAAGGTAGGATCGCCGTCGGTTTGTGCGGCGCATTCATAGGATAATCACATGTAAACACATTCGTTTTCTATTACGGTTCTGTATATATGAGAACATTACGAATCCAATATAGTGGATGTTTCATAATAGAAAATAACTTTTTTGTTCAACACCAACAATATGAGTATTAAATAAAATAGAACACGCAGAGGAAGGTTTCTGTATATTATGTGACGTGTGATATTTCAACACATACTGTGTAATTGGCGGACATACATTTTTTGAATATAGAGATAATGGGTGGTATTTTTGAGGTTGCTCTGGGAATTAATTATGACAAAGACTTAAATATAAACTTATTTAAAAATGAAATAATAATATAATTAAATATAATTTTTGAATTCAATTTAAGTACATATTAATTTTTTGAATGAAATGCGTCATGGGTATCATTGTCAAGGTTTCTTGGGGTGCTGATTACAATAACGACGTCATTTTAGTAATCTCGGTCGTTATCGTTATTTTGATAATGACATCATAAAATTTTACTGAAAAATGATGTCCGTAAACTTGAAATTGAAATGGACGCAGTTTTCATGAGTAACTTTATATATGACTAATATCCGCCATCTCCGATTACAAAATCGAAGTCATATTCGTAACCAGCACCTCGAAAAACCTCAAGAATAACACCCACATCAATTAATCGAATAAAAGTCATGTCTGCCATCTTACATTTGAAAATAGACGTCGTTTTTGTAATCAGTACTCCGAGAAACCTCGAAAATGATACCCATGACATTTCATTCAAAAAATTAATATGCGCCATCTTGAATTTGAAAATTGACGTCTTTGTCCTAATACGTTCCCAGAGAAACTCGAAAATACCTCCCATTACCTCTTTATTCAAAAAATTTATGTCCGCCAAGTGCGCAGTATGTGTTCATCCAGAAAACTTCCTTTGCGTAATCTATTTATTGGATTTATGAATTACTTCACATATACAGAAACCTTCCCCTGTGTATTACATTTCATTTGATACTCATATTATTGGTGTTGAACAAAAATTTATATCCTATTGTGGAACATCCGCCATATTGGATTTATGGTGACGTCACATATACAGAAACCTTCTCCTGCGTATTCCAATTTATTTGATATTTATATTGTTGGTGTTGACCAAAAAAGTTATTTCCTAATATGCCACATCCGCCATATTGGGTTTATGATGACGTCACATATATAAAAAACGACGGCATTTTTAAAAAACAAAGTAGCCTACGTTTGTTTTCGGACACATACTATCTCTGTATCAAATTTCATCATAATCGGATCAGCGGTTTAGCATTTTCCCTACAAAGTTTCATCCCCCTTTTCACCTCTTTAGGGTTAGATTTTTGATAAAAAAGAAGTCTGTGTTTTTAATGGAAAAGGTTTATCTCAGTATCCAATTTCATCTTAATCAGTTCATCAGTTTAGCAATTCCCACACAAAGTTTTATCCCTCTCACTCCTTTAGGGGTAGATTAAAAAAAAAGTAGCCTATGTCGGTCCTTTGGTGTCAAACAATCTCCTTGCCGAATTTCATAAAAATCGGTCCGGTGATTTAGCCGTGAAAACGTACCAGACAGACAGACAGATTTTCGCATAAGTATGGATATAGTATGGACTAAAATTCCTGCTAGGTATATTAACTTTATGGAAAATTTATGTATGATTCTACATAATAATTACAATTAATACTACACTGTGGCATTATTATATGAGTTTAAATAAATTCTATTTTCAACACACTGCACTGTCATAACAAACCCGCTGTACACGGTGAGACGCATGCCCCCGCGCGAAGGGAAATACTTCGCCCCGCCTTCACCCCCTCAAAAGTACATTTCGGACGCTGGTACCGCGTCTTAAAACAGATTTACATTTTTCAGACTAGCAGAACCAATTTACGCTTCTAAATTGTCTGTGCAGATTAATCTAAACACACTTCAAAATTTTTTTAAATTAATTATAGTTTTAATATGAACGAAAATTACTGTTCGTTACGTAAGCTAGCGCGAGCGGGCTTGTATAGCGCAGGTCTGTGTTAGAGTAATAATTATTTATCACTGCGTCACCTTAACTAAAATATTTGTATTTTTTCAGGGTGGTGGTCGTAGAAGAATGCCTTTCTGGGGTCATGATAACGAAGAGACGAAATCTCGTTTCTCAAAGTATTCAATGTCTTCTAGTGTCATCAAACGGAACGAGGGACTGTCTTTACTCGATAATAGATTTGAAAAGGTAAAATCCATGTGTTGTCTGATATAAAGTTTTGAAAATCTATTTGCTAGTTTTGTAATGAACTTTTGTAAATATATTTTATTTTATTATATTTTATTTTATTATATCTAAGAAATTATACTATTTATCAACTTAATTGCGACGACCAACTGTTAGACCGACGTACTCAACCAATATTGGTCGCCGCTGAAAATCAGCGCTGTAGCATTTGCGCTGCAGCAAGTGCTGAGTCGGTGTCCATTTTTAGCATCATATCACTCACGTTTGCTGTATGTGTTTAAAATGTTTGTATTATGTTACCCCACTACTACTCTGTACGAAGAATCTGTAGTACTAACAGTGCGACAGCTCTACATATTACATGCTTCTTTAAAAATACACAAATCCGTCCTTAACACCGAAACACATCAGACAATGCTAGCAAATCATGTGTACAAAGTAAATACAACAACAGTGAAAACTGCCTTTGCGCGGAGATTCCAAGACTTACTGCACCCTTCTATCTGTAATAAAATCTGTAAGCACTGTGACATAAAGACTTCTTCATGGCGTGAAGCTAGAATATCTATAACAAAATGGCTGCAAACCCTCACCTACAACGAAACTGAAGATATTTTGAAAATCCAAAAATAGTTTATCATTTCTCCAGTGACACAATTGCATCCTCTGCACCATCCTTAATTCATAACCACATTCACTTTAACATAACATTTATCACACACACTCATGTTCCATCTGGTATCCTCACACTATCATAACCACACTCACTATAACATATTTAACATATACACTACCATGCATACTGAAACACACACGAACTCGCACACTTTTTGCTTCCAATCATCGCTTAGTCAGTCTTAAGTATATATATAAATAGGATAACCATATAAATAGGGCCCTGCGATACAGGCCTAGCCTAGTGCACGGACTATGTAAATGTTATTTGTTCAACAATTTTGTTAATAAAGATTTTTGTAATGTGTGATGATACTGAATAAAATCTATTTCTTTCTTCTTTATTTCTCTTTCTTTCAAATGTGTTAACAAGAAAATACAAATGTATCAAAAAACAATTGTCAGAATAACCCATCTGACATCAAAGCCTAAGTTCCCAACTTTTTGAGTCAGATCTTAATTTTTCAAGAAACTAATATACATATATATTATTTTGTTAAGAAACATATAGATGGCTAGTTCTCATCTCAATACCTTCAGTATGACTTGACCGAGAAAGTCCATAGTGAATTAATTTTATGGCTCACGTCTCAACACTCCTCCAATATGACTTGAATTTCAGACCAAGAATAAGTTACGGATATTTGATATACATACATACATATCCTCACGCTGTATCCCTGGGGTAGTCAGAGAGGATGGATATTTAATAAGTTTTCTCTAATGAGAATGTCAAAAGCATTGGACTTAAAAGTACGCCTATGTAGCCCAGTGCAAACGAATTCGTTCATTACCCCCGCGCCCTATGACGATAACAATAAAGTTGATTTTTAACCGACTTCAAAGAAAGAAGGAGGTTTTCAATTCGTCTGTTGTTTTTTTTTTTTGTATGTTTGTTACATCATATCTCCGTCATTTATAACCCGATTTCGAAAATTCTTTTTTCGTTTGGTAGGTAATACTTCAGAGGTGGTTCCATTTAAATTTCACCGATATTGGAGCTTGGACTTCGAAGATACACTAGATAACACGACCTAGTTATTACCTTTATTTATATTGATGATTCTCAAGCGCAACGATATACAAGAGAATCGTCAATATAAACGATTCTCTTGTATATCGTTGCGCTCCGGAATTAGAATGAAGTTAATTGCAGACCTGCCCTAGATATTTATTTAGGTCAAGACCACTCAAAAGGGAGAAATAAAAAATTTTTATTAAAAAAAATTAAACCGCCTCCAAAAAAAAACACTATCCTTAAAATAACTATCCTTTACTAATCAAAACTCAAGTACAATTAAAATAACTTTATAAATACGATACACAAACCTATATAATTAAATGTGTCAGTTATTGAAGTCGGTGCCAAATCAATGTGCAACAACATAAAGTCTATTAGTTTGGTGGGCTTGGCACCGACTTCAGTAACTGTCAAATTTAATTATATAGGTTTGTGTATCGTATTTATAAA
Organism: Zeuzera pyrina; assembly: GCA_907165235.1. Classification (NCBI taxonomy): domain Eukaryota; kingdom Metazoa; phylum Arthropoda; class Insecta; order Lepidoptera; family Cossidae; genus Zeuzera; species Zeuzera pyrina. Next base: position 13,127,517 of record OU015641.1, read on the forward strand.
GTTATTTTAATTGTAATTGAGTTTTGATTAGTAAAGGATAGTTATTTTAAGGATAGTGTTTTTTTTATGGAGGCGGTTTAATTTTTTTTAATAAATTTTTTTTATTTCTCCCTTTTGAGTGGTCTTGACCTAAATAAATATCTAGGGCAGGTCTGCAATTAACTTCATTCTAATTCCGGAGCGCAACGATTCTTTATTTGTGATCGAAGTTTAGCGCAGAGAAATCTCAACATTTGTTTTAGCACATAATTGTAATTTGCAAGAAAACTAAATTACCAATTAAAAAACTGGTTTTAGAGATTTGAAATATTATAATTACCAATCCATTTTAGTAAAAATCATTTTAGAATTCTGTAGAATTTCGGAAACGCAACTGAATCTTTGTGCAAAACAGGGCTTTTTCTAGATTTTTTTTATCCAATCATGTTCTCACATTTAAGGATTTAAAGATAGAGAGTTGAAGTTGTATGTAGCCAAATATCTAACTTTGTTGTCTTAGATACCGAGATCCAAGTCACCAAACATACCTGTCTGCATATTGTAACATTTTTTCGCTATTGTACCTTCTTTTTAAGAGCTTAGAGGTTGTCAGAGAAAATAATTATAGAACTGGCAAGTTAAAAATTTAAATATGTTTTTTTTTGGAAGAATAGAACAGGATTTGAAAAATGAGAAAAAAAAAGAGAGCGAGGTGTTTTTTTTAGAGAGAACAAGGATGGTTGTGATGGAGTAAAAAGGAGATTATTTTTCTCCTCAAAAAAGAAGATATTTGATTTCTTTGTAAAAGTAAAATCTGTTAAGAATATTAAAGAAGATGTTGGCAAAGTGAAAAAGAAAAAGGCTCGAACCAGAAAACTGATATCGCCCAAACTTCCAAGGTAAATGGACCCCTCGACAAGAATAAGGGGGAGCAATGGCTTCAATCGGATAAAGAGCACATTAATCATGGTGACGCACCAGTTTCGTACGAGTTTATAGAAGTTATATTTACAATGACGATGCTGATTGCAGAATTTTATAAAGTCGACTTATAATTTTGGAGATAACATTCGAGAGTGGAGTATGGGACAATACAATCTAATTTAAGCCAGTGGTTTGTGTTTTTTTTATCATAATGTGTAAATTATAAGGTGAAAGGTATTTATATCTGATTTTTGTAAACTACACCACACCATCACAACCACTTTGATATCTTTCTCTTTCTATTTTATTTACAAAATTAATTTTGTTTTATTTGTTTCAAATTATATTACAATTTTCTTCTTAAAATAGAATTTTATTTAAAAAGATTTCCAATAAATTTCAAAATTTACTTTATCCATTCCCTTTTTGTGGCATCCGGGTGGGAATGGTATAATATGCGGACTCTTAAATGTGTGAATAGATGATAAGGTTTGATTCAGTTTCTACTGGTTCTTCTCACTACACGTTTGTACCATACCGGTGGCAGATAAACTGTATTTCTTTAAAACTAGCAATCCGTCCTGGCTTTTCCCGAGTTGAATACGTAATGTAAAGCCTATGTCCCTCTGGAATAATATATCTTTCAAATGTGAAAATAATTATTCAAATAGGTGCAGTGGTTCCGAAGATTAGCCTCCACATATAAACAAACTTACAATATCCACTCTCTTTATAATAATAGTATAGATAAACCATAAACTTAGTACATACTGGCGTATAGAGGTACAACGAGTGCGAGTGAGAATGTAATATTTATGATAATGTCAAGAGTAGGAAAAGGACAGTGAACGGGACTCTACTGTACCCTTTTTGAATGACAGGTCGTCACAAGTCGTCACGCTGTGGAGAACGCTGTTGACTTATTTTATATGTGTGTGTTATTCCTGTTTTATTTCAAAGTACTGTATTTCTCAATAATAATTGTGATATTACATATCGCAATAATCAAGGGAATCATTGATTTCATAGGTGACAATGACAAATTAAAAATCGTCACGCGTCAACGAGCTCTATGTTCGAAGACTTGATATCACCGCTATACTAGACGTCATCACTAGATATAATGTGTGTAAACATTGTTTATAACTAACGATTGTTCTGCAGATGTTTGAAGAATACGATGACACAGAAGTGGGTGCTCTAGACCTAGAAGATATCGAAGGCTTCATGCCTGAAACCCACGACAGGTTGTTAAAGGCAGCTGAAGAATTCGAGGAGTCAAGAAGGAGATATCAACTTGACAAAGAGAAAGAGGTCGCTAGGTAAGTTTCCAATAATAAAAAATGAAATGAGAAATAATAATTGTTCATTCCGGCAAAATTTGACTCTGTTGTCTAGAAATAAAACCTACCGCGATATAATATTGGGAAGACTAAGAGATTTAAATACTAACAGTGGCTATACATATTTTAGAATATCATGTGTACTGAGAAACATATTGTTACGGGATGTGGGTAATTATATACCTGTTAAGGCTACAGAGTTTATTTTCGTTCATACACACAGGTGTTAAAAACATGCAAACTTAATTGCGACGGTTTCTAGTTTTCGTAATTGCCCGTCTAAGTACTCTCGTAGTAGTCACCAAATGTATACCCTTCACTCTCAAATAACGTTCCCGAATCGCAGTAGTCTTCTATCCAGAGTCGTCGTAGTAGTCTTCGTAATTCGCCTTGATATCCCTTGGTATATCGCTTTGATCGATAGTCGAAAACTGACTCACTAGGCCGACGCCCCAACCTATATATAGCTCGATAAAACAAGGGTGGAAACTTCTAGAGCATTCCCGATTGCTAATAATAATAGCGCATAGAAATAAAAAGGGTAGAATCTTTTTGATAATTCCGCTCGCTAATAATAATACAATACGTTCTCGACGTCTCCTTTGCAAGTGTAAATGACACGTCATCACTCCAGTATTTTCGAGTTACAATTTGGTTCTCAATTCCGTGTATATCAATCGATAGTAGACCTTAAACCTAGCACAATGCATTTTTAGGTCATATCTCTACAAAGCCTAGGTCTCGAGATATAAGCCGCCGGAGTCACGGTGGAGTGCAAAACGCGTCCCCGTTGCCCCGGCATAAGGCGGCCCGAGGAACACCGTCAGGTTTTAGTCGTCAGGTGTTAGGGTAGACCGGCATTGCACCTCATAGCCGAGGGGTCCCACATACCCACCCGCCATCCGCATTGGCGGGACTGGGATGTCTAAAGCATTTCCTGACGAAATAAAAAAAAGGTCTCGAGATATAAGCACTAAAGGTTGCACGCGACGTGTCATTCGATAGCCAACAAGATTTATAAAATTACCTTCTGTGGAGGTCTGCTTAAATTATTTGGAACTAGCTGTACCCACGACTTCGTTCGCATGAAAAGTTTTATCGTGACTTTCCTGGGTTAGTTTCCTTTACGCCCTTAGGAGTAGATTCTTCATAAAAGTAGCTTACGTCTGTCTGTTAGAAAAAGTCTATCACCGTACTAAATTTCATCATAATCGGTTCACCGCTTAAGCATTTTACATATACAATTTTTACTCCCCCTTTCCACCACTTTAGGGGTAGATTTTTGATAACAAAGTAGCCTATGTGGACATAGGCTACTTTGTTACTTTGTTGTTGTTCCTTGGTGTCAAATTATCTCTGTGCCAAATTTCGTTAAAATCGGTTTAGCAATTTAGGCATGAAAATGTACAGACTTTCGTGTTTACAATATTAATATGGATTCAAACAGAGGGAATGATGTTTTAGAATGCAACGTCTTCAAGAAATATCTGAAGAGTCTGAAGAGGATTTGATGACAGTGGAGGTCGAGCCCAAAGAAAAGTGGGACTGCGAGACCATATTATCCACATACTCCAACCTTTACAATCACCCTAAAGTTATACAGGAACCCAAGGTAACAGACATCAGTACACATATCACAACATATTTCTTTAGCATGTTATATCTCAAAGCCAAAGAATTTATATTATAATTATAGCAACGTTTACACTAGCTTTTGATGACTTAAATACTTCATAAAATATGCTTACGCAGTAAGATAAGCAAAGTATGGCTGTACCATGATTGGCGTGTCATGAGATATTTTTTTTTGTTTATCAACAATCTTAGTGGCAAGTGTGTTTTGCAAATTTTTTGTAGAAACCGAACAAAATCAAAATCGATGCTAAGACTGGCATCCCCAAAGACACGCTCGGCAGAGACAACAAGCTAACAGTAAAATCACTGGCCAAGTTCAATGCAATTAATGAAGGTAGCGGAGGGTCTGATGATGAAGAAGGCAAGACTCATGCAGAATCCGTATTGTCCACTTTAAGTGTGCTGTCTATAAGGTAAATGTATAATTTGTTGTAAAAAAAACTTCAGAAATGTCATCAAAAACTAACACAATTATGTCAGTTTTTGATGTCTTGAGGACATAAGCTGTAAAATTAGAGTTAACTGTGTTTAGAGACGCTGGTCCATATAATGTCTTATCGCAAATTACGTCATCACTTTACACCAAAATGTTTACAAAATTTAATATTGAGCTCGTTAATCGCTGAGATACAAATATTTTCTAGAAAATAATGTCATTCTGCGAAGGTGGAGTTATTTATTAGAGATGAAACGGATCGTTTGGCCGGATAGATAGCGGATATTGAGTGAGCTGCGAGGCCGGATGCCCGGATATCCGGTCCTTGTCTCGTATATTTGACTAGTTAGTCCCGCAGATGCAGCGAACGCGATCGCATTGTATCAATAGTCTTTGAAAATCTCCGAGGTTTGAGTAAGTTTTTAGTTTCAATTTAATATTAAAATAATTATAGATTACACAATATAATGTCTCGGAAAGTAATTTTAATATTTTGGAAGGTACTTTATTAATTTTTGTAAGTTTCTCACCTTGAGATAAAAGCCGTCAGAATTATAAGCCATTTTATTATTATCTACCTCAGAAAGATTCATCTATTGAAGTTGGTTTTAAAACATTGTCATAGATTTTGAATATCCGGTATCACCCAGCCGGATAATAAAAGGCTGGATTGACCGGATACACAGTTAACGGTTATTCGTTTCATCTCTATTATTTATGACGCCAGGGTGATTTGTAGAATCAAATGTCGATGATTTTTTTATATTTTTTTTTTATAATGCGCCAGACAATACACACCAATCATCTGATCTCAAACTAGGGTATTCCCTGTGCTATGAGAACCAGACGACGACTACTGGGGGCGTCTCCCGGTACACCCAGACCCGAGACAATCTAGAAAAGTTCATTTTCTAATTTGACCCGACCGGGAATCGAACCTGGAACCTTCCGCGCTTGCGTAAACGTCTAAACCACTGCGCCATCTAGGTCGTCAATTTTGAGGATTTAGATTTGGAGGATGACGTGATGTGGATGGACTCGAGCAATACGATAAGCACTTAATAAGTAGCTGAGTAGTCAAATCATTTCATTTTTATGAAAAAACGCAATTTTGTATGAGAAGTGTTCGAGAATTTTATGAACGGTGACGTCACAGTTTTCCTGTCATCAAGATTTTTTTAATAAAATTAACTATTAAATTCAAAGAAGAATTTCCTTTTTTATTCCTATTCATTTAATTATTTTACAAATGCTAAGCTAAGCATTTCATAACTTATTGTTTTAATGTTGTCATTAGCTAGTGTTAGCCGACGTAAATGTCAAAAGCACTCGCATGCCTAGGCGAAACTGTGTGAGGAAAATGATGAGATTTGAGGAAACGAAAGAAGTATGTAAGGACTGACTACCTCTCTCTTTGACTACCCTTTTAGGGATACAGCGTGAAAATATGTATGTATGTTGTCGTTTTTAATTTATTATTACATGTTAAATATTGTTTAAAAAAAAATATAAGTGGCTAAAATAACATAAGATTATTTTATATTTTTAGACCAAAAGACGAGAAGCCAGACGAAAAGAAAGAAAGAAAGCGTGTTCTGAAAGAGTACAGAAAAGAGAGAAGAATAGAGAAGAAGGCGAATAAAGAAGCGTTCAAAGAGGAGAAGAAGAGACAAGAGAAGATAATAATGAATAACAAAAATAATGTTCAAGGGAATAAGATATTATAAATAATATTTTAATAGTAATTAACATTTTAAAATAATAAAAAATTTATAATCATTACGAAGTTATTTATTTTTAATTTAATGCAGAATGTACTTACATATGTTAGCAACACCGACGAATAAACATAAAGGGGAACACTGGCGCCCCCTAGCAGAGCGCGACGGAGTTCGTGACGTCATAGAAACGAACGACTGTCGGCTTGTTCCCCACTACCGCTCGAGATTATATAAGTCAAAACTCGAGCACTCCACGTCTCTACTTTTTACCTTCACGACTGCAGCACGAAGTGTTCGAATACAAATAAATTAATTATTAATTGATATTAAATATTAATCGATAATTTAAGCAAAGTTTGGGGTGTTCCATTGATATAAGTATCTAACTTACTATTTAATTTTATCGTAGCTAACACATAATTTTATAATCACAATGATAGATGTTGCGGTAGTTCTGGTCCTTCATGATGATAAATAATACTGCGGACTATGTAGTAAGATGGTATATTGGTACTGGTTCGGCGTCCTCTGTCGTTCACATCTCATGCTGTACTATATTTACAAATTATTTATACTAATTATTATCTACGTGATATAATTGTAATCTCTTTGCAACGACGCGGACATTCAATTTGCCGACGTTTACATATTATAAAGTCGTGCATCGAGGTTATGGAAATGTCATCATATTAAGCTCACAATAAGACAAGAGACTTTAAAAAAAAGTAATTATGAAATCAAGAAGTCCTAATAAAATAAATTAAATATAGTACAGTCAGTTCTTACCAACAGGCAACAACTAATTTGTAGATCTTTCTCCACGTAAGTACGAACCACAGACTTCTAAAGAAAGTAGCAGACATATTCTACTAATACTATACGTATGTCGTTATACGTCTATTTCACTCATATTAGAGACATTCTGTATAACACTATCCCTTTTTTATGACAATAACAAAACAACCACACTTACAAATTGTAACGCGTAGTCATTTTACGCCACTACAATATAAAAATACACCTGGGATAACTCTTCATCGGTATCGGCGGGGTGATTACCTAAAAATTTGCAGACAGAGACAGCCACGCGATCACTGCGCGACCGGTGACTAATTGTAATAAAAAATTGGTATCATGTATGACGATTGCGTATCTACTATTCTATGACCACAAAATGCACTTTTCGCGGTAGATTTAGCGCCACTATACAAATTCTCGTTTTGACAGCAGATATCGCGCGATATTGGCTTTCGCATGCTGTCTGCAAGTTACGTAATAAGCGTGCAGGTCTGTTTACTTGACACTCGCTATTTCCTCTGATTTTATCAATGTAATGCAAGTAAATTAACCAAATGTTGATCAAGATATATTTAATGAGAGACCCTGGCAAACGATTATTAAGCTAATTTTTTCCATATTTCTATAATAATAGCCTTATTTGAAATGACACGTACTTAGTGTCTAGAAGGGGTCGGATTAAGTAGACTTACTAATTTTTAATTTCTTTTAACAATACTTAAAAATTTTCAGTCTTTTTTTTGAAGGCGGTTTAAGTTTTTTTTTATATTTTATTGCTCCCTTTTGAGTGACCTTGGAATATATAAATATCTAGGGCAGCTTTACAATTAACTTCTTTCTAATTCTAGAGCGCAACGGTATACAAGAGAATCATCAATATAAATAAAGGTTATAACCAGGTGGCGTTATTTGGTGTATCTTCGAAGTCCAGGCTCCAATATCGATGAAATTTATATGGGACCACCTCCGAAATATACATTTTCAAACAAAAAAGAAATTTCGAAATCGGTCCACAATTGACGGAGTTACAGATGAACATAAAAAAAACACACATACAGACGAACATAGAACCTCCTCCTTTTTTGTAGTCGGCTAAAAAGTACAAAATAACTATCCTTTACTAATCAAAACTCAAGTACGATAAAAATAACTTTATAAGTACGATACACATACCTATATTTAGTAACTAGTTAATCTGTGCCTATATAATTAAATTTGACAGTTATTGAAGTCGGTGCCAAATCAATATGCAACAACAGAAAGTCTATTAGTTTGGTAGGTTTGGCACCGACTTCAATAACTGACAAATTTAATTATATAGGTATGTATATCGTACTTATAAAGTTTTTTTTATTGTACTTGAGTTTTGATTAGTAAAGGATGGGTATTTTGTACCTTTCAGTGTTTTTTTACATCACAATATCCACTAGAAACAATTTGCGAATAATTAAATAAGGGGTTTGTTCACTGCACTCCATAAAATCCCGTCAAGAACTCAAGTTTCTTACCTATCTTTTGAATTCTCCTTTTGAATAGGATAAAAACAAACACATAATTGATAGTAACCAGTATTATATTGCTTTTATAAAAATCTAAAGCTCAAGTTACATTTTAAACTTAAATATGTAATGATATAACATGTTATAATCAACTAACTAAATATTTACATTACGATTTCTTTCGATAAAAAATACATTAGATAACGTATCAGAACACTAAATGAATACATACATTTTGTATTAATTGCTTTATGGTTGGAATTTGACCATTCCCCCTTATCGCTTTTACTGGATAAGAGTAAAAAAATACGCCATACTTCAAATTACCAGTAAAATTATAATGAAAGGTTATATAAATCTCCGAAATATGGTACACAGAACCATTTGTGTGGGCAAAATTGCGTCTTTCCAACTTCTGTTCTTGGAATACATATTATCCTCACGCTATACCAGACTGACAGGGTAGTGAGTCTGACATCTTTTTAAAAAAATTGCAAAATATACCAATGAGCTTTCATGCTTATCATTTTAATGTAACAAAATTCACTGGGTCAATTTGCGATGGTTGCTTGAAATAACACCTTGCATATTGAACTAAAATAATAAGCAAGTAGTTCTCACTGGGCTACTTGGGGATGCTCTTTTGCTATTAAAATACTTGTAGTTATTACAACAGATAAGCAAGTTCAATGGGTTACTCGGTGAGGCTTGTTTGTAATAAAAATTCTTGTATTTTAAATTAGAATGATAGCCGAAGAAGATACAGGCGGTTGCTCGATATTAAATTATATATATTTCTCATTAAATGCAAAATCAAGGCGGCAAAGTTAGCTAGGCGTATACCGTAAAATACGTTGAATTTGGTCTAAATTTTGATTTATTGTTTAAAGAGCTGATTTCTGTAAGAATTTCTTATCGTTTGTTTGTGACCTTCAATGCCGAAATTATCCTCGGATTAACTAAATATAATCCCGAAATCCCGGGATTAGAAAAAGGGCCGGGATCGAATCCCCTAGTCAGGGTCTATGGAGCGCCCAACATCTCCATCCTTATGTATTTCTGTCACCTCTATTCTTGTATACCTCACACTTACCAAAATCTGTGTCTCGAATATAACATGTTATTCTAATGTATGATTGATCGAAAACTATTATGTTTGACACACACCAAATATGGCAATTCAGTTTCAATAAGCAATAAGATAGCTTTGAATTCATTATGACTCGCACCACTCTTGCAAGCACAGCATCTTTTCAGTTGGCTGTGACGCTCTCTCCTGATTGGCTGATTATCTTAGTGTGCGTGCCCACATCGGTAATTAGTGGTTAATAATCGAACAGAACTCAGGCACGTATTCCAGAACGACACTTGAGTGTGAATCTGATTGAGCACAGTTAAAAAGGGATGCAGCTAATGCGATGAATAGCGGCACTTCTTTGTAACTATTCTCAAAGATTCACACTCCAGTATCCTTTCGATTGCTATCGATTGAACTATCTAAATGTTTAAAACTCTATGTGAGATATTGTAATCTGGCTGGAATCCAAGAAGTTACCGACGAAACAAGTAGCTGATTTTTTTTTTGTATCTATCTTCGATCACAAATAAAGAACTAGATGCACAATCTCCTGAAAATCTAAACAAATTATTGTCCGAATTGACGTATATCTTTTTAATACCGTATAGTATTATCGGTAACATTGTGTTTATCTAAAGTAGACCTTACTGTCAAATTATAAGGTTATAAAAGCTCGTAAACGATTCTTGCATGACATTAAAGCGATGTTTGTTAAAAAAATATTTAAAATGCAATCTTACGTCTCGTGCGTAAAGTATAATTCACATAATCTGTGACACTCAATGTGCACTCAAATACTTATTTGAGTGCACATTTGGTTCCGACATTTTTGGAGCGTTGATTGTGTATCTAGTTTTTTATTTGTGTTCGAAGGTCTATACATATAAATAATCTATATATATAAATAACATTGTAATGTCTGTTATTTCGAAATAGAAACTTTTACTTAGGTTCATACCCTTATTTAAACGTTACCTAAACCCAACACGTATTTTTTAATTTTTTGTCCGTTTGTTTGTCCGACTAATCTTCAAAACAGCTAAACCGATTTTGGCGGGACTTTCAGCAGGTAAAATCTCAAGAATAAAGTGACAAAATTAAAATGGCCGATGGTAAGACGATGAAGGTAACGCCATTTTTTTAGGATTTTATGGTGTCACGTGATCTTAGAGTGCTTCTGTGACTTTCATATAGAGTTTTATACAAGTCTTAATAACACAAGAACCAGATTTGGTGTGGTCTAGACTAAGGAATGTTACATTCCTTTTGCTCACTGTTTTTTTCTGATTAAATGTTAACTGTTAGGATTAATTTTCATGCTAAAGTTACAGTCTGAATGAATGTCTTCAACCAACAAAAATATTACTTTCAAAATTAACCCAAAATAAACAAATTGTTTCACGAATCATATCAACTAATATTTTATATTATAAACATGAACCTACATATTATGCGGGTAGGTATTTGACACAAAAATTCCATATATTCATATTTAAAAAAAACTGTGATAAATAATTTAGATTTGCAAGAATTAAATACATATATGCATTCCATATACCAGTAAGTCCTAGATGAGGGTACTTGCGATATAATAGGCTAGATGATTATTTGTTCATGATCTAGGTAAAGATACGTTTAGTAAATAAACAAATCTGTATAAATAATTCATTAGACAATGAAAAACAAGAGTTACCCGCTTTTAAAATCAAATAGTGGGAACAGAGTAAGGATAAATTCCGTCTCCGCTATCTCCCTCTAACTCATCCCCGCTCTGTTCCCATTACTGAAGTTTAAAACTCAATAACTCAGTTTCTGTTAGTAAATGTCAATTACTTTATTCTGTCAATAAAATGTTTAATTATTTTAATACAATGTATAAAATATACCACATTTAAGTGCAGTCATATAGCCTATTATACCCATACTTTAGTAATATGATACTTGAACGGAAACCACGCCCACAGCTAACCTATCCGCTCTCGTACATTCAACATCTAATATGTGACCAATCACATACCAACACTCCGTCCTGCGTATCGCAAGATTTTGACAAGATTGTCTTCATTATAACATTATCAAAAGCGCCATCAATAGGCTTAAATGTCTATGAATTACTGATATACATAAAAAGAAAGGTATGCAACGCTAAAAAATGGTGTACTCTTCTGGTGAATCACATATAGAGACACTGCTCATATATGTCGTGTTTCATATGTCAGCAACAAAAGAGATAGAATGATACAACAGGTTGTAGTGGAAGCAAGACAAGATATTGTTATACAGTGACCAAGGATGTACCATACTGTACTTTAGAATAACTTATACTGTATGTTCCCATGTTTATAGCATAAACTAGGGAAGTTTTATATCTTGCGACAATGACACACCATATTTGGATGTTTTTTGGGAAATGTTAGACAAGTTCTTCAAAATTTTGTTCACTTATGGGTCCAGTAAACAAATAAATTTATCAGATCTTGGGACTGAACTATTTATTCTGACTAAACAATCATAAATACTAAGTATGAAGTGATATGACGGGGCGCTGGTATGCGACTGGTGAACCGCACAATCATGTCCCATCATTTTACATAAATAAATGCAATTCAGCATTTTTAACATCGCCAGGTCGCTACGAATTGGATAGTTTCGAGAGGGATATTGGTGATTGGTAATTGATATTGCTGACCTTGCATGGATGATGAACAGGAAGTCACTTTGATCTTCAAAGTCATTTCAAGGTCAAGTCGTAATTCAATTTGAATTTGAATTTTTAAAAATATATATTCCCATTTAAAAAAACGAGTTGAGCTTCAAATGATTTTGAAGGTTAAGGTCACAAACAAGTTCACGAACGGATTGACGACTCGAAATCCTAACTATTGGCTAAATTTTTTCTAAATAATGAGGCATTGTCTCAATGTTAAAATTAAACGAAATGTTCAAAAGCCATATCCAAAAATGACTGTTTTATAAAAAAACTATTGCAACTTTATCTAAAAATTAATCTCGTCCAACAATTACTAATTTATACAATCACCTAAGATAAGTTCAGACCTTCGTACCCCAACCCATCAGGGTCTGGACACTCCATTCTATTCTTCAGATGCTGTAGAGTATTGTGGAAATGTTTTGTGATCTGTTCGACTTCCTCAGACTGATCCAGGTTGGCCAGTTCCTCGCGGATTTTCTGTATAATCTGTGGAAAAGTTGTCGTTATTATCAAGTTTGTACTTAAATCAGGGTCGTCGATGAAATTTTAAAAGTCAGCGAGACTTTTTGGCAGGAACGAGAGGAACGAAGTTAACGTTTTGTTTTGATTTCCTATTTTTTATGCTTTTTGTTTGAAAGTGCAAAATCGATCATATAGCACGCGTTAAAGTTCTGTGCAAGTGTTAAAAAATTGGGATTTGAAAATGGACGTCATTTTCATGATCAGCACTCCGAGAAACCTAGAATATGACACCCATGTCGATTTATCTAAAAAAGCAATATTTTTTTAGATAAATTGACATTGGACTTACGATTTAAAAATTAACGTCATTTTCCTAATCAGCACCCTGAGAAACATAGAATATGTCCCCATGTCAATTTATCTAAAAAAGTAATATCTTTGATTTGAAAATGAACGGCATTTTCGTAATCAGTACGCCAAAAACCTAGAATATGATACCTATATCGGTTTATGTAAAAAAGTAATATCCGCCATCTTAGATTTGAAAATGATTATTTTCGTAATCAGCACCCCGTGAAACCAAGAATATGACACCTATGTCGATTTATCTGAAACAGTAATATCCGTGATCTAGGCTTTGAAAATGAATGTCATAATTCTCATAATTAGTACCCCAAGAAAATGAACAGCATTTTCGTCATCAGCACACAGGGAAACCTAGAATATGCATACCCATATCAATTTATCGAAAACATTAATATTCGCCATTTTGGATTTGAAAATAGATATTGTCATCTAATTAACATTGTTCTAACTAAACTATTTCGTTGGAGGAGGTATTAAAAAAAAGTTACTCTCTATCGCGGAGCATACGCCACATTAAATTTATGATGACGGCAAATGCACAAAAACTCTCTTCTGTGTATTCCATGTCATTTGATACCTATATTGTTGGATGTCTTGAAAAAGTTACTTCCTACTGCGGAGCATCCGCCATATTCGGTTTATGATGACGTCACTTATACAGAAATCTTCTCCTGCGTATTCCATTTCATTTGATACCCATATTGTTGGTGTTGAACAAAAAAGTTATTTTCTATTATGGAACATTCGCCATATTGGATTTATTCTGACGTCACACATACAGAAACCTTCCCCTACGTATTCCATTTCATTTGATAGCCATATTGTTGGTGTTGGACAAAAAAGTTATTTTCTATAATGGAACATCCGTGATATTGGATTTATGATGACGTCACATATACAGAAACCTTCCCCTGCGTATTCCATTTCATTTGATACCCATATTGTTGGTATTGAACAAAAAAGTTATTTTCTATTATGGAACATTCGCCATATTGGATTTATTCTGACGTCACACATACAGAAAACTTCCCCTGCGTATTCTATTTCATTTGATACCCATATTGTAGGTGTTAAACAAAAAAATTATTTCCTATAATAGCTTTTGCCAGCGACTTCGTTCGCGTATAAATTATAGCTTATGTGTTACTCTGATGTATAAGCTGTATTATTGTTAAGTTTCATCAAAATCCGTTCAGTAGTTTTTGCGTGAAAGAGTAACAAACATCCATACATCCATCCTCATTTCCTCACAAACTTTCACATTTATACTATTAGCACAGATTAATTAGTTTACTACCGTAAACTGTTAGTAGGATAGTAGGATGTATGTTTTTTAATACCACATGACCAGTAACTACAGCTTTTTTCATATTTTTAGGTGCTCCCAGTTTGATACACAGGGATAGGAAAAACACTATGTTTTAAATTTGCTTGAAAACGGATGTCGGAAAACTGCTATTTGTTCAAATATTAGCACTGTTTACAAAATTCTAATTAATCTATGTACTAAAACAAAGTCCAGTGTACGTTTATGCATTGAAATAATACTCTATTGTCTTCAAATGGCAAAGTTCTGCGACTTCAAAAAGTATTTATTTTTGGTTTAACGCTTGAAAAATGTGAGCGCCCTCTTAACTTATAGAACTGAAATACCGGAGCATCCTCCTCACCACTGCTCAGGTTCTTGACACTAATAAATATCAACTCTCTCTCACATTAAAACCGTACATAACCAATACTGTCAATATTTTCCGACGTATATTTAAATACTTATGTAACAGATTACTTTGTTATCGGTGATATGGCAAAACAAGCAAATAGTCAAATTGTAAAACAGACACAATCTTATTTCATCGGTAAGTAACAGTAAATACACGATTTTCAAATTTGCATTCATTTTATTACGGGTCAAGTTAAACTGGACTCTCAATTGAAGTCCTCGAGGACGTGTATCCATGCGACTCATTTCCCCTAAGTGCAACCTCTATCAACTATCTCAGTCTATTCATAGGCGCGTGTATACAGGTTTTGTTTGATTTTGGGCTGACCAATCGGCGCGCTGTAAGCAGTGATTAGACGCAAATTGTTTTCAAACAAAATAAATGACATTTCCGCTCTATAGGTTAAGTGCTCCATGGCCGAAATCGAAGCATCGGTTGGTCGTCCTAACTATTGGTCCGGGGACCACTGGTGATCCCTGAAAGCACCCGAAGTCGTCATACGAGTCTTTCAAATATAAAAAAGTAGGTAAAACAAAAAATCAACCGCAATGTAAATATTTCAGAGATGTCCAATAAATTCAATAAGAGTTAATAGATATGGAACACGACAGTAACTGCATGGATACATTTGAGACAGGAATTCAATTTGAATATTTCTGAAGGCAAGAACCAATATTATTCCTAAAATTCAAAAATTTGTTTTACATTGTCTAATTCTATTTTCAACCACATACTTATGTGAGCTGGGAGTCTGTCAGTGTTTTTAATAATAAAAAAAATCATAAACTGTTCGACGCTAGGTGTCAACATGTGTGTAATCGTCAGCAAGATCGAACCAAGGATTCAGCAATTGGTAAACAGTACGCTATTTCCAAAATTGCTCTGAAATATAATTAATGTAAAGTTTTCGCAAATATTGTACATTTTTGTCTCAAATAGCTTGATACGTGTTTGAGGTTTGAATTGTTAGAAATCGTCACGTAAGGAAATAACGTTACGTGGGGCGGGACCTGTGCGTCATGCGGCGCTAGGTTAGTTAGCTCTATACATACATAGATTCACAGTGATATTTCCGAGTCTTTCTATTATATAATATTTTTCTGTTTTAAATCATACGTGAGTTTTATTATCTCATTATTGCAATTAAATTTTGCACCGCACCAGTTTATTTTTATTTATAGAACCCTAAAAATCAAGCTTATAATAATTTATATAAGTTAGTGGTCCGTGGCGAGACAAAAAATCGCTCAAAAGGTGCCTCGCCACTAAAAGGTTAAGAACCGCTGCTGTAAACAATACTTACGGCATCAATAAGGTTGGTAGTGAGACACTTGTTCCCTCGCTCCCTGAGCAGCGCATATCTCCCGAGCAGCTCACACAGCAGTTGCGCCTGGACTCCTCCGTCCATACACTGCTGCGCCACTCGCGCAGACCGCTTCAGGCAATCGAGAGCACGGGACGGCTCGTTTAGGGGCCACTGATCACAATAATACATTTTTTTTTCTTTATGAAAGCGGGGGCAAACGAGCAAGGGGTCACCTGATGGAGGGTAACCAACCGCCACCCATAGACACCCGCAACATCCGGAGAATTACGGGCGCGTTGCCGGCCTTTAGGGAAATAGGGAAAGGAGGGTAAGGGGGTGATGGGCCACCGGCACTCTCACTCACCGAACGAAACACAACAGTAATAGATGCTGTTATTTCACGCCGATATTCTGTGAGAGGGTGGTATTTCACCGGGCGAGCCGGCCCTATTCGTGCTGCACTGCAGCATGGCTCTACCACCTTTAAAAGATTACATATCAAAATCTTCTTACAAGATGCTCTGGGAGAGACATTCACTTTGAATATTGACACGTCAATCAAGTCTCTTTATTACATACTAGCGACCCGCTTTGACTTCGCATAGGTAGACATTTATTTGAAAATAAGATACAGCTCATGTTACACCGATAATGTAATTTTCCATAGATGAAAGAATTTTTGAAATTAGATGAGTAGTTAGTTTCTAAGTTTATCCATTACATACAAACAAACAAAGTTTACCTCTTTATATTAGTACAGAAAGAGACTCTTACTTTGAATATTTGAATTATTAAATCAATTACTGAATCAGTTGCAAATATATTATATTTATGATTTGTAATGTAACATCATAAGACAAAGAAAACAATCTACCAGCTTGGTCACAAACATGGTCCAAGATCCTTCAACTCTTAGGTCAAGTTGCGACGATAGTCAAATGTTCTTCCTCCTACTACTTCACGCACACACATGCACATTTTCCATATTTATTATTATTTTAATATAAAAGAAAATAGTCGATAATATGATTGTGGAAAAAGCGACATCTAGCGTTACGTGTGCGCATTATTTCTCAGGGTCTTTGATTCGTGCACATTTCACATTCAGTAGATAGGGACGGAATACTTGAATCCATATAAAACCCAACATACTAGCGTATCGTCTTGCGCAGTTTTAAAAGTCGAAGAACTTGTATAGACGGTAAGACAGCAAGTTATAGCTTCAGTTATTTAATTACTAGAGTTGTAAGCGGCAAAGCAGAATGAAGACAGCAACATACAGCTGGCTTGTCAAATACAAACAAATCGTGTTTGAATTTAAAACGGATAGTAGCTCGTAAAAGGCACCATAAGTTATAGAACTAATTAAGACTACACGAATTATCCAGAAATTTGTTTAGTGATGCATTTTGAAGCCTCACTGATAAAATTCAATCCGAATGAGAAATTACGCTAAATTATTTATGTAGGTATCAAAGATATTTCCAATGGGGATATCCGTCGATATCATCCTCGACACACAAAAGAAAGATATAAGACATATCAAATATCTAGCCAATGAGATTGGTGCGAAATTGGGAAGTGGTGTACGATAAAGTTCTAAACGATGAAGTGGTAAATTTAGAGGATCTGTTAAAATTATCACGCATCTGACCTCTTTCCCGTCTTTCGCACCCTTCCAGAAGAGGTGCGCACACAATGCCACGGCTCTACTCTGGTCAGGCTTCTTCAATAGTTTACTGGCCGCCAGTGCGCATTGGGTACGCATGGGTTCGGCATTCTCCGCACCTGGCAACAAAAATATATAAAGTTCACAAATCTTAAAAATCGGACAAAAGATAAAGAAAAAGATAACTCTGATTATACATCATTATTACAATAGTTTTAAAGAGAAACTATCAACCCATTATATAAGTCAATAATTAGTTAATTTGGAAGTTATTGGTTAATATTCTATGGCATCATTTTGATGAAATCTTATTGGTTAAAATCAAATGGAATACACAATAGAGGCAGTTTCAAAATTCGTTCATTATTATTTTCTTGATAACACAAGTCGAATTATTTTAGCCATATAACATTTGCTGTTTTTATTGCCATTGTAGTATTACCTATCTAGCAACTTAACGCGGAAAAACAAGTTAATTTTTAATTATTACCTTTCGAACTTCCGAAGTTCCTTTGTGAAATAATTTAAATCAAATAATTGAAATATGCAGAATCTCTTGAACGGAAATGTGTTTTTATAAAAAATGAAGAAATGGTCAAGTCTGTGTCGGACCTCGCACACTGAAAGGTTTCGTAGTCGGCTTGCACAATATTCATTTTATCGGCAGAACTAATAAATTTGCATTTCATAGTGTTAGCTATTGTCAATATTCGTGATTAACTGTTATAATAAGGACTGCTTTAATGGTCATATGTTACATGAAGTCATAGAAATGTAAATAGTTAGTCGACATTACTGTATTGGGATAAATCCTGTAAAAGTAATGTAAGTAGAAATAAATAAATAAATAAATAAAATTATTATAATCGTTAATGGATGGCATTGGTAACACTATTATTTTAAAGGTGTAGCTACCTTCGATCACAAATAAAGAACTAGATTCACAATCTCCTATAAAATTTAAACAAATTATTGTCTTAATTGACGTATGTATTTTTAATATCGTAAAGTATTATCGACAATATTATGTTAATCTAAAGTAGACCTTACTGTCAAACCATAAGGTTATAAAAGCTCGTAAACGATTCTTGCATGACATTCAAACGAAGTTTGTTAAATAAAATATTTAAAATGAAATCTCACGTCTATTTGCGTTGCTATGTTGCTAAGTTGCTTTATTACGTGAAAGTGACAAGGATAAGACAAATATTGTCAGGCAATATTTAAAAATATGATTACGAATTTAATAAACAAGAGCTATGTAACGTTATTACTATAATGAAATAATGAACACGTAAATAATATTGTGTGCGCCAATGGCGGCTGAGCAATACAGCCGGTAACACCGACGCGCTTGGCGGGGTGAGGTGCTGGTTATAGTTATGACAAGAAAAGCGTACCTTCAAAAGTGCTGCACCAGACAACTACGACCTATACCTCAGATGTTCGGAGGTGTGGATGACGCGTCCTGTCGTGATCCTGAGCCTGGCGGCGCTTCTTCTCGGCCTTTCTTGTGCAGCGGTCTTCTTATTAAGTGGACTGTATTTTGCGTAATTAAATAATGAAGTGGAGCGGCGCGGAACCCAAACAATGTGAGTGTGGTCAAAGGTGACCGAAGCGGTGCGGACGGTACTACGACCAACGCGCGGCGACGTCAGAGGTCGATCGTAGACTACTAATAACAATTAGCAGGAAAGATGCAGCGGACAGCATGACATAACAAATTATTGCGGGTAGAACAAAATAAGATATATATTATTTGGCGTTAACAAATATTATTTATTTATTGACCGAAAATAAGAACTCGCGTCTTTTTTTAGTGTTTTACATGTGTTATTTTTGCAATTTTTGAAGGAGCACTTTGACATATTCGCTGTTAGCGTTTTCAAATACCATTAAAACAGAAGTGCGCTCAAATACTCATTTGAGCGTACATTTGTTTCGGACATTTTTGGAGCGTTGATTGTGTATCTAGTTTTTTATTTGAGATCGAAGGTTGTTTCTGAATAATAATATAGTATTTTTGAGCACGTTTTTTAATTAATATCAAATCGTATTTATGAAGTATCTCAATTTTGTATTAGTATTTGTATTTTCTAAAAAGTTATTTCTTCAAAGAACCCATAAAGCCTCCAAAATACCCTCAACTTACCGAAACAATTGATCTGCTCAAAAGTCGCTATTATCAGAGTTATCGCAGCCAACTGCGCCTTACTGTCCGATATCTCGTCTTCGTACAATGAGAAGGCTTGCGACAGATATTCATAAGCTATCGTCTCGTGGTTCGCAAAGCCGATCTCACTAATAGCCAGAGCACCTTGTAGGTATAACCTGGAAAAAATCCAGCTTTTAATAAATTTTTAAAAGAATGAATAGCTTATTTTAATTGCACTCTGAAAACACTTTGAAACATATATATAACTAGCTTTAGACCGCGACCTCGTTTGCGTGGTGGTTGTACTAATTCAGAAACCTTCTCCGGTGCGTGCACGACTCATTAAAATTTCATCATAACCGCATAGAGCACAACACAAAGAAACATTCATTTACATATATGTACTAGCTATACCCGCGCCTTCGTCTGCGCTGAAAATTTTTTGTGCCTATCTCGGATTACGTTAAATTATATATTAACTTTCCTAAATTGGCTTGGAGTCTGGGTGTTACTGGGAACTCCCCCAAAGTTCGTTGTGTGGTACCCATAGTACAAGCTTACTGCTTAGTTTGGGGTCACACAATCTGTGTAATTGTCTGGAGTATTATTATTATTATTATATTATATATATGTACATGTAAATAGTATGTTTAAAGATTGTTTTTGACATAGCCCTCTAGCTCAGCCTTTTCCAACCTTTGTCAATGTCAGAGCCCTCTACAATACTGCCGTGGAACCCTCAACAATAAAAAAAATTCGCTTTGCCGTATATTCCCTAAAGTACTCGGCTACGCTTCTATGCTCCCTTAAGCTCTATAGCCGGGACCAGATAGGTTATGGATAGATAGATAGATACATACGTATCCTCACACTGTATCCCTAACGGGGCAGTTAAAGGACGGAACGCCAAGCTTCGCGGTCCAAAACATACATCTTTACTTCTTCGAATCTCATCATTCTCCTTACACATTTTTCTCATCTCATCTCATCTCACGCAAAAACTACTCAATGGATTTTAGTGAAACTTTACAATATTATAGCTCATATATCAGAATAAAACATTTATAAAGATATTGTGTGTCTTTGAACTTCGCGCGAACGAAGTCGCGGGTAAAAGCTAGTCTAAAAAAAATTAGTAATAAATACGTAAACCACACGAGTGGAGTCACAGGCACGACTAGTTTACAAAACCTTTTACCTCAGTGGCAACTCTGCTAACTCGGCCTTGACCAGCATACTAATGGTCTGATGACAGAATTGGAATATCTTCTGGCATTTCTTCTCCCACATCTCGTCCTGGAAGAGAGATAGGTTCACATAATTATGCGAGCTTTGTACAATGACTTTGTACATCTTTATATATTTTATAATATAAAATAAAATTGAAATGTTTGTCTGTGTGATTGCGAGTGATTTCGAAATAAAAGCTTTTTCTTAATGACATATTATAATTATTTGCATTATCAGAACCAAAACACGCATCTCTTATATTTTTGTGTTTCTGTCTCATGGTTTGTCTGGGCTAATTATAATGTCTGAACTGATTTTGATGGACTTTTATTAGCATGTAGAAAACTTTTCAGAGTAATCAAGGACACTTATTATCCCGGGCAAATACCAACACGACTGAAACCACGAAGCAGAGCTAGTCTTTGATAAACCTTACAGACTTTTTTATCCATTTCAAAACTAAAAAATTGTCTGTCTGTGTGTCACAGTTATTTTTTTCAAAGACTAAAGACTTTTTTTTTAATTTGGAAATCATGAGGGTCGTAAAAACGTTCAATGTAATGTATTTATATTTATTTATTATACTGATGTATGACATACTTCATCATCATACATTTTAATTAATAATACATACATACATATCCTCATGCCGTATCCCCAACGAGGTAGTCAGAATTAATAATGTCCACTATAATTTCTTCTGACAATACCATGTTGAAAACCTTTTACAGCTGACACAGAATAAGTGAAAAAGGTCAGAGTGTAATTTCAACAGACAACAGAAGTCACGTCATCGATGTAACACACCATGAAGTTAGCAACGAAAGGTGCGGGCGTCGACCTAATACAATATGAAGTTGCAATGAAGAGTTTATTTTCTGTTATTTAAGATTTTCCCTTGAAAGGGTAGGGAAAGGGATCTCTGCCCATACATCCGATGTCTTCAGTAACAAATAAATATATTCTTTATATTATTTCATTGTAAAAAGCCACTAAAAAAAGTCACTAACAATTCCACATACTATACAACAGCGTAGATAATCGAGACGCAGAACTACGTCAATTCTACATCACAATATCCACTGGAAACAATTTGCGAATAATTAAAATAAATCCTCAACTGCTCTCCATAAAATTCCGTCAAAAACAGAGTTAACTATCTTTATATGTGACCAGTTTTAATTTTTTTCTCATTAGTTCAAGCGCCTAGTTTTAATTTTCTATTCATGGCAAAGTATAACTTCTTACGTGCGTACAGAAATAGATGCGCGCTTTTTTTAATTAATTTTTTGTTTTGCTCTTCTTTTCCCGATAATTACATAAAATGTATCTTTTTTTAAAACCACAACTCTTTTTATTGGTAGAATTTTGTTCACTTATTAAGTTATTAGTTCATATGCAAACGTCGTAATCAGTGGCATGCCTAGGACTTCAGAATAGAGCAAGCCCGACGTATGTCGGCCTTGACCTATTTATTATACATGTTCTTCGTTGTTTTTCTAAAAGTAAAAGGAACATTAAAATATTATAGATTACTAATTAATCATGACTTTGGCACAACCAATGGACAAGAAGAGAGGAAAAAAGTCGCTCCCCGCGTTATCTTTCAACAAAACAATTTTTATAATATTTTGCTATTAAAAATGTACAGACGTAGTTTATCAGTTCTTAACATATTATTGTGTCTCAATGCGTTGTTTATCCAAACTACTACAAGAAATCACTGTATTCATATGTTTTTGTAAATTCATGTGTCTTTTATGGCGCCGGTATAGTTTTTTCATAACCAGAGCGATTGTAAATATTTTCGTCATTTGCATAAAATATGTAGCACCAATAGTAATCAATAGTACCTACCTACATATTTCTTGATGGGAGAACAAATAAAAATCCAATCGGTTTCGTAAATTGATATATTAAATTGTCTATGCGAATTACTATTCAGAGAAATACACATTCAATGAGTTAAATAGTTTTGTACACTGATTTATTCTCTATTATGCAATTTACTAGTCCTGTAATACACAAATGAAACGAATGTTTTAACGAAACAATCAGTTGTTTTTTCTTTTCAAAGTTCAAAGGTTTTACATTTTCTATGCCGATTAAAATTTGTATACACTTAAAATTCTCACAATCAACAACTTATTGGAGTTTTTTATTACAAATTAACTCACTTATAATAGAAATTAAAAAAATACTTATCACTCGTCCACCGGCTCAAATAAATAAATATTAGGTACTATAAACAATGAAGTTCGTATCGTATCTCTCAATCTGTACGAAGTTCAGTATGAAAGCTTGGCTTTTCGATTTATACTAATTGCTAATATATATACACAGTGGCGTGCACTTCATATATGCAAATAAGCTCTGCATACCCTGCAGTCCTATACATACATGCCCCTAAATGATAACTATAATTCGTTAAAAATTATGGTATTAATTAATCTAACTTGTTCGCCATCTCACTGCATAGCGCTTTGGCTTCCCGTGTTTATTACGCGATTTACTTGCGCGCCATCTCACCGCACAGCGCTTTGGCTTTCCGTTTTTATTACGCGATTTACTTGCGCGCCATCTCACCGCACAGCACTTTGGCTTTCCGTTTTTATTACGCGATATACGTGCGCGCCATCTCTTATGTGCTTTTTGGAACTTGTGTAGCGGCAAACGACGAACAAGAGCGCCAATTTGATTGACTGCAGCGCTCCGCGGTTTCCGTGTGTGGAGGCAGTACTACGCCGAGCTTATTTTTCATACAAAACATCTCGTGTCGACCCGTGTAGTACACAAGCAAAATGCGTGTGTGTGCGTGAAAATGTATGCGCGTGTTTACCTTTAGGAGGCAGTGCTTTTAATGCAATATGCAAATGCAACCCGTCCGAATTGAGAAACGGTCAAAGCATTGCATAGTTGTTGATTGCAGAGGTTCGACTTATTTTAGTCGGAATGAAATGATCTACTATTTTATTTATTCGTACTAATTGCGAAGTTTTGTTGCCATTTTGTTTTGATTGCTTTTCTTGGCGCGTTTGGTTGTAATTAATTAATTGTTTAGTTAATTTACTGTAAAAAATTGAAAAATATACCTGTGAGACCTGTGCTGGTGAAGGGTGTTTAAATAAATTAAAATCTACCGCTTTTTCAACGTTATCTTTTGAGGATAAAGTTAAATTGATTGCAAAGGGAAGGTGTGTACTCGAGTTAGATTTAACTCAAAAAAAAGGTAATACTACTCGTTCTTTTCATAAAGTTTTATAATATTTATAACTGGCTAACAGGTTGTGTACACACAAACAAATTATATTGACTTCCTTGCATATTATTTTCGAACCAAGATGAAAATAATGTTTGGGGTTATATCAGATATACAGATTTAAATAATTTTCACAAAGTGGCAGCTAAGCACGATTCTTCAGAAAAACATCTGAACTGCTTAACTGCGAACGATCATTTTCTTGTTTAAAAAGAAATCATACATATTTACGAAACACATGGTAAATAAAAAAAGCTTTTTATCTAAAAGAAAATATGGAAACTTAAAAATTAATAGTAAAAACAAAGAGCAAACTCCATGGAAAGTTTGTGAGAAATTAAATAAATGTGTGTCTGTGTCTGACAAATCTGTCTGTTTTGGCCCTGTGGCCAAAACAGACACAGATTTGTCTATGATTGCAATTGAAAAAGAACTTCTGATAATTTTAAAAAGATCTAGTAGTTTTTACGACGACGTTTTGCAGAACTATCTGAAAAAAGATAGGCGCGTCGATTTGATTTATAAACATTAACTTGTAAAAAATAATCAGTTGATACGTGAAGTAGACATAAATTTTTTTATTTTAATTAATTTGCGCAAAGAAAACAAACTTAACCTTTTACGGCCTTTTTAAAGGCCACTTTGGATATCACATAAGTGACCTGTTATCATCGATCACTTATTAAGGTATTCATGGCGGTCGCAAACAAATATCAGCAAATTAATGCTCTAGTCTAGAGCGAAGCCAATGGCGCCGCCGCCGCCGCCGCGCCGGTGGCCGTGCGGTAAGTAGGAGGCACGAGGCAGTCAGGTACGCACCTACTGGCGGTAGGCCACCTGAACAATCCTGTAATTGGTAAGTTTTTAGCCGTGCATACCCTGTCTGAAATCTCTGTGCACGCCACTGTATATACATCAGGCAAGCCGGACTTTGAGACTTGTATGAAGGTACCGCCACTGGTCGTAATATATTATTAGTTAGGATATTAGACTATACCTGTTCCTTTAAGTCCTTGTAGATCGCGGCGAGCCGGTATGCGTGGAACAGAATCGGCGAGAACGTGTGTTGTATGCGGCGGGCTCCGCCCGCTTGAAGAGCCTTCCGCGCCGCCGACAGGATCAGGTACTGCTGATCAGCTGATTCCGACTTGAAGTGGTGTATCAACCTGACCACACGACATTTAATTTTTGATTCTTCTCTATGTTAATAATAACAATAATGCGCCGTACGATACACACCAATCATCTGATCGCAAACTAAGGTATTCCTTTTGCTATAAGTACCAGACGATGACTATTAGGGACGTTTCCCAATGCACTCACACCTGAGACAATCTAGAAAAGTTCGTTTCCAAAATTGACCTGACCGGAAATCTTACCCAGAACTTTCGGCGCTTGGGTGCAACGTCCAAACCACTACGCCAACAAGGTCATCATGGTGACGAATTGAAAATTTTGATGGCAGGGATTTCAATATTCCTAAATGATTACAAAACGTATGAAAGTGATTTTTGGTAACCTGATACATTGAATTGTCATTTTGCCGGTTGCGTTACGCGATTTGTTAACTTTTTTAACACAAAAAAAAATTTCAAAGAAATCTCTTTTATTATTATTATTATTAAAACATTTATTTTCAGATAACAAAGATCCATAGAATTGGTTAGTAAATAACGTAGAGATAATATTAGTAACAAAAAATTATTAATTAATTATTATTATACTATTATTAACATTAAATACACAATACATTTATTAATTTTAAAAGAGATTTACATTTTTGGGATTAACAGGACCGATTTTGCTCTAAACTTTTAGTGTAGTTTAATCTATACACTCTTCAAAATGCCAGTCCGATTTTTTAAAATCAGTTTTTAATATAAACGAAAATGATTTTTCGTATTTTTCGCCGGCGCGTGCATGTTTTTATAGGCACAGAAGCTCTGCTTCAGATTAATAAATAATAATTGTTTCTCACTCAGTGTCATCTTAATGCGTCTGATGCTAGTTCTTTTACTTATCCGTGTCCAACTGAAAATTTGTGTCATATTTGTGTCACATGACATAATGCAGTCTATTGTTAAAAATTGTATTGTGTTATAATATTAAATTGTATATGCAATATTTTATTTGTATGCAATGAATCAAATTATTTATTTGTCTACCACACACACCACAGAAAGTTTGGTTAAAAGCCAGCCAATACAGTGAAGGCTTCCGTAATCAGAATGAGTGTTCATGGTTCATATATAAAAATGTAAATGTGCGTTTGTTCGAAATTTTAAAGCTCCGGAAATTCTTCAAGTTCTTGGCTAATTGCCATAAAATATTGACACAAGTTGCGTTAGAATATGCGCGTGACGTGTGTTTTTATATACCTAAAACTAATATACTTAATATATATGCTGAGCCGCAGCAATGAGTGAAATATAGATAAAAGTAAAAATTACAATTTATTTTTTTATTATTTACGCATGCGCTATCATTTTCTTGGCAGTAAAAATAAATTTTTATTTCATAATATTTCTCAAAGACATTGAAAAACCTAGTTATTCTTGCGGTCATTGGAATCAGAATTGCATGTAAACAAAAATAATATCTTAATTCAAACCTTTTTTTCTTGTTTTTTTTTAAGTTTTAAGGACTCTGTAACTGCCCCAGTTTTAGCCTCAAGGGACTGGGTTTAAAAGGGACCATTTAGACACATGACAAAGCCAATAGAAATAGTCACAAATGTTAATCTATGGACCACATAAGTTCTTTACAATAAGATCTGTATGAAAGACTAATTTGCTTAGCCAATATATTTTGAAAAATCAGTTACTATGTGTGTAAAAAGGGG
Organism: Zeuzera pyrina; assembly: GCA_907165235.1. Classification (NCBI taxonomy): domain Eukaryota; kingdom Metazoa; phylum Arthropoda; class Insecta; order Lepidoptera; family Cossidae; genus Zeuzera; species Zeuzera pyrina. Next base: position 13,154,653 of record OU015641.1, read on the forward strand.
TGTCAAAACTAATATTAGTTTTGACACCCCTTTTTACACACTTAGTAATTGATTAATTGATTGATGGGAGTTGGTGGGTTATCCATATGGATAATCCACCTCTGTGTATATGGAGCGTATCGCGGGAAATGCGCAAGACAATTTCGAGTTAATACGGAAATAAAATGCTAAATTATTGACGTGTACACCTTTAGTACAAAAAGCATGAAATACCTGGCCAGCAAACCCTGCTCCTCCATAAAGTCTTCCGCGTCTACCTCCGCCGAGGGCTGGTCGGGCTGGTCCTTGACCAGGACCTCCAACATGCCCAGCACAGATTCCACCTGCGAAAAAGGAATTGGCTGATAAATAAATAATTGATGTTTTTCATTTCTTAGATAACATGGACTTATTACCTTTTATTAACTTTACCTCTTATTATCGCTCTATGACGTCACAAACTAATAGTGTTACCAGCGCTAAAAGTGAGAGAGACAGGTCATTCCCACTATTTGGATTTAAAAGCCAATAACTCCTATATTTTTAATGACATTCGAATATTTTTCAAATTTTTTTTACACAAATTAATAAACCTATCTTTTAGTTAGTTTAAGAAATAAATGTAATTATTTTAAATTAAATAGCGCTTTGTTATAACCAGTGATCGGATAATCGGGCGCTTATATACCTAAACTTCTTTTCTTGAAAGAATAATATGGATATTCCTTCCTGAATTAATAAGTAATCCCGGATTCCCGGGATTAAACAACTTTGTGAAAACAACTATAAGTAACTTAATGAAATTATAGCAATGGTTATTTTGATTTAGTATCTTTATTTTATTCAAAATAAATGGAATTTCAGATTTTATGGGTCGAAATGTGGTGCATTTTTTAGTAAAACCATTTTATAATTTTATGATTTTATAATTTTATAATTTGCTTTTGTACGAAAATAAATGGTGCTACACATAAAATCACAATTGTTTCAATTCCATACATAGTTTAGATTGCTGGCCTGTTACAAATCCAGTTTTCATAAAAACTTTTATTGTAAATTAAAAGTTCCATTAGAATCGGCTTTTCAAATCTAAATAAAATTACAAGGAGAGTTTAACAAGGAACAGCCGTCTTGAAAGTACGAGAGGGTATGTAAGCATTATTCAAAGAAAATATATCGTTTTCACAACGAGTTTTAACTATTTTGTATGCAGGTAACATTTTTAGCAATCAGGAATTTCAAACGATTCCGGGATCCGGGATTCTAAAAGGCATGTCCATATTATTCTTTCGTAGGCATAAAAATGAAGTTTAGGTATATTAGCGCCCGATTATTTGATCACTGGTTATAACCATCGAAATTGAAATGTAACTGATAAATAGCTGATGTGTTTTGAACTTTATTTTTTCAAATGCATTTGAAAACCTTACTCACATCCTCAGGAGTGGAGATTAAAGCATCCGTATCCAGTACATCATTGATGAGGTGAACAGCTATCATTACTCTGCCGGTATAGTTCAAGTGTTTGATCAGGGGCGCATAGTTTTGCAACTTGATGAGGGTCAGAATGTTCTTGTAATGATCAGCAGGAAGCTTCAGGATCTTCATCAACTCCTTGAACACAGGTGTGTTGTGTTCAAGATGGGTCTTGCCACTGTGGGAAAAAGTAACCTGTCTAAAATATGTGTGGACTTGTAACGGTACATCAAATTTTTTTTTTATAAATAGAGGGGGGGGGTAGCCGAGCAAGTAAGTCACTTGGTGGAAAGTGATCATCGACACCGATCACATAGACAACCACAACATCGGGGAATTACGGATGCGTTACCGACCTTTAGGGAAAGAGAGAAAGGAGGGGAAGGGGAGAGATGGGCCACCGACACTCACTCACCGAACGAAACACAACAGCAATAGATGCTGTTATTTCACGCTGATATTCTGTGAGAGGGTGGTATTTCACTGGGCGAGCCGACCCAATTCGTGCTGCAATACAGCATGGCTCTACCACACATTGTATTAATTATATCTTTGTCTGTTAACTATCGTAGAACTCTGTTTCTTAAATTAAATGTAACAATCTATAAAGTTAAAGTCAAATCAAATTATCCAAGTTAACCCAATTGCAAGATGTTTTTGAATGTTAAATCCACTTTCCTTTGGTTCAAAAACAAAACCTGTACATTGTACACTGATAAAAACCGTCAACAAACTCATTTAGGTATCATTTTTTCAACGTCGTTACTGTATATATAATATACAGACGTTGCGTGGCTTTAGGATATTGTTACGAGCTGAGGGTAATAAGATGCCGGTTAAGGGTGCAAAGAGTTTATTTTCCTTCGTATAATCAGATGTCAAGAACACGCGAACTTAATTACGGCGGTTCCTAATCTTCGTAGTCCCCCTCGAAGTAGGTACTCGCGTAGTAGTCACCGAAGGTACACGCTTCACTCAATAACAACGTTCCCGAATCGCAGAGTTCTTCTATCCAAGGTCGTCGCAGTAGTCGTTGTATTAGTCTATGTAATTCGCCTTGATGTCGCCTCGATATGTCGCTTCGAACGATAATTGAGAAACAGTGACTCGGCGGCGGACACGGAGCTCTATTTATAGTCGGATAAAACGAGGGTGGAACTTTCTAGTTAATTACGCTCGCTAACAGTAATTTGACATTGTTCTCGACGCCACCTGTTTGCATGAGTCATAGGTACATGACACGTCATCGCTCGGGAATATTCGAGGTGCAACTTGGTTCTTCTTTCTTAATTTAACTTATACCATTCGATAGTAGACCTTAAACCTAGCAATGCGTTTTTAGGTTATAACTCTGCAAAGCCTAGGTCTCGAGATATAAGCACTAAAAGTTACGTTTTTAGTTCCATTAAAAATCGACCTTATTCCTTACGCATAAGGTCCAACCGTAACAATATAATTGATCTGGTTCTTATCGGGTAATATTGTGAAGTGTCCCAAAATTTATAAAGGAATAAAAATCCGATAATTAAATCATATAATGATCAGCGAGGCGCAAAAACATCTTACTTTTTACGCTACTTCTCAGCGCAGGTACAGGGGTAGAGTAAGAGGACCAATTGCTCTAGGCGCTAGTTGGTAAAGGGCGCTAAAATATCAAATGCGAAAAATAGTTTTGGCCAAAAATAGATATTTATTCAATAAGTGTTGATTTTTGCAATAAAAGTTAATTTAAAAAGAAATAGTAATTATTATTCATTTAATGTAAACTGAAATGGAATTCTTGTGATTTAAAAGCCTCAACCAAAGGTCGTTGAAAGAAATCTCGCTCTACCCTAATCTAGGGATTGAACTGGCGCTGCTACTTCTACCAAATAGTATTTGAGGTTACAGATTGTAAAGCTGAACTAAAAAGTGGTAAAATGGCTGGCCTATCGCCTATACAAATTCCATAAGAATATGCTTTGCCCGACTTTTAGAACCTAAGTAAGGCTTTACGTTAATAAACTAATTAATCTGTGGTAAGGCGATAAGTAGCTGATACATGTCATATTTTTCTTTCTTTTCAGCATGGATAATTTTAAATTTTCTGCCATTATACCATACATTAAGATTAGTCTTTTATATATTTTATTACCTGTTTAGAGATACGCAGTATGACAGGGTTGCACGACAGTGTTATAGCAAAATGAAGAAAGGAATGCTTAGATGGTTCGCGCACTTAGAAAGGATAAGTGATGAGAGACTGACGAAGAAAATCTACAGAGCGAAAGTGAGAGGTAAAAGAAGCCAATGAAGACCAAGCTTGACTCATGAAGATCAAATAGCCAGAGTGTTAACAGACGGAAATGTGAAAAGCACTCGCATACCTAGGCGAAAATGTGTGAGGAGAATGATGAGATTTGAGGAAGCGAAAGAGGTATGTAAGGACCGCGACCCTTGGCGCTCCGTCCTCTCCGACTACCCCGTTGGGGATACAGCGTGAAGATATGTATGTATGTATTACCTGCTCTGATGTATTTCGGCGCATATCTTGTCAGTATGCGCAAGTACCCTGTCCACGTAGTTCAGTTTGTCAGGGTGGCAGCGCTGGGCTAGCTTCAGTAATGCCAACTGTAGGCTAAGCATGTCTTCAGCTGGCATGTCTGCACGATTCTATTGACAGATTATTATTTAATTTCAATTTAAAATCCTCGGAGAATCAGAGATTCGTGATTTGGTGTCTGATATCTTCAATTTGGGGTGTTGTGCGTAATAATTGAAGCAACATTATGCACTTTCGTCGACTGGGTGGGTAACCCAATGGCAGCCATACCAGTCTTTGGAAAGTATGTTAAGGTGTTGGTCCTGGCTATTGTTAGATAGCGTAGGTCGTTAAACCAGATTTGGTATTTTAGGTTAAGGATGGCTTAACAACTATGAGTGTGTAATGGAGAGATTACTGGTTGGAACCTATTTAAATATTTGGAGAAGTTCACTATTCATACATACTTAGAATAATATCATGTAAAAGGAGTACCTACATTATTATTATAATATTAGAAATCTCATGTTTTTCCAACTTATTATGTTATAGGCACAAACCGTCATTTCCTCTATTTTATTTGAGGGAAGTGCGATAGACATGCTTGCACAACAAAGGGAGCCATTTATGGCTCCAAACAAATTGTTTTAATTTTGTAATTTGGTGTGCTTAAGTGGTTTCTACTTTCTAAGGTTCATACTACATGTGATATCAGAGTCCGGATCTTAGATTTTTTAGAATAAAAAAATATCCACCCTCGTTCAAATTGTAATTTCTTTTTTAAAACATGGGCCTAAATTGTTCTTAATTGTGTGACATACTTAAATATGCCGACCAATAAAGCTGCCGCCCGAAGCGGAGACCTCAGCTTGCACCCCCCATAACCCTAAATCTCGATGTGCTAAGCTAGTGCCAAATAACTGACCATGTTAGAAGTTTTTCATACCTGTGTGATAGCAGCAACTTGGTCTGAGAACACTTCGAATAACTGCACCTCCTGTTCTTTGCCGTCATCGAGAACAACACTGAGATTGACAGTGCTCTCATTTCTCTGAAAGAATAGGACTAAAACTGCGATAATTCTGTTTAATTTTAAACAAAAAAAAACTCAACCGGGCTAATCATAATACAATAAGTGCAAAATCATGCAGTGCTCATAAAATAATGATGCATCATCTACATAATTTATAACACTCAACGTCTCACTATCTGTCTGTCCATTTATGTTCTTTTCAAGTGAAAACCACTTATCCGATTTACACATTTTTTTTTAAATTATGGCATTATGTTATCTAGCCAGGTCATAAGATATATTTCGTTACAAAAAGTAACATACAAAACATTTAACAAGGAAGGATTATGAATATAACATATTCACACAAAGTTTATAGTAGTAGAGAAATATTGACGTCTCATAACCAAGTCCCCGTACCAAACCAGGATGGATGGCTAGCCCCTGTGAAAATCACCTGGCTGTATGTGGCTAGCCGTTCAATTAGCGCAATGATGATATTCTTTATATTGACACCGGGCTGCAGTTCTGCACATGACTTCAGGAAGGGCTGGAGATTTGCCAGGTGGAACTCGTCAGGAAACACCTGGAAAAAATCAGGTAAATACGTTTTGTATGACCATGTGACATACAACGGTAACACCGTTTCGCACGCATTAGTGTTAATTAACTCCTATTTAACGCCTCAGAACTTGGTGTGTGCGTGTTCACTAGTCATAAGTCTTTACTCAAAACGCCGTATTAAAATGAAACACTCGAAACACTTTTTTGAAATGAAACACTTGAAACATCACTCTAATATGGAACACTCAAAACACCAACATATGACTTTCCCGAGAAATCCATTACACTCCTCTTGATATTGCCATAAAGATAAACCAATCGGAACTAATAATTTTACGCCCTTACCTGTATAATACATTCCATAAGATATTCTTGAGCGATTGCATCCCTGCAGCTAACGACCTGTTCCAATATCCCGGGCAAGACAAGTCTCTTGTAGTCCTCTACAGTAACGGACTCCAGTTGAGACAGTCGCACCAAGTTGGTACCCACCAATATACGGAGTTCAGAACGCTCGCGTTCGCGACGTTCTTTCTCTCTGAAGATAGAACATAATACTGTTGGAGGCTCACTAACACCTCGGAAATCACGCTCTAAAATATGATTCTACTGAGGCAAAAAATGATACTGCCTTGTTTCCTTGTTACTGGATTTATTGATTTCATAATCACTTTTATTAAAGTATTTATTAATGCATTAATTTTTAGTAATTGGTTATTTTAATAGATATTCATCTAAGAATGATAAAAAAAACTTAACGCGTTTTAAAAAAATTGTTGAACTTGATTCAGGGAAATATTCTGAACAAAGCTGATGTTACCTGGAGTGTCCTTGATGTTGCATTCTCACCCATAACTTGTTCATTTCCGCGAAGTTCATCAGAACAAAATCTATAGCATCACGAACCTGAAAACAGAATAAATTATAAACTTATTATAGCACTAAGGTCATTTTGGATAGTATTTTATTTAATAAATCAATTCTGTAATACAGAGATAGTAAGCCTTTACAAAAGAACTTCTGAGATAAACGTGATAACTTCACTTAAAGGAGTTTGAAGATTTTGGCGTACCATCGTCATTTTAATTTTTTTTCAAATATGGTGGCGTACTATGTAGCCTACGTATATCGATTGAGGACACTTACACAAACAAAAAATTACTAAGCTGTTATTGAGTTTTCGTACATTGATCTTTTCTTGCAAATAACTTTGTAACGGGACTTTTTGGCGGGAACGGGAGAAGTGAGGTTGTCATTTTATTTATATTTTCTATTTTATACATTTTTGGGAGTTTTAAAGTACAAAAATGATATTATATTGTGTTTTAAAGTTCCGTATAACTGAAAAGAATGGAGTAGGTCTAAATAAACATATGTAGCTGAAGGTCTCGCCCTCTTCCAAGAAGTCCTTTACAACTTCAGTAAAGCCCACTATCACTTAACTGCAGGAGTTTTACGATAAGAAAAAACGAATTTACTTCGAACGTACTTCATGTGTTCGTCATGAATTATAAAAAATAATATGACATGTGCATTGCATTGCCTAACATATCAGCGATTCTACTTATTAATACGTGACATTGGCAAATGCGCAATGCCATGAAGAAAGAACTTTGTAATGTGGCACTTTAGGATATGGCAAAATTAGTAGTTTTTTGATCGGTTTAAGTGTTCCCAATGGATTATATCGTGTACCGCAATTTAAAAAAAAAAAGAAAATGGCAATACCAGGTTCCGAACAAAAATCTCTTCAAACCCCTTTTATATTGACGTGAACAATTTGTCACATAAGAGTATGAGGAGCTTTGTCAAGACGAATTAGAGAACTGAATTTGCTTTTTATTTAATTCTCCTATGAATATTTTAGTGTTAATACATTCTGAGCAAATCGACTGCGACAAACGCACAGTCAGATAAATGGACGGAATGATTTTATATGGGTTCTGTTTTGTTCGATTAAATATTACAATCATAATTGCTGACAGATGGCAACACTGTCCTTTTAAGGGTGTTGCTACTTAATAATTATTTATGATTTAATCGGTCGGTATTTTGGAGCGCCAAAAATTCCGTCGAGAATTACACGACCTAGAAAAACAACTTTTCATTATATATCTATATATATATAGTACGTTTGCACCCACGTCGATATCTAGAATCTAAGATTGTTTACATATGAAACCTCAAAAAGGGAGGACACGGTACGTTAGAACACTGTGTACTCAGCTGATAAATCATAAATCAGTCAGGTAGAACCCAGAGACACTATTGCACACCATTATAGATAACGGCACTTCTTGGCACAATTTGGGCGTAGTGGGAGAACGTTTTGCGCAGGTACACTGTCGAGCAATATAAATGTCCTCGTAGATTATTTTAATTTCTTACTTTAGTAACAAAGTGTTTTATATGTTACTAAAGAACACTGTCCGCTTTCTTTGGGGGTTTTGGCCTGAAATGGACAGTTTCTAAAGTAACGGCATTTTTTTAGTATCAAAAATTCGTGAAAAAACAATTTTTTACAAGTCAAAGACATGCAAATTTAGTCAGTGAATTATGCGATCTACTTTAATGCACGGGGACTTCTAATATTGGGTCCTTACATATGAAATTAGCGTTTTGTCGTACTGACCACTTTGATCTGAAATATCTCCTCTTTGGTTAAGAATTCCAAATTCAAATTTATAAATTCATTTAGCTGGTACATTTGAGTTTTGAAAACAGTCATTCATTTGTTTTTTTCCTCATTATTTTTTCTTTGGCGTCGCTTATTATCGCACAATGGAAAACATGAAATATCGGTATATTTACGAGTACGAGTTCTACCGTGGCACCAGTGCTGCAGAAACGGCTCGAAGGATTAATGATCTGTACGGCGCTGGTGTCGCAAAAGAAAGCACGGTACGTTTTTGGTTTCAACGTTTTCGTTCTGGAAATTTCGACCTTCAGAACCAACCCCGTGGACGGCCGGAGACCAAAGTGGAAAATGAAGAATTAAAGGCTATTGTGGAAGCAGATCCATCACAAAGCACTTCAGAGATAGCTGCAGGCTTCAGGGTAAGTGACAAAACTGTATTAATCCACTTGAAGCAAATCGCGAAAGTAAAAAACCTTGAACGATGGGTACCTCATGAATTGAGTGAATCGAACTTGCAAACACGCGTCGACTGCTGTGTTACTTTGCTCAACCGACACAATAATGAAGGGATTTTAAATCGAATCATTACTTGTGATGAAAAGTGGATACTGTACGATAATCGGAAGCGCTCGTCGCAATGGCTGAACCCTGGAGACCCAGCCAAATCCTGCCCTAAACGAAAATTGACTCAGAAAAAGTTACTTGTGAGTGTTTGGTGGACTAGCGCCGATGTCGTTCACTACAGCTTTCTAAAATCTGGCGAAACGATTACGGCAGATATCTATTATCAGCAACTGCAAACCATGAAGGAAGAAATAGCTGCTAAACAACCGAGGTTGATCAATCGCTCTAGGCCGCTGCCGCTTCACGACAACGCAAGACCACACACTGCACAACAAACAACCACTAAGTTAGATGAGCTACAATTGGAATGTCTGCGACATCCACCGTACTCCCCGGACCTTGCTCCAACAGATTACCATTTTTTTCGGAATTTGGACAACTGCTTACAAGGAAAAAAATTCAACTCCGATGCGGCAGTCCAAACCGTTTTCAAAGAGTTTATTGATTCTCGCCCCCATAGTTTTTTTAGTAAAGGGATCAATGAACTACCTATGAGATGGCAAAAGTGCATAGATAACAACGGTGCATACTTTGATTAATTAAATATATTTTACAAAAAAAAATTGACTTTGTATTCCTCCCGTACAAAACGCCAATTTCATATGTAAGGACCCAATACAAAAAGTTATCACAAATGAAAAAAGGTCACAATCCAAAACGCAAATAATGCGACAACAGTGCATGCCTTTCTCGTCTTATACAAGGGCTTAAAGCCAGCAACACACTTACCACTTTATCAGCATAACTAACTTTATCCTAAATGTGACAATGAGGTTCGTTTAATAAATATCAAATAGATTTACTACATGAAACAAATCGATTTCCATTTGTATATCCTTATTTCATTTTTCATTCTAATCAACAATCAAATGGGTATCAGGGGGGTTATTCACAAACGTCGGAAACTTTCCGTGGCGGAAAGGCCGATCGTCGAAAAGCATAAATTCAATCCGACGGCTTTGATTTGTGAATACGACTATTTATAATATGATATACATATAATATAAATATAACAATATTTCGGATTCGTGAATCGCGTATAGACAAAATCATCGAAAAGTTTTCTGTCGGATACGGAAACTTGAGTTTCCGACGTTTGTGAATAACCCCGCAGGTATAATTAAGATTTAAGTTTGAATATTGTTAAGGAATATTCCTCTTTTAGTATTAATCGACCCATGCTCTCTTACTGAATGATAATTACTAATTTTTCATATAATAGTATACGTCGTAAACTATTTTCCTGGATTGGCTTTTTAAAGTTTTGTTAGGCTTTGTAACCGGTAAAAGGACACTTTATTACTGGTTGAGCAACCTTATCATCTCCGGTGTGGTGCCGATCTATCGAGTAAGCGCCATCTATACACACCGGAGAATGCCCACAAAACCACTCAAGTAGGGAGTAGGGACGCCTGTACCTCGCCTAAAACGCCAACAGATGGCGTTGTAACATACGACATTAATAGCAACGGTCGATATTTTGAATATTTTTATTATTATCCGTCGATACATAACGTAAAAACGCATAGAAAAATACGCCGTAATTTTTGGGCTCCGCATAATATTTTAATATATTTAGAAATTATAATAATAGGTAGCGCTGTGTTGCTAAGGATCTCATTTAGTGTGGAAGTAACAATTGCCAACCAGCCAATCCAACATCCAGGTGTCCTGAATAAAGAGGTAAGTGGGTTTTATTTCTGGTGCTGGGTGGTAGAATTCTTGGTGGATCAGTGGCCACCACTGTACGAGGTATAACTGGTTGCACAGCCACTCCCGCAAATTAAATATTATTAGGTTCCCGCGAAATTAGGTAGGATAAAGGCGCTATTTACTCGCGTCAAACATCCAATTACTTTAGTACGTCATGAAGTCTTACAAACAGAACTCATACACGATAAGAAAAAGGTTCTCTTTTACTCGTTGTAATCATATATATTGCTTTCTAATTACACTTGCGTAAATATAATTTGTTTGTGTGCGTAATATTGTCTATGTTTTAGTTCGAGGATCGCATAAAAATGTTCGTTTCTTGGAGTAGGGTGGGTCTACCTTATTTTATATAGAAGTCATTGCATGAGATTACTACAATAACACTTTTCTTTAGTAACTACCAGCTGTTGCCCGCGACTTCGTTCATGTTTTTTATTTTCAAATAGCCTACGTCCTTCCTCAGAATTCAAGCTATCTTCATACCAAATTTCACCATGAACGGTATGGCAATGCATAAAATATGAACAAACAAACAAACATTGATTTTATATATTAAGCTAAGCTATTACTCGACTTTTAAAGATAACGTCTGTCTTTGGCCACCGATTACTATAAATGTTCCCAATTTCAACTGTTCGATTTAACTCTCTGGAGTAAAATGGCGGCGATAGAGAAATAAATAGACAAACAGACGGAACAGATGGACACCATTTACATCATAAGCGTTTCTTTTTTCCTATTTCGGAAACAGAATATTAAAAACGGAATAACTCACAGTGCCTTCACTGTCATTCTGCGCCTCCGTCGTGTCTGGCAACACATTTCTGGTGCATTGCAAGAGGTAGTTTCGTAGAAATAACCCTCGGAGAGGATGCTGTACACCACGACACATTTCCACTAAGTCCTGAAATATTATTCACCAGAATAAATAGTCCAGACAATTACACCAATTGAAAACGCAAACTTAGTAGCACCATGCTTGTACTATGGATGCCACATAAAATCTACCAGTAACACCAAGATTCGGAGGCAATTTAGAAAAATTCGTTCTCTAAATGAACCTAATTGTGAATCAACACTGGGACCTTTGGCTTGAAAAGTGTAAAGTCGATCCAAAATAAAATATTGTTACGGTTGTACCTTATGTCCAAGGAATAAGGTCGATTTCTAAATGGCACGAGACACGCAACTTCTAGTACTTATATCTCGAGACCTAAGCTTTGCAGAGTTATGACCCAAAGACGCATTGCTAGGTTTAAGGTCTATTATCGAATGGTGCAAGCAAAATTAAGAAACAAGAACAAAGTTGTATACAGAAAATTCCGGAGCGATGGCGTGTCATATTCCTACGCATGCAAACAAGCGGCGTCAAGAACAATGTCGAATTATTGTTAACGAGCGTAATTAACTAGAAACTTCCATCGTCTTTATTTCTAAGTGTTATTATTACTAGCATTCGGGTTTACTCTAGAAGTTTCCACCCTCGTTTTATCGGACTATAGCTCCGCCGCTAAGTCAGTTTTTCGACTATCGATCGAAGCGAAATATCAAGGCGATATCAAGGCGAATTACGAAGACTACTACGACGACTACCGCGAAGACTGGATAAAAGACTGCCCCGATTCGGGAACGTTGTTTATGAGTGAAGCGTGTATCTTCGGTGACTACTACGCGACTACCAACTTAGAGGGGCGACTATGAAGACTAGGAACCGCCGTAATTAAATTCGCGCGTTCTTGACATCTGTTTCTACGAACGGAAAGAAACTCTGCACCCTTAACCGGCATCTTATTACCCACAGTGCGTAACAACAATTTATTTTATTTTTCTTACTATAAATTTTTGCCATTCAATTATGAAAAGCATGCAATATAAATTATTATAAATACATAGGCTAAGAAGTATGAAGTTCATTGAATAAAAACGAGTATTCATTTCAAAATTGTTTTATTTTAATAAAAATGAGACATAGATTCTTAAAGAAAATGAAGTAATCTGTCTGCATCCCATACATAATGATGAACGTGGACTTCGAGAGAAGAGGAATAATAAACTAATAAATATCTCTTTGACTGTGTGAGCAAGAAGCAGATTTTTTTTTAATATTTTTTTTTTATTTATTTATTTATTTATACATTACTTATAACAGGTATACAGAAAACAAACAGTAACGATGATATCTGCAGAAGTATGAACTGTGTTGCAGATATCAACGCCCTCCTCCGAACAAATCATGCTTATACGTATATAACATAATATAATAAATTAATAATACAATGCTACATTTGTTAGTAAGTTTGTGTGTTTGTAGATGAGTGTGTGTGGGAATGAGTATGAGTCTGAGCGTGTGCGTGCGTGTGTATGTGGGAGTGTGTGGGAATGTGTTTATATTTGTGCGTATGTGGTACATAATAATATGTATATAATATGGATGTGTATATTTCAATTGAATTTAACCAGTGTTTCGGTGTCGTCATAAGAAAGTGACGACAGCCAGGCAAGACACTTCTTTTTGCATATGTGTTGAGTTAAGGGATAGATGTTTAACTCTCTGTTCACTCTGTTATATAACAAAGAACTGATAAAGCAGTAGTGTCGACCAGCGGCTACCGTCCGGCGTGTATCCGTTTTACATATTCTGTCAGTACGACGCACTAATAAAATATCGGGTTCAAAAGTCATCTTTGAATGTTTTCGCAAAACGGTCTGCAGGACAAATAGTTGACGGACTGTAAGTACTTCACACAGTGAGTATAATTCATTAGTTGGAAATATAATTGGTTTCAGAAGAACCTTCAAAACAGCTCTTTGAGCTCTTTCCATCCTAATCATCTGCGTCTTAATGGCGCCACCCCAAACCGTGATACAGTACGTGATAATAGATTGAGCTAGTGCAAAATATACACGTCTGAGACATTTAAATTCAGCAATATGCGTAAGATTTTTGAAAACGTAGATTAATTTTCTTAATCGAGTGACAAGTGAATCACTGTGCCACCTCCAAGATAGAGAACTATCCACCAAAACACCCAAATATTTTGTAGAAGTAGTGACATTTAAACATTTACAAGAACACATAGAAGAGACAGTCTTCGCGTCACATGTATGGGCACGGATAGAGAACAACGAAGGGAGTTGGGAAGAATTAAGCGAAAAGGCTATTACATTAGTTTTGTTTACATTGAGTGTGAGAAGATTGGAGGTGAGCCAAGTCATCACAGTTCTCAAAGCAGTTTCTGCATATAGCTGGGCCTCCCTCCAATCCCTGCCATGGATTAAAAGGACAGTGTCATCAGCATAAGTTAATATTCTGCAATTTATCAAAGGTAACTGACATAGGTCGTTTATGTACATAAGAAAGAGGGTAGGACCAAGAACACTACCCTGGGGGACGCCAACGCAGAGAGATGCATCCCTACTAGTATATCCATCAACAACAACACACTGTGTACGACTGCAGAGGTAACTTCCAAAGATGTCAAGAGCCAGTCCTCGAATACCATATTGTTCTAACCTGTTCAGTAAGATAGGTAAAGAAATAATATCAAAAGCCCTTGACAAATCCAGAAATATGCCAATAGTCTTTAATTTCTTGTCGAAATTTCTCGCAATGGAATCGGTTAACTCCAAAACAGCATCCTCAGTTGATTTTCCTTTTCTAAATCCAAACTGATTGTCTGATAAGATATTATTTGTATTAATGAAGCTAAGTAGTCTATTATTTAGAATCTTTTCAAAGATCTTGGAAACAACAGTAAGCACTGAAATAGGTCTATAATTTGATACACAAGTTCTGTCCCCATTCTTAAAAACAGGATAGATAACTGCTTTTTTAAAAGCGCGTGGAAAAACACCAGACGATAGACAAAGGTTGAAAAGAGAGCATAAAACAGGAATAAGGATATGCCTACCTGCTTTTATTATAGACGTAGGAATGGCATCCCAACCAACTGCACATTTGTCCTTAAGGTTTGTTATGATTAAGTCTATTTCCTTGCAATCAACACTAATTAAAGCCATTGAATGTGAAATAATCGGCTTAAATATTTGTTTAGTGAAAGGATCTGAGGCTCCAACCTTAACCACATCATTTACAAGATGTTTGAGGATATTAGCAGCAAGATTTCTACCAACATTAGCAAAAAAATCATTCACCGCATCAACAGAAGAGGAAGGATCTTGAGATACGCTTAATAACTCTGTACAACCCAGCTGCTTATTATACAAGTTAGTAATTTCCTTAATGACTTTCCAAGTAGCCGCAGGATCATTTCTAGCCTTCTATAACCCGTTACGTTCATGATCACGTTTGATTTTCTTAATTAGATTGTTACAAAAATTACGATAACGCTTATAAGTGATGCTAAGCGTAGAATTATTTGGGTTCTTAGTGACTCTACGATACATTCTATCTTTATGACGAATACATCTCAAATGGCCAGGAGTCATCCAGGGTTTAATAATACGTTGTCTATTCGGTATTGTCGAAGTATGAGTATGGTCCAGAACAGTTATTGATAAGATTTTAATAAACATATCAGTTGCAGCTTCAGGATTCACCGAGTTTAAAATAGGAGAAAAGTCCAAACGTTCAAGACAAGCAACAGTGGCCGGAATGTCAAGTCGATGCGTTACTCGAATCAGAGAACGAGATTTTAATTTAATATTGCAGCTGAATAAAATGGGTGCATGATCGGTAATAAAATTATCAAGAACCAGTGTCTTTGCAAGATTAGGAGACCTTAGTATAACATGGTCAAGGCAGTTATTCTGTCTTGTAGGTAGTGTATGGGCTGGTAACATACCGTGAGATGCAACCATATTTAAGTACTCATCTGCGTTTGAGTCAATGCTACATGGTATTATGTTTATATTGACATCGCCAACTACAACCACCGTTTTAAATGTCCCCAACAATTGCAATATACTGTCGAGGCTTCTGCAGAAGGCAGTAGTAGATCCGTAGGAAGGAGATCGATATAAAGCAACAACAGCTGCACCATCCGAAAATCTCAGGACCAGACAATTACCCTCTCGAAACTCTGGAACTTAAACAGAATAATCTAGTCCAATTTTTACGTACGCAACAACACCCTCATTGTGATTGCCATATTTAGATTTGTATGCGTTAAATCCAGTAATAGAAGGATTATTAGGGGCCCTACTAAGCCAACACTCAGAAAGCACAATTATGTCTGGCACGCATTTGATCCTGTGTAACAATAACCTAAGACTATTAAAATTACAATTAATGCTTCTTATATTCACATGAAAAATATTTAAACGATTGTTAGGATTACCCAAGTGTGCATCACAACCTTCGGGGGAACAAATGAATGATGTGGAAACAGAAAGTAATTCGATTTCTGATGTAATTGTGTTGAGATCAGCCACATTCGATGACAAGGAAGAACAGCGGTACAGTCAAAGTTTTACCAGTCGTAGTAACTACATAATTAGCGTATTCAAGGAGAAACGAGAATGCAAACATCCAGAGTTTAAAAAGTGCTTGTCGAAGCAATTCAAATATGATGAAAATAAAAGTGTAATAGTTTGTAAGAGTGAATTTGTGATGCTGTGTAATGTTAGTTTTACATAATATACGAAAAATTAAAATTGAAAATACAGTTATAGCCAAATTGCAAATATCAAGATTACAGACACTATGACATAAAATCGTAGAGATGATACAATCTAACATATTTCTTTTTACTAGTCATTTTTGCTCAATTAACTTATTAAAATCAGCTTCTGAGCTTACTCTACATAATGGACCACCCTCCCTTTTGCGAACAAAAATTTTTCCATTAGAGACCCAACAAAATTTAAAATCATTCACTTTAGCAAAATCTCTAGACAAAAAAAGAGTCTCTTCATTTTAGCAGTCAAGTTCACCGAAACAAATATAGGTATTGACGGTCCCTTGATTCTTAAGTGCTCAGTAGATAGTTTACTTTTACTTATACTTTGTAAAAAGACATCTACAAATAATATTATATATGAATTCTTATGATTAGAGCAGATAACATTAGTATTATGTACCTGCTTATAAACCATTCATATACAATACAGATGTTTTATGAGTTATTTCGCCTTGTATTTCTCAGACATAGCTTCTTCCAATTTTCCATTCGAACAGGGCTATATTACAAACAAATCTTGGGTATCACCAACAAAGGCACTTTAGTTAGCGACGCTGAACATACGTAATGGGTTATACGTTTGAAATAATTAATAAGGAATAATTGTTAATACCTTTTCTTTAGTAATATTTTTATTCTCCTTGCATGAACGGCCAAATTATGCTCGCGTGTAGACAAAATAAGAGTATGGTGTTCTTTGCTTGTTATATGAAGCGAATAGATATAGGGGCTCCGATCTTCGTCCTTGCGACCGCAAAAAGGAGAATCTTTTTCGTTGACAAATAGATTAATAATTTCTATGAATAGAAATGTGAATATAAAAAAACATACGAATATATTCGCCAATGTTGACTGACCCGTTGGTGCAGTGACGTATGCATCAGCGTTCCAAGGGTAGGGTCCCGGGTTCGATCCCCGGTCAGGTCAGTTCAGGAAAAAAACAAAATTGCTTTTCTAAATTGGCTTAGAGTCTGGGTGTCACTGGGAACTCCCCCAGAGTTCGTTGTGTGGTACCCAAGCTTACTGCTTAGTTTGGGGTCACACAATCTGTTTAATTGTCTGGAGTATTATTATTATTATTAATGTGAATATTAGTTACATCACTAGTGGAAATGCTAACGCACATAGCTGTTCGACGATATGAAGGAAACAGTGGAGCTAAGTTACATAATTTACTAGAGACCCGCCCCGGCTTCGCACGGGTGCAATGTAGATACTAATTCCTTGTAGCCGTCTAAATGGCTTTCCAAAGTCCACATAATTTGTATCAATTTTTTTAAACATTAAAATGGTTATAGAAAGCTATCCGTATAATATAGACATAATATGCCATCGCTGACTTTTTGTAGTCCTAATAAAGAGGAACAATTCCATCATACATTGTTTTGGAATAAGACAGCATTTTCGATCAAAGCTCTCAGTCGGCTTCATTTTTTCCGACATCTTGAACTATTATCGTCATATTTCAACAAATTAACACAAAACAATATTAAGCTATACGTATAAACCTTCCTCTTGAATCACTCTATCGCGAAACCGCAATTAAAATCCGTTGCGTAGTTTAAAAGATCTAAGCGTAATACAGAGGAACAGACGGCGGGAAGCGACTTTGTTTCATACTATGTATAGATTATGATTTTTCAAATACCTTCAACAAATCTCTTCTTAAGTTAGAGTTGGTCTTGATATAGACTAGTCCAACTGTAATTAGCAAATAAAGCCGTGGTACAATGTTGCCAGCGTATTGTACCAGTTCATACAAATCAGCCACTTTCCGCCCCTTCTGAAACTCCTCCAAGAGGTACAATTCGAGATGGCGGAGTTCATCTGTAATAGCCATATCTAATAATTTTATTAAGGATATTAGCTAAATAAGATGTCATCATAGATATAACATAAAGGTGGACTCAGAAGGCAAATCAGCTATGCAAATATTGATGTCAATGCTAGGTTTTCTAGCAAAATCGCAGGTGATGATTGCAAAACAAACAGGCTGGCTTATTTTGGTTTTATTAATATTTTATTTATGAGACACCAATTTCCATTTTTTTGTTTTCTATGGCTGCCTTTAACAACATAAATAAATAATTGAAAATTTAATGACAAAAAGAGATAAACACCAAAAAATGTGCCCATGTTGCCAGGTTATTGAGATGAAATTTCCATAAATTAAAAAATTACAATCTAAAGTTGCTATATTATTGTATTTTATGGTAGTAACTAATTAATCTGTGATTGTATTATAGAACTGTATAAATAAATATATTGTTACAGCATAAATCATAAAAACATGGGCACAGATTTTTACATAGGGATTCAGACATACATAGGTTCAGAGGCAGGTATAAAATGCAAGTAAGCGTTAAAAAAGGATTATTGGAAATTTAACATCAAGTGGGCTACAATGGAGTATTACAGTTATAATGGAAATAAATAATCAACAACTTTGTGTGTAATAATTATAACATGTGTTTAGATACATACATACATATTTGCACGCTGTATCCCTGACGGGGTAATCAGAGAAGATGGTGCATCCAACTTCGCAGTCCTTTACATACTTCTTTAGCCTCTTCGAATCTCATCATTCTCCTCATGCATTTTCGTCTAGGTATGCAGGTGCTTTAGATGTATTTAGATGATTTTGAAAAATCAACAACTTATGGATAGTAGTGTCAAAGTGAGTATGGAAAAAATCCATTAAGATGAAGTCTCAGCGACAGTTATATTATTATCATAAAGGATACAAAGTTCGTAGTAGCTCTTGGGAGACAACAATGAAGTCCTCAGTTCTCCAAGCATAGTTGAAGCATGCTTGAGGGCATCCATCAGTTTGGATTTGTCCAAGCATCTCTTCATCTGAAATGCCTGCAAAAAATAATTAAGTTTGAAATAATCTATGACTACTTAAACAATTAACTTCAGATATTTTCTTATTAGGAGCAGAGCATCATGATGCGACAAAACTATATTTAGACACCATTTTCAAAAGCATTTTTTTTTTCTTTCTTCATGGCATGGCGCACAGATTAGCGCATTTGCCAATGTCACGTTTTAGAAAGTAGAATCGACATGAAGTACTTTAGAAGTAAATTTGCTTTTCTTCTTATTGTATAGCTTTTCCAGTAAAGTGATAGTAGGCTTTATTGACGTTTTAAAGGACTTCTTGGAAGAGCGCGAGAACTTCAGCTACACATGTTTATTTAGACCTACTCCATTCTTTTCATTTACACAGAACTTTAAAACACAATATAAAAAATAGAAAAATAGGAAATCTAAATAAAATGACAACCTCACTTCTCCCGTTCCCGCTAAAAAGTCCTCAAAAGCAAAAAAGCAAAAAAAAAGCAAAAGCAAGGGTTTACCGATAGTGGGTCTAGTAAATACAAAGGTGGGCATTAACTCGTCAATCCCTTAATCGTTAATTAACGAAGTTAACAATTTGCTTAACGGATTTACTTTTACGTTAACTTCAAAAAATGTTAACTCTTTTGTTAACTTCCGTTAAACTGAACTTCCGTTAACTTTAGCCCGTTAGATTGGTTGTTTGTTGACATGTTGTTATTTTTTTTGTTTCAATTGCGCGCCACGCCACGCTCGTACATTCGGCGAGTCGAAGGGTCAAAGATATATTAGGCAAAGGGATGTATCAGTGTTGGGCTAAGTAATTGTAAAAACAATTACAATTAAAAATTGTAATTGTAAAATGTAATTGTGAACACATTTCGTTAGGCAAACAATGAACAGTTACAGTTAAAGAGACAAAAATGAAACATTAATGATCAAAGGTTACTAGAGCTTACTTCTGAGTATGGTATGCAGCTAGATTCAGATTGGATACGATCCATTACTATTAGTTAGTTTTTTACTCTTCCTTTTTTAATTTATTTGTTCTTAATTCTCATACGCTACTGGACCCATAAAAAGGTATAAGTGAATGATAATGCGTGAAATGAAACTAAGGCAAATGTTTTTTCTCTAATTTTAAATAGATTTCATCAGTTTTAATGATGATATGAATTTAAATAATTTTAATATTTTTTATAGGCTATAAATATTTAATAGACTTATTTTTTTTATGCTGATATCTTTTTAATGAAGTAGCATTTTATTATATTTTTTAATAGCAATTCATGGCAATTTTGTCTATATTATCACCAATTTTAAAGTGCCATTAAATGCATCTCGATATATTATGCGCAGTGCGCGTGCGAGTATGACGCATTGAAAACTGTTATTTATGCTAGGCATTGCGTGGGTGTGAGCAGAAACGCTAGAGTTGTTGCGGAGTTGTAGAGAACGTTTATGAAAGGCAACATGCAAAATTATCATCAATAATAGCTATTTATTCATACTACTTTATTCCTAATGTCAGACCGAATACATGGAATACAACTCATACATCGAGAATCATCTACAAGACTTCGAACATATGAGATCTCTGCCAATGGACGACCTAAATTAGCTTCTAACATAAGTAATGATCGAAGCATTGAATAGAGTGAGTTGCAGAGTTGACGAAAGGTACATCCATCTTATGCCACATCTACAGCACTGTAGAAGTTATCGGTCAGTTTACATAAACTTACAGAGCCGTTCAAAATGAAGCGAAGAGTGCTCCAAGGCGAGACGATTTCGTCAAAATTGTTCAATCTTGGCCTCGATAACATCTTCCGAGATCTCGATAGAAGTGACGAAGGCATTATTATCGACGGAGAGAGACTGCATTACTTGCAGTTTGCAGATGATATCGCCCTAGTTGCGGATAGCGTTGAGAATATGCTCACCAGCTACCTGTAGATGTCATCGACCATTATATTTACTTGGGGCATAAAACCACCCTTGGCATAGAAGACCAAGTGGCAGAAGCCAGATGTATCGCAAAACCATGGGCGGCTTTTGAAGCAAATAGCTCATCCTCGATCTCCGATTAAGGATTAATGAAGTTAACTTTTAGATTAACTGTAGGCATTTATGAGTAAATAAATACTAATCTAATGTCTACATAAGTTTCACATAATAATAAGCCTTACACACATTTTATAACCTGTACAGGAAAATAACTATTTAGCAGTGTTGGGCAAAAAAATTTTAGAAACAATTAACAACTAAAACAAGTAATTGTAATTGCGGTTTTTGACTATTAACAATTAATAAATTGTAATTGTGAAATCTTACAATTACAATTAAGAAATTGTAATTGTAAAACTTTATAATTACAATGCATTCGGCATAATGTACTCTCTCATAATGTCAAAAACGACGAAATAAACGCAACACAAGTACTAACAATAGAAAAAATAATAACAATTTACAAATAAGTGTTAGCTGACGGAAATGTCAAAAGAACCTAAGCGAATCGCCTCGCCTAGATACCTAGGCGAAAATATATGAAGAGAATGAGGAGATCTGAGGAAGCGAAAGAAGTATGTAAGGATCGCGGCGCTTGGCGCTCCGTGTCCTCTCTAACTACCCCGTTGGGTATACAGCATAATGATATGTATGTATAAATAAATAACTAAAGACAAAAAATGTTAAAGAAACGAGAACTCACGCATAACCGAAACCCTCTGATGATATAGCAGGAAAGAGTTATAGGAAAATACAAGTAATGTCAATTGTGTGGAAAGTATATTTGTGAAGAGTGTTCCCAACATGTTCAAAAAGCATGAAATAAAACATAAATTAAATTTTAATATAACCTCAACTCAAAAAAACATAAAAATTAAAAAAATATTACATAGATACCTATTGGTCCTTTATGTGTTTAAGTTTATGATAAATTGTAATATAAATAGTAGTAGTAACATATTGTTATTGTTGGAGCTTATGTCCAAGGAATAATTTTTTTGGATTTTTGAATGGCACTAGACACGTAAATTTTAGTGCTTATATCTCGAGACCTAGGCTTTGCAGTTATGACCTTAAAACGCATTGTTAGGTTTAAGGTCTACTATCAATGGTATACGCAAAATTAACAAACAAGAACTGAGTTGTACTTCGAAAATTATTGAACAATGTCGAATTATTGTTAGGGAGCATAGTTAACTAGAAGTTTCCACACTCTTTATTTCTATGCATTATTATTAGTAGCATTCGGGTTTGCTCTAGAAGTTTCCACTCTCGTTTTATCGGACTATAAACAGAGCTGAGAATCCGCCGCTGAGCCCGTTTTTTTAACAACCGATCAGGCAATATATCAAGGACGATATGGGAGCGAATTACAAAGACTACTGTGACAACTTTAGATAGAAGACTTCTGCGATTTGGAAATGTTGTTTGTGAGTGAAGTGTGTGCCTTCGGTGACTACATGTACCTACTTCAAGGAGTGATTACGAAAATTAGGAACCACCGTAATTAAGTTCGCGTGTTCGGGCTAGTAGTAGTAGTATAGTAGTTGCAGAGATTACTATGTCCTAAAAACAAACTAACTTTATTGTAATAAGACATTCTAACATAGGCTGAATAATAATTAGAGCATGATGTCTTAATTGTTAATAAATAAAGAAAAGAATTAATTTGCAATTAATGTAATCGCAATAAAAAAATCACAATTAAAATAGTTGCAATTAAAGCAATCATAATTAAAATAATTTTAATTAAAGTAATCACAATGAAAATAATTGCAAAGCAATTGCAATTAAATGAAGTAATTGTAATTACATTTATTGTATTCTACAATTAAGGAATTAATTGCTACTAAATGTAATTGTAACTTACAATTACACATTAATTTAATTAAATTAATTGCAATTAAAATGTTAATTGAATTAAAATTGAATTAACAAATTTATTGAATTATGCCCAACTCCACCATTTAACACATTCTTTATTGCACATAAATTAAAATGTATAATACTAAAGTAAGTATAATATAATAACCTTACTGAAAATTGTAATGTGCCTTATGACGGAACTGCTTTCTACTTAATACAACTCTGCAAATTATTCAGTTCAAACAAACTATGAATTTTGTTTTAATAAACAGTCATATTGTTAAGAGATTAAAGAGAATTTAGTTAGCCTCTCCTACTGGAAGGAAGTACCTACATAGAAAAATTCTAGTATCTGCCAACAATTCAGTTTGGCTATTCAAAAAAGTAATGCTACCAGTCTGCTGGGCACCCTAAGCAATGACAGCTTTGAGGAAGTCTATTACTTAAGATAATCTTTGGTTTAAAGTTTGTAAATATTAACATTAAGGGTGGTAATATAAATATTAACCTAAGATGTGTATAACCTCAATATACAGTGTATGTCTCAAAATTTATAACAATATTATCTGACACTTGGTTTGTCACAGTATATTATTGGTTGTTACATAGCTTCAACATAAACGAAGAATCATTTCTAAGGAATCTCTAAGTAAATCACTATTGCATTTCCAATCATTACCTGTACTTTAACGACGTTCAAAGCCTCATCCAGAAGCTTCTCCTGTTCTTCGACTGGGGACGCCTGGTTAGTCATTTGTGCCTGCACAACAATATCACACTTTTAAATTATCACTATAAAGACATTTGTATTCGCTATCGTAATATGATGAGGATTATTTAACAATAATCTGTCGGTAACTAACACTTGACCAAATATACACAAAAGGGTGTTTTAACTGCTCCATCACAATTTTTGCAGATGTATAAGCGAACACAATAGATAAGAAACGCACCTGCAACGTGTACTAAACGAGTATGAAAGCAAAATTTGCTGATAAAAGATTTTTATTATTAATTCAGCAGTTAATGGGTGTTTTCTGTTTTATTCACAGATTATTTCATATTTGACAAAATTGACAACTATATGACAGCGCTCTGTGATGACAGCCACATGACAGCAAAAGTCTTTTTAAAATTTTAAGGTTTTGGCAACTATTGGCAGCCACCAGCCTGAACACGTCACTAGAATAATCGCATTGCTAAGTTAGTTTTCTTAGTCATTGATTGCTACAAATCATTCAGTACCAACAACGGGAGTCGCAATTCACAGGCATTCCCCTTTGTCAAGGTATTATTGGAAAAATAGCCACCACAAAATAAATCAAATCTAATTACTAATTTTGAATCGATTTGTTACTGCTACTATAATCGAATTCATTGCGAATTGACATATACTATTGACAGCAGGAAATAAAATTAAATTTTTGGGTATAACATTGGATGACAAATGTTCTTAGAAATCACATGTAGACAGTCTATGCAACAAAATAAATAGATTTGCTTTCGACTAAAGCGTCTAATAGAAAAATTGCATTAAAGGCTTATCACGGATATGTGGGTTCGAATCTGCGCTATGGTATAATATTATGGGGAAACTGAACACAGTTTCCACATAATATTATACCATAGCAACAACACTAAGTAGATTATTTATAGCACAAAAGCAGCGTATAAGAGCCTTGTGTAATGTAAATTCTTTGACAACCTGTAAGCGTTTCGAGGACTTAAAATACTAACTATTCCTTCTTTATACATAAGTATATGAAGTATGTGAAGACGGAATTATAATCCATAAGTAAATATACCTAATTTTTGTATTAACTACTAGCTTTCCATTTTAACATATTTTTTTAGAATCGCTTCACTTAATCGATTTACCGATCTCGTCATAACATATTTCGATTCATTCGAATATGTTCATTCTAGAAAGTCGTATCGTAATGTTTGTCATACAATAATGAACCTTGAATTGGCTTAAATTCGTCACTTACAGTTTTTTATTGGCGAATTGTACAAAATATTATGACGAAAACGCCTCCCT
Organism: Zeuzera pyrina; assembly: GCA_907165235.1. Lineage (NCBI taxonomy): Eukaryota > Metazoa > Arthropoda > Insecta > Lepidoptera > Cossidae > Zeuzera > Zeuzera pyrina. The sequence continues at coordinate 13,179,580 of OU015641.1, forward strand.
AGCAAAACTAGTTTTAACGAACATTTAATTATAGCTCTTAAAGCATTATAAATAAAATTTTAATTGAATTGCCAAAGAAAGAAAATATTTCGGGGTAGCATTTAATTTTAGACCTTAACCCGTCGACAATAAAACTTCAATCCAGTTATTTCTACGTATTTGTTAAATTGGGGGAATGTTGTTGAATTGTATGTTGCGTAAGCGTAAAGACACAACTCATCATTGCATTGAGTGCTCCCATTTACTTGTGGTAGTACCTCTCCACCCGCAAAAAATGTCACAAAGTTTTGAACGAGAAATAGCGCGCATGCCAAGCCGCCTTCCGTTGTAGGTGCCTAATGTGTTTAATGCACGTTTGTAAAGACTTCTTAGAGAATGTAATAAGACAAGAATCTGATTAATAAACAAAAGTACTGAAAACATTTTTTGTTTTGTGTAAGCTATTTTAGTTTTTATACTCAATGTGATGGATTTTGAACAAAATGCCAACCACACTGATTTCGTTCGTGCCAAAAAGTCTAACGGCTAAAGTTGAGAAAAACGACTGCTTCCCATTTTGACACTTGACAACAGATATTAATAACTAGTTCTTAGGAACCAAAATTATGCCGGCATTGTGGCCTGCATAGTTGGTGTTTTCGGTATATATCAAATTCCAAAAACAAAGTTTTGCTTTACGAAATCCTTTTTACCTATAAACGACATCTGGCGGTTCGATTAGAAGTCTATAACGATCGCGAAGCGTAGCGAAACATCAGTGATGTTTTGAACGTAAACATTGATGTTTATAAACTACACTGAGTAAATAATCACCTAATCACTAGGTTTTAATAAACTATTTATGGACGTTAATTCGATGTACAAATTCACAAACAAAAGATGACTTCTAAAAATATTGCTTAATTAATAGTATAGGATATAGATTGATTAAATTATATTTTAGCTAGGAGTAGAAAACATTAATTACAATAACGTAAATGTAATTATTCTAATTTATTAAGACAAAAGATAGAACAATTATTTATTTGGAGATTCGGGCGAGGTGTGAGAAAGCGAGATAACAAATAGAGAAGTGTAGGCGTGAATGCAATGATCGATGTTACATAACATCGATGTATCGTTTTTATCCTGTCTCTAGGGAGTTTTGTCGAGATTTTATGGGGAAAGTTTTGGTCTTTATTTTAATTATTCGCAAATTGTTTCTAGTCGATTTTGTGATGTAAAATTGGCAATTGCGTATTATGTAGAATTGTTGAAATAAGTGGTTATTTATTGGTGTGATTGAGTTTTTTTTAGTGGCTTAGTCCGCCTGCCTGCTTAAATAGATTTGTTGCCCGAAACTCTAAGAAGCAATTAAAATCTATTACGCCGACATTTCAATGAAATAATATGAAGAATTTATCAATTGCCACTGAAGACATCGGTTGTATGGGCTAAGATTTCTTCATCTTCTCCTCTAAGGGAGAACCGTACTACTCCCCTGTGACAGTTTTAGTTGTGAACGAGTTGTATTGGCACTGTAATCGCTTCTGCCGTCTCGACTATCCGCATTAAAAGTCAATTGCTTGTCAGTGTGCTGTTAGTCTTGACACATATTCAGACTCTGGCTACTTTTCTATTTCCTTTACCTTGTGTTTTCTTCAATTTCATGCTTGAATTGACGACAACCTTGAAATGCCTATTGTCCTCTGTTGTTTGATGTAAATAATTCCCTAAACCGCTGCATTGGTGGTTATTCATAATAACTAGGATATACCTATAAAAAGATATAAAAATATTAGTACGTACGTATAATATAGTTGTCAAAAAAGTAGGTGATTGTAGCGCGAAAATGTAATACATAACAATTACGGCAAAGTGACTGTCGCATCTGTAACTTTTTGTCTGAAGTCTATGGTCTGAAGCTTGCTACGAATACTCATACTTAGGGATATTCCGATACCCACAAGATATCGATACCCTACTCATATTGTTACATAATTGATTTTTCAATACTACTCATATGAGTAACCGTATAGTATCGATACTGACTCATATCGATACTTTCAAATGTTCACAAATAAAGAACTAGATGCACAATCTCCTGTAAAATCTAAACAAATTATTGTCCGAATTGACGTATATCTTTTTAATACCGTATAGTATTATCGGTAACATTGTGTTAATCTAAAGTAGACTTTACTGCCAAACCATAAGGTTATAAAAGCTTGTAAACGAACGAAAAAGTATTTAAAATGCAATCTTACGTCGCGTGCATAAAGTATAATTCACATAATCTCAAATACTTATTTGAGCGCACATTTGGTTCAGACTTTTTTGGAGCGTTGATAGTGTATCTAGCTTTTTATTTGTGATCGAAGGGACTGATATAAGAAAATATTCTTAGGAGTGGTTGTTGTTCTATATATTTTTATCATATTATACATAACTAGCGACCCGCCCTAACTTTGCACGGGTAGCAAAGCCATTTTAGACAATACTCGTAAAAATCCGTTCTTAGTGAGCATCTAAACTGCGAAAAGAGTAACTATGCTTAAGTTCATGTCAATTGGACCTATAGTTTCGGAGATCTCGTGATGAGTCAGTCAGTTAGTCAGTGAGTGGTATTTCGCTTAAAGATAACAGCGAGCGAAAACTTGTAATATACCTAACTTTAGTACAGGACCGAGCGAGAGGGCTTTCACTGATTTGTTCATTAAGATGCATTCAACAATTATAAAGTAACATTCGTTCAGTCGTATTCTACTCGATACCAAGTACTTGCGTTTCGATAACGAGTAAGTACCGCAGGAATGATTCGATGCTAAAAGTACTTGAAATCGAAACAAAAGTATTGAGTACTTACTCGTATTCACTTGTAGGGATGCGATTCTTTTCAAGAAAGATCGATTTCTAAATCGAATCGCAATCTGATGAATTGATTTAAAAAAAAATTGAGTATTAATAGATCGATTTCTCAGAAATCGATTTTTTTCAAGTTTGCAATTACAATGAAAAAATAAATCCATTTTATGGAAAACAAGAAAGGCACCATAATAACCTATCTCTTATCATTAAATACAGGAAATTCCTTAGTTCAAGGAATTCAATAATTAGGTACAATTGTTTTACAATTATACCAAAGTATTAGGTATAAATAAGACATTTATTTCTTAAATGTATTCCTTGGAGTACATTCAACTAACTGTAAATAATTATGGTTGTTATCAAAACAAAAAAAATCGAATGTCGATATTCTAGGATTAAATATCGATTCACTGGATCGATTCACTGCTACATATCGATTAAAGAAATCGTTTATTTGGGCTGATACATCGATTTTTCGATTAGTCGATCTCAGATCGCCGTCCCTATTCAGTTGTATCGGAATTGCTCTGTGATATCGAAATATGCTAATAAACTTGCATCTGTAGATAAATAAATACATAACCAATAACCAATGAAATGGACAATAAACCATCTTTGAGTCAATATTTCAAAGATCCCGAAGTTCCTCCTGCTTCACAGTTTTTCGATGAGATCGGAACATCGCCCTCCGATATGATACAAAGCGTTTATTTAGGTGAAAGTGAAGGTAACATATTTTATAAATTTCTACTTTCTAATGAACGATATCTATTAAGTTTTAATATTTTTAATAAGTTTCTTGTCGATTCTTCTGTGTCCAAGTTTTCTTTTCAATCCAAAGTTAGATTGATGTATTCCAGGTAATGAATCTCGCATGCTTCCACTGTCTTATAAAATCTATGGTCATGATTTGAGGTCTCTAGCTAAAGCTATACTAACAGAGACTTGCAATCAGTCATGATTAATCTCGAAATCAGTTAAAGGGGCATTCCATGTAACGGGTGTTACAAATAATACATCTTTAGTTGCTAATTTCTTAGTAAATATGAATGAAAATTTTTATAGTTCGTCAATTCCGTTTTACTCTTAATTTCCTTAAAATGTTCTCAATGTTTAATATATGCAGTTATGTAGATTAAGAAATTCAGCTGTGAATATAAGTAACGAGTGTTAAACGATTTTGAATCTACTCTCCATAAGGTTCGACATAAATGCATAAATCTGCGAAAATATCTTACACTTTACATTGAAATACAATACGGAGGGTATCTCTATGAATAACCCATCATCTACTATAAACATTAAACAAAATCAGCCTACACTTAATACTTTATAATATATTTTTTAGTGTAATGGGTGTTAAAGGTATTACACGTAAGAAATAAAAGCTTAAATGATGCGATATATATAATTGTAATTAAACTTTTTAAAAGAAAAAGTTTTTAATCAATGCAAGTTTTCCATCTATTTTTCAAAAACTTGGACATTATAACCTAAAGTAAAGTAGTTACATTCACCTTTTCTTTTGAGCATTGGGTTTGGTAAAATGCAAATAATATTTTCGAAGGGGATATCAGAAATACACTTTTCATTGCTACTGAATATTTTTGCATCATCATTACCCATGTTAAGGTACATAACCTGGATCTCACCTTTATCATCACATACAGACTATCAAATAGCGGCATATCTATTAATAGCGGCATATATATTCCTTCTTTTTTACACTATTAAACATAAAAGTTACATCAATAAAGATTTCATACAAAGGCGAGTTTATTTCTATAAGAGGTTTCTTCCAGCTAACTCCACAAAACAGGTCTGAATACTGTGTAACTTATACGGCACTGTGTGCGGTAAATAATGAAAGAGAAGGAAATTTCTTAAATATTTTTTTTAAATGTATCTATAATTTTTTTTAAATGTTTTTTTAATAGAATTATACTTTTAGTTTCTCTTTTCATATTTTGTTTGTATTTCTTCATACTTTCCCATGCTGATTGCATTTTAAACCTACAAAGCGCAACCAAAATGTAGCATAACTAACACGCGAAATAGGTAGTACTACTAATTTAGAAATGATTCTTTTTTATTGAAAAAATGCAAAAGTAATATGAAACTCCTCCAAAAATCACAAAGTATAACCAACACCTCACAAAAATCTTAATAAATTATCCTCAATAGTCATTACGAAAGTATTAGAATTGTGTATTGTGAATTGTATAACACTCATTACGTAACGGGTGTTACACAATTTTCTCCGTGATTAATGATTATAAACTAAGCTTAACATTAAAAAAAAGATGCGAACAGATCGAACATGTGATATTATTACCCATTATCAATATCATCAATATCAATCAGTCGTAAAAGAACAGTGAAAAGGTTACATCAAAATTACACCCTAGCAGTATTCTTACAATCCGAAGACGACAGCCAACAGCCATTCTCTGTCCCCTACAAGACTCGAATTTATTAAATCACAGGTAATTTATACCTTCTCCCTACTACCATTATACCATGTAGTAATAAAATAATGATAGTTAACAAATGACATACATACAAGAGAATCATCAGTATAAATAAATAAAGGTTATAATCAGTTCGTGTTATTTGGTGTATCTTCGAAACCCAAGCGTCAATATCATTGAAATTTAAACAGGACCAATCTGGAAGTGTATTTTCAAAATAAATAAAGAATTTTCCAAATCGGTTCATAAATGATGGAATTATGAGGTAACAAACATAAAAAAAATACAACCGAATTGAGAACCTCCTCCTTTTTTGGAAGTCAGTTAAAAAGAAGACGAAAATGAATGATTTGTAAGCATAGCCTTACTTTCCAAAATTCGTTAAACAGTCAATACAATATATCAGATACAATACGAACATTTTCTTATTCCTGTAAGGACATTACCGGTGACATCCTTTCAAGAAATTCAATAAATCAACATAAAAACAAACAAAATTACCAGAAAATGTTAGGCTCCGAAATAGTACTTTATATGGGCTTTGTAATGGCGCAAAATTAGTTAAATTCAAACATTTTCTAATGTTTTCAGTGTTGTCAATTTAGCATCAAAAAATTTATCGCTGAGCAAGTGATTTGATCACATGTCATTTTAGCAAATATGCTACATAAAAGTATTTCAGTACATTTTTTGCTTAAACTTGCATTATTTAATGTTGATAGATTTGTTTACACCAACAATCTTGTTAAAATATAGGTTTTTGTAGCATACAAAATGGAATGACCCTATAGATATACAAACAAGAAAGTTACTTCCACCATTTGTCGCCTCAGACTGAATCATGCGTGCACACTGGTATATTTGGCCAAATTACACATTCATAATCATTCCAATATGTGAGTCTGGTCTAGATTCTAGATGATGATACTGCAGATTTATATTTTTTAACTGTCCCAATCTGCATTTCTTTGACATTCTTCTTCCTGATATGTCCTACATATTTAAAACATTTATTTATCTTTGGTCAAGTCCCCTTTTGTTAAAATCTTAAGTAATTTTATCTCATCCAATAACATAAAATTTTATTAATTTTTGTTATCCTTACTATAATACCCACATACTCTATGTAATCCTTATTCTGTATTCACTGTATACGCTATGAAAGCCATCTTATATTCTGCTCAGAATTTATTATCAATCTTTTCTGTATTTATTACATTTATTACTATGTGACATTGTTAAAAATCGCTATTGTGACGGTGCCATTTAAATAAAGAAGAAGAATTGGGTTTATTTGAATAAGTTTTAATTTTTTTTTTTAATTATTTTCTGCAATTTATTCAACATAATATTTTTTTATCATATATATCTTACACAGGTAACCAAACCACAACAGCTGGTCTCTTTCCACAAAATATGACTGTGTCATTTACTCAAAACAACATGCCTCAAGAATTAAATTTTTCAAATGTTTTGCCCACTGTGACCGGTTCCACTGCATTGCCCGCGACAAGTCTGCCTGATCCATCGACGTTTTTCGACACTATTGGTCCGGAACCACAAATAGGACCACCAAAAAGTAGTATAGCACCTCCAAATATATTAACAGAGGCTATGGATGGATTAACTATTAAGGTGAGAACATAAGTATAATTATTTATTGACATTTTATGCATCATTATATATTAATTAGGTTCCATACCTCAAAAGGAAAAAGAGAACGCTTATAGGATCACTTCGTCTGTCCGTATGTCTGTCGGTCTAACTAGTCATGACCTTTTATCTCAAGTAAAGGTATTAAGTTGAATTTTATATCAAATTCAAATTTTATTATTAAAAATAACCTCAGAAATCGATAGAAAAAAGCATTCTAAGCACAAAATATTCTATAGAGTTTTTTGGAAAAATCAATACTTTTTGACTTATTCGTGAATGAAAAATTCAATTTTTGTTACAAAAAAATCATAATTATAATCGTTTTTTCACAAATAACTTAAAAACTTTCAATTTTATCAAAAAACTATAAGAAGCTAAAATGTAGCTTATACAAAAATAATAAGAATTCTTTTGGCTATAGACCTAATACAAACCGAGTTATGACTTATTAAAGGTGGAATTTATTTAGTGAACCATAGATTCTGAAGAATTAAAAATGGAATAACTGGAAAACAGTCAATTTTACGGAAAAAATGCTAAGTACCTTTTTTAAAGTTCTTTAAAACCTTTCAAATGAGACTATAAGACTGTAGGATATAAAATAAGGGGTTGTGATGAAAATAATGTAGAATCCCTTTTTTCCGTGAAAAAAAAACATCAGTTTCACCCTTCATATTGCCACCCTAATTGAAATAAAATGTTATAAATTTACAAATCACTTTATTTTAATACTAATAATGGGATCAAGAAGTTTGAATCGTTTAGAAAATCGCTTGGTTTTGAAAAAAATATGGAATATATGTAAAAATTGCTAGAGAACAAAAAGTTAGGTTTTTTTTATTGAAAATTTTGATTTTTTTTTTTCATTTCCATAACTTGAACATTAACCGAGATATGACCCTTCAAAGTTCACAATGGCGTATGTCTGGTACGGTTTTGGAGCCCTTTGAACGTTTCCCTTTCAAAAATAAAGGGCTCAATAAATTTGAAACCTTTTTAGTCTAATAGATTATAAATTTTCCTGCAAAATGATTTTTTAATCGACTGTCTAGCTTAAAAATTAAGGGAGATATGGCCAAAACAAATTAACATTTTTTTTAAATTTCGGATCAGGTAAATTTCGGAGTGTATACACATATACATGATGTATACACATAATGAGAAGGAACGGCATGGAGCTGACAACATCTGCTTCGGTAAAAGGAGACTTTCTACATATATATGTGTATTGTATATACATATTGTTACGAGCTGAGGGGAATAAGAGTTAAGGGTGCAAAGAGTTTTATTTTCCTTCGTACGAGCAGATGTCAAGAACACGCGAACTTAAGGCCTTGTGGCTCTCCTTTTAGGGGAAACATTCGTACGCTAGATGGCGTTTGCTTATCGAACGTGTTCATAGTACCTAATTTCACAGATTTCTCCCACACTCACACACGCGCCATTCCCGTAGGCCACACATGCAAATAAAGTTATAATACTATTGAATGTTTCGTAAGCATTACGTTCAGAAATATTTATGAGATGAAATCGTATTTAGTTTAGAAATAAACATATTAAACGTAGTTTGAAAAATATTACACATATTCTCATATATTATATTAGGTGTTCATTTGTATATAATAAAATAAAAAATAATGCGTTATACCTACTTATATCGTAAAGATTTTTTGACCTGTTTGCTGTCACGAGACTAGGTCCAGGATCAGATGATGCGCAAGGATATACTTATATTATATTCTATGTACTGTACTGTACTTGATGATGTGATTCAGAGATCTGAGTGTGATGCAGTAGATAACGAAACCCAAGTACTCATAGTCAGACGACTCATAATAAACCCATTGAAATGCAACTCATTCTACTGACTTCGACAAGTTCTTTGGTAATGGATGATAACCAACAGCCTAATGATACCGTGGAGTTAACAATTCGCCGTCTAGTACCTACAGACCATTTCGACTTCGGCTTATTTGGTATTGACATGTAGGTATAATGGTGAATACCAAGGTTTCTATTAGTATGAGTAAGAGTATGGTTTTGGAGTCATCGGCAATAACAAGAACACCTACCCTGTGGCTTGGGCCAGAGAATTTGGCTACGGTATTCTAAGGACAAGAGGCCGGCCTTTGGGGTCGCGAGCGAACGGAGTGAGGCTTCGGTCATCCATCCATGCGGATCTATGTAAGCTAGCTAGTAATTTAAACTTGAACTAGACGTGCACCAAGGTTGATTTCAACTGTATACACTTGCAGCTAGTTAAAATCAGACTTCCTAGTAAAAATAGGTCACTTATACGGTAATTTCTAATTCTGTAATCATTATTCAATTAGTCCAAGATCCGACTGAGGTTGACCTTCCCTAATCGAGTTTCCTTATAAAATAAATATTTCATACAATATAATGTATAATTAAACAAAACGTGCAAGGGTTGCCACCCCACATACCTGCATAGCTATTTTGAATTAAAAATTGTTTAATTAATTTTTTTCAATAATTATTGTTATGCAGTTTCTAACGAGTAAAAGATGTAAATAAAACGCTAAAGTAGGGTTGCCTACCTTTTTCTAAGCAATAATCAAAGGTTGATAAGTGTAAATAGGTAAGTGTGTATTAGTAATTTACTCTCTATGAAAATTATATGTGAAAATGTAGATAATAATATTAGGAACACGATGGTATAGGGTTATCTTTGTTTGCAACCCTACTTTGGAGTTTTATTTAAATCTTTTACTCGTTAGAAACTGCATAACAATAATTATTGAAAAAAATTAATTCAATAATTTTTAATTCAAAATGCAGGGATGTGGGTTGCCAACCCCAGCTCGTTTTGTTTATTATACATTATATTGTATAAAATATTTATTTTATTAGGAAACTCGATTAGGGAAGGTTCAACCTCAGTTGGATCTATTACTATTAATTTAATTTGAGAAAAAAATACTAGATTATAATCGGTTTCTTATATTTTTTATAATTTAGGTAATAAATACAGGAAAGTACGTATGACAATTGCATGTACAAGTAAAGAGGAAACTGCACTTATATAATTACATGTAACGCAAATAATATAAGGTTTATAACTTAGTTTTTATTTAAAATATTTTGTTAAAACTTAGTACACTTTTGACTAAACTATACATTAACAATAGTAGGGTGTCCATTATTATTTTACTCATTACGGATTCTTCTGTATTTTATTCCAAGTTTCTACTGTTAGTGGCGTTTCGCATCTTGCAGGACCTCTTCACTGTAATCGAAGATAATTCTGCTTACATTTTTCGTCTCTTCACTCTGTCTATATAAAAAACAATAAACTTAACAAAACAAAATAAAGTATTGATAATATCGAAGAATTACAAGTTATTTCCACTCCTATTTAGTCTATAATGTATCTGTCCTTTACAACTCATTATACTGTATGAAGGACACGAAAATCAAAAACATAAAAAACTCCCGACAAAAATAAACCTTTAAAAAGTAAGAAAATAATATGTACCTCAATGCCCTTTAAGTTTATGATAAGTTTCGATATAAATAGAAGTAGTAATATATCCAAGCGTCTTCACGTCTGAGGACTGCTAAGTTTACTTGTATTTAAATTTTATACCTAGTTTTATCGTTTTTAGCTGTATTGTTTTTACTTTATTTATTTAGTGGTTCCCCGACGCGACAACGCTTGGATATATTACTACTACTATTTTTATCGAAACTTATCACAAATTATAAGGGCCATGAGGTACATATTATTATTTTACTTTTTGGAGTTTCTTTATTGAATCAGGGGTTTTTAAATTTTAAATTTGTTTTATTTCATGATTTTTAAACACTACAATCTACACTATTACTACGATCTACATTCACGCAAATACTTCCCGGGACGATACACGAAATTGCGACATGGGATCGTGCCTCGCCAAAATCTGAATATTCTGACAATAGTTGTGTCATCTATCATCAGACCCTGATCACCATCTATCTATCTATACCCTATTCATAGAGACCATTTCAATGAGCCTAAACATGATATCTCTACTATAAGTGGCGAGGAGTTGGGTATCCTGCTGACTTCAGACGATGCTGCAGCATCAGGTCAAGTTTACCATGTCATTGTGACATTATTGAAGTCATAAGATACTAAATTTCGTATCGAACAGACTAGTAGAAGATGCTCGCGTCCCTTCAAAAACTAAAAAAGAGCTAATATTCTTCAAACGGCTGAACAGATTTTCTTAAATCATAGCCAAGGACACTTGATCACGTCACCTTTCAAACAAAAAAAAAAATTAAATCAAAATCGGTTCATCCGTTTAGGCCCTACGATGCCACAAACAGACACACTTCAAACTTATAACACCCCTCTTTTTGGGTTGGGATTAAAAATATAGGAAACAATAAGAGATGAAGTTGATATATAATACTAACATCAATTAGCATCTTATTATACAAGTATTTACACAGTTTAACGTTATTAGTCTTGCTAAGGACCCGTTCATTACCAAGATTTCATGACCCACCGATTTTCTTTCTCTCTTCTGAAGAGACTAAATACATCACCTCTTCTCCAAAACTGTGTATTAAGAAGATAAAAACAGAGTGAAGGGACATAATATGGTGGAAAAATATAAAGAAAGATTTAAAAATCATTAAAGATAAAAGTTAATACATTGTATAATAATAATACCGTTTGCCATTATTCATAAGTATTGATGATATATATAATAACAAGCGTTATTGATGATAATGCTTCATGACCCTCACATCCTCTTCCTCTCCTCTGACTTTAATGTACTCCCTCTTCTTTCTTCCCTCTTCTTCTCTTCGCTAGTTCCATACTACATGCTAGTAGAAGTTGAAACATAGTTTGAAGGGACACAACATACTGGAAAAAATAAAGGAAGATCAAAAATTATAAAAGATAAAAGTTAATATAATATAAAATAAAAAGATGTAATAACGAACATTATAATACCCTGGCATGAAGGTACTCCTTCTTCCATTTGTCTCTTTACTTGTTCTATACTACATATTACTATGAGATAAAACATGGTATGAAGAGATAATATTAATTTATTTATAACATTTACTCTCTATTAATACAATGTACATATCATTCAAACCACCACCAAATTGTCATCGGGGGAGTCTGGTGTCTGCTATATGCTGGAAATACATGGTATAAAGGAAAATCAGAAAATCATAAAAGTTTATTATAAAATAAAAACCAATACTAATGAACATTATAATCATTTAACGGAATGAACATTGTAAAAATTTTATGGAAGATAAAAGCAAAAATAAATGATAAAAGTTAACGCATTATAAATTACGAATACCTTTTTAATAACACAGTACAGCGTTATTGATAGTAACGCTTCATGACACGCAGATCCCATTCCTCCGGCCTGAATTTACGCTGTCTTCTATTTGTCTAATTCCCTTTTCATTGACATTCCCAATTAACTTCGGTGCTCGTACTCAGCTTCCTCACGAGCAGCTTGAGCCATGCTGTGTGCAGCTGTCTGTTCCCACCAGGTGATCATGGTGTCATGGTGAGAACGATATAATTTCACCGTGAAAAATGGAATGTCCAAGGTTGCCAGAAAATATCTTAAATGAGAGAAACCATATCCAATAGAAATTATTCCAGCTACTGCTTTATGGTTAATAGTCGCTTTTTCTTTTAAATTACGAGACGTCTCCAAATTAAACTCCTTGTTGCACAATTTACAATTAACATAAAATTTTGAGTAAAGACCAAATTTAACTTCTATATTAATATTTAAATAAGAAAACTTACAGTCATGAAGAGATTCATGATCTGCAATTTCCTGAATTTGTTGAAAAAAATAATCTATGTCTACAATTATTTTTGCTTTTTAACAAGCATTTGTTTTTGCTTACTGGCAAACTCTGAAATTAAAAAACAAATATATCTGACTATTCGAAATAACTGTGAGACAAATTGATGCAATATTCAGTATTTTCAAGATAAAAGTTCTGTTATGGATACTAACAGTTAAATACTTATGAAAGATGCGCTCACGTTATTTCATTAATAGACGGATTAATGTAATGAAATACCAATTCTATTTGTTATTACTATAAAATATATTTCTGAATAAGTTATGGATTCGAAACGGATCATTAAGAAAGAATTTACATTAGTTGTAACAATAAGAAACAAGCTTAGAAATTTTTCCCGTAACTACCATATGGAAAACGACACAAATTAGTATTGATTGCTTTCAGTAATAACATTAGAGAAAGTTTCCATTATTCATCATTGTACGTTGGTCACCCTACATCACTTACTAAATATGGTAATTTTATTTGGAACATTGGAATGGTATAGATAAATCTAGTTCAAATGAGTTTCAATCATAACTTTTTTGTACACAAGAATAAGACTTCATAGTTAAATTGTTACTTTTTAGTCAAGTGTGACTTTGTGACCGTCATTTAAAATCAAACGTTATATGTTTTTTCCAATTGGAAGAAATAATTATGAAATTTTTTACGGAACGTATCTATAATCGCATATCGAAATTGCAATGCAAATGTTGCCAACTAGCAGTGAATATCATCATTGAAGTAAATAAAATCCGAGATCAATTCATTTGTGAATGTAACATACCACTATTCATGTCCAGTTTTTTCCACGGGCACTAGCTACTAAAAGTGTTTAATCCTAAATACTGGCCAGAAAAACTATTAATTATCTAGTATCATCCAGCCCAGTAATTAGGACATTACTATTATATAAATAATAGTAATGTCCTAATTACTACCTAATTATTACCTAATTACTGGGCGACAAACACTGCACATCATAACTAAAATAAGCAATTAAATTATAAATATGTTTTATTTAAAATTTCATGAGATTTTGAAATGTTTACTTTACGAATCAGACGTGTTATGTCATTTGATGATGATTGACTAAATGAGTTGCTGCCAATTGGCTTCAAACAAGCAAGCAATTTCTCATTATTTATTGCTCTTTTATACATACCTACTATATAATATATTTATTCATATTAATTGTATTTACTACAGATAACATGTCTATGTAAACATAATTATTTTTTATTTCTTCTTTCACATATCATGTAGTAATAGTAACAGTGGACAATGGTTACCATTACTCATGTAATAGACTGGGTTACATCGTCCTCGAATAGACTACATTTCTTTACATTGCAAACTAATTGTAATATTTTTGTTAAAAAAACCCATTATTGTAATATTAAAAATATTAGGTAAGTATTAGGCAAATACTGTCATATAGGTAACTATCATATTAGGGTAGGCATAGGTAATAAATTTTCAAAACCCTACACGTTACATAAAGTAGTAAGTACTTACTGTAGATACAGTCTCAATCTGTTGCACTCGAAATTATCAATTCCACTTGTTAGATGCTGGTTGATAGAACTGCAATACATAAAATTAATATGTGGGCTTTATTACAATTTTCACTTACATAACATAAATTTAACAATTTATTAAAAATTGAATCATTAATAATAATTAACTATTTTTATAATTTAAAACTTTATACTTTATATCCTCTCCGCATACAATATCTTATAAATTCTCACTTAAGTACTTTACAAATTATAAATTAGGAATAGTTAATTTCATCTATAACAAATATGATTTGTTAATTAAATACCTCCATAGAAATATCTCATGGAACAAGTTTTTCATTATAATTATTTGTTATTGTAACATAAAATTAATATATTTATTACAATTTTCACTTACATAATATAAATTTGTCAATTTTTTAAAAATTGAATTGATTTGATTACTATTTTTTAAATTTAAAACTATACTTTATGTCCTCTTCGCATACAATTTCTGATAAATTTTCATTTAGGTACCTAGTTTACATATTACAAATTAGGGATAGTTAACTTTACTTATGAAGTCATAAATGTGATTTTTAATGAAGTACCTACATAGAAATTTCATAGAACAACAGCTTTACGTTATAATTATTTGTTACTGATACTAGGTTACTACCAGATTCTCGGATGTATTAGTTTTTCTATAAATAGGCCTTATGCATTTTTTATGGTTCTTAATGTAATATACATATACATGAATATAAAGCTGTGTTCATTCCGAGGTCCTAGGATCCGAGTTATTTGATTCGCAGTCCGATCACTTAATTTGTTCTTTCAATGTCCTGCTCAGGTTAATTCTGTTCATGAAACGAGTTAAACTGTGAGTCTACTTACTGGAAGAGTATCTAGTAACATCCAGACTACCTGTTACTAGTTTGTAGCCTGAGTGCATTATCATAGTATGAAGTATGCTTATTTTGGGGTCACACAAATGGTATAAGTATAAATCAGTGGTAACATAAGTGGTGATCTGAGACATTTACAAAATCACTAAAATACCATTAATGCATTAGGAACTATTAATTAAAGTTTAAATTGTGACTTATGAGAAATGTCTGAAATGAATATTAATTAAATATCACTATGTTATACAAGTTATAATCGATGCTCTCGTTAGTTCAAATAGGCAAGTATAAATTATAAACGTTCAATGGGTTCAAACTTACTATAACAGTTTCATACCTAACTAGTAACTAGCATACTTTTTTTTCTGTAACATAATAATTACCTACCTTTCTGAATGGTGTTTTCGTGTTGTATTGCGTGTATTTTCTATACAGATTTGTAAATGCAAACGCCTCTTTTTGGTAATTTTGTTAAATTGCCTTACTTTCCCCATCTGAAATATACAAAGTTATTGTTTTTAAACAATCACTTTTACGAATACATATCTTTACAGAAGAATAATTGAACATAAATAAAGAGAGATTTTTTATGTGTATAATTAATGATAAATAGCGATTAGTGAAAAAATTATGATAACTATGTATTTGCAGTTGAGAAAATTGCAAAATTGATAGAAAAATTTTGAAAGCGCGGTAAAAATATAAATATTTTTTGTACAATTATGCCTTGAGAGGGAAGGCAAAGGAATCTATGCATATAACAGCCGACGTCTTTAGTATGAAATGAAATATTCTTCTTAAAATATCAAATGTCGACATAAGATATTTTAATGTTCATTACATTCTCTGGCGACAAATATATCGAAGCAGTCTTTATAGTAGGATCGACTTTAGCCGACTAAACCACTAAAAAAATCCCAACATCACACTACAGAATAAGCACTTATTTCAACAATTTCAGCGTACATACAACAGCGTAGATACTTGGGACGCAAAACTATATCAATTTTACATTACGATATTTACTAGTAAACAATTTGCAAATAATTAAAATAAACGCCCAACCGCTCCCATAAAATCCCGCCAAAAATTTGGTAAAAATATAAATTATAGATATAATTATAACTAGGTACTTACTGACACTTACTTACTGACATAGAATTGGCATATTGCCATTACATTAACTTTAATATACTTTTAGGCATTAGTTTTCTTTCTAAATGACATAATTATGACAATTTACGTTATATTACAGTAAATGAGTTACATTATGTCATACTTAAATTGAATACTAACCAATTATTAAAATTTTGGACACATGAAGTAATATATCGATATTACATTTATTTTTTTCACTGGCAACACTTTTTATGAATAAAATTGGTGTATACGTCCAATCCCTACAGGGCTCGTAGCCCGACTGAAGCGCCGCATCGGTGACATCAACTTTTACATAAAGTTTTCGAGTCAATGAATCCTGTTTTTTTTACTTTTCTTATTGAATGTGAAAAATATATATTTTTTTTACGGTTGTTATAACAATAAACTTATTATTAGTGATAAAAGAAAACTTTTCTGTTCTTTCATTATAACTGGCTTGTCCTCCAAAGTTACGAGTAAAATTACCATGACCGGGCGATACTTCTCAGAAAAAAAAAAATTCGTATGTTCCGCTATGATATTCAATATTTGAAATCCATACGATTGTAGACAAAAGACTGAACAATTTATTTTGACTTACAGATTGGGTGCAATTTGCTTAGTTAGCCCGTAAGTAGTACCCAAAAATCAGCAAATTATCGTACTGTAGCGATTCTTGTCAGAAAAAAATAATAATTTCATTATGTTCTGCTATGAATTTTAAAACTTCCTACATATCTGGCTATAGACGAAAGAATGATCTATTTACTGTTATTTTTAGTTTGTGTATACTTTGCTTATTAAGCCCGAACATAACACTCAAAAGTTAGTAATTTCTTGTTCTTTGGTGATTCATCTCAGAGAAAAAAATTTATTTCACTATGTTTTTCTATTAATTTTAAAAAAATTTTCTTATCAGATTGTAGTCGAAAGAACGAACTATATATTTCAACTTAAATTTTGTGTGTAATTTGATTAAAAAGCCCTTGCGGACTCCTTGAAAATCAATAAATTCGCGTACTGCGTAAATGCGAAAAATCTTCTTTGAGAAAAAAAAAATTTCAGTATGTTCTACTATGAATTTTAAAAATTTAAATCCATACGATTATAGATGAAAGAATGGCCTACTTATTTCAACTTGCAGTTTTTGTATAATTTACTTAGTTAACCCAAAAACTTTACCCAAAACTCAGCAAAATCCCATATCCTCGTACTTTAGCGGTCCAAAGAGCCTTAATTACGGCGGTCCCTAGTCTTCGTAGTCGCCCTCGAAGTAGGTACTCGCGTAGTAGTCACCGAAGGTACACGCTTCACTCAATAACAACGTTCCCGAATCGCAGAGTTCTTCTATCCAAGGTCGTCGCAGTAGTCGTCGTAGGGATCTATGTAATTCGCCTTGATGTCGCCTCGATCGCTAGTTGAGAAACACTCACTCGGCGGCGGACACGGAGCTCTATTTATAGTTGGCTAAAAAGAGGGTGGAACTTTCTAGTTAATTACGCTCGCTAACGGTAATTCGACATTGTTCTCGACGCCGCCTGTTTGCATGAGTCATAGGTACATGACACGTCATCGCTCGCGAATATTCGAGGTGCAACTTGGTTCTTCTTTCTTAATTTGACTTATACCATTCGATAGTAGGCCTTAAACCTAGTAATGCGTTTTTAGGTCATAACTCGATAAAGCCTAGGTCTCGAGATATAAGCACTAAAAGTTATGTTTCGAGTTCCACCAAAAATCGACCTTATTCCCTACGCATAAGGTCCAACTGTAACAATATATACATACATATGTGTATGTTTGATTGTGTGTATTTTACACAGAGATGTTCAAACCAGTATATGTCTGTGATTGAAAAAAAGAGCACGTGTTGTACCTCGTTTCTTAAAAATAGTTTAGTTTTTAAGAGATGAAAATTTGATAAATAATTATCTACAAGTTGAATACGACAAAAAGAAATCAATTTTATATAAATAATATATTATATTACATTCTATAAATAAGACCGTAAATGATTTCTTTAAATTTTTTCGTACTAAGGGATGATTTGTAAGGGTTGAAAATCTGGGATAAAAAATATTTGAGTTCAACACGATAAAAAGATACCCATTTAATATAAATTAAGGAAAATAAAGTACTATAATTGTTTTTTTTTAATTGTATCATAAAAGTGGTTGGTTTTTAAGTGATGAAATACATCGATTAAGGGTTGAAAAATCATAAATAGTATCCTAAAGCCTCAAGCAAGTTTTTTTCAAACCCTAAATATGTTTTTTAACTTTCTAAATGCTTCAACTTTTATTTTATTGAATTTTGGCAAAAAGGAGTAGTTTTCACCCTTTAAGAATAATTTGCACATATTAGCATAGGGTAGATTTTGAAGTGAAGGGTTAGTAGAACTTACTTTAAAAATTTAACGCAAACTGATGCGTGTTGATGGAATTCTGAGGCAATACCATATTTTTACCGTTGTAGACTGGACTAATTGTATGTTGGTACGAAACCCTTGTTGCGCGAGTCCGACTCGCAATTGGCCGGTTATTTTTACGATTTGTTACAAACCTAAACCTAAAGTATGTGCTCCATTTCAATCAAAATTGCCAAAGCTATGAACAATATTTTTGCGTCTTTAATTATATCAGATTTTATAAAATGAAGCAATGTTTATAGAAAATAAAATTTATTGAAAAAGTATGTACTGAGAAGCAAGATGTTTTTCTAATAAGTAGCTATTTCTGTATTATTAGTTGTATATTCTATATTGTAGAATCAACCTGCTGATAAAGAAGCAGATAGAAGAAGAGATGCTTGGATACCAACTGAAGAAGCAAAGAAAACGCTAATGAAGGCACAGTCATCGCCAAAAGGTTCTTTTTTTCCAGAGAGAGAGGTCCTTACTATGCCGGGGTTGGTCTTGGAAGAAGAATTGGTAAATAGAATATTTTGTTAAGAGATGTTCACTGTTCAGGACTGAATTAGATCTAAAGGATTTCGCGAAGTAAAAAGCAAGCAAAGTTTCACTTTATGGTATTCCTTTTACCCAACGACTTCTGGTGATTAGAAGTTAGGTTTTTTAACTGACGTCTCAATACTATTAAAACACATGAACTGCAATTAGTTTAATTTACTTCTGGTGCCACAGAGCTTGGATAAATTTATAGAAATAAATAGCTTATATAAAATAAAGGAAAAATAATAATTATGGATTAATTTCAGTCCGATGCATTGCAAGAGGTAGCAGTCAAATACTTAGGCGTCAGTTCGGCTAGTAGTCGCGGTGTGGTCCGCGCAGAGCATGTGTCTCGAGATGAAGCGGGTCTCCGTGAGCTACTAAGGACTGGCTATCTCAGAGCTGCCATCAACCTGACTGCTATTCTTTTGACGCATGTCGGACAGGGTGAGTTTAATATATCTGTAACAGAGTTAGAAGCTCATAAACTCTCGTAAGCTATAAAAGTTTATTTTTGTATTAAGCTCAAACATGCTTGACAAATATGAAAAATTACCGAGTTGCATTGACCATGGTCTCAGTTTAGAGAGATTGCTTGAGACCACGGCCGATGCAACTCGGTCGAAAAGTCAAGCCAAAATAAAAGGTAATCGCGTTAAATTTCCCATTTTAGGTATTTTATAATGCAACGCGAAAGTTTGAAAGTTTATATAGATATAGATTGTAGGAAAATATCTTTTTTCAGGTACATACAAAGAAAGCTGTATTACACTTTTTTAACTCTTCTATCTTTCACCACGATTGTACTAAAAAGTTATGATGTGACACACAGATGGACATACACAATACTATTCAACATTTCGTTTTATCAAATCAAATATTTAAGGGAATTTTCTCTTCCACATTAACTTGAATATACATGTTTTACTTGTATAGACAATTTTTATTTAGGCTACAATTACTTGACAAAATTGAAGCCCTCACAAGAAAAAATTATTTTGTATAATGTAAATAAATGTCAAAATAATCGGACCACATGTTTTAAATTTTAATTTCAAAATATTGTTGCGATTTAGTTTCGTATGTCTCCATCTATATTTTTGTGTTACTTTAAACGCAAGATATTAGCAAAAGTAATTCTAGTCGTGTAGGTCGTAAGGTTGTTTTTAGCAAGAACAGAAATTAAGTTAATATTTTTTTATTTCTAATTGTCAACATAAATAGTTTGATTGCTTATCATATTTCAGTTTAAAACAATAGTGGAAAATGATAATAATATTTTAAAATATTAAGTTTTCAACAATTCGGTTTCAATAAAATTTTACCTCGGACTTATTACATTGTTGTAAGTTAACTCGTCTGTTTAATTCTTTTACAATGGTTTGTGCTTCTTCTTTATAGGCGAGGGTCTCATGTTCATTTCCGATCAAGCTGATTTAGATAACACACTTTCCTTGTATTCTAGGATTTGAACGTTACGGCGATACTTACTAAGTTTGTTGTATTGTATCCATAATAGCCTAAATAACGCTTACTTTGGGGTCACGTAATTGTTGTAATAGACTGTTCTTTAAATTAGTTAAATGCAATTTTGACGCGCGAGGGTTCTCTGCAAGTTTTATAAACATTAAATTTCTAAATTTAATTCCTCGAGATCAATAAAACCTAGGACTTTATCTCATGTTTTAATTTTTAATTTAATTTTAAAGTTTAATTATTGTAGCCCTTTGCAGTCGAAACTTTGGGTCCCTGGGGCCCCGAATCCCTTCAACTGGTTTTTGATATTTGTAAGAGACTGGTCGTGACTTCGGGAGACCGCCGGCTGGTAGCTTCTTCCGCTAACGGATTAGTTTGACTAGCGACTCGCCCCGGCTTCGAATGGGTAGATAATTTTTTTGAAAATAAAATGCAGCCCATGTTACTCGCTTATATAGGTGAAGGAATTTTTGAAATCAGTTGAATAGTTTTTAAGTTTTTCCATTACAAACAAACAATTAAATTTTTTCTCTTTATAATATTAGTATAGAAAAGATTCAGTATAGAAAAGATAGAGGAGCAGTTTTAGAAACAGTCAAACACTGAATTTTGTCAAGTGTTTATTATCTATACATAGTATAAAACAAAGTCGCTTTCCGCCGTCAGTCCCTCTGTATATACGTTTAGATCTTTTAAACTGCGCAACGGATTTTAACGCGGTTTTCATCAATATATAGAGTGATTCAAGAGGAAGGTTTGTACGTATAGTTTAATATTGTTTTGTGGTAATTTGTTGAAAAATGACGATAATAGTTCAAGATGTCGGAAAAAATGAAGCCGACGGAGAGGTTTCATCGAAAATGCTGTCTTATTCCAAAACAATGTATGATGGAATTGTTCCTCTTTATTAGGACTACAAAAAACTCAGAGATGGCATATGTCTATATTATACGGATAGCCTTCTATAACCATTTTAATGTTTAAAAAAATTGATCTAAATTATGTGGAGTTTGGAAAGCTATTTAGAAGGATACGAGGCATTATCTACTAGGGTCGCTAGTATATTATATATTCATTATATTTTTTCAGGTGTAGGCCGCATGCATCGTCCCACCAAGCACACCCCTCGTTCACTACAACTGTGGCTGACTCGATTCGCAGTCATGTTGAGGATTAAACTGCATGAGTCATTGCTGAAAGAGGCTGAGCCTTTTGGGGACTTTAGTAAGCCTGATATGTTCTATCAAGTTAGTACCTAACAATATATTCAGAAATATATAGGGTATCTATATGTGTCCCAAATCTCAACATCAAACTGGGAACGGAGGATAGGTTCTAGTTTAGAAGAAGACATACACATATGAATACTCTGCGTCACAAATATATCACAAAAAGCTCTTCTTAATAGTCAAAGTTCCTAGGGCCCTGATGTCACTTATTTTCTTTAAGTTTTGTTTTGGCATAAAAAAAATTTTTAAAAATAAATTTCATTGAAGAGCAAAAGTTACTATAATAACTTAAAACCTAGCTCTCTGAATAAGATCTATGGTTGGTAAAATGCAATTCTTTTTTTGTTACCAATTGCTCAATATTAATTTTTTATTTACGTCTTTGTTATTTTCTTGAAGATTACGCTATCTCTAATAGTCAATCAAATTAGGCTTATTTTTTTCATTTTGGGTATCCTTATGGTACATTACGATGACCTCCGTGGCGCAATGGCTTAGCGCGTCGGAAAGAAAAAACGGGGGTTGCGGGTTCGATTCCCGTCTCGAGTCTGGGTGTTTATGTATAATATGTATTTATTTACAAAAGAAAAGTATATAAGTAGTATATCAGTTGTCTAGTACCCATAACACAAGCGCTATGCAGCTTAGTTTGGGACTAGATGGCGCTGTGTGAAATGTCCGAGTATATTATTATTATTACATTGTTACAGTTCTACCCTGAAACATGTGAATACCGTACTGGCTCCATAGTGCCATTTTCATTAAGATTGCTGATCGCCGAACTTCCAGGACACGTTGGCAAGCCAGAGGAAGCCATCGATAGACTCTACGTCATGCTGTCAGTTATACAGAAGGTATGAAATTATTATGAAGTTAATGTACATGTATGTACAGTACAACCACAAATATAAATTACATCGACAATATTCTTTAGTGCAGAATGGTGTAATCTAACCGAATAGAATGGTTGTAAAGTGCAATGAAATACAGAACTTGCTGCTTTTCATTTAAGATTTGTAATACAATAATATATATGAGATTCTCGCTATCTCATTCATAACTTTCGTGTACTGTAAGACGCGTACGTAATCAATAGCGGATGAAGACGTTACACTCGTCAATGTGATGCGTTATTATTGGATAAAAAATGTTCGCGTCTACTTAACTCCGCAGTTTCACCCACATTAAATTTAATGTTTTCTCGATGAAAAAAGTAGCATAGGTTACTCTCTGAAAAATCCTCTAAATGTAAATGAGAGTCCTATCAATATCAGTTCAGCCGTTTCGGAGAATAACGCACACAAACAAACAATTAAGCGAAAAATGAAAAATGCGTATTTGGATTTCGGTAACGTACAAATAACTGTATGCACTTCATTTTGAAAAAGAGACATATACTTCAATTTTATTTGTATACATAGATGCTCTCAAATCTCCGTGAAGGGAAGACTGAAGACGGAACGGGCACTATCACATCGGAGCAAGACAAAACCGAGTCAATCCGACTATGGACCGGCAGGGAAGTCCGGGTCCAACACTCTATAGTTAACTGCGCCGTAGCACTTAAGGTAAGCGTTATAAATGTGACATCCAAAATGTTAACCGAAAGCGTTATGTACTT
This sequence comes from Zeuzera pyrina, assembly GCA_907165235.1. Taxonomy (NCBI): domain Eukaryota; kingdom Metazoa; phylum Arthropoda; class Insecta; order Lepidoptera; family Cossidae; genus Zeuzera; species Zeuzera pyrina. Next base: position 13,203,230 of record OU015641.1, read on the forward strand.
CTATATTAGATTAAATATAAATTGCAAATGTGAAATGTATGTGTTTTAGTAATTATTACACATAGAGGACAAACATACAAAGAAACATTCATTTTTATATATACAAAGTTATTGCGGAAGGGGGTATAAATCTGCCAGGGTTCCAACGTGTTTATTTAGTTTTCCATACAAAAAAAAAGGATTCATTTAATGGGAAAAAAAATACAACCCTATCATTATGGCCTATATTCTGAATGTTTGATAGCGACGGGAAAACGCTGATATTAGGGTTGCCTCACCTTTATTTTTGTTTATACTTTGAGGTTTTACACTAGAACCATTGACTTTTGGCCAAGTTGTAGAATGGAAGTTTTCCGTTGTTATGGGTACTTTTATACCCTTCCGTATTTACCCATCTTTCCGAAATACCGTTGTATAAGAAGAAGATAGATATTATCCCTGCGTAAACTCGTATCCACACAAAAAGTTTTTTTTATAGAATGTTAATTTTAGCGCCATCTCACAGAATACTGAGGTCCCAGTAAACTGAAATATTTATGCAAAGATATTAAAAGCTCACGATTATTATAAATCACTCAACATGTTTCAAAGTGATTTTTTGTTCATGCCCTCAAGCTATTCTAGCGCTATTCTGGACAGTTTTTGAACTGTTATTTACTGCTCACAGCTGGACCTTTTTCAACTAACCCCCCATATGAGACGGTTCTCCTTACCTCTACACGGTAGTAAACTAATTAATCTGTGCCTCTACCATCCAAATTAAAAGGTATACATATATTTTTTGATTTATTATTTGTGAGACACAGGTATAGTTAATTATATGATATAAGTAAAATTGTATGCATAGAATAGTAACTAATTAATCTGTGGTATTATTATGATTACAAATTTCGAATACAATTGTGAAAAACTAATAGAAATTAATGGGGTATTCTAGAGAGATAGGGCCTTACTGATCTGTGGCATTATAAATTCGCAGTATTATTGCCCAGCGTTAGGAGTGCCAGAGATGAAACATATCTCCTATTCCCTCTACGTATATATAAAATCGAAGAACTCCTATATTTTTCATTGTACTCCAATATTTTCTCATAATTTTATTTGATGATTACTAAATCTATCTTTTAATTAGGTCGTTAAAAATTGACAGCTAGCTTATTGAAAGGTTTGTGTCGTATTTTGTAACTACTAGTGTAAATGGTGTTTCCAACAGGACTACCGGCTAGCATGCAAGACATTGACGTTGCTACAACAACAAGCGTCGTCAGCGACACAGCGCCGTGCCGTGTCCAGTGCTCTGTGTCGCGTGTGCTTACTAGCTGGAAACGTGCGAGCCGCTAAACGTTATTTGGACGATGCCACCGTATATAGGCATAATATGTGAGTATATAGAAGGAATGAGTGATGAAAGACTAACGAAGAAAATCTGAGAAGAAAATTAGAGGAAGCGAAAGAAGTATGTAAAGACCGCGATCTTGGTGCTTTATCCATTCTGCTACCCCGTTAAGTATGCAGCGTCAGAATGCGTGTATGCATGTATTACATTTTGAAGAAGTTGTGAAGTAAAAGTTATGACAGAAATTTTGTTCTAATTAGTATTTTTCAATAACCACAGTGAATGAATTGAGAAATATACATACATATTTAGTATGTATACGAGTAGTCAGAGAGGACGAAGCAATATACGTTATAAATAACGTACGAAACCCTTAGTAGGCGAGGTCTAACTCCCACTTCTCCAATTTTTAGGGTTCCGTATCTAAAAGGAACCCTTGTAGGATCACTGTATGTCTGGAGGGACTTTATGGCGGGAACGGGAGAAGTGAGGTTGTCATTTTATTTAGATTTTCTGTTTTTTACATTTTTACGAGTTTTAAATTACAACAGTGATAGTATATGGTGTTTTAAAGTTCTGTGTAAGTGAAAAGAATGGAGATCTAAATAAACATGTGTAGCTGAAGTTTTCGCACTCTTCCAAGAAGTCCTTTTTAACGTCAGTAAAACCTACTATCACTTTACTGGAGGAGCGTTAGGGACAGTTAATGTTTCTCCAGAAGTTACGTCATTAGGCTGATGGTCTTGTAACCAATGCCTTAAGAAATATAAATAATAAAAAAACTGTATGTCTGTTATGACAAAGGAATGGTTAGAGGTATCACATTATTAAGATCTCATACCCCGTTGGGATACAGCGTAAAGTAATATATGTATGTATGTATTGTAAGCTACGCTAAAATGAAATAGTAAGTTAGATACTTATAGCAATGGAACACCCCAAACTTAAATTATCGATTAATATTTAATATCAATTAATAATTAATTAATTTGTGTTCAAGCACTTCGTGCTGCAGTCGTGAAAGTAAAAAGCAGTAGTGACGTGGAGCGCTCGAGTTTTGACTTATATAATCTTGAGCGGTAGTGGGGAACAAGCCGTCAGTCTTTCTTGTCTATGACGTCACGAACACCGTCTCGCTTTGCTAGAGGGCGCCAGTGTTCCCCTTTGTGTTCATTCGTCGGTGTTGCTAACATGAGTATGTCTCTACATCCTCCTCCAAAGAAATAGTAGAATAATTGTCCATGGTAGAGATGTGTAGGTCTCGTTATTATGTGTCTGTGATATGTATCCTTTGATACGATTTATTTTATTAGGATTATTCGTCGGTGTTCTCGTCTATGGTTCATTGTGAACGCAGACAAATGATACGGCCATTTATATCACATATTTTGATATTCATAAACTCACTCATAATAACTTATAGGGACTTCTGAAATCTGGTAAGAAGTGAAGTCTCACAGCATAAGTTTAGTTTGGCCTTCAATTGGGCTATCTTTTCGTTAGAATAATGTACCTTACCTATTTTTGCTAAATACTTAACACTAATACATCGTATGGTAAAATAGAACCCTATTTTTTTAATCGGAACCCCTTTAATATGGGTATCAAATGAAAGTGATTGATAAGTGATTGACGGCTAAGCGCGTCGGAAAGTAAACGGGGGTTGCGGGTTCGATTCCCGCCCCAAGTTGGTGTTTATGTATAATATGTATTTATTTACAAAAGAAAAGTATATAAATAGTATATCAGTTGTCTAGTACCCATAACACAAGCGCTGTGCTCCTTACTGTGGGACTAGATGGCGCTGTGTGAAATATTTGAGTATATTATTAATATTATTATAAGTAGAAAGTTAAAATAAATTTTTCACAGAAACGCTATAGAACTTTGAACTATAATGTTATGCTCGTTGTTCCTTAGCTGTCCTACACCCGATGTCCGAGAGTACGTTGACCTCGGCCTGACGGATATTGCTAACGGAAAATACCAGGAGGCCTATAACAACTTCGCGAGAGCAGCCGACCAAGAACCGACCAATATTATGGTGAGTGAACTTCACGTGTGTTTTTATGTAATAGACGAAAATGTGATAGTACATTTCGATACAAGTGTGGAAAGTGTGTCATTTCTTCACGAGTCCCGGGTTGTTGACCCAAGCTGAAGGCGCGGGTCAACAATAGGGACGAGTGGAACTGACAATTCCGTACGTGCATCGAACGACGTTTTTTAATACATTTGCGAAAAAATGCAGAAATTAATTTCGCGTAAGTTCTTTTTTTTTAGAGGACATGGCAGGGCAACGGTTTCTATGCATTCAGCCAATTCAATGATAATTTATCTAAATTCAAAATAATTTTAATTGCGCTATTTATTTATTTACATTATACGTATATATTAAAAATTATATATTAAAAATATATATACGTATATATTAAAAATTATATATTAAAAATATATATACGTATATATTAAAAATTAAAAAAATTAATTTATTTTAAATTTAATTCATGTATTAATAGTATTTACGCTGTAAAATAGTCATTCCATACAAAAATTTTGTACAGAAAACTTTCTGATTTAAAACCTCCTTCACGCATTTGGATGTTATATGCAGGAGGAACACAAAAAGCACTAGTGCGGATAAGAATAACTTTCCGCACGCTAAACTCACATGGGAAAGTCTACTTTCTGAGCAAATGTATTAAAAATAATGTTTTACTTTTTCATATGCAACAGTTTTTGACATAAATTACTAACCATAGAAAAAATTTTATAAAAATTTCATGTAATTCCCTTATAAAACACCTGTTGGTGTTCTCGAGTGGAGGTGGGGACAGTTGGTGGAATTTCTGACAAGAGCCTTAAGCTATAGGGTTCTCCTCAGAGTTGCCAACACACACACAGGGATACAGCGTGATCCCAACGGGGTAGTCGGAGAGGATGGAGCGCCAAGCTTAGTGGTTTTTACATACTTCTTTCGCTTCCTCAAATCTCATCATTCTCCTCACACATTTTCGCCTAGGTATGCGGATGCTTTTCACACTTCCGTCAGCTAACACTCTGGCTATTTGATCTTCATAAGTCAGCCTTGGTCTTCCTCAGCTTCTTTTACCATTCGCTTTCGCTTTGTACATTTTCTTCATCACTCATTCTTTCGATGTGCCAGCACACTCATAATATTATTTTTTATTACTGTACTCGTAAATTAAATACATATCTAAACAAACTAATAATAATAATAATTTTTTTTTTAAATAAATAAAAAAAATAATAAAGAATAATAACAAAATAAATCAGCGTCTCCACTCGCGTGGACTGCAGAATTATTGTTTAGGTTTTAATGTTTTTAAACTTTCACGATTTATACACATACACTTACAATACTAATTCACCGGTCTATGTCGCGTTTATACTTTAGGGGTAAATACCTACGTTATCTCGACGTTTCGTCGGCACGCTTCTTACGTAACTCGCAGTCAGCATACAACAGCCAATATCGCGCGATATCTGCTGTCAAAACGAGAATTTGTGTAATGTAATTTGTATAGTGGCGCTAAATCTACCACGAAAAGTGCATTATACTGTCATAGAATAATAGATACGCAATCGTCATACATGATACCAATTTTTTATTACAATTAGTCACCGGTCGCGTAGTGATCGCGTGGCTGTAGCCGTCTGCAAATTTTTAGCTAATGAGCCAGCCGGTCTTTGGAAAATAAACAGTAGAATGGAATCACGCTTCATACGTAAATAAGCTTAGAAATTCATAATTTTAATAATCTAAATAATAACTTCTTAGAACGCAAAATGTCGATAGGTGTTGCCATTAGTAGGTGTTATAATTATGCTGATTGTTATTTAAGTAAGGATACTTGCAAAGTTACTTATTTCTTTACTTGTTTTATTAGATGATGGATAAATTGTTCCAAGGTGCAACTATGTAAATAAGTCGTGGGCAAATTTTAATACTGTTATGAAACTGTACGGAGGAGATGTATCTGTACAATGTATGTTATATACTTTTATTGTTTTATACTTATTGTATGTTTTATACTTTTGTCAAACGTACATTTCACGCAGTGACAGATTACGACCTGTCTCATTGCGGTGCGTGCGAGGGCGATAGAGCGAGCATTTGTTTCATCTGACAATATTCACTAAGAGTTATCTATCATCTCCTGGCAGTAGTGTATATAATCAGAAGTCTATTTTCGGAAGCAGGTATTATTATGACGAAATGTAATTGTTTGCTACCGACAAATGTTGAAAATATTGTTTTCATTCATCATAACTTACTACTGAGAGATTATGTATTTAGTAATATTTACGATTAAAATAGATACATTTTCGAGTAATATGTGTGATTTTTTCGTGTGAATGTGTGTAACTGAATTTTTCAAATTGATGTTACCCATTTTCAGACATCTGAATAATTTGAAATTTTACACACATAATGAACCAATGACAATACAATAATTTCATAACTTTGATTGAATATCCTGACCAGCATCATCAAGATGTGTTTTTGTTTTGTACAAGTTTCCCTTGAGAGGAAAGGCAAAGGGATCCACGCCCATACAGCCGCTATCTTCAGTAATAGATAAATATATTCTTTATATTATTTCATTAAATTGTCGACGTAATACATTTTAATGTTTCGTGGAGTTTCTGGCGGCAAATATATTAAGGCAGTTTTTCCAGTACGATCCGCTGAGGCAGACTAAGACAGTAATCTCATCACACTACTAAATAAAATAATTTATAAATTCCACATATTACGCAACAGGATAGATACTTGGGACCCAAAACTACGCCAATTTTACATCACAATATCCACTAGAAACAATTTGCAAACAATTGAAATGAACGCCCAACCGCTCCCCATAAAATCTCACCAAAAACCCTCTTATTTTTAAATAGTGTTTATTTTAAATTGAAATAAGGTATACTTGTTGTGATTACTTCGGTGTTCGTCCGTCACAGCCATTTTTTTCGTACTATTAAACGTAAACAGCTGGAATTTTAACCAATTGTAGCAGGTCCAAAGAAGGATGTGAATTTCAAAAATAGATTTTCAAATTCGAGGGTTTAAATAGAAGATGTCCAATTTTTTTTCATCCATCACAGAAATTATTAATTAATTTTCTTATATTTACAGGTGGCGAACAATCTGTCCGTCTGTCTACTCTATATGGGACGCTTGAAAGAGGCTATAGCTATCTTACAAAAAGCCATACATTCGGATCCTGAGAGAGGTTTGAACGAGAGTCTACTGATAAACCTTTGCACATTATATGAATTGGAGTCGTCAAAGACGAATGAAAAGAAATTGAATTTATTGAAAATGCTATGTAAATATAAAAGTGATACTATTCCAAACGTACTTGAGTGTTTGAAGTTGAGCTAAATCCGTGTATTGGTCTTCTTTGTGATAAAAACGTTATATTGCGTATCAGTAGGTAAGTATCGATGTTTGCAGATCTCAGGAACAAAAAAGTACGGCCGCATATCAGTTCTCGATCAATGTACGCGATCGGCTCCTTGACTATTTCTTTCTAATTAAAGCTAGTTTCAATCACGAACAATAAGGAAAAAGTTTTGAAATACAATGAAAAATGTAAGAGTTATTCGATATTAATCTCAAGTGGTGGGAACGGAGTGGGGATATGTTCCGTCTGTCACTGGTAGAGTTGGACAATGACACTGAGTTTGTGACGTCACAGTTTTGTAACGCCATCTCCCTCTATCTTATCCCTACTGTGTCCCCACTACCTATTGAATTTAAAAACCTAGTAACTTCTACGTTAATAATGAATTCTAAGGTTTTAAATGTTGAATTATTTTTAATATTATATTCATTGTACTAATATATATTGTATAATGTACCGTATTTATTGTTATTATTCAAATTCACTGTATAAATTGAATCCAGTTGTACCAAAATGTTCCAATGAACAAATAATTAAAACATTGAGTTATCGGTACTAATTATTTATTAATCAACTTCAAAAAAAGGTTCTCAATTCGATTGTATTTTTTTGTTCTTTTTATATGTTTGTTACCTCAGAATTCCATCATTTATGAACCGATTTGGAAAATTCTTTTTTTATTTGAAAGGATAAACTTCCTGTTTGGTCCCATTTAAATTTCATTGGTATTGGAGTTTGGGTTTCGAAGATACACCAAATAGTGCGAACTGGTTATAACTTTTATATATTTATATATATATAACCCCGCTGAATCTTATGCAATCAATGACGATATTTTACGTTAGTAACTAATTAATCTGTGGCGATATGTTGTTACATCAAGCAGAATATAATGTCGCGAATGGCTACTACAGCCTCTGTTGCTTAATCAGTGAACTAAAAATTACTGTTAGTATTTATGGTACAAAAGTTATTTTACCGCATGGTAAAGTGATATCCATTTAAAACAATCGTATCGTTGTTTATACCGATAACCCAACAGAATAGATAATGAGCTAGTGATGTGCCGGATATCCGTATCCGCATCCGCGGATATCCGAGGGAGAAGAAAGATCCGGATCCGTATCCGTTACTTTTTTGGCGGATCTTTTACCTTATTAATATTTAATACATAGATTAAATTCTATATAAATCGAAACATGTCCTGTCACGCAAAGCGTCAAGTGGCGTCAACTATCGTTTCAAGGTCACGCGCACCGACATCGATCGAGTAAGAAAGTTAAGATCCGTATCCGTTTCCGCGGATCTTGACACCAAATATCCGTATTCGGATCCGTATCCGCGGATATACATTTTTAACGATCCAGCACATCACTAATAATGACTGATAGCTAGCCAGAGCTGCTTATACAAGGTAGTTCTGACTATTACAGTCCTCGCGAGAAAGTAACTGGTTCATTCTTTTTTTTTCTCAGACCAACTCTATAAATGCTTGTACAAGCATTTATAGAATAGATGGAAGTTTTGAATGATAAATTTAGTCTTTGCTCTATAAAAATAAGGTTCATTTTTGGTTGTTTACTATTTTTTAAGATGGAACCTTGTTGGAATATTTAGGCATAATACTGGATTCAATTGAAAATAGAAAGCAGCTTGATTACGCTCAATATTATACACATAATAATAATAAGTATATAAATATGATTAACCATTATGATTTGTTAAACCCCGTGATTATTGGTAAATAATATAATTATTTAAAAATTCCATATTTTTTTCTTGTTACTTCTTTGTAAATAATTATTTAAGCTTTGAAAAAATCAACGTATGTAAAAGTATTTGAGATGTGAAGAGAATTGGGTCTCATAGCGCTCCACAGCATTTCACCCTATTAACATGGGTCATGGGAAAAGATACAGTGTGAACATAGTTATATAATATTCATTTTATTAAAATATGATAAGCAATATTGGTGTTATATAATATAACACCAATATTATAACTTATATTATACCCTATATAAAGAATTCAGACGTACACTTGACATACATCTAATATTATTTCATGAATTTGATTGAGAATTAACTTGTCTAGCAACCAAAAATTAAAAAAATAGGTCGTTGTATAAAGGTTGGTATACGTATAAAACAAAATACAGTACAGTTACACGACAGTGTTATTGTAAAAATGAAGAAAGGAATGCTTAGATGGTTCGGGCACATAGAAAGAATGAGTGATGAAAGACTGACGAAGAAAATATACAGAGCGAAAGTGAATGGTAAAAGAAGCCAATGAAGACCAAGCCTGACTTATGAAGATCAAATAGCCAGTGTTAGCGGATGGAAATGTCAAAAGCTCTCGCATATCTAGACGAAAATGTATGAGGAGAATAATGAGATTTGAGGAAGCGAAAGAAGTATGTAAGAACCGCTACGCTTGGCGCTTCGTCCTTTCTGACTACCCCGTTAGGGATACTGTATAAGGATATGTATGTACAGTTAGTATTTTAATATATTCAATTTTCTAATTTCTCTAAATCAATTTATATCTGCAGAAACACCCGGCTATAGTTCAGTTATTGGTATCAATTTTATTTCTTTAATGTAAACGTTTCTGTAACTAAATGGCCAAAACGGGACACTTAAGCCCGTAAGACTAGAACATTCCAGCAGTTAGAACGGGATGCCGCTACATGCGATGAATATCGGCATTTCTAATTATTCTCAAGTAGATTCAAACTCGAGTATCGTTTTGGAATACTGGCTTTAGTTTTGTTTTCTTTTTAATTATTTTCTTTATCCGAAACAAGTCGATGCGTGTTTGACAAGCTCTTGGTAGGTTTTTATTATCATTTGGATCAGTAAAACAAGTCACAGGATGGAAATTAAACTACAATAGCTGATTAGAATTGATTTAATTATCGAAAATTGCCGTCCAAATTTTTTTTACATATTGCTGGCGCACACATTCATTCTTTTGTGTACAAAATGGACGTGCATAGAACGGAAAAATATAATCACGAGTAATACTGACTCTTGAACATAATTTGCTTTCATATAAAAATTGTTCTATAAATGATCAATTGGTACAGCACAACAAAATATGTACAAAAAACTTCGTTCCAAAAGTTATAATTAAATCTGACATAAGCGTACTCAACTATTATTTGGGGGCACGACAGTACATTCATTATGATACAACGAGGGAGGGGCTTGATAATGCTCCAACTTTTTGAAAATTCGCACTACCCTCTATGAGATTATAAACAACGGAAAAACTACAAAGTATAAACAACAAAACATTAAGTAAAAAAGGATTACTTTCTCCGTAATATGCCCCCTTTTGAATACGCCCATGATTGATCCGCAACAGGCGTACAACCTGAACACATTTATCCGCCACAAGGAAGCTTAAGTTTATAATTATCACCAAAAACGCATAATTCTTTCCCAACTTATAAGAATAATAACAAAATGAGCAATTTTGTCATAATGTAGCCAAGTTAAAACAATGCTGAACATTGATAAATTTGTCTTCAAGGCAGGCGCGATCACATACCAAGATTTAGGTGGGGATAGATCCAATTTGATTCAAGTACCCACAGTTCGAAATGCTTCTTTCAACAGTAAATTAATTTAAACTTAAAGTAAGGGCGTGGCATGGGTCATCATTTCTTGCATCCGACCGAAACCTGTTTTCAACCGTCAAGATTTCGGTCAAAACCAAAACCTTCCTAAAGTAAATTTTGTTCATTTTAACTAATTAAATATATGTGTTTATGATCATATTGTTATTTAATAATAGCTTTGTTGCTCTAGAAAATACCTTCTAGCGTACGGCACGGGATGAAATCACATTCCACTATGCCGATCACCTCCGAAGACAGCGCGAAAACTTACGAACTTACGTTTAGATTTGGGTGAGTTTCGACAGGTTACTGCCAAAACCAAAACTATTTAACTATCAGGCTAGACGTTTGCCCTCAGTCTTGCCTGATGCAAAGCAATGATGAATCACGCTCACCAAGAAGAGTCATTTTTGACTTGAAAATGCCCAAGTTGTACTACCGAGGAAACATCACCGGAAAGGCGTTCAAGATCTTAGCAGTATGCTTTATAAAAGATTAAGTAAATTGCTTCGTATGAAAGAAATTTTAACAATGTGGTTGAAAATCTTGCCTACGCGTAGATGTTCGATGGTAGAATGGAGACGGTCAAATTAAACCACATGATACAGTCGCACACACCAAAGTTTAAAATTAAACTCCATGAAACCCAAAAGTTTCCGTCAGACATTAACCATTTCTTAGAGGAAATGACAAAAATATCCTAAACTTATTTACAATTTTCGTAAACCGACAAGTTTTAGGAGACTTGAACGAGATTTTGGGCAGGATCATTATCACTGAGCCACCCTTTGGACCATACCTGCTTGAAGAAAGCAAAACAGTGACTTCAAATATGAACAGACAATCTTGGGTTCCATATTTATAGTTCATTAAACAGCTAACAATTTAATCAAGTATTTATTCAACCCTATTTTTGTAATTTACTTAAAAAAATGAAAAAGAAACAAATGTAATTTTACTTCCATAGTTTTTTAAATACCTATCCAAATTTTGTGATTTACAAAATTAAAATAATATTCCCTGATACCAAACAAAATAGTCTGGCAATTTACTATAATAATCTTCCCACTGTCCACTTTCCTGTACTCTCAAATAACAATGATTTTTAATGTATTTGGATTTTTATATGATCCATAGATATTTCTTCATGAAATATCCAAAAAGACACAATTATATTAAGAACATTTTAGTTTTCATGATACACCTAAAGTATTTACTCATAGACATAAAAAGATGGATTCCGCGTCGCATATAGCAAAATTAAAGCAATCCAAATAAACGCCGGTTTGGAAACACGATGCACATTTATACCAAAGCAATTTCAATAGGTAGGAAACAGCTTGGCAAGTACTGAAATCATTATTTCAATTTATTTCGTGTATCTACAGGCCGGCTTATTTTGATTGCTTCACTTTTGGATAAGGCGATGTGGAATAGTTTATTATGTCTATGTATATATTATGAACCTTATAACGCACAATTTCACAATTCTTATTACTGTGAAGGTTGAATGCAATATTTTTGCTATAAGATGCAAGGGAAATTGTGAGGGTGGAATCACATCTGCCAGCATTGATCATTTTTAATATTGAAAATATATGTTTTGCATAAAGTTACGCACGCATCAACAGAAAGATGCGTATTAGTTTAGCACGCGATGTTACATGTTATGAGGATGCTAGTATGTGTCAAATGTGACTGAATAAAATAATAATAATATGATAAAGGGTGCTTATTATAGAGAACGCATTAAAATTAGCACTCGCAACCTATCGCAGCCTCTACGAGCTGACACATGCACAGGAAATTCCGGACGATTACCGGAAGGAATACGAACTGCAAAGACACACGCTGTTTCCGGCGTTGGTTGATGGTTTTTTTTCAGTCACATTTTAAACGCTAGACGATCTACTTGTATTGTAACCATGACGAGCCAATTACTTATACTGTATTTGTTACTGATAAGAATAATATAGTTTTAAAAATCGTACTATTTGTCTGAATCCCATTGTATCTGTACGTTATATAGATGATGCCATTATATAAGAGAAATAAGATTCAACTGAGAATTTCGGATGGAATTTTAATTGCGTGTCGCCACGCATATTTCATAGTGTTCGGCGCCGGATGGAAAGGTGGTGGATAACTAGCGCAGATTCCGGTGTCCCATTTTCCGACCGGTTTCGGACTGGAATCGCTTTGCATGTGTCAACGTGCAAATAAGTTCATACAAGTGAGCGCCGAAAGGAATATTCCGGTTATTACGATGTGTGTCATCAGCAATCACACTGATTCGAGATACTTAGTGTGATCAATACCGCCCTGTTAAATGGAAAACGATGCTGACAAATGATTTCACCCTAAGAATTCCTGAATTAACTATGATGTTATAGACTTGTCATAGGAACATAATGTACCTAATAATGTGTCAAAATATAAAAATAATCCTACAATTTAAAACTTTACTATCATAGGTAATCAATTCGATTATCACTTTTTTCAGATTTGTGCAGGGATTCAGCCAAGATTATTTTCGACTGTTGAATTATACGCTACTCGTGGGAATAAAATGAATACAAAATAAACAAACAATTGGACAGCAATACAAAGGAAACGACGTTTAGAAAGAAAAAACAAAAGGAAAAATTTGTTTAAAAAACTAAAAAAAACCTTTTTAGAGGTACTGCACTAAAAAGCAAAAAATAATTATCAAGCCTATTCTCCTTATCTATTCCGTAGGCGCTTTAGGTTAAGTCATGGTTGGAATTAAGTATAATATTAGATTGTAAAAGGGTGCAAAATATTTCCTTGAAATCTGATAGAAATATTGTTTGTCGTTGTTTTTGTCGTCATTGTCGTTCACAGAACATCAACAATTAATTAGAGAAGCAAAATCGTCTCAAATCATACTTAATTCTAAACATGGCTTGAACTGAAGCCCTTACGGAGTAGCAGGGCCGGCCTTAACCGTCTAGGCACCTCGAGCGAGTCATTTATTTGGCGTCCTTTTTATTTTTCATTGTTTAATTTAAAAAAAATTCATTTGATTTTGGTACCATATTTTTTTATATAGAAAGCGAGGAGATAAATGTTTAATACAGGGGTCTAATACGAGTTGCCATTACTCGCCTGTCTCTCAGTTTCGTCCTACATCTGTTAGTGAGGGATACGGCAAGCAACAAAATGACAGGTCGTGGACAGGTCGTGTTAGACATGCTGAATACTCTCACTCCTACGAGATAAGTTCATAAAAGTTAATACATTGAATTTAGTTTTTGTTTAGATCGATAGAGATAGGTATTCAAATTGTGGTTAAGCGAGGGCCACGCAATCGCGCGCGCGGAACACACCCTAAAGCCGGCACTGCGAAGTAGACAAGGAGCATAGGCTCGATAATTATTTTTTTCTTTTTAGTGCAGCACCTATGAAATTGTTTTTTTAATTTTTTAAGCTATAATTTTCTTCATTAAATAAACGAGTCTGTTCAATTAAGCCTTTCCAAAAAAACTTTCGGCCCACATTCAATAATTCTGTTCGCCAGAGTCTGAGTATCTTGCTAAGAATACATGAGTTAGTTTGAATATGTCCATTGTGTTGCTAATTTTCTTGGTTTTTTTTTGTTTGAGATCTTCTAAAAATTAATAATCGATTTGTTTTTGACTGACAAAGTTCGAGCATTGTATTATTAGGCTTAAAACTTGGAGCAATAAATAACTGCTCCTATTCGATTTGATCCGTTTTTTAAAGGCAGCCTGTATAACATCGCATTACATATATAACTTCAACCATACATTCCGTAAGATATTCCCTGAATAAGAAGCAACTGTAACAACGTACGAATTCCGCTCTGGACGCCTTGAACCGAGGTCCGTTCTGTGTACGAGATATCCCTCAATTGGAAGAACCCTCAGACTGTAGGCATCTGGAGAGCCGCCTTTAGCGCGCCTCTAACGCGACCGGTGATGCCGTAAAAACCACTAGGACTGAGCAAAAAAGAAAGTTTTTAATCGGCTCAAGTCCAACACTGCTCAGTCGGTGTAAAGTCCGGCCGATCTTACATGAGAATATTTCTTAGAAACAAAAATACCCTGAGAACTACTAATAGGCAACGAAAACTGCCACGAGTTTTAGTGGGTGTCTCACATAACCTAGTCTGACACATGAGAACTGGCACCTTCTATAGGTTTTTTCACATTACTAGCAAAAAATATACATAATCCACATAATGTAACGACATTTTGTATTACACAATACACATAAACAATATAATGACATTTTATATATTTATACCATAAGGGTATTAATGCCACTCTGGCTACACCCCTGCACATGATTAGTATTTCTTATCAAAATAATTTCAGCCCAAAAAGAGTACAAATTCAAATTGAAAAAAATACATTTTTACCTAATTGGCAAGTGATACTGGCTTTGCAGTCTGTCTACATGTGATGACTAAATAAATGTGATTGTCATGCAATAAAAACTTTTATTGGTTTTTAATTAAGGTTCATTATCCGTCTGCCCAATCATGAGGTAGTCTTGTTATTATATTAACTATTTTTGTGCATTTAGAAATACAGCACCAAATGATATATAATACAAATTGTTCATGAAATTCTATAGTAGGCAGAAAGATTGCAGATACAACCTGGGATTACAAAGGACATTATAAATTAATAAAGAATGGACATGATAATTTCTTTCTTTATAAATAGGACTGATTATTTTAAATTTTTTTATTTCTAATTCATTGAAATGTTTCAAAAGAAAATAGTGCACAATATGAATGTATTTATTTAATAAAAAAAAAAAATTCATTTCGGTGGGAAAATAGAAAAAAAATGAATCTACAGTACTAACCTATATTTACAAAAATAATTTTTTATAGTAATAACTGCATGAGTACGTTAGTTTCCCTCAAAAACTAATGTAAAGATAAGGATGATTTAGATAAGAGAAAAAAAATAAGGAAAATTTATTCTTGAGTTAGCAGTGTCTGATTTTGAGGGCACACAAACGGTTTACGTAGTTCTAGACAAGAAATATTAATTCCAGATGTAATATCTACAATCCTTTGTAGTAGTTTTGATCGGCAGACAGAAGGGAGCACATTAAAAAATAGTCAATCACTGTATTTTGGACTTTCTTTTTACATCACTGGTATATGCCTACCCTAACTAACGAAACGATTGAGCCTGTTCTAATTAAGATAATATGAGTATTGACAGTGATAAGCATCGTAAATTCAGCACTTATTGCTTATCCTAAAAATGTACTTGAAGTTTAAATTACTTAATGCTATCGTAGCCATAAGGCTAGCTGCCTTAGCCAAGTAATCTTATCTAAAACTTTTTGTCCAACTTTGTCGTTCAGTCTAGTGTTTTCACAATATTTACAAATTTTCCGTGCAATTTAAATGAAATTCTAATTCATAATTACTATTAAGCGTTATTTCAGACCAACAACGACAAAATTGACGCGAAAAAGCGTTTTTATTGCGTGTCGTTACAGTATTCTTTAAAGAAGGCCAGCGTGTTCCTATTTAATTCATATCGTCAATAACATCATAAAACCTAATTAACACATATACCGATTGAATCTACACGATTAAATACAGTTGTCCTGCACTGTGATGTTTTCATATGAAATAAATAAGTCTGCTTACACACTAGGAAAGTCTGATCTGAACGGAAGAATGTTCACAACCGATTGCGACGGTTCCTTATAGCCCTAAGGCGCGCACGGCGCGACTTTGCGGATTATATGTCGCCATTTTGACTAATCCCGATTCTCTTGATGAACTCTTCTTGAAGCATTACTGTCTTGATCATGTTTGGATGTGCTCCATATGTGATAGTTTGGTCAGGCGTCGAGCAGTACTGCTGGGTGCCATCTGTGAGGATTACCCCTTGACCATTAGTTAGAGATGCCGTCGAATCCATAGAGTTCCAATATGTTTCACTAGGCGATGTGCTATTAACACCAGGTGGAGGAGCAGCTGGTGCTCCAGTATACCTGAAATATGGATTTTTCAAGTCTAATGTGTTGGAAGAAGAGATATTTGTTCCCTCTAAGTTCATTTCTATTGTTACATCGTAGCTTTGTCGCTTATTTGCCATTAATAACACCCGACCAGTAAGCACTTGGCCTTGTTTGGCAAAAATTGGAGATTCTAATAAGCATCGAACCTGGTACCAATGTGTTAGGGGCTCTGTTGGTGCAGTAGATAGCCATATGTGGTGTGTGGAGCCTGCAAATAAAACGTCAAACCAAAAAGCTAACCCATGGCAAGTACCTGACTGTGTTAATTCAAAACGGAAGGGTACTTCAATACGGTGCAGATCTGTTTCGTTTGCATTTAAGAAATCAACAACATGTTTTACAGATCTCGACATACAAATGCGTATGTCAAATGTGTCCACAATGGGTTGTCTAAAGTACTCCTTCATTGCCGCTGTACGTAGTGCACTTAAATCTACACCATGGAAGCAAGTTTGGTACCAAAAGTTAGCCTTATTGTATTGTTCCATGAAAAGGGCATCATCCGTAAAGGGAGCTATATGAAGATCTCCTCTCGTAGGGTACATATTGCCATTTGGTTTCAGCCATTTCTTTGCATGCAAATATGTTTCTAACATACGTTCATTGTATAACATATAACCCATAGGTTCAGAAATAATTACATCAACACTTTCAGGCAGTTCAATTTCCTCAATTTTTCCTGCAACGACTGTAATGCGATCATGTAGACCATTGGCGCGGACCAACGCTTGAGCGTGGTGCGCCATATTACTGGCCTCCACAGCATACACCTTACGAGCTCCCGCTTGAGCGGCGAAGAAAGAAAGTATACCTGAACCCGCTCCGACGTCCAAGATTACTTTATTTTTAAAATCATTCATGTTCGATAATATCGCCCTCTGGTACGTGCTCGTTCTCACGTAATCCTGCATCATGTTTTGTTGCTGACTGAGGTAACCGTAAAACTGGAAATACTGCATCGCCGAAGAGTCTTCTGTTCGCACCGTGAACACAGATGACGAACGGCCCGCCTTAATCTTACTAACAAGCAAATGGAAACCCTGACAGTCAACGTCCGACGCGAACTTGAAAAACAGCGTTTCATTGTCAATAGTAAATATGTAAGACTGGCCGGCCACTCTCGAACACTCGCTCTGGTTGTGGACTGGGAATTCTAACACTTCCTGAGCTAGGACAGGATCGGCACGAATCACTTTAACGCTCAACCCCTGCGGGTCGTAATCCACGTTTACGTTTGTGGGAACGTTGAACCGCGGCGTCAGTGCACCATCGTTGTTGACGGTCGAGACCGTCACGCCGCGAAACATGTTCGCCATTGTCGATCGCTTATCGGTTACGAAGTCGCGGCGTTTTTAGTGTTTTAACGCGCACACGACAAACAAAGAGAAACGCCGTTGAAAAGTTTAGTGAGGCCCGGTGTGTAAAATCGATCACTTCACAAACTTCCTCTCCTCCCTCCGTTGTCTATGATCTATGGCG
This sequence comes from Zeuzera pyrina, assembly GCA_907165235.1. Classification (NCBI taxonomy): domain Eukaryota; kingdom Metazoa; phylum Arthropoda; class Insecta; order Lepidoptera; family Cossidae; genus Zeuzera; species Zeuzera pyrina. Next base: position 13,221,147 of record OU015641.1, read on the forward strand.
GGAGGGTTGCCATTGAAATTTTATTCAAAATATTTTAATAATAAAAATGTAAACGATGGTTTTGTTCGTATGTCTGTAGGTAGTAATATCGGTCAAATATCAACAATGGTTTAAATTGAAGTTTATTGTTAGTTTTGTTTAGCGTTAACGCCAAACAAATTGAGTGAAAAAAAAGTGATTATATTATTCTCTTTGATATTAGGAAGCGCAATGGCGGCCCTAGGGCGGTGCGCCAAAATCAACCGAAATGTGACCACCGGCCACCGACTCGTTAGTGACCACTAAGTACTTTATTATATTTAATGACTACGAACGATCTGGCAATCTTACAGCAGTCCTTCAAAATTAATATACAAAGATAATTTATTACATTCCGAATTTGGCTGTCAACAAGGTGATCCTTTCGAACCAGCTATTTTCAGTTTGGCTATCCATCCTGCGATTTGTAATTTAAATTCCAAATTTAATATTTGGTACCTTGACGACGGAACAATAGGAGGTAAAGCAATTACTGTTTTAAAAGACCTTAAAACCCTCATTCAAAGGTTTAAAGATATTGGCTTAGAATTAAATTTTTCTAAATGTGAACTCTTTGTTTCCGATTCTGTTCCAACTATTACAAAATACAAAAAGTGAAATAATTAATAAATTTAACAATCTGGCACCAAATATTAAAGTCTTGTCAAAAGAATCGCTGTACTTCCTAGGTGCTCCCGTTTTAGATGACTCCATACCCTGCTTTATCAATGATCAAATACAAAAATTTAGCCAGTCTTAAGACAAACTTTTCAAAATTAATTCTCACATGGCTCTTCTCACTTTAGCCTTTTCGTTCCAAAATTTACATATGCTCTTCGTTGTTCTCAGCTTTTTAAATTTCAAACGCTTTTAAAATCTGTAGACAATATTCTAAAAAACACATTATCTAAAATATTAAATTGCTCCTTTGTTGATGACAGGGTCTGGAATCAAGCTTCGCTTCCTATCTGTTATGGAGGCCTGGGCATACGCAAAATCTCGAGTGTGTCACTGCCTGCTTTTCTTTCGTCAGCCTACAGCACGGAAAACCCTTTCCTATCTGTTATTCGCCCTTCCTTAGGAACGGTTTAGGTGCCGTGCTTGACTGATGTTCGAAATGCTTGGTTAAGCGTTTGTCCGAGTACTAACCTGCCTACCTCGACCTTTTCTCAGAAACACTGGGATGAGCCTCTATGCAAAAATGTTCATTTACAACTTTTAGATTCTTGTAGTACCGAAAAAGATCGGTCTCGCCTCGTAGCTGTTTCTGAGGAGTCAGGACATTGGTTGAAGGTAATACCTCCAAAAAACTTAGGAACCTTAATTGATAATACCACACTTTCTCTCATAATATCCCTTCGTCTGGGGGCCAGGACTAACCTTCCTCACCGTTGCCGCTGTGGTGATCTCGTCGATGTACTAGGTCACCACGGCTTATCCTGTTTACGTAGTGCGGGCCGCATATCACGACATGCTGCCTTGAATGACGTCATTCGGCGGGCTCTTGTCGCCGCTGGCCTTCCTGCAGTCTTAGAGCCTGTAGGTATTGCGCGCAGCGACGGCAGGAGACCGGATGGTTTGACGCTCATTCCTTAGAAACTTGGAAGATCGCTGGTGTGGGATGCCACTTGTGTCGATACACTTGCTGTTTCCCATGTGCCGGCGACTTCCAAGTCAGCAGGTGCCGCGGCCAGCACTGCCTAGAACTTGAAGTGGCGTAGGTATGCGACTCTCTCTGAGAGTTTCATATTTACGCCCTTTGCAGTCGAAACTTTGGGTCCCTGGGGCCCCGAAGCTTATCGACTGGTTTCTGATATTTGTAAGAGACTGGTCGAGGCTTCGGGAGACCGTCGGGCTGGCAGCTTCGTCCGACAACGAATCAGTTTGGCTATTCAAAGAGGCAATGCTGCCAGTCTGCTGGGTACCTTGAGCAATGACAGCTTTCTAAGCGGCAACTTTGAGGAAGTTTATTATTTAAGATAATGTGTAGTTTTAAGTTCGTAAATATTAACATATGTATGTACCTTTTGTTAATGTAAATAAAGATGTCAAACTTGCCAGTTATACCTATAGATATTTGGTCGGTCTGATACTGTTTATAGATATGAAAAATTACATTCATTTTGATCTAAATGTAAACTATGTAGAACATAATCACGGGTAAGTAGCTGCATAGAAAGAGTACTAAAGTTTCATACTTGGAAGGGCACCACTTGAGATCTCGCACCACCTAAAAATTTTGCTAGGGCAGCTACTGATGAAGCGAATAGAACTGTTTATAAAATATGGATGTATTGAATTGCTGTTTTTGTTACAATTCATCAACAATTCGATTATTACTTATGAAATGCGAAGACTTGAATATCTTCCATACTTTTACATTCGATTTCGTTTTAAGAGGTGCATTGATTCTTTTGCCTTCCATGACGTTTCCGAAATAATAAGCTTTTTTTTACTGTTTACAAACTTGTTTTTAGATTTAAAAGTTTCAAGTTAGTAATTTCAAGTCATCACTGAGATTAAGTGTCATTACTTTTGTGTTAATTTTTTACTTTGGTTTTATGTGGCACATTATTAATTACGTACGTTTTTGTTTTAAATTTTTGTTGCATTTTTATGTCTGTAATACTCGATTTCAAATAACCGTCTTCTCATTTTCAATGTTATATACCTAAATTATTCGCATTACTGAAATTAGTAACTCACTCATCCCATTTCTACCCAAAATGTGGGTAAAATAATAATACTGTAACTACAGTCTTGTATAGTTGCATATAGTATAGCAAGAATACAGCTACGTAGATTATTGCTCTCCTCATCTACGGATATAAATGAGGCCTCGGTCTATAGCGTTTGAAAAAGCAATACATATAGCCTATATATAGTTATATAGGCTATATGGCTATATTCTTGCTATATTTATTAAAGTTTCTGGTTGCATTATTATTAATTTTCCCAGATTTTAGATAAGTAACTTATGTCAGTAAGTTAAGGTAATGCGAAAAATTTAGTTAGAGTAACATTAAAAATGAGAATATAGTTAGACAAAAATAAAACAAAAATGTAAAGATTTTTAGTTTATTAAAATGTCCAACTGTTGATAACAAAAATATACTTAACTAGTAATGCGCTACGATAAAACAAACTAAATAAACATGTAAGTAATGACGCCTTTCATTTCAATCACGAACTGAAATAACTTGAAACATGTAAACAGTACAAAACGCTCATTATTTTAAAAACGAAATAAAACATGAAATGTCTAAAACAACATTCAAATACCGAAGGAATCTCAGTTTCCAAAATCGCTTTCACACGTATATGTACTTCATTCATATATGACGTCAAAAGTTCGCTTTGACCTGTGCCCTGGAATTGGGGCACATACACTGTAAATAAAACAACAGTTTAATGTAGTGTGTCTGAATAATTTAATTCACAATCAACTTACAACATGTTATTTAAATATATGCGTCAACCCGGACAACCCAAAACAGAAAAGAAATTGCAGGAGAGGTTGTTTACCATTTTCATCTATTTAGCATAATTAATCGTAATAATTATTTTATCATAATATGTCGGTTGTATATAGATTGCGGCGCTCTCTAGCCATAAACCGACAACTTCGAATACTTTGCTGGTTGTGGCTGTGGCTGGTTGAGAAGAGTAGAAGATAGAGTTAAAAGTAAGCCCCTGTTGGCTTATATCCAGGAGTGGAAAAAAAGGGATGATTAATTTTACACACTAATATATTATAGCCATTTACCTTTCATGCCAAAACTGATGAAAACGTTATGAACTAATGATAAGTAGATACGTTTATTACGAAAATGCTATAATAGGCTTCTTTTTGATTTCGATTAATTTTATTATTAGGTAAATAATTATTTCGGCCGGTTAGCTCTGTACATTTTTTTTTCAACTATCCAAATGGTTTCTTGAGAAATATAAAATGAAACAGAAGGGTAAAAATTACTAGGACTGATAACACTAAAGCAATGGTTACTAATTAAAGTTTAATACGTAGACTCAGTATATTATGGCATTACCATTTGTCATGTTCGAATTATATTGTAAAAAACATTTCAAAACAAACCATATTTCGTTACCAAACAACTATAAAATATATATTTTTTTTATATTAATTTAAAACTGGCATTAATAAACCAAAATATTTACTTAGAAATCACAAATAAAGCTACTTACCGATGGAAGGTTATCTTGACTTACATATTTTTGCCTTCTGCGGCTTTTACAGCCCAGTACATTGTAACTCACTATAATTACACACTTCCACTTTGTCTTCAGCACATATAAATGATCATAGAAGATCATGAAATTAAGTGATACAACGTTTTACCAATGAAATACTTTTGGCGCCATCCATTTGCTTGTCAATAATAAAGCAATGACATTAGTGATAGCAACAGCTAAAAAGCCATACGCAGTCAAGGATAAAAAGAAAATACTCTTTCTCTTTTACTCACATAAGTAGTGCTTATTACGCTTACTCTTTCTAGTAATTATTATTATTTCAATAACTAGTCTGTAATACTTTGTCCATGTCTATATTATTCTCCATCTACGACATTCGACTTATTTTTGACGTTTTTCTTCGGACCACTTAGTCCGAGTATGAGGGTCCGAGTGTTTTTTACTCTGTGTTTGTCATTGTCATTTCATCACTTTTGTTCATGTTTCTACTGTATGGGCACTGCCCCATATTAAAACATTAAAAATTTTTAGGAACCGAATGCAAAATAAAAACGACTTTAAGTCTTAGTGGTACAGGTGACAATAGCTGCCAATCATAATTTGGCTGGGATTGGATTTTAACACCAATTGCACAAAGCATAATTTAATTAAATTTTCATGTTTGTGTATTGCGCACGTATCGAACTTAATTTGCTGTTCTATTTCCATATATTACACAGTACTCTGTGATCATAACCAATGCGGTGCCTACTTTTACATTTCGTATTCACGAAAGTGTGATTTTTACGCATGTTTTAGATTATTTATGTTCATGGTTTACATATCCATAGAACCCCAGCTCTATCGTATTTCGGGACTGCTCTTAGTCTTACTCATTTGGAACTTTTTATTTTAGTGTTTATCGGAGGCGTATCTACCTATGGTGCAGGGTGTGCGGCGCACACGGGCGCCGGGTCTAAGGGGGCGCCGAGCGCCCTCTAGTGAGACACCTCCAAAGATGCGTCGCTCGCGGCGCCGGCGCTCTCAAAGACCCTGCGCCTGTGTTTATGGCCGACGCCGGGCGCGCGGTAGCAAAGCAAGGCGCGCCACCACAAGCTACTCCTTTTCCTACTCTACACAATAACTTTTGTTTCAACGTGAAATCAGCCTTATAACAGATAGTTAAAGATTATATTGGCGTAATGTCGCATCGCTACCAAAGGCGCGTGCCGGCGTTGCACCTGTTTGCTTTGATTTGTTTGACAATACGCCGACTATCATTGCTAACTCGGCTGTATTGGAATGCTATAAAGTTCAAATTAAAATTCCCAGGGACGTGCGGCGGTCATTTTCAAAGGCTTGTGTACGCGTGCCGCATTTTTTGTTTTACCGCTACAGCGTAGTTTTGCGAAATAAGCCTTGATGCAATTGGATTAACTATCATCTTTGAGTAAACATGTAAATGTGAAGTAAATCGGCTTTTCTTTTGATAAAAATTATATAAAAGGTAAGATTTGGTTATTTGCTTGCACAATTATTGCGACAAGCATCGAGGTCAGAGGTCATCAAAAATAGCCAGCGAAATCCATGAAAAAAAAACAACTATCGAGGTGCTATCGAGTGATAGATAGTGATATCGAAGTTAAATACCCACGACCTAGGATTTTTCATTTGTTTATCCTACTGCAGTGCGGAACAAACAACGGTAAGTTAAAGTGCTTTATTATGTTGTACCTACTAGTATACTTACTTAGGTATTTATTTAGGTCTTACTTTTACCTAACCTTTGAACAACAAACTACTTTTTTATTTAATTTATTTATTCTGTTTGATTGCCTCGTGAAGGTACCGCGACGTTGATTGATATGTGTCATAATTATAATATATAATACTTAGTCCAAGTTGCAACTATTTCTCTGGGCCTATATAAATTTACATTGATAGTACTTTTAGGTGCCTATACTTAGTTTATTATTTATTTTAGATGTCTGATGGCGATGGAAAAAAAAAACTTTCTGGTGCACAAAGTCGAAAAAGAAAGCTGGAGAAAGAAGTGTCTCTGAAAAAGAATACATGTTCTATTAAAAAGTTTTTTGTTCGACCCGGTCCATCCTCGGACGAACACCTGGAGACAGAGACATATGAAAACCAAGGTAATTCTACAGCAGAACTCGTCCCTTCAACGTCGCCGCCGCCGCCGCCGCTGCTGTCTTTGTCGTCGGTAGTCGAAGAAGACGAAGGAGGCTAGTGCCGAAGCGTCCCCGGAGAATATACTTCGAGAAGATGTAATGAATGATCTCGCGTTATGGCCACAGGTGTTATCCGATAAACAGAGTAAACAGAGAATATTTTTGATGGAGCGTGGGCCAGTACAGGTAAAAGTGGGTTCATATCCTTCGAATAGTTCAAAAAGGTCTTTTTCAAATGCTTATTATACTAAAAAGATGTTAAATAATGAAACCGTTTTAAGAAACTGGCTGGTTTACTCTAAGTCAACTGATTCTGTTTATTGTTTTTACTGTAAACTTTTTCATGCTGATGCGACTCCTTTTAATGGTGAAATAGGTTACAAAGATTGGCAGCATTTGTCTACTGCTATAGAACGTCATGAAAAGAGCTTAGGGCACCTATCATGTCTTAAGGAACAAATTACGTTGAAAACTGTTATTTTAAAAGAAAAGTCGGTAGATTTCTTGCACCAAAATGAAATTGATCGGGAAAAAAAACGTTGGGTTGCAGTACTCGAACGAATAATCAACATAATTCATTTTTTAGCGAGGCAATGTCTGGCTTTTCGGGGAAGATCTGAAAAAATTTACGATTCCGATAATGGTAATTTTTTAAAGCTGGTTGAATATACCTCTAATTTTGATAATGTGCTTGCGGAACACATTGCTCTTATTCAAAAATCTGAGTCACGCCTAACTCATTATCTTGGCCATAACATTCAGAATGAAATAATACAATTATTAGGAGAAAGAATAAAAAAAGCTATTGTTTTGGAATTGACACAATCCAAATATTTTTCCATTATTTTAGATTGCACTCCAGATATTGCACACGAAGAACAAATATCGGTCGTCGTACGGTACGTTCTTTTAAATGCAAGCAACAACAAGGCTGAAGTAAAAGAACACTTTCTGGGTTTTTTTCCTATTACAGACACTACTGGCCTGGGCTTAACTCAATTTTTGTTAGATTGTTTAATTTCAAACGAAATTGACATACAAGATATGCGTGGTCAAGGTTACGATAATGGTGCAAACATGAAAGGGAAAAATATAGGTCTACAAAAACGAATTTTAGATTTAAACCCGCGCGCATTTTACGTACCTTGTGCGGCACACAGCCTAAATTTGGTGGTGAATGACGCTGCTAAAAGTTCATTAGAAATTGTCAATTTCTTTTCAGTTGTGCAGGAAATTTATGTTTTTTTTTTCTACGTCAACAGCACGTTGGCAAATACTTGCTACAGAAGTGCCAACTTTAAGTCTAAAAGCACTCTCAAATACTCGATGGGAGAGCAGGGTTGAAGCAGTAAAAGCTCTACGTTTTGAACTGGGAAAAGTGTATGATGCCTTGTTTACCATATATTCCGATAGGAGCAAAGATGCCGAGTCAAGAAATATGGCAAATTCATTACTGACAAAAATTAAGTCGTTTAACTTCATCTGCTCTCTGCTTATTTGGTTTGAAATTTTAAGCAAGATAAATATAGTTAGCAAGGCACTTCAAAAGTCAGACGTTGTATTGTCAGAAGCGGTGAAAATGATTGATAATGCAAAAATAAGTTTGTCTGAATTCCGCAATGAGTCTGCTTTTGAGGAACTCCTTAACAGCGCGAAAACTGTAGCGGAAGAAGTCGAGGCAATAGCAGAATTTCCCACACCTGCACGCCCTCGCGCTCGTAAAAGGTTTTTTAATTATGAGGCGGAGGATGAACCGATAACAGACCCGAAAACACATTTCAAAGTAAATTTTTACTACTATTTGTTAGACACCGCAATTACTAAGTTCGACGAACGGTTAGAACTTTTGAATGAAAATAATGTAATTTTTTCATTTCTTCAAAAATCGAAACACTGGAAAGATTTGGACTCAGATACAAAAAAAACACATTGTTCTAATTTAGAAAATAAACTTAGCCATGCTGGTTCTTCAGATGTGGAAAAGTTCGAGCTCTATAACGAAATCGAATTATTACCGATGTTTATTGATGATTCCACTACGCCGTTGGATATTTTAAATTACTTGTTTACGAATAAATTAATTTCACTGTTCCCAAATCTGTCCACAGCACTGAGGATATACCTGACACTTCCAGTCACGGTCGCACATAGCGAAAGGTCATTTTCTAAACTAAAAATTATTAAAAACTATCTTAGATCAACATTGTCGCAAAGTAGACTGACAAATTTATCGTTAATAAGTATCGAACATGAAATCAAAATTGAAGTTAGTGACATTGTTAAAGATTTCGCTAATGCAAAAGCACGAAAAGTAACTTTTTTGTAAATACATTTGTGTGTGTGTACTGTGTATATATTTGTGTGTACGAGCGTCCTGTAATGTAACTATATTATTTTTTAAATTAAATATGTTTGGAAGAACTACAAAGTTGTGATTTTTTATTCTTGATGTAACCCCTTCCATCCAAAAAAAAAGTTTTTGCTTTCCGACACCATTTGCACCCGAATTTCCGTTTGAAAATTATAACTGTTAGTATTCCATTTTGACCCCGCTTCTACTAGAGGGCGCCAGGGTACTGGTTGCACACGGGCGCCACAAGGGCTAGAGACGCCTCTGGTGTTCATTATGAGTGTTTGTGTGTACAGTTAGTATAAATACGTAAATCTGTACAGTGCACATTAAAGTAGTACAGAGATTTATGCATAAATACTGTTTTTATCATATTTTTACTGTAACGTTGATTTTAATGTAATTACTAATTTTATGTGGGTAGGTTGATACAATTAATTGTTTATTTTACCGTTATGGTATTAATTTGCGGTCTAACATAACTAGCAGAAATTGTTATTCTAAGTGCCGTTTCTTAAAACGTAGTGATTATATTCTCTTGACATGAATACTGAGAATCAGTCTCCGAGTGACTGAGTAAGGCTGAATTAGTAATCACGACGTTTTACTATCAGTCACGCTAGTATATTAGAATCAATTATTATATTCTGTGATACTGTGGATGAAAGGTTATCACTTTTTGGCGGGAACGGGAGAAGTAAAGTTGTCATTTTATTTAGTTTTTCAATCATTTACATTTTTGAGAGTTTTAAAGTACAACAGTGATAGTATATTGTATTTTAAAGTTCTGAGTAAGTGAAAAGAATGGAAGAAATCTAAATAAACATGTGCAGCTGAAGTTTTCGCGTTCTTCCGAGAAGTCCTGTTAAACTTCAGTAAAGCCTACTATCACTACTGAAGGAGTGTTACAGAGAGTCTAAGAAGAAAAACCAAAATCACATTATATATGTGCTCCATGTGTTCGTCATGAATTTTAATAGAAAACAATATACTGTGACGTGTTTTAATTATATTAATCAAAACAAGTGTTTCTCCTGATTAGGTTAATGGTCTAGTTACCAATGCCTTAAGAATTAATAAAAAAAATTGAAAGATTAATCTGTGGTCATATCTGTCTTCAGTCTAGCACATTGTCATCTATCCCTAGATATATTTTAAACTGAAAGAAATAGTATTTGTTTGTAAAATGAGTCAAAAGCTGGAAAGTTTGAAATGGCAATCTGTACCTGTGGAGGGTTTTCCAGTATCCATAACAGACAATTTTCAAGGATTTATAGGACTGGAAGAGTGTACAAGTTATGGTTTAGAGAAAGATAATAAGAAACCTAAAAAAGTAAGTTTTTACATTTCGAATTATTAATATTGGTCATACTACACAATTCGGTTAGATCTATATTTCGTGTTTCTTAATGATAACTGCATTTTTCTATTTTTTAAAATTTTATTTCCTCAATATTGTTGGCACGAAATACTCATTCCATACATCCTGTAAAAGTAGTGTGAGCAGAATTAAATAAATTAATGTCTAGAGTTGGCACCTGTCTCAATTTTTCTGGGACAGTCCTGATTTCGATATGTTGTCCCACATCCCAATGATAAAACTGTTATGTCTTGAATTACGATAACATACAAACAACTAATTGATCTCTTTAAGCATACCACATTTAAACATAGTGAGTATCTATATAAATATACATGAACACAGATTAATTAGTTACTGCACAAGACAGTCGAACGATCTAACATCAGAAATAGTTGTTCTGTGGATTTAATAAAAGCCATGATAAAAGTCAAACAGCAGATTTATTTTACTCAACTGAAATATGTCTTGCTTAGAGTTCATAAACATCAACATTACACAATTATTAAAAACAACAAGCCATAAATAAATAAATGAAAAACACAAATACAAAAGGCCCTTCATCTAATTTTATTTTCGAAAAGGTGGCCTGTCATTACAGCTGTTTTCTTGTCAGTGAATTTAAAGTTTTATTTAAATTTTATTTCGAATAATAATAATAATGTACTCAGACATTTCACACAGAGCCATCTAGTCCCAAACTAAGCAGCACAGCACTTGTGTTATGGGTACTATTATATAATTATTCCTATCTATACTATTATTACAAAGAGGTAAACTGTTTGTTTTTATGTAATGGATAAACTCAAAAACTACTCACCCAATTTTAAAAATACTTTCAACTATAGAAATATACATTATCAGCGAGTAACATGGGCTGTTTTTTATTTAAAAAAAATGTATGCCCGTGCTGAGCGTGGGCTGGTTGTTAGTAAGATATATTTTTCTTTTATAATTTCAGATTAAAGAAAACAAAAGAAAACACCAAACCACAGTAATTATTGAAAATAAAATACCCACAAAGAAAGCTAAAGTAAACAATCAACATAATAAAATAGTTATGCTTAGTAATGGCTTTATAGTGGAATCATGTAATAAAGTTACACCATCTTTAACTAATGAGTTATCCAAAATCAATATAGAAGATAAAAGAAATGAAAATACAGATGAAAAGAAGATAAAACAGGAAGTGAAAAAGGATAAAATTAAGATAAAAGGAGAATTGAAAGTTAACAAAAGAAAAAAACCAAAATTAGGTGAAAAAACAACAGACACAGTATCTGAATTAACACCTGAAGATATGCTTACATGGGCAGAATTTAAATTACAACCGGAAATAATGAAAGCTCTCACAGAACTTGGTTTCAAAAAACCTACTAAAATACAGCAACTTTCTCTACCAGCTGCTATACATGGTGAGTAAATACATAATATACATGACATCGATTTTAACAGCTGTTCACATTTTTATTTTCTGGGGTAAAAGAGTAGGCAGGTAGCTCTATTCACCCTTGTAAATATCATGTCCTTTTTTCACACTACTAGTTTATATAACTGTTTGCGACATAAAACGAGCAGACGACAGTGCTTGAAATAGTGAGTGAAACAGTGCGGAAAATAGTATACAACAGTGAGAATTGTATAGTTATGGATAGCATAGTTAGATATAGATAGAAATAGATTATAGGATAATATATAGGTAGTTATAGTTTGATAGTAAAATACATATACAAAATAGTTATAAAGATGCATAGAATAGTGATAAGATAGTTATAAGAGTTGCATTTAACTTATTAATAAGGAGAAAGAACTTATTAATAAAGAGAGCCAACACACATACACATATTTACAGATCACACAAACTCACCACAGTTACTTACCCGCAGGCTGAATTCCCTTGCCCAACAAGCGATCAATCAGAAGTGTCCGCGACGCGGAGCGCCCAGTCAGACAAAGATAGATATAGTCTATAGAATAGGATTGAACGACTGGCCCGGCGACCCAAATCGATATAGCTACAGTACTCGCTAGTTGTGGACCCATCGTTTGATACTTTAGTAGGCGGTGAACCAGTGTGCGTACCCGTTGCTGTTCATCTACCACAACAACAACAAGAACACCAGTAGAAACTCAAGCTCATAGAAAAAAAAAGAGTTTTATTCCATCGGCATCCTGCTCCTGTAATCGCGTCGCAGTTGGTGCACAGGCGTATGTACGGTTCGGTTCAGTTCGGGTGCGCATAGTGGCCTCGAGGCAATCACGCACAATAACTTATTTTTGACAATAGTATGGCTCTCTTCACTATCAAAGTGATGACATTAACTACTCAAGGTCATTTGCATACATAGGCTCTCAACAATTATATGTGATTTTAACTGGTTTTCATTACATCTATAGGTCGAAGAGATATTCTAGGTGCAGCTGAAACAGGCAGTGGAAAGACACTTGCATTTGGCCTTCCCATTATATCTGGTATCATAAAATTGAAAGAAAAAGCTGATTTAAAAGGTTTAGATGTGTATGATATACCATACAAAAAGACATCAATAAAGAGAAAGAAACAGGAACCAGAAGTGGTTAAGAAAAAAGATAAAAGTAAGAGTTGGAAGGAAACTAAAAAAACTGAGCAAAAAGCAAAAGATTCTTCAGAAGAGGGTTACAGTTCTGGTGATGATGAAGTGACAAAAAAAGAAGACAATGTCAATAAAGAAATAGAAAGTGAAGATAGTGATGAAGAATATTTAGAGGAAATAGAAGTGCCTGTAAGAAAGAGGAACACATCAGATGATGAAGGTAACAATAGTGATGAGAGTGATAACTATGTTCACCTCTCTGAAACGTTTGATTCTGATGACTTAGCTGACTCAAGTGATGATAATGAGGATGTAGTTTCAAGAGATGATGACAGCGAGGCAGAAAATAATTCTGATGAAGAAACAGACAGTCAAGATGAAGTTAATGAAATTGGAGAAGGTATGATTTATTTCTTGTACAATTTCTTACTGCCGTATGGAACACTTAGGCTAAATTCACATGGAGAGTGGCAGCGAAGCGGTGAATGCTTTCAGTATTCAAATTGACAAAGCATTTTAAACTTTTATCACCATTACTACAATACATAATAATGCTTGATGGAGCTCGCAGCAACTGCAAACAGCTGCGCGGCCGCTTGACACTTTTGATGTAAGTCGAGCCTAAGAGTTTGCATACACTTGATACATTTATATGTATTTGTAAAAAATAGCACGCGCATCGCGAGATTTTCCAAACCGACTACAGAAGTCAAGTGGTATACAACCAATAGTAATCATATAAACAAACAAAGCGCCCACAAACACAGCAGGGGTTGTTATATACATACAATCAAATGAAATCGCCAGAAAAACAAGATCACACATTCTTCTATAAGCAAATATGTATGTAGATGGTGTAATGTAATTTAATATTTCCGAATTTCAAAGTCAGTGACTTAAGTATGTCATAATTTTTAAGTCAAACTCTGACAGCTTCGGACAGACTTACTATTTTCCTGTCAGTTATTTCATTCACGAAATGAGTAATTTCATTTTTAGAGTTTTTCAGTAATGGGTTAGAAAGTCCAGTGCTATTAAATTCTAGGATAGGTCATTTTTTATTATAAATCTACACATAATGTAATATAAAGAGCAGAAATGTCAATGTCTACACCCTTGTTCACCCATAATGAGTCTCTAGTTACTAAAAATACTTTGTATCTTGATCATTGCTTGCGCTAGCTTAAGGAGTTATAATCCACACAGAAAATCTTAAGAAATTAAAATATATTTTTTTAATAGAATGGTCACTCTGGGACTAGTGGTAGCGAATTTGGGCATTGTCATTTGTTTTATATTACATACATGCATCGTGCTGTATTTGTCGCAGAATTTGTCGTCTGACCGTTCCATCAATAAACACGAGGTTCGCAGGTCGTTTTGGTTGTTTCGTTAGAACATTCATTTATAACAAAGTTGTCAAAATATGTAATATTAAAGATAAGACTTTATTGGAAGCGAAAGCTGTAATACGTAAATGGCTTGCTTCATTAACATATAATGAAACAGAGGACTTATTGAGGGTGACATGCTGAAGCGAAATATTCCTTTGACACTGTATATTGTATTTTGTTTTTCAAATGGTTTTATATTATTTTAAATTCTTCTTTTTTGTTCTGTATTGCTACAAGCATAATGATGTTTAAACTTCACTATCGCCAGAGGATCGTAGCTGTGAGACCTTTTATTAGTTTTTGGCTTCCTCGATACAGGCTTTGGCTAGTGAGGAAGCTATCGGATATGTATTTACCTCATAAACAAACCATTTGTAATAGAGTTTTTGTATTTTTTTTTTGTATTGTATTCCTAATGGGCCCTTTTATAATTTTCCATTGAACGTTTTTATCGCCATGTTTTTACCGTCCGAAATACAATAGGTAAGCAAAATGCTGTCCTATTATATCAGCGATAAAGACGCTTTTTCAACCTCCACTGTATGACGTTATCGTGCACGGAAATATAAAAGCGTCTCCATGCAACTCCATACATTTTGCTTCCCCATTGTACCGTGGACGGAAAAAACGTGGCGATATAAACGTTCAACGGAAAATTATAAAAGGCACAAAAGCGGCCATTGGGGTAGTCAGAGCCATCCAGAGAGGATGGAGCGCCAAGTATCGTAAGTATCGCGGTCCTTACATAATATATACTTCTTTTGCCTTCTCAAATAAGTTTTATATTATTAAGAATTTATGTGGTCTTTTTAGGTATAGGTTGTGTGAAAGTGATAGATAATATGGATGTACCAAATCCAGTGGTGGTCAAGACCGGGAAACTGCTCTATGCTCTGATCCTGACTCCGACGAGAGAGCTGGCTATACAGATCAGTAGGCATTTGATAGCGGTCGCCAAATATACAGGTATGAGAGGAGATCACGCATGGAGTATGTTTTAATATTATTTTTAATAATTCTGAACAGTCAGTTCTCAGCTGTCTTTCTTTTTTCATTAGCAACAGTTTATAATGACGCAAAATTCAAATCTTGCTTGAATTTTGGGACACCCATTAGATATTTTTTAGTTTCAATATTTTTAAAGCCTGTACTCGCTATAGAGTTGTAACTTTAACCATTGCAGATGCATTAACCATATAGTAGTGTTTACACGTTGTTTAAACGATATTTGCATAATATTCTTACGTTTTTTGTTCAGTCATGATGACAGATGAACAAGTTTTGTTATTATTCTGAGTGAAAAATTTCTTATTTTAAACCGACTTCAAAAAAAGGAGGAGGTGCTATATTCGTCTGTATGTTTTTTTTGTTTGAAAGGGTATACCTCCGAGGTAGTCCCATTTAAATTTCACGGCCATTGGAGGTTCGACTTCGAAGATACAAAAAATAACATCAAACAATGTGACCTGGTTTATAACCTTTATATTGTTCATTCTCTTGTATCGTTGCACACCAAAATTAGAAAGAAGTTAATTATAGTCCTACCATAGATATTTATAAGGTCAAGGTCACTCAAAAGGAAGAAATAAAAAACTTTTAAGTGAAAAAATTGAACCGTCTTCGAAAAAAATACAGAAAAGTACAAAATAACTATCCTTTACTAATCAAAACTCAAGTACAATAAAAATAACTATAAATACGATACACATACCAATATAATAAAATTTGACAGTTATTGAAGTCGGTGCCAAATCAATGTGCAACAACAGAAAGTTTATTAGTTTGATAGGCTTGGCACCGACTTCGGTAACTGACAAATTTTATTTATAGGTATGTGTATCATATTTATAAAGTTATTTTTATTGTACTTGAGTTTTGATTAGTAAAGGATAGTTATTTTGTACTTATCAGTGTTCTTTTTTAATATTAGTGAGATTCATATATGCCAGTTCTGCCAATGCAAGTTATTCGTGTGAGATTCACGTAAAGGCAATCATAAAAGACATCATGAATATGCCAATTCTGCCATTCTGATTAAAAGGGGGACAAAACGCAAACATTTACCATGACCTTATAAACTGTTGTTAAAATTGCTGAGTTGGAACCAGTGCAAATTTTCTATGTTCCAGCATGTGACAAATTCATTGTTAGTTTATTTCATTTACTTATTGTTGGCTCTAGGTATCCGGATCGCGACGATAGTGGGGGGGATGGCTGCGGTGAAGCAAGAGAGGGTGCTTCGGTCGGGACCCGAGGTAGTGGTGGCCACTCCAGGCCGCCTGTGGGAGCTTTACACGCAGGGACACCCACATCTACAACAGTTACATACAGTCAAGTGAGTAAATACAAATAAGGCGATCTATACATTTACATATCTATACGAAGTGTTCATGACATTTTCCATTACTTCAGCAAATAATTCTAATATTAATATAGATCAAAACTTGTCAAAGAACATATACCCAAAAATGATTAGATAATGGGATTTTCACAAAGATCACATTTGCAGTACGACAGGCTTGCACGACAGTGTTATTGAAAAAATGAAGAAAGGAGTGCTAAGATGGTTCGGGCACATGGGAAGAATGAGTGATGAAAGACTGACGAAGAAAATCTATAGAGCGAAAGTGAGTGGTAAAAGAGGCCAAGAAAGACCAAGGCTGACTTATGAATATTAAATAGCTAGTGTTAGCAGACGGAAATGTCAAAAGCACTCTCATACCTAGGCGAAAATGTGTGAGGAGAATGATGAGATTTGAGGAAGCGAAAGAGGTATGTAAGGATCGCGACGCTTGGCGCTCTGTCCTCTCTGAGTACCTCGTTGGGGATACGGCGTGAAGATATGTATGTATGTATGTATCACATTTGTTTTTTTCTCAACTGTGTCTAATACTTTAAAATGCAACGTTGCCGCTTCGCTCGGTGACGCGTCCCTCTAGCGCGGTCCGCTCCCGTCTCTGCCATGCCGCCGCTTGTGTAAGGCGTGTTTCTCTTTAATTTTGTAGTAAAGCCTACTATCACTTTACTGGAGAGTATTAGGGACTTAGTAATAAGAAGACAGGCATGTTATTTAAGAGATACACCACTTTTTTACTTGAGAATGACAGAAATGTTTGTAATAAATATGAAACAAATTGCCAGTCTATAAAAGAGAAGAAGAACCTTCATCCTAAGGTCGAGACATCACAGGTTGCTTGAGTTTGCAACCAAAAGCGTCTTGTCTACCCGCCGCTGAGCTACGTGGTGTAATCTTTCTTATTTGTTCAGTACCGCATTGATTGTCCAAATGCATTGACGCCTATCTTCGCTCAAGAACTCCTTGTGCTTCGTTACACCTGCAATCTCTAGAATTTGGATTGCAATGACTAATGAGTTCCATTGACGCCAATAGCCGAATAGGGAAGTAAAATGCATGTAGTTGCATGAAGACGTTTTAAAATTTCCGTCCATGATAACGTTATAAAAGCGTCTATTTCCGCGACACAATAGGAAAGCATTTTGCAGTAGAGAACCTATTGTATCATGGACTGTAGAATCATGGTGGCAAAAGCATTCAACAGGAAATTGTAAAACTGGCCAATGACTCAGTTCACCATGTAAAATGGCAAATGATGTAATGAGTGTAAGCTACGATAAAATTAAATACTAAGTTAGATACTTATAGCAATGGAACACTCCAAACTTTACTTAAATTATCGATTAATAGTAATGTTTAATATCAATTAATAATTAACATAACATAACATAACATAACTTCACGCTGTATCCCCAACGGGGTAGTCAGAGAGGACGGAGCGCCAGGAGTCGCGGTCCTTACACACCTCTTTCGCTTCCTCAAATCTCATCATTCTCCTCACACATTTTCGCCTAGGTATGCGAGTGCTTTTGACATTTCCGTCTGCTAACACTCTGGCTATTTGATCTTCATAAGTCAGCCTTGGTCTTCCTTGGCTTCTTTTACCACTCACTTTCGCTCTGTATATTTTCTTCGTCAGTCTTTCATCACTCATTCTTTCCATGTGCCCGAACCATCTAAGCATTCCTTTCTTCATTTTTACAATAACACTGTTGTGCAACCCTGTCATACTGCGTATCTCATCATTGCTTATCCTGTCCGCAAGCTTAATAATTAATTAATTGGTATTCAAACACTTCGTGCTGCAGTCGTGAAAGTAAAAAGTAATAGAGAGACGTGGAGCACTCGAGTTTTGACTTATATAATCTCGAGCGGTAGTTGGGAATAAGCCGTCAGTCGTTTTCTATGACGTCACGAACACCGTCGCGCTCTGCTAGAGGACGCCAGTGTTCCCCTTTATGTTTATTCGTCGGTGTTGCTAACATGAGTATGTCTCTACATCCTCCTCCAAAGAAATAGTACAATAATTGTCCATGGTAGAGATGTGTAGGTCTCATTGTTATGTGTGAGTGATATGTATCCTTTGATACGATTTATTTGCGCGTAGAGTGGAATGGAACGTATTTAATCTGTATAAATGATAGCGTGATAAATACTCCATGGTCCAAGCCACAAAGTAGTTACTCTGTGGGTCCGAGAACACGAAACTGGATATAGGTACGTGAAGGATATACCTACATTGTCGGGAGTAAAAGTATTCTGTGATAGAAATTATAACAAAGTAATCTATAATCGGACCCATACAGGTTCCTGGACATGGGAGTAGGATATGTATCTGCGGAGCTAGATGTATATTCGTAAAGCCGGATGAACTTCCGGAAGGTAGATACATCCGCGAAGTTGGATGTACTTCCAGGCCCGAATCCTTTATAATGTCGGGCCTACACATCCTTACTTAGCTGAAATAATTCGGCCACAGACATGATCTGTTACTTTTTGTGTGTCTTAGAGTTTATAACCATTTTTTTAGGTTCCTAGCCATCGATGAAACTGATCGCATGGTAGAGCGTAATCATTTCGAGGAGTTGCAGCCTTTGTTAGAACGATTGAATGCTGACCCTGAAAAGAGTTCGACCAGACAGAATTTTGTATTCTCCGCTACACTTACTATGGTGCATGACCTGCCTAGTCATATGCTCGGAAAGAAGGTGAGGTAACACAGTAGACAAGCATCAGAACATAAAAAATGTGTATCTGCGAATAATATACTAAGATATTACATACGGATACAGATTTTTATATGTTGCGTGTGCAAAAAATTAGTCTAAAATATATTTTTAACCGACTTCAAAAAAAGAAGGAGGTTCTCAATTCGTCTGTATGTTTTTTGTATGTTTGTTACCTCATAACTCCGTCATTTATGAACCGATTTCGAAAATTCTTTTTTCGTTAGGTAGGTAATACTTCAGAGGTGGTCCCATTTAAATTTCACCGATATTGGAGCTTGGACTTAGAAGACACTAGATAACACGACCTGGTTATAACCTTTATCTATATTGACGATTCTCTTGTATATCGTTGCGCTCCGGAATTAGAATGAAGTTAATTGCAGACCTGCTCTAGATATTTATTTAGGTCAAGACCACTCAAAAGGGAGAAATAAAAAATTAAAAAAAAAAAATTAAACCGCCTTCAAAAAAACACTGAAAAGTATACAATAACTATCCTTTACTAATCAAAACTCAAGTACAATTAAAATAACTTTATAAATACGATACACATACCTATATAATTAAATTTGACAGTTACTGAAGTCGGTGCCAAGTCCACCAAACTAATAGACTTTATGTTGTTGCACATTGATTTATCGTATATTGTGTATCGTATTTATAAAGTTATTTTAATTGTACTTGAGTTTTGATTAGTAAAGGATAGTTATTTTATACTTTTCAGTGTTTTTTTTGAAGGCGGCTTAATTTTTTTTTTTTGGTTAACAACTTACTCGTGAGTTGGTGTAAGAAGGAGACGAGCATACTGACCACGCGGGTGCGGAGAGGATAGGTCGGAACTAAAGTAAATCCTCATTAAAAATGTTAACTCATGTCTATTAATAATTAAAAATGTACAGCCACAGATTAATATACATATATAGCTGCGGATACAGATTATAATCCGCTATTAATAATATGATAATCTTAAGTCGCCACATAACTGTGCCCCTAGATTAAAACCCTAAACCAGTCTTAGATAACATTCGTTTTCACCAATGTAATGGTTTCCTAGTATGTCATATGTTTAATTGCTTCCATAGTGACTATTCTTTCCAAAAGTTTATCGATATAACAGGTATTATTATTTTAGTTCTAGTTTCTATATTAACCTAATATTTCGTGAAATGCAAAATCATTGTTAGTGAACCGCTATCCCTTCTTTAGGGGTTCGCTAAGTATTAGTGGATTTTGGTGAAATCGAGCATTAGGCTTTCAGTACAAATAACTTATTAAAATAGATGTAGGAGTAGTGAGGATTGATGACCCACTGTCACAGTTCAATGTAATAAAATGAACAAAAAGATATGTAAGGTTAAAAACCAAATGAAAACGAATGGTGTAGATGAAATAATGTTTTATGGTTTTTAGTATGGTACAAAAAAAACAAGCCTTAATTTATATTAATTTGTTTATTATGGAGGTTTGATATTCGAAGATACCAGTGAAATTTAAATGGAACCAATCTGGAAGTGTATCCTTTCAAATAAAACAATAATTTTCCAAATTGGTTCATAAATGACAGGGTTCTGAGGTAACAAAAATAAAAAAAACAAAAAAAATACAACCGAATTAAGAACCTCCTCTTTTTTTGAAGTCGATTAATAAAAAACATTTATTGTAAAAATATGTGTTGCTTATTATATTTTTATGTGTCTATTTATAGTTTACAAATGACATGCAGTATATCTTTCTAATTTTCTAGTAGACAACGACGATAACTTTTCAGTTTGTAATTATTTTATATTCTAAAAAAATATTATTGTTGTCATATTTCGAAATCCATAATAATTTCACCTTTTTTGGGTACTTTATCGTAAAGAAGCAAGAGAGTGTATCGTAATCAAGAAATTATTGAATTATTAATGAATTTGAATATAAAATATGTCAAAGATACGAATGACGAACGCCCCAAAGATACGATGACATGTATCTTTTTTCCTTATCGATATTCATCCATATAAATTCGTGTCGAATTTCTGTCGACTTTTGGCAAATACCCGTAGTTCCGCCACATCTCTGCTTGCGTCAGTGCGCCTACGACTACAGTGATTGTTCATTGTTCAGAACTCAAAACAATTGTTTCTTGTCTTTTACAGGTAACAAAGAGAGGAAAGATAGTGAATAGAAAGATAGAAAAGATGACGTCTCAACAAAAGATTCAGCGTTTGATTAAAATGATAGGAATGACTGAACCCAAGGTCGTGGACATCACTTCGCAAAATTTAGGTATGTCGCCTTTTTTGGTGATGACGAAATTTTCAAAACACGGGTATCTTTTGAAGATTTCTCCATCACCTCGATCAAAAACTAAAACTAACGCGGCCATAATTCTAATGCCCGATTTCACCAACGCCATTTAAGTCATCACATAACTATATACTCCCAAGATTAAAAGGACTCCAAAACCAGTTTTTAGATATTATTTGTTTTTACCAATCTAACGGTTCCCTAGTACTGTCAGACATAGTTATGCGACGTTTTGTCGTTTCCATAGTAACTATTTCTTTCTGAAAGTTTATCGATAAAAGAGATATTATTGTGTTACTTCTAAGTTTCTATATATTATAATAAATTATTCTCCACATTGCGAAAAACTAACACAAAACTGTCACATAGCGTTATGGGTTCGAAAATCGAGTTTCTAAATTTAGGGGATCTTTTAGCTGCATAAGGGCTCCTAACGTTTCGTGAAACTCAAAATCATCGTTAGCGGACTCCTATCCTTTTTAGGATTTTTCATTAAGTATCAGGAGACTTTGGTGAAATCGGGCATTAGTGTTTTAAGGGGAATCTTGCAGCGCTGTGCCAAAACACATTTCAGGACGCTTCGATTTCTGAATAAATGCACTTACGTTCAGTATATATTCCACTAAATCACCCATCCACTAGGCTAGAAATGAATAGATCCACGCTGGTGACACTGCTTTACTTCTAATCATATCCAACACTACTAAGGCTATCTCATTATAATGTAAAAGAATGTGTAAAATATTCTTGTCGATACTAATATTATAGAGGTAACCTTTGTTTGTATGTAATGGATAAATTCAAAAATTACTCAAACGATTTCAAAAATTTTTTCATAACATAACATATCTTCACGCTGTATCTCCAACGGGGTAGTCAGAGAGGACGGAGCGCCAGGAGTCGCGGTCCTTACACACCTCTTTCGCTTCCTCAAATCTCATCATTCTCCACACATTTTCGCCTAGGTATGCGAGTGCTTTTGACATTTCCGTCTGCTAACACTCTGGCTATTTGATCTTCATAAGTCAGCCTTGGTCTTCCTTGCCTTCTTTTACCATTCGCTTTCGCCTTGTAGATTTTCTTCATCACTCATTCTTTCGATGTGCCAGCACACTCATAATATTATTTTCTATTACTGTACTCGTAAATTAAATACATATCTAAATAAACTAATAATAATAATAATATTTTTATTCGCTTTCGCTCTGTAGATATTCTTCGTCAGTCTTTCATCACTCATTCTTTCCAAGTATTCATATTCTAAAAATTTTTTCATCTATAGAAAATTACATTATCAGCAACATGGGTTGTATTTTATTTAAAAAAAAAATTGTACCCGCATGAAGCCAGGGCGGGTTGTTAATTAGAAATAAAGATCTTTAATCCAAACTCAATCATTTTATTTTAGGCGCCGCGGAGACTTTGACAGAATGTCGTATAACATGTGCACTGGAGATGAAAGATGTATATCTGTATTATATCCTGAGGAGGCACCCGGGAAGGACCATAGTCTTCTGTAACTCTATAGGCTGTGTACAAAGGTACAATAGATGCTTTATGCTATCTCAGCTGTAGACTATAAATTGATTTCTTTGAACATGATAACAACCTTCAAAATGCAGTTTGAAAATGTCCAGAATTCTCTAGATTTAACATTTATTCAGATAATAATTTTTGAATGTAGTTTTAATAACTTTAGTAAAAATTTTAGTCGCAAAAATATTAATTAGACTAGAAATACGTAATAAATGAGATTCATGAGTTTGTATCATTTAGGTTCCAACTATATGATGCAAAGATGATGAAATAATTAATCAGCTGTACTGTTCTGTAAAAAAAGCACAGATAGACAGACTTGAAACCATAACCTATAACTTGACTTGAAACTAAACTGTATCCCAAAAAGTAGATGAAGCTGATTAATTACCAATGTCCAATAAACTATTTTTTTTCAGGCTGGCAACACTGTTAACTATATTAAAATGCAATCCACTACCGCTACACGCGAATATGCAACAGCGTCAACGGTTACGTAATCTCGAGCGGCTTAGGGACGATCCTCGCGCCGTATTAGTGGCCACGGATGTTGCGGCTCGCGGGTTGGACATTCCTGACGTAGACCACGTCATACATTACCAAGTACCTAGGACGGCAGAGGTTAGTTACTGTTGTTTAGAATTCCATACCTTATGGTGTTAAAGAGAAGGCTTATAAATAGCACGTATGTGATGTTAGTTTATACTTTTTCAATTTTAAAAATAAACGAAACTTTTATGATATCACTCACGCACAAATATTCAGTAATATAGAAATACGGGTAATAATGGTGATGTGAGCTGAATATCTGTGTTGAGAGAGGAAAAACAGGTTTTTTTGGTATTAGTAGAAATAGGAGTATGAATGTTGGCAATACTCGTTTTAACTTGGCAACATTAAAAAGTTGTTTCGGAATTCCTCAGACATCAATTTCTGTTCAAGGCATATTGTTGTGTGTTGTGTGTTCGGTGAGTGATAGTGCCGGTGGCCCATCACACCCTCCCCCTCCTTTCACTCTTTTCCCTATTTCCCTAACGGCCGGCAACGCACCAATGATTCCCCGGACGTTGCGCGTGTCTATGGGTGGAGGCGGTTATTCTCCATCAGTCGACCCGCTTGCCCGTTCGCCCCCCTTTTATATAAAAAAAATAAAAAATAATTTATGAACATCAAATTTGCATTTCTCTCACATCGATCAGTCCGTCTCTTTATCTTACCTGAGTAACTCTCTCATCTATCCGTGTCTTTCACTTACGACTTTCTGGTCCTCTCGCTTCCGTTGTCTATCTATCCCACTTGGTCACTAACATTCTGTACTACAATTCGTACTCATCAAGTCTTTATATCATATTGTATGTGAGTGTATGTATACTCATTCACAGAACTATGTACACCGAAGCGGCAGAACTGCACGGGCTGATAAGGAAGGTCTCACTATATTGATGATGGACCCATCTGAAGCTTATTTATACGGAAAATTGTGTAGGACGCTGAATAAGGGTGAGTATTGCTTGCATTTGAAGGTTTTTAAGGCTTATGTTAAAAAATAAAGATAAATTATGTTTATTTATTTATTTCTAAACTTTTACACAATCTTTACAGGTTCTAGCCTAATACGATAGTGTAAGTATTACATTACAAAAATACATTAAAATTATGTATAACATATTACATACAGTGCCATCTTTGTGAATTCACTCAGTATATTAAATTATGTTTAATGGTATTTAAGTATTGTATATTTTAAACTTTGTGTGCCCTTAGAGTTGGAACAAAGCGAACAGTGTTTATTTAAGTAACGCCATTATTATCTACTTATGTTAAATAATAAATGTGGGCATCAAACCAAAAAGGGTCCAGTAGTGGGGTATTGAATTAAGGCTAGATTCGGAATTTAGAATAGTCAATTGATAATAAGGATTAAAGAAATATTAAAAAACTAGCATATATTTTTTTTATCAGACATTTAAAGTTGAAACTGAAAAAGCTTGTTTTGAGAAATAGTATTTTTAAAGTTTGAAAAAAAAAACACACTTCTACTCGTTTGTTTCTACTTAGAAACAACATATAAAGTCATTTACTATATGTACTTGTAGATGAGTATTAATCAATAATAAATTAAAATTGCGATATGCCATTTTTTCACCCAACTTTACAAAACTCCGTATATCTCGGAAACTAGATGCCGACCACTGGACCCTTTTTGCTTGGACGTCCACATATAAGCTAATACTAAAATGAAATTAACAATGTATGTGTGAATGTACGCGTGTATGAAAATATACATTCATTCATTCACTCACACATTAACAAACGAGTGGCAATTGATTGTAAAAAAAAATTTATTAAAAAAAATTAAACCGCCTTCAAAAAAAACACTGAAAAGTATAAAATAACTATCCTTTACTAATCAAAACTCAAGTACAATTAAAATAACTTTATAAATACGATACACATACCTATATAATTAAATTTGATAGTTACTGAAGTGGTGCCAAGCCTACCAAACTAATAGAATTTCTGTTGTTGCACATTGATTTTTTTGATTGACACAACACGTGCTTATGAGTGGTACAAAGCGTTCAAAAGCGGTCGAGATGAGATGGAAGATTTGCCTCGCTCTGGTAGGCCATCAACGTCTGCAACTGAAGTTAACATCGCAAAAGTGAAGGAAATAGTGACTGAAAATCCTCATTCAAGTTTGAGAGAGATAGCCGCCGAACTTTCTGTGTCTCACGAGTCGATCCGTACCATTTTAAATAATCACTTGGGTATGAAACATGTTGCCGCTCGGCTAGTCCCAAAAGACCTGAATTTTCTCCAAAAACTCAATCGCATAAGAGTCGCTGAGGACATGCTAGAACGAGTCAATTCCGATCCAACATTCATGAAACGCATTGTTACTGGTGACGAGACGTGGGTTTACGAGTTTGACATGCAAACTAGTCAACAAGCTTTGGAGTGGCGCCTTCCAAGTGAACCGAAACCAAAAAAACCACGCCAAAGTCAATCAAAAGTCAAAGTCTGTATTGACTGTTTTCTTTAACTATCGCGGTGTTGTACACTCGGAATTCTTGCCGGAAGATCAAACGGTAAATAAAGAATATTATTCGGGCGTTATGCGGCGTTTAAGAGAGCAAATTCGACGAAAAAGGCCAGATTTATGGAACGGAAATTCTTGGATTTTGCACCACGATAGTGCGCGTTCGCACAAGGCCATCATTGTGAACGAATTTTTGACCAAAAACTCAACAAATACCATCGAGCAACCACCTTATTCACCAGAAATGGCTCCAGCCGACTTCTTTTTCCTGAACTCAAATTACCACTTCGTGGCACCCGTTTTCATTCGGTAGAAGACATAAAGGAGAATCCGCGGCGAGCACTGAACTCAACTCCGGAAAAAGCGTTTAAAAAATGTTTTGATGATTGGATTATTCGTTATACTTTTATACTTTGAAGGTGATAAAATAAATTTGGAAGAATAACTAACATTTCGTGTATTATTGATCTTTTCCCGGTACTTTCTTGACAGAGTAGTACATCGATGGTGGTATAACTAAACTGTGCTTATGGTACCGCGTAACAGCAGACAAAAATTAAAAAAAAAACACGTATTTGAGTTTCGGTGACGTGCAAATAACTATATGATCTTTCTATATTTCGAAATCACAGTATGTATACACTAAAAATGCAATATTTACTCGCTGATAATGTAGCTTCTTATAGGTGAAAGAATTTTTGAAATTGGTTGAGTAGTTTTGGAGTTTATCCATTACATACATACAAACAAACAAAGCTTACCTCTTTATAATATTAGTCTTATTATCTTATAAACAAAACATTCAATACTTTTCATTTAGAATTCATTTAGAATTGTTTCATTCTGAACTTTTTGTATTTTAAACTCTTAAAACACTCCACTATATGACATAGGATAAAATTTGGAGGGATAATAATGGGTTAGAGTCGCCATTGCCTAGATATAACCTAGTCTCCTTTTCCCTATAATATAAATACATATATAGAGTTAAGAGTATTTATAGAAGAGGGTCGTTATGCGGTATTCAGTTAGCCTCTATATTCTACTAATATTATAAATGTGAAAGTTTGTGAGGATGGATGTATGGGTGTTTATTACTCTTTCACGCAACTACTGAACGGATTTTGATGAAATTTTACATTAATATAGCTCATACCACAGAATAACACAGGCTATAATTTATAAAGATATTGTGTTTTTGAACCTCATGCGAACGAAGTCACGGGCAAAAGCTAGTAATATTATATTTGTCAAGGCATTAATTTGACTACACTAAGGTAAAACGCGCCTTCCGGTTTGGAAGGGATACGCGATAACGGAACGTCGGGACCGGCGCTGGCAGTGTGTTAGACTACGGCGGCCGGTGCGTTGGCATTTCTCCGACGGATCGTTTGCCATTATTAAATTTCCAACTACCTACCCAATAATTGTTACTGACAGCGTTTTGTTGTTTGCACATTATCTTTGTCTTGACGTGGTATTTTATCGAGTAGTTCGCCGCTTGGGTAGATTAGGTATCTTAACGCGATTACCTTTTTATTTTGGCTTGACGTTTCGACCGAGTTGCATCGGCCGTGCTCTCAAGCAAACTGAAGCCAAAATAAAAAGATAATCGTGTTAAATTTCCCGTTTTAGACATTTTATATTGCAACGCAAAAGTTTAAAAATTTAGATTAGGTACCTATTTCTCATAGCTGAGTTGCAAGAGCACGAATTGCCCTGTCTTTTCCGACATAATTATTATTTCTCTTGTACTATTGTTCGCTATATGATCATATAATGTATCTATATCTTTAAGCAATTTCAAAATATACCTATCTCTTTTTCGTTGCAGTTTCCGAGTTACCAACATTCCCCGTACCCAGCCATGTTCTCACACCAATGAAAGATATAGTGAATGTAGCGAGGGAGATAGACGGCTTACAGTTGAAAGATAGAAGAGTTGCACAGGTAGTGCCAGAGTAATCGAATAGAATATGTATCCATCTCAAGAGCGTTTGTGCTTCGAAAAGTATATTGAATCCTTAATTGTTTCTTTTTTATATTTTTTTAATTTCAGGCTCGAGGTTGGCGCGAAAAGGCGGCCAGAGATATGGACATTATAATCGATGATGACGATGTGTATCCTTTATTACAATAACTATGAAAGCGACTTTACTTAAGTCTATTCATTCTGATATATTTTTATTTTATTTCAAATATTTATTGCACACACAATATACACAAAAAGAAAGTTACACATAGAGAAATTGAGCAAAGAGTACAGCTTATTCCTATTAGAAATTTCTTCCAGCAGGCCCGCGAGAGAGACGATTCCAGTGTCTGTCTGCTTGGTCAACTTACATGGCTGAACCGCTGGACTGATTTTGATGAAATTTGTAATGGAGACAGATTAAACTCAGGGAAAGTCGTGTCTTAAGCATCTAACTGTGAAATAGCAAGTAAGGAATTGTAATGAAATAAATCGGAGACAAGTTCTCTAATCACCATGTCAAGGGAGGCAGAAAAAATAAAAATAAAACTCAATTACAAAGAAGTTCCTAAGGAAGTTACTCAATTAACAGAAAGTAGATTTATATTATTCATAAAACGTACATTAATTAGACAATCATGCTATAAAATAAACTATTTCGTTGAAGACAAATCAGTAGTCTGGAAGTAATCTTCCCTGCACATACATTTACTGGCTTTCTGAATATTATATTTTAATAAACCTTTTGTAAAATGATTTTCAAAAATTTTACTTGACTCGATTTTCTTGCCCATTCTTCTCAGTATCCAGGTTTTCTATTTGAACCGAACTAAAGTAGATTTGACGTTCAAAAATATCTCGTAATTGGGTTTACTTGAATAAATTGATTGTGATCATTAAAAAATTACCAACTTGTACTTAATATCGTGTTGTGTATGATAATAAAAACATAAAATATGTACAGAAACGCTCTTTATATAAGATAAGATAATAGTTGGTAGTGGTATCACAAATTGTAACAGAATTACCAGGGGTCCCCGCACTAGGCTTCTCTTGTATCACGAGGAACCAGTTAAAAATTACATAGCCGAAGTTACAAAGTTACGTAGGTAAGGTACATTACAATAAAGAGAGTAAGAGACACTTAATAGTACAGAAAACAAAATAGAACAAAAGAAACCTAAACAAACCGTTATACAAATGAAACTCAAAAATATGACAATACATACATACATATGTATGTACTATATATACATATATATATATATGTCATTTATTTAAAAATGTTACATTTGAAACAATTACTATTCTTAATTCATTACCAGTCCCGTACAAGAGGTTGATCCAACTGTGACAAGAGCCTTGAAATCAAAACGGAGTCAGCTTAACGCGCTATTGTCCAGGCCACTGTTCCCTAAAGGGTTCTCGTTCAAGTACCCAACACTGAATGACTTTAACGTACTAAATGATACAGACGAGAATGCATTGGAGGTAAGATTTTGATTGTCTTTAGAAAATATATTGATTCTGGTGTTATTTTATGGAAATTAATCTTTATATCTATGTATATAAAAGCGAAATACCACTTACTGGGGTGATTAATTTCGAAATCTCAATAACTACTAAGGCTAGGATCATGAATTTGGTCTGATGATAGTTTGTGTAATGTAGGGGCCCGTTAAGAAAGGATTTTTGGTAATTTACAATTTAAGAGTGAAAACGAGGGTAGTTGAACTGTGTATGAAACTTTTATATCAAAAGTAATACGGCTATGAAAATGAATACAAATATGACCATGGCGAACTCAGCCTATAGAGTGGAAATATAATTTATTTTGTTTGAAATCAATTTACGTCTAAACACTGCTGCGATTGCTGCGCTCCGATTGGTTGACTACACACACACTGACATACCGTAATAGACTGAGATACCGTAATAGAGGTTGCACCGGTGAAAGCGAGACGTATAGACGTCAGTGAGCACGTCAGTTGAATGTCCAGTTTAACTTTGCCCGTAATAAAATAAATGTCAATTTGAAACTTGTATATTTATTGTTATTTACTGATGAAATGAGATTATGTCTGTTTTACATACATACATACATATCTTCACGCTGTATCCTCAACGGGGTAGTCAGAGAGGACGGAGCGCCAAGCGTCGCGGTCCTTACATACTTCTTTCGCTTCCTCAAATCTCATCATTCTCCTCACACATTTTCGCCTCGGTATGCGAGTGCTTTTGACATTTCCGTCGGCTAACACTCTAGCTATTTGATCTTCATAAGTCTTTTATAGTTTGATTTTTGCTGTTTTTGCCACAGCACCGAATACAACAGAAACGCATTATCTAAGTATATAAAATGTTTTTCAGAATAAACGGAGATATACACGAAGGT
The DNA here is from genome assembly GCA_907165235.1 of Zeuzera pyrina. Lineage (NCBI taxonomy): Eukaryota > Metazoa > Arthropoda > Insecta > Lepidoptera > Cossidae > Zeuzera > Zeuzera pyrina. The sequence goes on from OU015641.1 coordinate 13,251,545, forward strand.
CCAGGATTCGTTAAAAAAATTTGGTGTATTGCAAATATTCGACATCCTATCCGGGCGAAACCGGGGCTAGTAATATTACAAATACAAAAGTGCCTCTGTCTGTCTTTTTATACAAGCAAAACACTGGATTGATTAAGATGAAATTTAGAACAGATCAATTAGCGAACCACCCCGGCTTCGGACGGGTGCAATAAAAAAAATACAGCCTACGTTACTCTCTGATAATGTAGCTTTTTATAGGTAAAAGAATTTTTGAAATCGGTTCAGTAGTTTTTGAGTTTATCCATTACATTTAAACAAACAAAGTTTATCTGTTATAATATTAGTATATATAGTATAGATAATATAGATAGATTAATTCCCAGGGACGGACAAACTTGCCCGCACTATGTGAGAGTTTACCTTTACGTAGTACAGTGGCTAAAACGCAGGTCTACCACGCCGAAGTGCGCGGATTCGAATACTGTATTGTGGACAAACTTCTTTTTTGTTTTATTTTTAATATACAATCAAACCTAAACGACGCCGAGCAGATCTCGATGGCTCAGGTTTTATGAATATAAATATAAACTAAATACTGTTCGTTGGCTTCAGAATGGCTGAACTGATAATGCAAAATTAGTTAAATGTTCGTATTGGTCCGAATAAGGTACTTTAAAAGAAAAATTGGAAAATTTAGAAAGAATCAAAAGTTTTTTCTGTAGGATTTTTGTATGAACTCATGTGTGACATGTCTCACGAAAAATATAATACTCACTGAACCACAGCTGGTTTCTAATAATTCTGTTGAAATAATATCACATGGAATGAAAAATTAATTTTGTATTAATAAATCTTACTTTACAGGTAATGAAAAAAGCTATCGAATCTGGTGAAGTGAAGAAAAAGAAGCGAGTGAGCAAAAATGCGGCATTATTAAACCTGGGAAAGATTTTTAAAAAGAAATGATATTAATTGTATATTATTACCGTTAAAAGAATTGTCAAAATTAGCAAACAAACGGAAAAAACTTATTTGAATAAAATGTAATTTTTTATCGTATTTTTTTATTATCTTTTAAATATATTCTACTTTTATGAATAATTTACGTTATGTTTTCCCATCTGGCATTCTTAGTTCCATTGATTATCCATTGATTATCCATTCCATGACAGTGATGAAATTCATTTTTTGTGTATTCAGTAAGTAAATCCCTGGATTTTTTGGCGGGAACGATAGATGTGAGGTTGTCATTTTATTTAGATTTTCTATTTTTTACATTTTTGGAAGTTTTAAAGCACAGAAATGATAGTATATTGTGTTTTAAAGTTCTGTATAAGTGAAAAAAATGAAGTAGATCTAAATAAACATGCGGAGTTGAAGTTCTCGCGCTCTTCCAAGTTCTTTATAACTTCAGTAAACGCTACTATCACTTTACTGGAGGAGTTTTACGATAAGAAACAACTGATTTACTTGTGATTCTACTTATTAATACGTGACATTGGCAAATGCGCTAATCTGTGCGCCAAGCCATAAAGAAAAAAAAATCTTGATGAAATTAATTTTTAGAGATCCAAAAGATCTCAGTAAAAACACACTAATTTATATGTATATTTAATGCACTATAAAACTTACTAATCACTCATTAAAACATTACGTATAAAACTCACTGAATAATTCATTGCATACTTAATGACTCACTGAACACTAATTTTGGCCATATTCTAACAACGATGGTGCGTGGATACAGCTAAAGATATACTAACACTGATTGCACTAGACTACTTCTATTGAACAGCACATGGCGGAGGATATAATTAAATTATTTCTGACTACCTCCATTCAAATAAACTGTATACTATCGCTTGTTGCTACTTGATAACTACTACATAAAGACTAACGCCAGATTCTTTTATAAAACCTAATAGGCAAAGTATTTTGACCCCACTTTTGCTATCAAAATGTCACAAAAATGTCATAAATGACTAATTGACGTGATTAGAATGCAGTGAAGCTAACATCAGTAATTAATTTTTTTCTATTAACTTCATGTAAAACTACATTTCCCGAAAATGTATGTATTGTATTAAAGATAAGGCCAATGTTACCATTTTGATTTTTATGCAAAACGGGATGTCATAATAGGCTAGATGTTATTTCTTAATGACCTAGCTGAAAGATAGATTTAATAAATATAAACAAAGCTGAAAAAATATTAAAAATACAACGGAATACAAAGTTATTATATTTTAAAGTTTAGTAGTGGGAAGAGAGGGGATAAGTACAGTTTGTCATTCCTAGCGCTGTGAATGTCATTGCGACTTTATGACGTCACAGCTATGTAACGCTATCTCTCTCTAGCTCATTTTCAATCTGTTTTCACTACAGAAGTTTAAAACCCAATAACTCAGCTTCCGTCAATTAAAGTCAATTACTTTTTCTCAATCGTATTCAGTGTTTAAATAAAATATACCACATTTAAAAGCTGTCATCTAGATACACAGTAAAATTAATAGTGGCACAATAAAAAAGAACATTTTATTTTCTCAAGCAGTTTTATTTATCAAAATAGAATTGCTGTAAAAAGTAATAAATCAAAAAGTAAATGTTGTACCTAACTTTTTGATGCCTATATTTGTTTTAACGTAGCTAAAAATATGAGGAACGTATTCTATTTAGAAATAATCTTAAATCACAATGAAAACGGGACGATTCTGCGTCCCTAAGTTTTCTTCGGGGACACTGCGACAGAGTATCGATAAAAGGGACTGTCTCGTTAAAAACGGGACGTATTATGGTCATGTTAGGTAAGGGGTCAAGTTGAGTTAGTACCTAATTTGTCCCCTGCTCTTATACGTCTCTTTTATCTTAGGCTATAACGAAATAATTAATATATAATATAATACATACGTATAAGTCACAAGCAATTCAAATGGCAAACCGAATTGAATTGCACTATTGTGCGAATGGACCTGGCGATGATGTTTGGCGGTTATACTGTTAGTAAGGTGATGATGGTCGCTGGGTATATCTTCTATTTGTGTGGAGACGTCCAAAGATCGCCTCTTTATGACGTTCTTGTAGTAAATAGCAGATTTTCTTGGTGTTCGTCGACGATGGGGGTCCGTAAAGTTCACTTCGTAGAGACCAAATTTTGTTCTGTAATTAAGTATTGTAGTCGTCTTTATATGCATATGTTATAAGTATAACCTAATGTACAATCTCAAGATCGGACAAATTATTATGTATCTAGAAATGTGAAACTTCCATAATTTCTTTACACTTCATAAATTCATGATACTCTTCTGGTCAAAGGCCACATAGAATAGATATAATACAAAATATCGGGACATTTTTCTAATTCAACATTTATTAACCAGAAAGCTGAAATCACTAAATACTTGAATTTTAAAATCAAGGTTAACGGAAATACTTCTTTATTATACTTGTTCACATATTACTACACACACAAACACACACACACACACATATTCACAGTTCGCACGAATACATACTAGTGATGTGCCGGATCGTTAAAAACGTGTATCCGCGGATACGGATCCGAATACGGATATTTGGTATCAAGATACGCGGATCGGGTACGGATCTGAATTTTCTTAGTCGATCGGTGTCGGTGCGCGTGACTTATTTGAAACGATAGTTGACGCCACTTGACACTTTGCGTGACAGGACATGTTCCGACTTATAATTTAATCTATGTATTGAATTATTTAAAATTAATTAATCTATGTATATATACATATATATATATATATATATATATACATATATATATATATATATAAATTAATCTATGTATTGAATTATTTAAATTAATTAGGTAAAAGATCCGCCAAAAAAGTAACGGATACGGATCCGCATATTTCTTCTCCCTCGGATATCCGGGGATACGGATACGGATATCCGGCATATCACTAATACATACACACGTACTCATTCCCACAGGAACACATCTACACACACTCTCTAACACATGTAAACAGCGCTGGTGACGAGGACTATCGTCCGGGGAGGACAATGTTCGCGAAACGTCGAAAAAATGCTTCATTCGTTGTGACTTTTGGTCTGAGATATATTTCTGTTTATTATATTTACTTACACATATCCGTCCATCCATTCGAAATTATCCATGAGTGTCCATACTGTATAGCCATTTACATTTACGCCATCTTCATGTAATGCCAGTAGAACCTAAAACAAAAACTTTTCATCACGGACTCTCAACAATGTTTAAAGGCCTATCCTGTAACCTCACATAATGGAATAGACGAGTAAAAAAAATCCAGTAAGGGAGGCACTCAAAAAAATTTTTTTTCAAAATTTTGTAGGCGATAGGCGTGATTAAGATGGACAGACAGACGAAATTGTCGAAATTATATGGTTTCCTCGTTTTACTACTGAACCCTAATAAAAACTGTGATCTTCTAGTTATTATTTCAAACGGGTATATCGTTTTTTGAAAATTACGTTATAACTAACCTGTTCCAAATAGTCTCTGTGGTACAATATTCTGTCGTCATCGTTTAAATTATACCCTTTAGATGCGAATCCACTCTCTGTAATAAGGATATTTATATTGCCATACTGGTTTTTTAGCCAATTCAATGATTTGCGCATGCCTTCGGGATAAGTCTAAAAATTAAAAAAAATGTATTATTTGGGAGCAATAGTTTGATTACAATTGGTCAAATACGAAATTAATTTACGTACAGAGGGTTCTGTACGATACTTAATTAGTAATACATTAGTAAAATTAGTTTCAGGAGGTCAATAAAACCTAGAACTTTCCTTATAATGGGGTTTGAAGATTAGTGGCCTATGGTCCGGCAGCCATTTTGAATTTTTACAAAATTGATGTCTCAGTCTGAAACCTAATTATATCGATAGAGAATACCTAGGTGATCAACAAATATAATTGGTCATTTAGTCGTGAAATTGCCGGTTACAAAGATTTTTATGATACACCCATAATCTATTATATTACAGTTATCTTTTTCAATTTTGTTTTCAATTAGTAACTACTTTTAAGCTCACGAATATACGGGTGGGACGACAGTGTTATTGTAAAAATGAAGAAAGGAATGCTTAGATAGTTCGGGCACTTAGAAAGGATGAGTGATAAAAGACTGACGAAGAAAATCTACAGAGCGAAAGTGAGAGGTAAAAGAAGCCAAGAAAGACCAAGGTTGACTAATGAAGATCAAATAGCCAGAGTTTTAGCAGACAGAAATGTCAAAAGCACTCGCATACCTAGGCGAAAATATATGAGGAGAATGAGATTTGAGGAAGCGAAAGAGGTATGTAAGGACCGCGACGCTTAGCGCTCCGTCCTCTCTGACTACTCCGTTGGGGATACAGCGTGAAGATATGTATGTATGTATGTGTGTGTATATTCGTATAGAATGTAGAAACACAGACCAATGAAAATAAAACCCTTTAATGTGAAATCGCGAAATTCGTGCTATGGCTCTTATAAAAACGCCAATGACGCGTTGTGGCTATCATATAAAGACCATATAACGAAATTTGTGTCGTGGCTATCATGCTATATGACCAAACGTATTGAGGCAATGAAGAAAAGCCATGATTCGTTCTGACGACGCACGTGCAGCTTCAAGAAGTGTTTCCGGCGAAGCGCCAGAACAGTATCGGCTCTATAAGAACACACTCTTTGGGTAGGTTAGGTTAGTATGTTGACCACCAAGCGCGATCCGAGCGAGCAAAGCGAGCGTGCAGCGGTAGCGGCCGGCGAAGCGCCAGAACAGAATTAGCTCTATAAAAAGACTCTTTTTGGGTAAGTTAGAATAAAATAATTGACATAAAATTTTCAGTCTGGTACTATTACATTCCAAAAAAATATTTCCCAAGGATATCTACCAAAAAGTTTCGAGACAAGTAGGACCCATAACGCAAATCACTGTGCGTCATATTCTATCATGGTTCCACATGCATCATGACTTTTTTCATTGCCACAATGCGTTGTGGTCGTATAGCATTATAGCCGCGACATAAATTGCATTATGTGGTATTCTAGTCCTGTGATTGCAACAACGCGTCATGTTAATAAGAGTCATAACACGAATTTTGCGATGTGGATGTCACATAGCGACCACAACGCTTTGTGAGCTGTTTTTTCGTTCAATAGGCGTTTTCGGTGTTTAAGCATACCATGTATAGAAGTTAAAAGTAGCCCTTTCATATAACACTACCACATGATCTGTAAACCACACTTTAATATTAACTCCCACACCATCTGGCTTCATATGCAATAAAAAACACTTGACAATAAAGTGAGAAAGCATTAAAACAATTCCTTTAAAGTTGATTAGTAATGGATGAAATAAGACACTGTGGACAGACGGACGGACGCTGCTAAAAGTTTTAAAAATAGTGTCTCGTGGTACCACAATTCGTGCTTTTTTGACAAGAGCTCTTATGTCCTAACTAAGATTATATCAGTGTCGACCACTATTTGTGAGAAAATCTTTACCTCTAAATATAAAGATGTTGTCAGTTTTGCTGCAGGATTACGTTCTATTATAAGGCCCAAATCCTTTGAACCGGTTAATGGAAATAAACCAGTTTCCCCTGGTTGTGCTTTACGTATCATTTTCCCTGTATACTGGTTAAGTGCGTAAAAATCGTACGTGCCTGTAAATGTAGATATTTACTGATAATAACTGATAGTATATATAATAGATAGTAACTGTGCCCATACTATTATTTCATCAATAATCGCCAAAACAAAAGGTTTCCTCACTAGTTTTCACTCCGTTTTTAATATAATTTGTTTGGCAGTTTAAATACGTTTCTCGTAGAGAGAAACTTAACGTTTTAACAATAAATATTGTAAATTATATTCTGTTATACGGATGGAAAAATACGAAAGATCTGATACGCTAACTACCGGTTTTTATCAAACGAATCTTTGGATTTTTTATCCCAGACACAGTCACATCTAATGTTTATTTCTGGACACTACAGAAAGGATCTCGTGGATCTTCTGACACGACGTCACAATGGACATAGATCGATCATATTTTGCGTCGCTAGCTAAGCCATATTTCTAGACATGCGTTGGAATTGTATCTACAGGGAAGAAAAAAAGGTGGTCGTCCCAACAAATCTGGCAAAGCATCATCTTTGCTAAAGTAGAAAGACTAAGGCTCATCTGGAGCGAAAGTGTACCGGTTCGAATAGAAAACGTTGGCTTCAACTGAGGGATGTAGGATAGCAGAAAAGGAAGACTGGCCATACTGTATCCATGCAGGTTCACTTTGTCAGAAATTATCTGTTCATATTATGTGATTTATTCATGTGATCATCGTCGGTGGCGCCCATCCATTTCTTGGCAGCCGCGGCATATTTAGATTTCAGTTTGAACAAAAAATATTTAGTCAGAGCGAGTTCGATTTGCGTCCATAGCCTTAAATTTTAGGGTCAGTAATTACAAAGAAATGGCACAAAATGGTCGAGTCGAATACAATTATTAAACCCTTTATTTCTCACATAAATTACAGTTAAAAGTTGCAGAAAAGTATGGAGATTATACTTGTAATCCATTATCAACTGTGACAGACAAATTACAAATGGACTCGTAAGTAATTGTATATCTAAAGATGTTATGTGTTTATAAGTTCCGTAAGCAGTAGCTTATCTGAAAATCAATACTTCGGCTTCGTTTTGATGCATTAGCTGTTTTTTTTTAAATCATATAAGTACTTATATAAGTACTACATATCTTAAAAAACAGTGTGTAAAAATATCACTACCTACCTTTTATTAATTCTATTTCTGCTTTTGTAAGTGGCGGTAGTCTTGACCGGATATACCCTTGCTTTCTGCTGTTCTCTGCTATTATTTTTTCAATTGATTTCGGCCAGCCACCTTCTTTGGAGTATATCGGGTGCGAGTAACGGCCGACCTATTTCAAAAACCGTATTGAAGATTGGTCAAAAATTGAAAAAAGACACCTGTGATTAATCAATTCCATTAACAAGAAAGGAACAAAAGTCATGAGCGCCTGGCACATGGAGCACCTAAGTTCAGTGGAAAGCTCTCAATATTATAGTCTAGAGTGGTGCCGAGCCAAGTCAAAACAACCCGGAACTAATCAATAACAGCAAAAGCTAGTCTCACTTTATAGCTACAGTCTTTAGCGGCATTCTTCTCTTTTACCGCTGGTGCCGACACTCAGTATTATCTGTGTATTTGATCCATTTGTAGAATACAGAACGTTCTAGCATGCTATATCTAGCCTTTAATTTAATAGATTTAATTTTCGCCAGAGAGTACTGTTGTAACTTAATAGGTTGTTTGCGACCTACATTAGACATTATAGCATGCCATATCTATATCTTTATAAGACATAACGTATTTTTGCGAACGAGCGCTCTTTTTTATTCGCTTTAGTATTTCACGAGCTATACATATAAATGTAGAATATGCCATATTTATTAAACTATAGTTCTTACGGCAAATTTTCGTGAGGAATCACCCTTTTTACCTAGGCTGTTCACGGTCTACTTCAACTTATAGGTTAAAGGTCATAGATCAGCACCATCTCGTCGCTCGGCGTCCACAGGTGGACGCCGCATTGTCAACTGGTGAACGTTGCGTCGTCAACGAGTGGATATCGTGTGGTTCGTGAATAGATGAGTAGTCTGTCAATTATTTGTTCATTTTGAAAGCAAAACAACACGACCGACACGTTCGAAAGACTGGCTGGGAATGAAGGGGAGCGGTGTGCCGCTGATGCATAATCCTCACGTGTGAACAGCTCGTTGATTGCGGGTGGACACAGACTGGTTCACTCGTCGTCATCGCATGGACAGCTTGCGAGTGAGGTGGTCCGCCGACGTTGCGGAGTTAATAAGTGAGCGCGTGTCCATAGTAAAGAATATTAACCGCACGAGGCGAAGCAGTGCTGGCCTGGTGCCGGGTGGCTCTAATGACCGATAACCTTAAGGCTAGATATGAAAGAGATGCGAGTGACTGTTCTTTTGACGTAGGTTATTCGCGGACTTTACAAGGTTATAACTAGTACTTACACTATTTTGCAATGCCAACTCCGTTACGTAAGAATCCTCTTCAGTTGCAGGGTCATACCATATCAAATTGTTTACTATAGATACTTGTCCTGTAGAGAAGTGTCTTTAGTTAAAAACGTAACGTCATATGGAGTCACACTAATTTTGAAATTACTCAATTAACGGAAAAGCAATTTAAACTTGTTATTAAACGCACATTGATTGGAAATGCATACTACAAAGCTTAGAGATTTCATTGAAGAAAAAACAATAGTCTGGAAATAATCTTCTCTGCACACGCATTTACTGGCTTTATGAATATTGTATTTTAAATAACTATTGTAGAATGATGTTGAAAAAATGACACCTGACTGACTTACTTGTCGGTTCTTCTTAGTGTTCAGGTTTTATTTTCGAACCGAACTAAAATAGGTAGATCTGACGTTCAAAAATTTCTTGCAATTGGGTTTACTTGAATAAATTGATTTCACTTTGACTTTGACTTCGAATTTCTATTCTTAATGAGAATGGGAGGCGACTGCGTGCGAATCTGTGTGCCTCTTTTTGTTTGATGTGACTCCGTGTTACACATTGGTGCAGCAAAGTTCTACCTTCACGCTATATTTAGCTATAAAGCTTACAGTTGACAAAGTGGAACTATATAGTGACAGCAGTTACGTTTCTAACTCATAGCCTGTACAGACGACAGATCATTCAGGCGCAACAAACCTTTGTGGCCATGATTATATTTCTGAGAGGTAGTAGCGTGTAAGTGAGTAAGGTTTGAGTGACGTATAAATGCTGTGTTAGAAACACGGACCAACAAACACAATGGACGGAGTCATAAATATTTGCCGCTCCTACCACCGTGTGTCAAACAAATTTTCCTGCCTCTTTCTATCTTATTGAAGTTAACCACGAGTGAAACAGTTAGCTATAGTAAACATGGCAACCTCGTACTGTCAATGTATTTCGTGTCAGCTTATGAGTCGGTTATGAAATATTTATTTGCAAAATACTTGTAAATCTTAGTGTTCTGGCTACTAGTATATGTCATGTTCAGTTGTGTACTGTTCTACTGTGACTTTCCCAAGCCATGAAAATTAGTAAATTTAGAATATTATTGTAATTTTTCTTATTTACGTTATGCTCCATTTCACAGAGCAGCGAGTGGTATTTATTTTGTTTAGAAACTTATATATTTACTATCATTTAAATTCGGAATGCCAAACCTCGTCGGGCGCGATTTATGCTTTTAGAGCGAATGCTCCGCCCATCATTACTCGGTTCGAGGTCAGAAATTTATGATTGGTTTTTTAATGTTTGTAAATATAGTATTTTTTATGTTGTCCACATTATATTATTATTGTAATGAAGTCTGAAGATAATGCCGCAATGTGATTGGTTTTGATGTAATATATGTTAAGTTCTTCAGTTAAGTAATTAATTATATTCTGTTAAATATTGCTAATGACGATATCGCATTGTGATTGAGTTTTGGCATGTTAGCCGCGTACACTCGCTTTCTATGAAGATATTCTACTGTTGTGCGTGTTTGTGCAACAGCGTTAAACATATAACACATCTCTTTTCCACAGGGGTTCAAAAATAGGTATTAAATACGCACATACCATTGTATTTTGGTCTGAATTCTTTGTCATAAATTCTCCAAGCCTTAGCGTGGGCTAATAGCATGTTCTTGCCGCATATGTAAGCGGCGATCTCTGGGTCTTTCACACCCGGAGCCACGATCCCAGTTTCGTACGCAAAGTCACAAACGATCAACGGTTCGTTTATAGTTAACCATGTTTGAACCCGGTCGCCGTAATGGGTATAAAGTACCCTTGCGTAATCCGCAAACCAATCCGCTATTAGAGGGTTAGTCCAGCCACCTGCGAAAGTAATAAACGTGTTAGAATTACATAAAAATATTTTTATTAGAATTAGAAGATAACCTGAAAGCAGATACTACTTTCATGGAACATTAATTGAACTCTGTTCAACTATTTTTAATATTTGTTACATCCCTATTAATATTATAAAGCGAAAGTCTGTCTGTATGTTTCATACGTTTTCACGGCTAAACTGCTGAACCGATTTCAATGAAATTTGGCATGTAGATAGTTTCACACTAGGGAACGGACATAGATTACTAATTTTCTCAAAAATGTACCCCTAAGGGGTGAAAAGTGGGACGAAACTTTGTATAGGAAATACTAAACCGCTGAATGATTATGATGTTTAGTACAGTGATCGATTTTTTAATCAAATAAACAAAGGCTACTTTAAATAAAAAAGCCTTAAGGGGGTGATAAGGAAATACTACGTTTGTCGTGTTTTCAATTGTTAGGTAAGTACCTAACACAAGAGTGTTTAAGTTTTGAGCACGTTATGTTGTTGATAATGATAAGTCAATGTTGTATAAATATAAATATTATTAAAATATTGGGTCCTTACATGTGAAATTGGCGTTTTGAACGGGAGGAATATAAAGTCAATTTTATTTTTGTAAAATATATTTAATTAATCAAAGTATGCACCGTTGTTATCTATGCACTTTTGCCATCTCATAGGTAGTTCATTGATCCCTTTACTAAAAAAACCATGGGGGCGAGAATCAATGAACTTTTTGAAGGCGGTTTGGACTGCCGCATCGGAGTTGAATTTTTTTCCTTATAAGAAGTTGTCCAAATTCCGGAAAAAATGGTAATCTGTTGGAGCAAGGTCCGGGGAGTACGGTGGATGTCGCAGACATTCCAATTGTAGCTCATCTAACTTAGTGGTTGTTTGTTGTGTAGTGTGTGGTCTTGCGTTGTCGTGAAGCAGCAGTGGCCTAGAGCGATTGACCAATCTCGGTTGTTGAGCAGTAGTTCTTCCTTCATGGTTTGCAGTTGCTGACAATAGATATCTACCGTAATCATTTCGCCAGATTTCAGAAAGCTGTAGTGAACGACACCGGCGCTAGTCCACCAAACACTCACAAGTAACTTTTTCTGAGTCAATTTTCGTTTAGGGCAGGATTTGGCTGGGTCTCCAGGGTTCAGCCATTGCGACGAGCGCTTACGATTATCGTACAGTATCCACTTTTCATCACAAGTAATGATTCGATTTAACATCCCTTCATTATTGTGTCGGTTGAGCAAAGTAACACAGCAGTCGACGCGTGTTCGCAAGTTCGATTCACTCAATTCATGAGGTACCCATCGTTCAAGTTTTTTTACTTTCCCGATTTGCTTCAAGTGGATTAATACAGTTTTATCACTTACCCCGAAGCCTGCAGCTATCTCTGAAGTGCTTTGTGATGGATCCGCTTCCACAATAGCCTTTAATTCTTCATTTTCGACTTTGGTTTCCGGCCGTCCACGGGGTTGGTTCTGAAGGTCGAAATTTCCAGAACGAAAACGTTGAAACCAAAAACGTACCGTGCTTTCTTTTGCGACACCAGCGGCGTACACATCATTAATCCTTCGAGCTGTTTCTGCAGCACTGGTGCCACGGTAGAACTCGTTCTCGTAAATATACCGATATTTCATGTTTTCCATTGTGCGGTAATAAGCGACGCCAAAGAAAAAAATAATGAGGAAAAAAACAAATGAATGACTGTTTTCAAAACTCAAATGTACCAGCTAAATGAATTTTTAAATTTGAATTTGGAATTCTTAACCAAAGAGGAGATATTTCAGATCAAAGTGGTCAGTACGACAAAACGCTAATTTCATATGTAAGGACCCAATATTAATTATTAATGTTTGATTTCATAATTATTTATTATTTACGTGTTGTCCCAACCAAGAATTATCACTTATTATGTATTATTAAGAGTTTTGAGGCTTGATATAATTAACTTGATTTCAAAAAAAGGAGGAGGCTCTCGATTCGGTTGTTTTTTTTTTGTTTTTTTTTATGTTTGTTATCTCAGAACTCCACGGAGTTCACGATCACGATTTATGAACCGATTTGAAAAATTCTTTTTTTTAAAGGTTACAGTTTCGGATTGTACCAGATTGAACCCATTTAAATTTCACTGGTATTGGAGCTTGAGTTTCGAAGATCCAAATAACATGAACTGGTTATAACCTTTATTTATTTATATTGATGATTCTCTTGTATGTCATTGCGCTCTAGAAGTAGAAAAGAAGCTAATTGTAGACTTGCCTTTGATATTTATTTAGACCAAGGTCACTCAAACAATGGAAATAAAAAAAAGTTAATAAAAAAATTAAACCAACTTAAAAAAACACTGAAAAGTACGAAATAACTATCCATCACTTCAGTAACGGTCAAATTTAATTATATGGGTATATTTGTATCGTATTTATAAAGTTATTTTTGTACTTAAGTTTTGATTAGTGAAGGATAATTATTTCATACTTTTCATTGTTATTTTTTTAAGTCGTTTCAATTTTTTTATTATATTTTTTTGTTAACATATTTCAGAAATGTTCCTGTTGATATTTTATTTTTGATTATTTCAGTTAATTCATATGGTTCCACTTCGAAAATTGCTGCCACTGTCTCGTGATTGATGTAGTGGTTGCTTTAGAACTAAAGGACAATGTAATCACATACTATTATACCCATTTAAATTACATGTGTGTGTGTGTGATGGAATCTTAGGAAGATTTAATCGTAGATCATAGTCCTAGGATTTCACACAAACAGGTATATTTCAGGATCAGAAAGTATCGGGAGATCTCTATAGTTTACAGCAGGATTTTTCAAACTTTTTCATGACGCGATCCCTATAACATGGAAATAGTGGATTGTATAACAAGGGAGTAAAATAGTATTTTTGGCGAGTTGCTATTTTGAGTCGAGAGCGGAGTGAAGGATTCAGATGAATCCTGAGCGCAGTGAATTAATTATACTACCGAGTGATACCGAGTGATAAATGAGAGACGTTATTCGATATGTTAAAGTACAAAGAAATTTTGTATTTTAAAATTTCTAATTTATCTTTTTTCTGGGGCGCGGCTACCACCGCCCAGGTAAATGTCAGCCAGTAACATTTTTCATACAATATTTGCATTTAACCTCTCGTGTTCCTTTATTCAAATTTGTTTCTGCCCTCTGTGAGTCTGTAAGGGAGACTTTTTGGCGGGAACGGAAGAAGTGAGTGAGTCATTTTATTTAGATTTTCTATTTTTTACATTTTAAGAGTTTTAAAGTACAAAAGTGATAGTATATTGTGTTTTAAAGTTCCGTCTAAGTGAAAATAATAGAGTAGGTCTAAATAAACATGTGTAGCTGAAGTTCTCGCGCTCTTCCAAGAAGTCCTTTATAACTTCAGTAAAGATTACTGTCACTTTACTGGAATAGTTTTACAGAGTTTAAAGATAGTTTAGATTCTACTTATTAAAATACAATACGTGACATTGGCAAATGCGCTAATCTGTGCGCCATGCCATGAAGAAAGAAAGAATGTCTGTAAGGGAAAAGACCTATTTTGGTCGCACTTATTGAGGAACCGATCATCATTTTTCGAATAAATGGAATGAAAAATATTTTGCGACGCCCTACTCTCCGCTGCTTCTAACTTGCACTTTTTATATTACAAATGTATAATTCGTACATCATTTTAAATTTAAACTATTTTCTCTAAACACATTTGAACATCGACTACGTCGCTAAACGTCTCATCAATTGCGATAATAGTATCTAATGAATTGTGTTATTTCGAGAAATACCAAATTACACTGAGGTGCAAGAATTTTTTATAGTTTGAAACCGTGTCCATATCCATAATCTTTATAGTTTGAAACTATGTCCTGGGTGGAGTTCTGTTGGATTTACGAGATCAAAGAGCCTTATAAATTCACTAAGTTTATCATAAGCTCGAACGCTTGGATAATGATACTAATTTTTTATGCTTTTACTTTTATTAAGGCAATACCTGTTGCTCGCGACTTCGTCCGCTTGGAATGTAACCGTATAATATACTGCTTATATCCACCCTGAAGCTCCATTCCAAATGTTGGTGAAAAAATTTTTGAAACGGAGCGAGCGAGTTTCAGGGATTACCTTCTACATCGAAACTTACAAGCTTTAGATTGGTCATTTAACATCAGCTTATTAACTATATAACTCAAAAATAATGTTTTTCTTAATTACACATTTTTTTAGCAACAAAGATTTAACCATTGTCTTATGATTTATTATTAAGTATTTCGGGATCAGAAAATGTTAAAACGTCATATTTTTATACGATTCAGTTTGATTTTATTTGTAATTTATTAATCAGTTTATCTACTTACCGAGATCTTGTAATTTTTGCGGTAGTTCCCAGTGGAACATAGTCACCACAGGCTGAATCCCGTATTTCAACAATTCATTTATAAGTTCGTTATAATATCTCAAACCATCCTTGCTGATGCGATCTGTAAAACCGTGCGGTAGCACTCGTGCCCATGATATTGAAAACCTGGTAATGATTTATGATTATTTGGATCAGTAATAAAAAAACGTCTTATGAAAGATGATAATAATACTTTAATTAACACACGAAGCATACCATTCTTTTCATAAGCAGAATTTATCTATACATTTGTATATAAGCTGTAGGTAATTTTTTGTATGTAAATCCAATCAATAATTCAATAAACGTGACATTCCACATGCAAAGATTATTTAGGTATTATTATTTTGGTAGTTTTTTGTTTTGGAGATATTTGATGTGTTGTTTTTTGCTTATTCTCGATTTTGAACTCGATAAGTAATTGCGATTTTATATGAACAAATTAAAAGTGATTTTTACATTTTAAATATCTGGAAAAAATATAAGTAACTTTTTTCTTACTTTATTTTTGCAGAAATTTTCTCTAAGTATAGTTTACGAGAATATGTGTTTAAAATCTTGAAGCCTGATTGCAAAAAAACCTTTGTAATAAAAAGAATCATTAAGTATTATAGAAATTGTTCAATGGGCGTATTGATTGCAGTATTTTTGAAGGAAAGAAGCCCAAATAATAATTAATCGTAACTAACTCTAAAGAGAATGTAAAATTACTACGTGCTATGTGACTTTCAATGACAACACAGTTTTTTTCACTGAATTTAAACGAGCTGTTTCTTGAAAGATTTCGATTATCTGTTTACTATTTAAAAAAACTGCGAACTACATAGGTATTATATTAGAAGGTTGATATATCGACTATTAGGTATCAGCTCAGGGGGGTTATTCACAAACGTCGGAAACTTTCCGTGGCAGAAAGGCCGATCGTCGAAAAGCATAAACTTAATCTGACGGCTTGGATTTGTGAATACGACTATATATAATATGATATACATATAATATAAATATAATACGATTTCGGATTCGTGAATCGCGTATAGACAAAATCATCGAAAATGTTTCTGTCGGGAACGGAAAGTTGAGTTTCCGACGTTTGTGAATAGGAGTCCGAGCCAGATAATGCATGATTCACGTTACACTGTGTCGGGGCCGGGCCACGTCACGGGCGGGGTACGGTGAAACATCTATAACATTATTTTGTATGAAGTAACTCATGGTCGAGCGGGGCGAGTCCGTGCCACGGTCGGGGCACGGCATCTGTGGGATTTTGTCTCGCCTCCGACTCCTAGTTTTATCTCTCAAGCTATAAATGGAAAGTAATCTATATCTAGATATATATAATGACAGTTTTTTTGTTTGACCGCGATAAACTTGAAAACTACTGGACCGATCAGCATGGGACCATGACCATTCAACGCGGAATTAGTTGTAGATGGTTATAGGCTACTTACTTTTTGAACTCCATATACCCTTCACCATTTTTCAAACAAAAATGTACTATTACGTACACAATTTTCACTTACGCCTAGCGAAGCGGGTGGGAAACGGCTTGTAAAAATATAAATAAAAAAGAAAATAGAAATAGAAAATAGGCAGATGAATGACAACACTCAGTATACTATACGCGGACACGGGCGTGCAATAATTACTTATAAACAGCCCGGTGTAACATGAATTAAGGGCCCGGCCGGCGCGCGCCGCACGGTGGAACCGACACGGCACGGGCAGGGCCTGGCCCCGACACGGTGTAACGTGAGTCATACTTAAGGATAGGGTGTTTCCCATCTGTCGTAAGAGGCTAAGAGGTGACTAACTAACTTCGGGGTCGTGGCCAATAGGAACGGGGATTCCGCGAGGCTATTATCTAAAAATTGGAGACAGCGACAGCCACACGATCACTTCGCGACCGGTGACTAATTGTAATAAAAAGTTAATATCGCGTATGACGATTACATGTCTATTGCGCCATTACCTTAAAATGCACTTTTCGCGGTAAATTTAGTGCCACTATACAAATTACATTAGACATAGATATACATTTTATTTAGCATGTCCACACACAATACAAAAAAAACATATACAAGCAAAGCAAGCAATATGTAGTGTGTAGTGATATGATGCTAAAATGGACACCGATTCAGCACGCGCTACAGCACAACTGCTACAGCGCTGATTTTCAGCGGCAACCAATATTGGTGGAGTACGTCGGTCTAACAGTTGATCGTAGCAATTAAATTGATAAATAATATGTAATAAATATAAGGAAATTATTCATCATTATACAAATTCTCGTTTTGACAGCAGATATTGCGCGATATTTGGCTGTCGCATGCTCACTGCAAGTTACGTAATAAGCGTGCCGGTTGTCGATCCATGCGAGAAGGACGACAGCGAGTGTGGCTCGCGCTTCGTGACATTCGAGGGTATAGGAGTGGCTCTGGTGCGTTCCGTCGGGGATCCCAGAGCCTCTCAACAACATGCAGAGGACAACTACCGCAGGAGCTTTGGTGGGTAAGGCTCCACATAACTTAGTCTCTTCCCCAGAGGGTTGGGTATTTGTGTGCTGATTTCTAATGCATAATCAGAAAAAAAGGTATGTTTGTATGAGGAATGTCACAGATATCCACTCTAATTGATTGATTGGATTGAATCGATGATGCACTTATCCACCTATTCAATCGATCATTCAAGAAATATTCATATCAAAGTATTAAGTATACACATTAAGTACCGGGAAAAGATCAATAATACACGAAATGTTAGTTATTCATCCAAATTTATGTTATCACCTTCAAAGTAAGCTCCTTCAGAAACGATACACTTACGCCAACGAATAATCCAATCATCAAAACATTTTTTAAACGCTTTTTCCGGAATTGAGTCCAGTGCTCGCCGCGAATTCTCCTTTATGTCTTCTACCGAATGAAAACGGGTGCCACGAAGTGGTAATTTGAGTTTAGGAAAAAGAAAGAAGTCGGCTGGAGCCATATCTGGTGAATAAGGTGGTTGCTCGATGGTATTTGTTGAGTTTTTGGTCAAAAATTCGTTCACAATGATGGCCTTGTGCGAAGGCGCATTATCGTGGTGCAAAATCCAAGAATTTTCTTTCCACAAATCTGGCCTTTTTTGTCGAATTTGCTCTCTTAAACGCCTCATAACGCCCAAATAATATTCTTTATTTACCGTTTGACCTTCCGGCAAGAACTCCGAATGCACAACACCGCGATAACAGTCAACATGACTTTGACTTTTGAGCGATTTTGGCGTGGTTTTTTCGCTTTCGGTTCAGTTGGAAGGCGCCACTCAGAAGCTTGTTGACTAGTTTGCATGTCAAACTCGTAAACTCACGTCTCGTCACCAGTAACAATGCGTTTCATGAATGTTGCATCGGAATTGACTCGTTCTAGCATGTCTTCAGCGACTCTTATTATTGGTTTTTAGAGAAAATTCAGGTCTTTTGGGACTAGCCGAGCGGCAACATGTTTCATACAAAAGTGATTATTTAAAATGATACGGATCGACTCGTGAGACACAGAAAGTTCGGCGGCTATCTCTCTCAAACTTGAATGAGGATTTTCAGTCACTATTTCCTTCACTTTTGCGATGTTAACTTCAGTTGCAGACGTTGATGGCCTACCAGAGCGAGGCAAATCTTCCACCACATCTCGACCGCTTTTGAACGCTTTGTACCACTCAGAAGCACGTGTTCTTAAAAAAGTCGATTCACCGTAAGCCTTTTGTAACATTTTCAGTGACTCCGAACACGAAATTCCAATGGCGATGCAAAATTTAAGACAAACGCTTTGTTCGATGTTTTTGTCCATTATGAAATTCGCAATATACACTAGAATGATATAACTAAAAACAGCACTGTATTTAATCTAAATAATAGATGCAACTCAAACTCCGCGCCAAAATGGAAAACAGTTGCGCCAATCTAACAACAACAAAAAAAAAAAACAAAAAATTGAATTTGGAACCATAAACAAATCATCCATTCCCGATACTTTCTTGACTGAATGTATACTGGGG
This sequence comes from Zeuzera pyrina, assembly GCA_907165235.1. Classification (NCBI taxonomy): domain Eukaryota; kingdom Metazoa; phylum Arthropoda; class Insecta; order Lepidoptera; family Cossidae; genus Zeuzera; species Zeuzera pyrina. The sequence continues at coordinate 13,270,898 of OU015641.1, forward strand.
TATAAACGAACACAGAGCTCGTTGACGCGTGACGATTTTTAATTTGTCAATGTCACCTACGAATTGAATGAATTCATTGATTATTGAGATATGTAATATCATAGTCACATACAGAATACGTTTAACCATTATTGAAGAAAACAGTACTTCTTCGAAATAAAACAGAAATAACACAATAATAAAATAAGTCAACAACGTTCTCCACAGCGTGATGACTTGTGACGACCTGTCATTCAAAAAGGGTTACAATAGTGTCTCGTTTGCTGACCCTTTCCTACTCGTGCTACTATCATAAATGATTACATTCTTATTTGCACTCTTTGTACGTCTATACGCCAATATACTAAGTGTATGGTTCATACACGTAATATACACGTATATAAATTGTAACGTTACACCACACCTATAATTTTCTGCTGCTTCTATAATTTTCTGTTAAACGTTTTTATCGCCACGATTTTACCGTCCAAATTAAAATATGTAAAGAAAATGTTTCCCTATTACTTGTCATAAAAATACGCTTTTTCAACGTCCATGGCATGACGTTATCGTGGACGGAAATTTAAAAGCATCTTCGTACAACTGCATACATTTTATTGTTACAATGGATACAAGCCGTGAGTCTAAAAAAGTGTATTGCATACAGTTTGCTTCCCTATGGTACCGTGGACGGAAAAATCATCGCGATGAAAACGTTCGATAAATTATAAAAGCGCCCATAGACATAATATGTATACCACAGATAGTCTGTCCCGTATTATGAAGTGAAGCAATAAAAATAAAATAAAATGTAGATACGGTTTTTTATAGAAATGGCCGCCGATCAAATTATCTGGTAATAAATGTGTGTCATATGCAAGGGCGGATCCGCCTTCATGTCGAGGGGGTCATATAGTCAAGATCTAGTCAGGGCAGGCTCCAATTCGATTACAACGAGATTAGAAAAATGATCACTAGTAAATCTAGACCCAACCCAGGGGGTGTCATGACCCGAATGACCCCCCATCTCCCATCCCCCGCTTGTATTCGTTCTTGGTCGTATGTACAGGTGAGTCAGGTTATCTGATTTGTCTCACTGTTGCTGCTGGAACACGCCGTCTGTTATTTATAAATTCTATGACCTTAAAGCTATCTTTCATTTTAGCATAATGAGGAAAACAAGATGTCTCGGCATTGACAAAGCATTAATATATTATGTAAACCGCATGCAAAATACGCATACGTATTCGTTCAACATAAAGGTTGCAAGTTATCACAAAATATCACTTGACTACCCTATTCTTGTTATGAACAAAGAATCCATTTAATTATTTTTCGATTTTTGTGTTCACAGAGTTACTACTAATAAATATCACAGTTCTTTGTAAATACCGCCCCTATAATAGAAAGGGATGGAAATACGCATATTTAATATTTCGTCTCCATCGGTATGCTTAATGTTTTAAGACTGTTAAGCTGTAGCTGTTTCAAAACGTAGGAACCAAACGAATCTTTGTTTATTTGTACTTTTAAGTTTTTTAACTATTTTTGAAGTTTATAAGTGAAAAATGTATATAATTTTTTTTTTAAATATGTGTGAGATAGAGACTTTTGGGCGTGATGTTATAGAATGCAGTATTTTAGGTTGTAGAGGCCGGTTTGACAAACATATGATATCAAAGCGAGAAGACTGCAGTGGACATACCTAGGATAATGCAATATCTATTAGCAGTACATCTGTGGTTGTGTTATAATTGGGTGTCATCAAAAGATCTTGTTATTTGAAAAAAGAGCGAAACATTCTTACCTATAAAAATCAACACCTAAATTTAAAATCATCTGGACATCTTTTTTCCAATGATGGTACGAATCACAGGCGATATCGGCGTTGCTCCCATCAAGAATTAGGTGCGACTTCGTGTGGACAAATCTGTCCCATAGGGTTTCTGCTTTGTCTGATTAAAAATACGATACACATACATATTTTTATAAATATTAGGATTACTGTATATCCTAAGACTAATCGATCGATCAAATAGTAATCGATTATGTTAAGGACATGAGGAATGAAATGCTAAAGACAGTTCAATCTAAGAAACCAATTTTTGTAAATTTGCTAGAAGTCGCAGTGTTGTCGGGAGCTTCTCTTAGTTAACCAATGCTCAAGACAGTTCAATTTAAGAATCAGATTTTTGTAAATTGGCTAGGAGTCTGGGTGCTATTAGGAGCTCCTCCAGTAATCGACCATGCTAATGAGAAATGAAATGCTAAAAGGCAGTTCCAATTAAGAAACTGATTTTTGTAAATTTGCTAGGTGTCGGGGTATCGTTCGAAGCTCCTCTTAGTAACCGACTACTTATGTTAAGGACACAAGGAAGGAAATGCTAAGGACGCTTCAATTTAAGAAACAGATTTTCGTAATGAATTAGGAGTCTGGGTCTAAAGGAGCTCCCAACAACACCGCGACACCTAGCAAATTTAAAAAATTCCGTTTCTTATTTAAATGTGTCCTCCGACGTCTTGCATACTCAAAATAAGGACAAAAGCGCTACTAAGGATAGTTTAATTTTTATAAATTGGCTAGGAGTTTAGGTGTTATTAAGAGGTCCTCCTAGTAACCGACCAAGCTATCGACACAAGGAAGGAAGTGCAAAGAACAGTTTAAATTGAGGAAAGGATTTTTGGCAATTTCATAGTTGAGTCGTTTTTTCAATTTTATTTAAGATATTTTTAATACAAATAGTTTATTAAAAATATCTATATCGTTCTTTCATCCCATCCATATGTTATCCATTTTTGAAATGGCTTTCTTAGGGTCATGAATATGATACCCTTCGTGAATTGGTCCAATAGTATTTTTAGCCCTAAGCATTATATTTATATCGCATCATAGATGACATATTAGATTTTTCAAAAAAATAACAGACACGCTCGTAGTATTAATAGCATGACGACATGTAAAAATTGTATAGGTAAGTGGTTTTGACTCTTCGAGGGAACACATGGACATGCATACATCCGCTGTTACATCATAACCCAGATAGCAATTTAATCTTGAATCAGGTGTACGTAGTTTTGCAGTTTAACTTAATTTAATTTATTTTATTTTTTTAATTCATTAAATTAATATCAAGTTCCATGCGCTTGGTGTAAGTTTAATTTAGGCTTTTTAGTTACCTCGCAACAATGATTCAATATGTCGATATAACAGTTTTATCCTGGAGTGACTCAGATTCGACACTACATCGTTTGTACCGGAAGGCGATAGTGTGGCAATACATAAAACACACAAATAACAACTTAAAACCTACTAAAAATTATAAAGTTGCAGCAGCATTCTCAAAATTTGTCATATTTGGCATAGCAGCTTTTAATCATTAAATGTTAAAACTTGCTTCGTCATATTTGACTTTGCAATTTAGAATCAAATAAAAATCAAGTATGCAGCAACCTTATATGCTATCTGGGAACCAGTAGCGGATTTAGGAGGGGGGCTAAGGAGCTTGAGCTTCCCCAAAAGCATCTGAGTCCCTCCATGAAAAATTTTAGGGTCCCGGAACGCCCTACCCTCATTAGGTTCAAGCCCCTCCCAAATCAAAATCCTGGATCCACCAATGTTGGGAACCCTCTTATGCTTCATAGTTGGATAAAAATTACCGCTGATATTCCAAGCGCCTTCTATTTGGTAGGCGCTAGTACCGGTGCCAAATTTGAATCCACGTGGAAATTTGAGATACTCCTCATTCGATAATCCCACTAGGGCACTGCAAACAAAATTCTAATATTAGTCTCCGTGCTCATTTTTTTAAATAGATTCATATTACACATTCATAGACTAAGGTACTTTGCGGAACACCACCTATGATTTTATATTTTCAGTTGCCTTCCTGTTGATCTTGCTGATAACCCGTGTCTTCTCAACAAAGTATTTAAAAAAATATTACTCAGCGTTGTGCAAAATGTACTGCTAGATAACGCGAGATTCAGTGTCCGCCTATTTGTATTGCAGTTTGGTAGAACTTAGGATATAATGTAGCGATAATGTATGTTACAAAATAAATAAATAAAAAAAAAATCTGTATTTGTTTAGTCGTTCAAACATGATTTCTAAATCCCGACGGTGCTCTTTTTAACCGACTCAAAAAAAGGAGGAGGTTCTCTGTTCGTCTCCTTTTTTATGTATGTTCACCGATAACTTCGTCAATTGTGGAGCGATTTCGAAAATTCTTTTTTGTTTGAAAGGATATACTTCCGAGGTCGTCCCATTTAAATTTCACCGGAATTGGAGCTTGGACTTCGAAGATACACCAAATAATACCAAGCAACACGAACTGCTTATAACTTTTATAAATTGATGATTCTCTTGTATGTCATTGCGCTCCAGAATTAGAAAGGAGTTAATTGTAGAGCTGCGCTAGATATTTATTTAGGCCAAGGTCACTCAAAAGGGAGAGATAAACAAATTGAAGATAAAAATTAAACCGCCTTCATAAAAAGCACTGAAAAGTACAGAATAACTAACATTTACTAATCAAAACTCAAGTACAATAAAAATAACTGTAAATACGATACACATACCAGGTATTATTAAATTTGTCAGTTATTGAAATCGTTGCAAAGTCAATGTGCAGCAACAGACAGTTTATTTATTAGTTTGGTAGGCTTGGCACCGACTTCGGTAACTGTCAAATTTAATTATATAGGTGTGTGTATCGTATTTATAGTTATTTTTATTGTACTTGAGTTTTGATTAGTAAAAGGTTAGTTATTTTGCACTGTTCACTGTTTTTTTTTTGAAGGCGATTTCATTTTTTTCTTAATTTTTTTGACATATGTTTTGACATTTGCAACGAATGACTTGTAATTTAAACAAGTTTTATTAAAAATAAACATAGTTCTCGTATCAACCAAAAACCTTATATCACTTTTTGTTCGGTTTCTATAAAGCGGTTGGATGGGTTAATGGCACGGAGTTCCGCATGGTTTGCGTTGATTCAAGTTTTTCTGCTTTTTAGGTATATTCATCGGTGATGGCCACCTGTAAAATTCTTCTCTGAATGTATTGTTTACATTTCTTGGAGTGTTTCTTGACTTTGAGTTGTATCAGTTGTTATGACGGCGAATGCTGCGTCGGATATAACATTGCATTTGTGCTAGGTCGAAATAGTCGAATCAGCGATTACGTTAATATTTATTTGTTTTCCGTTACGATTTATTTGTGAGCTATCATACCTTCTCTGCGGTGTCATATTGCAGATTGTTTGTTGTAATTAAATCCAACGTTTCCTTTGTATTTCACTCTTCAGTCAGCACTGGTGAGACCCGCTTCTAGGAATCCAGACCTAACGTGACCATCGTTAGGTGAAGAGACGTAAGTGACAGCAAAAGCCTGCGTTCATTATTTCAATTTATAATTTCTTACATGTGATTTCCGACTTTTGGTCTCCAGTTGCGTGACGTGTGTCGAGATCAAGAGTGTGTATCTTTTTTGTTACGACATGATATAGTAACGTTGCTGAATATTTAGTATAACTGTATAAGTATATTATACCAGCGATCCGCCCCGGCTTCTCACGGGTAGAAATTATTTTGAAAATGAAATACAACCCATGTTACTCGCTGATAATGTAGCTTTCTATTGCTGAAAGAATTTTGAAAACCGGATCAGTAGTACCGGATATTACCCCGAACATCCAAACTCACAAACTTTACCTCTTTATAATATTAGTATAGATAGAGATTAGTATAGATTGGTACTAATTGTAGCATATTATTCGATACGCAGATCGATCACTACTCATGATTTTTTCTAATTTTGTAACCTATTTATACTACATGAGATTTTTGTAATCTCAACGCAGCGACGCGGACGTTTATTTCACCAATACATTATTTACATACATACATATGTAGTAGTGTAGTCATAGTGGACGGAGGACCGATTATCGCGGTCCTTACATACTTCTATCGCCTCCAATCTCATCGTTCCCCTTGCACACTTTAGACGTACGTAGTACTTTAACGTAGACGACGTTTACGAGTGTTTTTAACATTTCCATCACATAACACTGGTTATTTGATCTTCGTGAGTTAGCCTTAGTCTCCCTTGGCTTCTACTACCACTCGTTACATTATTTACCTATTATAAGAACCGTGCAATGACAGCACGGAATTGTTACGTAATAGCCGATACATAATAGTTCCCGATTGTATCGACTACACGCAGCGCGTCACCGGAGATTTTCCCTCAATTTAAGAAGTCGTGTTTACCTTTTTGTTAGGATTGCGTAGCCAAATGGCAAGCCATAATTTTAGTTCATATAGAGTGCCTGCGTCTTTAAATAGATCTTAAAAAGTTATATATTATAGGTATAACTTTATTAATAGTCAGTAATAATTGTTGATGGGACGCGCTTCTAAATCGCGAAAAGTGTGTCACTCCTCCCTAACTTTTCAAGTATGAGGCGAAAATTTTGAAAAATTTAAGATAGTAAGAATTAAAAATTCTTTCACCGAAGACTGGTTTCAATAAGACGTGTCATTTTGGGATGTGAGATATTTTCGGTTAGGTACCTACGCTTTATGTTGAGTTCAGAAACCGCGGAAATAACTTTGTTTTTAAAATAGGTAAAATAGGTAGGTACCTTTGAACAATACGTACTATGAAATGCGAGCTTATTTTTGTTACCGATAAAATAACCTAACAAAATTGAATTTTAACTATGAATATTCGTCTCGGCTACAAAACCTTTCACTGTCCGCGTTCCGAACACACGGAGCCTTTATTTTGTTAATATCAGTGCGTTAAAACGTCATTTTTAAGCTATAATGCTCTGTCTAGTTCAGAAGGGAAACAGCGTGTAGATATGTACGTTTATAGTTAAAGCCATCACTTGATTACTCATCTTACATACATACATACACATTCTCACGCTGTATCCTCAACGGAGAAGTCAAGGAGCAAGAAGCGCCAAATATTCGCGGTTACTCCTCTTGAAACGAAATAATAATAAGCTATAACCAGAATTAATGTTTACTTAAGTAACTGAAAACGCATTGTTAATAGACATAGGGTTTCCAAAATTTCTTCGGCTAAGTATTTTTCGGAATAAGCTATAAAAAATATATTACACTTCAATAAATATAGTATTTTATGAAAACGTATTTTTATTAGCTATAATAAAAGTGTCATATATGCTTTATTGCATTCAATTTTTAAATTAATAGTACATCAATATTTTTTTTAAGAAAGAAGCCCGTTAGATTTTACGTCACATCAGTCGAAACTCGAAATGTTGTAAAATAAAAATTGATCCGTCCAACAGAAATATAGTATTTATGCGTACTATATTATATTTCTTCAAAAGTGTACGTAGAGCCGAAATATAGTACAATACAATATATTATACCCTAACCAAACCACCAAAAAATTTGTTGGTAACCCTACTTGTACCGTTGGTTCTAAAATACGATCATCAAATCGCCGTCACCTGTAACTTAAAAGTTACCTAGTTCAGAAATTCCAAATTTTGAGCTTTTCATTCAACGCTTTTGTTGCCAGTGTTAGTAGATAGATATACATGCACAGTGTACACAAATTAACTTATGGGTATTTTCGGACAAGATAGCTGTTTAATTTAATAAATTAATGTTAATTAAAAAAAATAAGAAAGGGTCTGAAAGATCTACCTATTACTTAATTTTTCGGTTCTCGTTTCTCGTTTTGGTTCAACGATTGCTGAGTCTCTGTGCCTTTCAGCATAATAGGTGTAAATATGACAGGTTGCGAGCCACAGATAGGTTTACAAACAGGCATGACAAAAGTAAAGGTTCCTATGAAAGCCTGAAAATATTATCTCGTATTTTACGAAAGCAGTTGAGATAAACAATCAAAATACATAATTATAAAAAATCTGAAAGTTATAATTGAATGCCTTTTCGATGTATCCATACTTATCGTGGAAATATTTATGAAAATTCTAATTTTGTTACAGTTATAACAAATACTGTATTGCTAATATCTCAAAATGCTTAATTAAGCCTATTCTTAGATTGCGTTTTAAACAATAAATTATAACCACAGACTAATTAGATACTATCGTAATTACAACTTACCATAGGACAATTGCGGCTAGAATCATCTTGGATATGAATGAGTTAATAATTACTACTTCTATTTATACAGTCAATTGATAAACTAATGTATACCGGCGATTTCGTCCATTATATTATTAAAAAATAAAAAAATAGCTTTGCTCGATTTTTAGTTTTAAATAATTACGTAATGATTAATGAACGATGTGAAATGAGAGTCGATAATCACACGTGAGAGGAGAGGGGAGGTTAGTAATTTAAAATCATTTTTACGAAGACACATTTTAAATCATTTTTGATTCGTTATATTATGAATTTGTCTTTAAAAAATTGATAGCTCTTCCGTGTGGAAGAGAGGTTAATTAGCACAATGTCATTTAAAAGACACGTCATTTAAAGTCTATTATATTTTACTATTATTGATTTTAAATTTGTTTGACTGGCCCGTCGGCGCAGTGGCATATGCATCTGCTTTCTAAGATAGGGTCCCGGGTTTGATCCCAGGTCAGGTCAATTTAGGAAACGAACTTTTCTAAATTGGCTTGGAGTATGGGTGTTACTGGGAACTCCGCCCGAGTTCGTTGTGTGGTACCCATAGTATAAGCTTATTGCTTATTTTGGGGTCACAATCTGTGTAATTGTCTGGAGCATTATTATTATTATTATAAAATTACTGTTCAAAATCTAGTCTAAACTTTTATACCTTCCGAAAAATTCACGTGGAATCATAGTCACTACATGCAAATGGATTATAGCGGAGGTAGGGACGCGGCGCAGCGGGGCCAATGTACGGAGCGCGTGAACGATTAGTAAATGCATATGATGTATGAAAATAGAGGACTGGTTGACGAAAATTAAGCTATATATTTCTCTTTTTGGGTTCTGAATTAATAGGCGTTAGCTCCTTGAAGGATTGTAGGGCTTGTAAATATTTATAATAACATGTTACAACGTTTTTCTCAAATCACTTGAAAGATTAGAAATTCTCTATGGTTGTAATTATTGCTATATATGTATTTCTGTATTGCGGCTATTTACATATTTATTTAAAAAAATATGTTCACCTTTCTTCACTAAATGGGGGGTAGTAAAAAAGTTCATTTATAATAATAACTCATAATATTTCAGTCTATTTCCAACATTTTTTCAATCGTTTATTCAAACAATTTTTTCATTTTTTAATTTCAATTTTTGTCGTCCATTAAATCGAAAAGCTTTTCAATTGATTTTGATTTTATTTAATGTCTCACCGGTATTGATTTGAGAAAGTTTCGGTACAAAATGACATACTTTCGGTCACAGGAACAAATCTGCTGAAACCGTGACCGAAACGGAAATTACGTTCGTGAGTTCCCCTATTACCTTCGGTAGCGATCGGCATAGTAGATAATCATCATCATGTTATCATTTTTAAAAGAGGCAAAAAGAGGTACTAGCGCTGTAACTGAGGCAGTTAAATTAAAACAATTGTTGTAATTTGATTTAGTCGCATAATAGCAGCGAGTGAGTAAGCGTGAGCGCGATCACATCTGTCATATTGTTTGTACATCCAAATTGCCAAGTTCGGGAAGTGTAAAATTGAAGTTTATGGAGAAAAAAGGATAAAAAAAGGATGGAGGAGGCATGAAGCGTACGTAATTACTTATAAAAACTTTCAGAGATATCTATTTTCATGTAATTTCTTAACATTTCAAATGACAATTAGCAGATTGTGTGCATAATTCAAGAGCAACTATAGGCAGATAGCTATCTCATTCTATATCATTTGTTCCGTATTATATCTACCGCATTCATTGTTGTAACATATGTACACATATATACGTAGAGGTACGTATGCATATGTCATAACTAGTGATGTGCCGGATTGTTAAAAATGTATATCCGCGGATACGAATCCGAATACGGATATTTGGTTTCAAGATCCGCGGATCCGGATACGGATCTTAACTTTCTTACTCGATCGGTGTCGGTGCGCGTGACTTTGAAATGATAGTTGACGCCACTTAACGCTTTGCGTGACAGGACGTGTTTCGACTTATATAGAATTTAATCTATGTATTGAAAATTAATAAGGTAAAAGATCCGCCAAAAAAGTAACGGATACGGATACGGATCCGGATCTTTCTTCTCCCTCGGATATTCGCGGATAAGGATACGGATATCCTTCACATCACTAGTCATAACGGAATAAATTTAAACGCCACGCAGTACGAGTGTATTTCATCTTTAGTTTTATTCAAATCACCCATTGACTCTCCTCATAAGTGGTAATATGTAATTGTAGTGGTTTGTTTATATTTTTTGGTAGCCATAAATAGAAATTTCATCGTTATTTCTATCAATTAAATAACGCTAACAACGCTGGATAAATAATTATAAGTTCGCTGTATCGTTGAATGCTTTATTTATTTACATACAAAAAATAATATTTCATATAAAAATAATTCAAATACAAACGAACAAAATAAACACGGACAGTGTGTAATATTTTATGTAGCTATTGTTAGAACTGCTGACACCTTATTAAAATCAGTCTGCGAGTTAGGAAACGTTATCATTGGATCTGTATATTTAATTCATTTAATTAATTAATAATTATTTTCTATATTTTATGTTGATGTTTACCTTGATCATAGAAATATGATCATGTACTATTTGAGTACCCAATATTTATTGTTTATATTTTTTAATTGCGATTATACTATACAGGGATACGGGGTGAAGAAGATGTATGTATTATAAAATATTCAAAAAAATGTATATGATTGAATTGTGTTATTTTAAAACATAGACCACCTACCACTAGACAAGTAATTATCAGTAATTATATTTACGAATTGGTTGGAGGAATGGGACGTAAGCGTGCGTCACGGGTAACGTCGCGTGCAAGAAGAAATTATGCTTTTTTTTTTGTTTCTGAGAGGCAAAAAATCCCCACGGACACTCAGCCGGACTCTACGCCGACTGAGTAGTGTCGGACTCGAACCGACTAAAATAAACCCCTCTTTGCTGTTAGCCCTAGTGGCTTTTACAGTGTCACCGGTCGCGTTGGGGCGAGTGCTTAAGGCGTCCTGCTATCTGGTTGACCGCCCGAGGGTTCCTCCAGCCGAGGGATACCTCGTATAGAGGGTGGACTTCGGGCTCAAGGCGTCGCCAGGGGAGCTTTCCGCACCTATGCCTATTCCGGTGAGGGCCGGGCCTCTAGCGGACCCGACCGGCGAGACGGCTGAAGGCCGATTAGTGTGCCTATAGTGTTCCGCGTGGCAGTTTACAATGTGGCTTAAGGCCCGCGTGTGTGCGTGTAGTGTTACGTGATCGAGCTTCTAAACGTGAGACCCTACGGGTGTCGCGGGGGACGTCCTCGCCATGTTGATATTGAACACATATATAGTATGTATATAGATAAGTCATAGGTACAAAAGTATCATGAGTATCCGTTGAAAAAAAGCAACATATTAATCAAAACAAAATTGTTTATTTCGAAATAGAAGTTTTGTATGAAGTTTGTTCTAAGTACTGTCCAGAATTAGGGCTTAGAGGTCTATGTTCTTTATTCTCTTACTAGAGACCCGCCCCGGCGTCGCACGAGTAGATAAGTTTTCACCAGTTTTCGAAAATAAAATACGGCCCATGTTACTCGTTGATAATGTAGCTTTCTAATTTCTATAGGTGAAAGAATTTTGAGTAGTTTTCGAGTTTCTCTTTATAATATTAAGAATAGATTGCTTCGTAAATATAAAAGGAGTTTCAATATCTATCTCAGGATTCATAAGAAAAATATATATTTATTTGATGTTTTGTTGTTGAATGAACTAGTCACGAGTTATGGGTAGTTAAACGACGGTAGGTATAAGTGATCAAAAAGGTTATTTTTGCACACACACAATTATAGAATGGTTTAACTCATTATTACAATGGATTCAATTACTGTAGTCGCTTTCGGCAGGCCTCGTAAAGTAGTCATTGAAAATCTTGTACGATTATATCCAACGTTTAACATTCAGAGTACAAATCATAGTTACGATATCAAACACTAATAAGTTATGCATTACGCCGATTTTATCGGACTGTTCTGAGAGTGAAAAGAGACATATTGAAATGGATTAGTGTGAGAGAGATAGGTATAATTAGTTCTACTAAAGCCTGTTGAACTGCTGGTTAGCTTATAAATAATTTATATAAAATTATTTATATGACAACCAAGTAGGTAACTAATTAATCTATGACCATCTATAAAATTTTTATTCAAACGGAAATAGATTTTACTGTCTACTTCCTTCGTGTGTATTTTATTATTACAATACTAGGTTTTGCATTTAATTTCGTCTGCTTCGATTATGAATAAAAATGCTAATATTGTAATACATACACTTTTTTTATTTTAATTATAAAAAGATATATATAATAATAAATAATAATAATGCGGCAGACAATACACACCAATCATCTGATCTCAAATTAGGGCATTTTTCCTGTGCTATGAGAACCAGACGACGACTACTGGGGGCGTCTCCCAGTACACCCAGACCCGAGACAATCTAGAAAAGTTCATTTTCTAATTTGACTCGACCGGGAATCGAACCCGGAACCTTCCGCACTTGGGTTAACGTCTAAACCACTGCGCCAACTAGGTCGTCATATTTATTAATAACAAAAAAGTACATACATACGTTAATATTGACAAACTTTAAACTACACATTATCTTAAATAATAGATAGACTTCCTCAAAGTTGCCGCTTTTAGAAAGCTGTCATTGCTAAATACATATACTTTTATCTTTTCCGCAGGTTACTACCTAAAAATTTGCCGAAAGCGACATCCACCGATCATTATGCGTCCGGGGACTAATTTTAACAAAAAATTGGTATCATCACTTACATATCTAAGCTCATGTCATGCGCAAGTAACTTCACTCTGTCTGGAGTGCCCAGAGAGGAATGGAATGCGAGGGCGGGATAGTTTCAGAACGCGCGGTGACCGCGCGAAAAACCTCGCGGCTGCCGCGCAAAAGACCGCGCGGGCACTGCGTGGTTAAGTAATTCCACAGACAAACTCTAGTTTGTCTGTGAGTAATTCCCAGAAATTCGAATGTTGTTGCTTAGTGAATAGAGTTTGCAGTTGCCATTAAGAAAAACATGAGAATGCCACCCTCCGCGGCGGCCGCAAGCAAATTTTGGCGTCGTTTAACTGCGCCTTAAAAATAGGGATACATTTAAACTATCTTCAAAATTGGTGAAAATGTGGACAAAATTATTTATTAGTTAATTGTAACTGTTATATAAAAATGTAACATCATACACTTATATGTTATTCCTTTATTAAAAATATATAAGCTTTAAAAATTTATCGACGCTATTAAATAATCATAGCCATTAAAGAAAAATCAAACGTTTAAAATATTAGATTGTGCGACGAAAAATAAAATTCTCTATAAATCTTGGATCAAGAATAAAGTATACAATTTCTGAAATTGTATACTTAATATATTAAGCGAGTAATCGCTTCGATTTAAGGTGCATTTAAGAAAAAAAAAGTAGATATATAGTAATCAAATAACAAAAATTATACAACCTGTCGTTACTTCTGTATCTATGAAGCGCTTTAGTGTATTGCGTAAGATACGACAAAGGGAGTGTGTATTGCATTAGTGTTTATAAAAAGAGTGTATTCTGATTTGACCGTCTTTACACAGGGTTTTACTTAATGTTTGATTTAATACAAAGTGAGTAACGTTTGACTACCAATTTAAAATTCGTTACGCTAGATCACGTGGTATTTGTTACTCTATTCTACTAGCGTTTACGACAATCGAGCCACTTGTCTAGGTCCCCAGGCGCTTCGCCGCCCGCCGCCGCGGCACGTTCACTTCACTCGCTTGGCTCGCGCGTGGTAAAATACCTAACATAACCTAACTCATACCTAACCAAAAGGAGTGTTCATATAGAAATTACAAAATTAATCTTAAAAAATTTAAACTCGTGAACGGAGACTTTAAACGTTGAATACTTATAGCGAATACCTTGTGTTACTATTATATCGTGATGTTGCATAATTTTACAAAAAATCTTTGCAAAATTGTACGTAATGTGAAACAATTTAAATCTTATACTGCATTTGTACTCAGAATTGTCTCCCAAGCATTTATTACCATTACATCACATCAAGATCAAATAGCCAGAGTGTTAGCAGACGGAAATGTCAAAAGTACTCGCATACCTAGGCGAAAATGTGTGAGGAGAATGATGAGATTTGAGGAAGCGAAAGAGGTGTGTAAGGACCGCGACTCCTGGCGCTCCGTCCTCTCTGACTACCCCGTTGGGGATACAGCGTGAAGTTATGTTATGTTATGTTACATCACATTAAAGATTCAGTGATTAAAGTTGTAACCAAAATTTTGTTGGGAAAACTGTTAATTTTGAAGTTTACCCTATTTTTATGAAGGGTCTATTAATTTTAAAATAGATGTTGTTTATATCAAAGTATATATAAACAACTACCGCGTTAGGGATATAGCGTAAGGATATGTATGTATGTATATACATATAAACAAAACTAATAATTTTAAATATTAGTAGCCAGAATTACTAATTCTATTGCTTCATATCCCCTAAAAATATGTATATCATCGCGCTATCAAATTGTAAATAAATCTAAACATAGCCGACCAATTATTCATATCTTCAAAGTACAGACGACTCTGTTATTGTTTTAGAATAACCGACAGGTATTTATATTTTAATTATTTTCTAGGTTTTTTATATATTTTTCCTTATTTTGATTTCATTGTATTTGCATTGAGACGTCAATTAATTAGTTACATTACGTAGAATGCGCATAAAATTAAGATTACTAAATTAAATTACATTACAAAAAGGACATTTAATTTGTTTGTGTGTTTAATGGTCAATGTCAATGCCAAAGTGACGTGTAATGAGAAAAACGAAATCAAAATAAAAATATCGTATGGAAATTTTGACCTAGCATTCCGACACTATTAAATTAGCGTAATCTCTCTACCGATTGCCCAACATGGAAAATAATGTTTTTCAGGTGTATGTATGACACGTACGATACTGGTTTAGTTCTGATAACAATACACTAAAATACATACATACATATGTTAACGCCGTATTCCTTACGGGGTAGTCAGAGAGGACGGAGCGCCAAGCGTCGCGGTCCTTACATACTTCTTTCGCTTCCTCAAATCTCATCATTCTCCTCACACATTTTCGCGGTATGCGATTGCTTTTGACATTTCCATCTGTTAACACTCTGGCTATTTGATCTTCATGAGTCAGGCTTGGTCTTCATCGGCTTCTTTTACCTCTCACTTTCGCTCTGTAGATTTTCTTCGTCAGTCTCTCATCGCTTATCCTTTCTAAGTGCGCGAACCATCTAAGCATTCCTTTCTTCATTTTGCAATAACACTGTCGTGCAACCCTGTCATACTGCGTATCTCTGAGCAGGTAATAAAATATATTACTAAAACAGAACAATGCTCAATATAAATACAACAACGCTTAATACGATTACATTAAGACAAAGCGTGTAAATAAAACAATAACATTTCCCTTACTCAACTAATTAATAACTAATAAAAGACTATGACAAAACAATAACAATAAGGGAAATAATCTGTATACAAAAATATATATCTACACACTATTGACATAATTCTATTATCGCCGTCCGTCACAATCTGAGTTCCTAGATGACAAAAACCCATGGGATTGACCTGCTCAGCTACGACCAACTTTTTATTTGTTTTTTTTTGTTTTGATCCATGATAGGTACATGTAATTTGAAATAATAATAATGATCTTAGAATTGAATTGTATAAATGACATTTTAAATGACTAGTTTTATATAAATTACCTTTGTGTATGACAAAATACCTATATTTTCTTACGATGACATATTTCAAATGTAATTCAATTTACCTACGAAATAAAAGTATAAAAATAAATAAATAAAAATAATAATTTTTTTATTAATAAGAATTTTAATAACTTTAAACTTCTTATTAAGGCCGTCAGGCCGTTTTTATTCATGGCAGCACTGCCTACATACAATGAATGGAATATTATAATGTGTTGAAATTTGAGTTTAGCATGAACTTCTCTGTCTCTCTCAGACCGGCGGGGTTATTACCTAAAAATTTGCCGACAGCGACAGCCACGCGATCACTACGCGACCTGTGACTAATCGTAATAAAAAATTGGTATCATATACTGTGTATCTATTATTCTATGTTTACGGTAGTAAACTAATTAATCTGTGCTATGACCATAAAATTCACTTTTCGCGGTTGATTTATCGCCAATATACAAATTACATTACACAAATTCTCGTTTTGACAGCAGATATCGCGCGATATTGGCTGTCGCATGCTGTCTGCAAGTTACGTAATAAGCATGCGTGTGACGGCGTGGCGATCCTGACGTCTGGCATTGCCCGCCACGTGCTTGTACTGATCGTATACCTATAGTTAGCCTATGCAGTGTTGTTATTTCTTTGAGTAAATTGATACGGGTATTATATTATAGGTTTATCGAGGTCATGATTACGCATTACGGTGTCGCATTATAAGATTCTCGGGGTGCTGATTACGAAAATTATGTTTATTTTCAAATCCAAGATGGCAAATATTATTATTTTGGATAAATCGACATGGGTATAGATATTTTAGGTTTTTCGGGGTGCTAATTACGAAAATGATGTTAACAAAAGTAATATTCGCCATCTTGATTTGAAAATGAACGTCATTTTCGTAATCAGCACCCCGAGATACCTAGAATATGATACCCATGTCGATTTATCCAATAAAGTAATATTCGCCATCTCGAATTTGAAAATGAATGTCATTTTGTAATCAGCACCCAGAGAAACCTAGAATATGACACCCATATCGATTTATCCAAAAAAAATTATTCGCCATTTTGGATTTGAAAATGAAAGTCTTTCTCGTAATCAGTACCCCGAGAAACCTAGGATATGACACCCATATCGATTTATTCAAAAAAGCAATATTCGCCAGCTTGGATTTGAAACTGACGTAAAACATTAGCATTTACTTTTTGTTAACCCTTGATTTTATTCTCTGTATAATTTTCTTACCGCGGGCCATAATATTATAAAGAAAATCAATTCTTGAGGAGTTAACTCCAATAAATAATAGTCAAAAACAAAGGGCTTTCTATCTTGTTTTAATGGTTGGAACGTTTTCGATCATATTATCACTTTTCATGGGAATAGTAGTACGTACCGCTACAGTAAATTTTTGTATTAGTACACAGATATCGCGAAATTTTCAAAACGAAGAGACACAGCGTCTCATCTGACATAATCATAATTTGTGGATTGAAGAAACAAGGAAGAAGCCTAGCGTTCACGATAACAGAGAAAGCCATTTGACGGCTGCGTGCTCATACAATTCGTATGAAAAAATCGTGCGTAAGAATGTGGTATAGGTATTTGATAGATAACCTTTTGCAAAAAAACTGCAAATTGTATTGGAAAACAGATTTAATTACGTTGTTGCTTGATATTTTACTATGAATTTGATATCCGTTTTGTTGTTTTTATGACTCTTATTAAATCATAATACTTGGAACACGACAATGCTAATCTAGCGTTTTGTATGAATTTCACGATTTTTTTCTGTTGTCACTATATAATATTATTGTAATTTTTTTTATTTAAGTTATGATCCATTTCACAGAGCAGCGAGTGGTATTTATTTTGTTTAGCAATTAATATTTACTATAATCTAAATGCCAAACCTCGTCGGGCGCGATTTGGGTACGCCGACTATTTGCTTCCCCCCTTTTTTGTAATTATGTGGTGCCGTTTACATATTGTAATAGGAGTTGGATGGTTACCATTACGGCATTCTAGTGCTGTTGGAAAATTGAGTCAAGCGATACAAGTGCGAAAATCCATAATTTACTTTAAAAAGCACTTCAGTAAAGTTATAATTTAGATTTACTAAATAAAGAGGGGAGAACGAGGAAGATATTAATGAGGCGAGAAAATTTCGGATAAATTATCGTTTCCAATATAACAAATAAGGTACCTACCTATGTCGCATTACACTGGCTCGTTATCGCGGTGGAAGACACGTGGAAAACTATCTGCTTTCCAAGCCGAGGTTCCGGGTTCGAATCCCGGTTAAATCAATTTAGGAAACGACCTTTTCTAAATGGGATCCTTGTCTTAATGGGAGCTCCCACAGTTTGTCGTGTGGTTACCCATAGTATAAACCTCTAGTGTTAATTTTGAGGTCTCACAATTTCTGTAATTTGTCTGGAGAATTAAAAAAAACGGTCACCTTAAGATTTCATACCAATTTTCTTTAACTTTTTGAAATTTAGGGCTATTAGTTTGCTTCCTTTCTCACCTTCGTTACTTCGGCAATATAAAAATTAAATTGCCATCAATCTTTAATACTGCAAAGGAGAATGAATTAATCGTAGCACTATGGGCAATTACGAAAATTGTTATCCTGATCGAGTACTAAGACAAAATACAGCATACTGATATTCAATTATAGAAAATGAATATTTACTTTTTAAAATAAGATTTTCTCTTGAGTATAGTGTTTTAAGTAACAATGGGATCACCGCTTGCTAAATTCACTGAGCTATCATTTTTAGGACATATACACATGTAATAAAATTGATGGCCTGTTGTCTAATAAGGCCTATGTGAGTAAAATCGTATTTACAATGAGCGCTCCCGCTCAAGGCAACACTCAGACGCCTAACACACGAAGATATCTTATGAGTTTACAAACGCGGAATACCCCTCTTACCATCTCCAGGATTGTATCATACATTGCGAGAGACGACCGCGTGGTACGAATAATAAAAATCGGTTCGAATCAGTCGCAAGTATTGATCGTCAGGTTTCACTTATCTGTATAAATTTGCAGTGTAAAGTTCTTAATCATTTTAAGATTTTTTATAATAAATACTTGAATAACGTACTGTGCTTCAAATATTTTTAATTTAGTTTCTCTTACATACTTAGTCGACGTCTATTAAGGCCTACCTAATTTAAACATAGATTTTATTTTCCTCCTACATCATGAGTAAAATTTTATTTGTTTCATAATGTATTTTACATAAATTTCGAGGTTTTACGAATGTAAACAAGTGTGTGTAATTTAATGCTAATTGAACAATCGTTAGTTTTAGTGTCTACGACCACGATGCCTATAGAACGAGCATTTGCTTAAAACACCCATTCCCAAAGTGGGCGATAACGCCCCCCTGTGGGCGCTGCAGGCCTAAAGGGGTGTGGTAAGAGACCCAGAAAAAAAATGGGGGCGTTGTGTAGAGGCCTGGGGGGTGATTTGTAATTTCATTTAGCTAGGAGGCATCTTAGACAACGACTGCATGAGCTTTCGACTCAGTAGACAAAATAAGTTTGGGAACCTAGAGTTTAAATAAATGGTTGTTATGGGGAGAAAATTACATATTTCTTTAATAATTTTTAATGTAATTGCTACGTTTATGCAATTATTGATCTCAAGTATTAAATGTATAACGCGTAGCTTGATTATTTAAATTAGAGCTGTAGGGTCTATTACCCTATACCCTACCATACCAAAATAAGGCCTATTGGCAAGGTTTTCAAAAATGTTTAATTTTGTTTTTGTTTATGGTAAAAAATGCCATTTTCTCTTTATATTTTATAGTAATTGAACTTTTAGACTAATTATTATTAAAGTCTGTTGATTATATTGGTTATTTTTCATTTCATTTCAAATCTTTCTTAGCTACTAGGCCTTAACACCCGCAGGTACCTTTGTCGCGTATGTAGCAAAATCTCGGGCAAAACTGTACAAAATAGTTAAACCTCCTGTAAACCTCTTATAAACCTCTCTTGTATAGGAATAGTGTACCAAAAATAAAACAAATTTAGTTTTTTAAATTTAGAAGAGAAGATGAAATAAATAATGCCTTTAAACAAATTTTATTTCTCAAATATAAGTTTAATAATACAATCTTTACATTTTTACATGATAAGTATAGGTATTTATTTGTAAATTTACATTCATATACATTAATAAATTCTATCCATTTCGACTTACATAAAAATATTTGTGAACATTACATTTATAACATAATTTCTCGGAATTAAATCATGGGTGCGATCAATAATTTATCACTTGTAAAATAAATTTTAATGAAATTCGATCGCAGCCAAAACTACTTAATTATTGTTTAAAGTCGGTCCCAGACATACGTAATTATGTACACAACATGTTGTGTACAATTATATACGTTTCTACAAAAAACGGTTTTAAAAATATTTAACATCAAAATTTAAAAAGCTTCGATAATATTTTTGGGTCGGTTTTAGCGAAATTAAACTTTTCGCGTTATTTATGGGTTTCTGTAATTTTGATCCATTAAACGCAAATACGAGATATACAAATACGAAAGTATGAAATATTTGTACAATTATCTAGAAACGGCCTCCAACATTTATAGTTTTCACGCATATTTAGACAGATCTTTACACATGTCTGGAACTAACATAATCCAATACTGCTAATAGGTATATAATAATTGCGATCTCAGATAATTTGATAAATTATTAATAAAAATTGTGACAAAAAATGAGTAATACAGAGCTTCATATCTTAAAAATTATTGATATGTTAAATACCTGTTTTATTAGGTTGAAACCAACAATTAAGACAAGAAATTAAAAACAATATCCCTTTTTGACAACTGTGCACGTCTTAAAAACAAAAGAAGTGACAGTTCACGATGCCGATACTATAATAAAAAAAATTAAAATAATCACACACTTAATTTTTAAATGGAATACGCTTTGGAACATCATAGCCGAAAGTTCTGAAAGTCTAATTATATATTTAGGAACCTAAATATATAACAGTTGTATGCGACTTTAGTTTCCGATTTTTCGCAGAGTAGTTATAGGAATTAAATAACAGATGGCGTTACTCAATTTGAAGTATCTCAAAGTGAATAGTAGGTGGCGCTGTTCATAACGTGTTTAAAGATTACATTAATAGGTGGCGCTTATCTAAATATGACGTTGCTGGTATGCGATCCCCGATGTGAGCTGTTGTCTCGGGACGTGTTCCGTTTGAATGGGTTCCAAGAAGGTACTCTCCGGGACGATGATCTTGTGGTTGTTGCGGTGGAGCCACTAGACGCAGTAGAAGCGGCGGACACGGAGCCCTGGTTGGAATTGGACTGACGTGGTGTATCAGGCGCAGACTGAAAACATTTGATGAAGATGAGATTTTGTGTTAGTTTATATACCCGCGGCTTCACTAACGTGGAACTGGTAAACAATAGATTGTGTTTTGATCAGAGGTGGACCCACTTTTGTAATTGATTTGGTCAGTAGCTTTACGTAAAAATAAATAAACAAGAACATTTCGTTCTTTTGTATCTACTAGCATTTTGGATTATCATTAATATATTTCATCTCGCCGTAGATATTGAGTTATAATTATACGTTTAGGTACAGTTTATGTAGAAATGTTGTGAACATGAAAAATGTATATAGAAACACTCACTTTGTGGCAGCTTCGATCCATAGGCGTTGCCAATCTTAATGTGAGAGTATCTCCAGTTTTTTGGATGAGCCGAACTACCTCCTCATGTGAGGACCATTTTACATCTTTGTCACCGATGCTAATGATGAAATCACCTTCACGCATTCCACCGATCTGAGAACATATTTTACATAATATGTTAAATACTCGGTAAATTTTTAAAGGATGACGATTTAACAGAATTTAAAAACCCAGAATTTGTAGAATCTAGAATTTTTAATTTTTACTTTGATTATTCTGATGTTGCTATGATATTAACTGCTGCCACAAATTAATTAGTTACTAACGTAAACTACGGCTATAGTTTAAGGATGTAAACGTTAGAGAAACTAGAAAATGTACATAAGTGAACAGTTCTTGTAATACAGAGGTTAATTTTATGTACTCACATCTGCTAATGAATTTGGTTCCACGGCAGCTATTACGACTGGCGCATCACCCCTCACTGAGAACCCGAATCCTTCTTCATCTGACTTACTGTTTGAGACGTTGTACTCACTCGCTACTCTCCTAAGATCTCCTTTCCTTCTTTCTCTACTGTTCATCCTTCCATTAGTATACTCTCTATCAAGTTTGCTCAAACCGTTCTCTGTGGTGGACTTGACAAAACTTTCGTTGATTTTACTCCTGTACTCGTATTTTGAATCATAATCTATTACTTTTGGATGATAATCGTAGTTATTATTGTTATAACTATTTATATACACCCCATTCTGTTTTGATACTCTGTGTTTTTGGTCGTATTCATCAGCATATTTTTCATCGTTTCGTATAATCTGATTGTAATAAGTGCTGTTGTCTTCAGATCTGTCTCGTTTTTCCGATCTGTGTTTACCATTCCTAATTTCGAGATCGTTGTACTCATCTAAGATTCTTCTGTCTCTTCTAGATGATTCTCGTCTCTTTTCTGTGTGTTTTTGTAGCTGGACTAATCTTGGTGCACTCCAGTGTCTCTTGGCCGAGAAGACTGCGATAGGTCCGAGCGATTTGAAGAGATCCTCTACCCGAAATTGAGCAAAGTCCGGTGGAGTTAACGCCAGTTGGAATTTGGATGATGCTAAGGAATTATAAAACGGTTATTTTGTGTTTATGAAACTGCAAGAAAATATTTTTTATTAAAATAATAGAGCTATTGTGCATTACAATCTTTCGTTATATTAGGTGGACACGTTATCATAACTCGAGATTACAAATGAATTATATCCTTATGCATAGGTATTACAGTCATTACTTACGCAGCAATCGCGGTGTATCTGTGATATCGGCGAAATCAGGTTCATCTCGTAGTAACGCGCGGTCGCGAGCGGCCCGCTCCGCGTGCGCTCGCACTACTCGTGACAAAGCTTCCTTGCCGCGAAGTTCCCTGATGGCCAGTACGAAACGGTTTCATCATTTGTTTTAGATGTTTACCAGCTTATAGGCTACCTTGGACTTTCTATTGGCACAGGTCTCTTCTAACAAATGCGGTGAAAAGTAGACGGATTGTAATTAACTATATGAAGGTGGATATAGGATATAGGATAGGTGAGTTGTCGATCTACTGCCAATTTTAGCCATAAGTAGAAATGAGTGGGTGACGTTTACCCTTTTCGTAAAGGTATCTCGGTTATGCCTGGTTAGACATTGTTTTTCCAGACTGCTTTATTTCAGAGGTTAATTTCGTAACTAATATCGTTATTAACTATTATTAACTGGGTCACGACCCTCGATTACAATTTTACAATTTTAAAATTACAGGGCCGCCAGATCTTACTTGTTTTCAGATGGACACAACGTGTAGAATAGAGTAGTGTTAGTACGAGACATAGAGTAGTGAGATCAAACGTCATATATGTCTCGCTTACACTCTAGCGCACGAATAATGCCGTCGCGCTCACACTCACAGCGAAATTTTAATTATGTCTGGGTGATGTTAGGCCCCTACGATTGGTCTGGCTGCTTGCAAAAAGTATTGAAATAGTTCCCTGAGTATCACAATGTTATACAGAAGTTTTGAACAATTACAGCCCAAAGGAAGTGCCTGGCAGTATTGGTTATTATTTTCTAACTATATTTTGTGAAACATACATAAAAATCAGCACTCAGAATTTAAGAAAAGTGCGTAATATTTTTACATACCTTTCATACTTGGTACCTGTAAATTGGCTGTCGGTTTAAGCTTGCAGGTATGTATGCGTTCAAAGAACGTACTAACACTACTCTATTCTACACGTTGTGTCCATTAGCAAATAAGTAAGCTCTGTGGACTCTAGGATCTTGCTCTATTATAACGCAAACGAAGTCCTTATTATGTTGATTGTGGTAGAAAGCTATTGCCGTTACATACCGGCACATTCTTTGTAGCCGTAGCGCCTCCTCGTACAGCGCCTGTGCTTCGGTGAGATGCGCGCGCCCTAGTGCTTGATGATCTATCGGCTCGTCATGTTTTAGTGTTGGTGTTAGGGAACCTGAACAATTAATAGAACTCATAAATTATTTGTAGGTTCCGTGATGGTCTGGAAGAGAAAGAACAATGTAGGAAGTGTCAGCTGCTCATCTTATTTCGTAGGCCCTAAAAGTTAGCCAAAGGTTAAGGTGGCGCATGTATAACGGCTAGTAGCTCGTCTGCGGAACCTACGCGATCCGCTGTAACATTTACTGCTAAAAGTATTATAATATCAAGATGTCTTTTGATGTGCCTTGATCGATCTATCCGTATTGAACGAGTAATCCCATAAAATTGTGTATGTATGTTGTATGTATAAGGTCAGTTTTCTGTGTGTTACCCCTCACCATTATCAATGCTTCTGTCATTCGGTGCAGTGTACAGCGCTCTTATCCTGTCTCTCGTCCGTGGTGACGGTGTTGTATGGAGTAGACCGGTAGCGCAGTATTGGTGTGCTAACGCTGGAATCATAATTTATGAAATAAAACGCGTGCTGGTCAGAGAAATAGTCAAACGACATTTCAAAAATGATATTCAAGAATGTAATTGTTTTCGAATATTTTTCAACGTAAAATCTACCATTCAACTTGGCGTTATAGGACTGAATATTTGTATATTTACTCATATATTAATGTATTGTGTTGATTCATGTGTTATTTTGCGGAGCTCCGTCTCATATATTATCGACTCAGTGTAAGATATCATGTTTAGACCAGGTTAAACATAAACCGAGTTCAAGTTTTCTGAAGATATTTTTTTATGAAGCGAAACGTCTCGATTATAGTCCAGCCGCTGAGAGAATGCATTCTTGACGTCTGTCAGATGATCATGATGAGTGATAGGTAGAAAGTAACAGTGTTATATTATTTCTTCAATTGACCCAAGAAAAGAGTAATGTAAGTTTCGATACTTGTTTGTCTGGCTTCTAATTTCTGAATGCAACGAGCGTAAAGAAAATAAAAATGCGAGAGTAATATTTAGAAATATTCCCGCCATTTGGGGCTGCCATTTTTTAACAGAAATATAAAAGTAGCTAGTCACATTACGCTACTTGCCTTCGCGCGTTCGGTTTGGGCACAGTTATATAATATTATGAAATTTATTAGTCCATTCTATTATTATCAAATTATTAGAAATAAAAACGTATTATTTTATAGTACAAAGACAGATAACGTTACAATTGTCTGTTATTTTTGGCACATCGCTACAAAAATAAATACTTCACATAACCTTTTAACAGCACAGTATGGATTAACAAAAATATTGTTTTCTTATTCCCTTAATATTAAATTTAGTGCAAAATTTATAACATTTATTGTAAATTGACATAATAATATGTATCGTTTTTACATAAACAATAAAAATATGTTTATCGTAAATTCAACGCCATTTCAAAGTTACGTCGTCCATTTGATCACGACCTGTCAGCAATGCATTCTCTCAGCGGCCGGACTGTAATAAGTTCAAATTGTAATAGGTTATAGCTAAATATATTATGTAACAAATAACATGTTAGGAATACTAGTTACCTTTATAGAATTCAGTCTTGACGTGGACTAACGAGACCCACGAGTATGGCACATAATTGAACACTCCTTCTGATTGCATCTGTTTTATAATAAAAATGATTGGTAATGTAATATGTTGCAGTAGTATTCGTTTTTACACAATCAGCATTAAAACTAGAGTAAAGATTCGCTCCCGAAGAAGCATTTGACAAGGAACTAAAACTAAGTTCATATTTATTTGACATTTGTAAATATACGAGGTTATTTCGAAAGAATGGGTAAATACGGAAGGGTATAAAAGTACCCATGACAACGGAAAACTTGCGTTCTACAACTTCGCCAAAAGTCAATAGTGCAAAATCTTAAAGCTTAAACAAAAATGAAGGTGAGGCAACCCTAATATCAGTGTTTTCTCGTTACTAGCAAACATCGAATATAGGGCATAATAATAGGGTTGTACATTTTTTTTCCATTGAATGAATGTTTTTTTTGGTATGGAAAACAGAATAAACGTATTCCGTACTTACTACATCTGCAATATAACAGTCAACAGTGATGCATTGGGACTCCGGCGGATTTATACAACCTTTCACAATAACCTTATATATTCATACCTTTTCATATAATTGTTGGTACGTGTATGCTAGCTGCGCGCTCTCTTGTGCGAGATCGAGACACATATCGAGGTCATCACATAGCTCTCTTTCTCTTCCACCGCACTCCTCGCGAGCTTGCAGCTGGAGTTTCTCGAAGAGACATTCTCGAGCTTGAGCCTGGAAAATAATGGAGAAGCATGTTTAATTACGTCTACTTTTTTTTTGATTACTTTCATGTTATTTACGAGTAATATCAGAAGTATTGTATCAAATTTTTTATTCTTTCCGATGATACCTTCGCCTTAGTGGGTAGAGATACTCCAGAGAGATTTTACCGAGTTACATCGGTCGTTAATTCATTTTCGTGATCCAATATTTAAGGTGACACAGTGATAAACAATAATTTAATCTAAAATAGATCTTCTGTAGCATACAAACGTGCGCGCGCTATAAATTGAAAACCACGAAAATACAGTTATTTTCGTTTTATATTAAAAACCGTAATCAGTTTTTAAAAATCTAACTTTCATTTTGATGAGCTACACAAAAAATGTAGAAGCCCAAATCGGGTCCGTTAGTTCGGAAAATGTAAAACTCGGTTTTAAAAGAGGTTTCTTTGATATTAAAAAAAAAAATAATCAATCGTTAGTCGCAACTGGTAAAATGAAGTCAATAACATAAATAATCTGTTTACAAAATATCACTTTCATAGGTTTTGTAATCATTTATAAAAATTCAGATCCCTGTCATCAAAATTTACAATTCGTCGCTATAACGAAATATGTATGTAACGATAAATGGCACCTCAGTTAGGACGCGCCACAGTAATGGTTATTAACACAGTGAATAACAGTGGACTTATTTGGAGTTTATAACATGTTTAGGTAAAGTATGCACCTAGTAGCTAGATACATTTGTTGCACCATAAATTTTATGTGTGAATGAATAAATAAATCTTAAATGTCGTTGATATCCACAGTCAGGTAGCGTGGCCAGCACAACTTATCAGCTCAGATATAGACTGTACGGTTTACGGTTTCGGTTTTTGCGTAATTGCGACAAACTGGAATTCGGTTCCGGTTACGAAAACTAATTCTAGCTGAACACGACCCGCTGTTAGCTTTTCTAGTATAAGGAGACAAACTACTGAACTGAACTAGACTAATGAAAGAAACTAGGCATGGGAAACTCAGAAAAATGACTTGTGCGAACTTAGTACCTCACTTGCGTCTCACTGCGCCGGCACTTAACTTCCAATTGCGCCATGGCGCAGCAAAATACACACCGAGTGAGTTGCAAAACGCACACCACCCACATCCACGCCCGATGGCTTTTAGCGCAGGTAGCGTATTATGTGCTGAAGTGTGTTACGCGCTAATAAATTTGGAATAAGCGAGTCGGTACTTCCGGCACAGTGAACGGAGTTGGCGCAATTGCGCGGCGTATCGCAGTGTTACCCATGTCTAAAAGAAAATGATTCTGTAGTTTCACGATACACTTACACAGCTATCGGTTCATTAAAACTATTTGTATAAATAAAATCGTAAATGTTCAAAACCTTAAATAAAGTTATTCACCAATTGCTTGAAATTCTGACACTGGTGCATTCGAGTATGCGTGTTTTTATATACCTTATATACCTACTGAGCCTCAGCGATGCGTAGCCAGTTACAGCGAGTTTCTTCTCTAAATAATATAAACCGAAGTCGCCATTTCTGTCTGTTTGTGCGTTTAGTTTTTTTAAACTGTGACAATGAGTGGAAAGAGGAAATGAAGCAGCCCGTATTATACCCTACCCTCGAACTGAGAGATATTCTCTTACAGGATAGTTGGAGAATCGGCTGATGGGTAAGAGTAATGAACTCATTGTCATAAAACTGCATAAAAGATTTGAATGCGGTTTTTACCCATGCGAAGACGGAGCGAGTCGCTAGTAAGCAATGAACAAATAAACCTACGGTCATGAGTGCGGTGAGAACTAGTAACGTGTCAGCAGCGAGGTCGACCGACGGTGCGTTGGTGAAGTTCTCGTGAATGTATCGCAGCGTGCCGGCAGCGCGGAGCAGCGCGTCTACAGCGCCATCTAACCCTGCGCATGTGTGACGCTCCTGAAATGTTATTACTTATTACCGTCATAAACAATTACACCTAGGGTTGCCAAATTCTAATATAAAAACGCCAGCCTCGCCTTAAATTAGGCCGGGTATTTTGTCCAAAAATCTGGACTCGGCGCTACATTAGGCCGGATACTTTGTCTAAAAGCCGAATATATCTTTTATCGAAGCTGGACGTATATAATAACATATATAATATGTTACATAATAACGTATATAATTGGAAGTTAAGTGTTCTTCGAATTGCTGATCAATGGTGTAGTGAAATTTAAAAAAAGTAAAGTTATGGGTGCCACTCCATACAAGGAACCGAGGTATGAAAAAAAAACCAGTGCATATAAGCATCTGGGGTATCTTTAGATAGCTCTTCAAAACTGATATAGAGATTTTAAAGTGACTTTGTTATTTAGGTCACTACTACTACAACTTAAAAAGGACTTTCAAAGAAAATTGGTTCGAATCAATATGTTAAGTAATTTTTTAGGTATGGGGTATTTTCCGTTACACGCTCAACAATTGCAGAAATAATTTTGTTTTACATAGCATTATTGAGAAACATTATGAAATATAAATTAAGTTTTAAATGTCGATTAAATTAATATTGCATCTACGGAACCTGTCGCTGTGCACGAACCGACAAGTACTTAATCGATTTTGTTCATGGTAAAATATGAAATTCATAAGAGCCTTTTGCGTTGTGTCTTAAAATACGTACTAAATATATTTACGACTGCACTAGAATTCTTACCTGTTTGGCTCCAATTTGTGTATAGATGCCGGCCATATTGAACAAGACACAAGCTTTTTCGAAAGCAACTGTCCGTTGACATGATGGGACTCCTAAAATTAGATAAAAATTGTTTCTTAAGCAAGGAGACTAATTTTACGTTAACGCTGTCTATTATTGGTAAAAGGTAGGTAAACATAAATTTATAAAAAATACAAAAATGATAGTTTGTACCTGTTAACGAATCAAACCACTCGAAATAGACGCCGAGCGAGCGATCAGGTGGAAAGAATCGCCTTTCAATGAAGTACAGCTGATTGTAATATTTGAAAAGGAGTGCTACGCCTATTGTTGAACGAACTGGAGTCCGTATTGCCTGGAAATAATAACATAATTGATGCACCGATAAATATCACTACTGCAATGCAATTCTGTAAAAACTCGAATCACCCAAGCGAGACTCGCTCGACAATTCACTTCACTTCGCATTCGATCTCAATTGGCCTTCAAATGAAATTCTCTAAACCATACTAGGAGCAAAGTAAAGTGATCTTAGATGCGAGTTTGTTAGGGATTGCTTTGAGATAAACATCTGTCGATATTTTGTATTTTATTTATTTAGATAAGATTCGTACATTTAGCGAAACATCAAAAAATGCATTTAAGATAATTAAAGATAATTAAGATAATTAAAAAAATAAAGTACGAATCGCCGCCGCACTCATGGAGGCAGCGCTAGCATCTCGTCGACTTTTTGACAATCTTACCACAGATTCAAAAGTAATATCCACTAATTTGCGTTAGTTTCGCAATGCTGGTCTGCGATACGGTAATTGGGACTAAGAGCCGCTATCAATACTCGCACCAAACTCGATTATTACTTTGAAGGAAGTTTTAGAAGTTCAATAATGAAAACAAAGATCAATCTTCTGAAATTGTCTTTAGACCTTACTGTCACGAAACGCTTAACAAGCTTATAAATTATTACTAAATCGAATGTATTTTTTCTTTTTAGGCCATAAATATGTAGTTTCAGGTGTTACGTATAGTTATTTGTATCATTTAATTCAATTTAAAATACTAACCTGTCTCATATCCATGAAATCTGAGATGGCATCTTCATATGTGGAAGCATTCTCGCTGTAGTGTTCTAGGATGAAGTCTTTAAATGGCTCCCTAAAATCCACTTCTTTGGTTTCTTTGAGTCCCAATGGAATCATTGGCATAACAAATTCTTTGCTGTGAAAAAAAAAATGTTAAAGATTGAACAAGCGGTTTGTAATATGTGTGAAATATGAATTCTATTCACTAAAATTTCTTACAATTTTTTTTAAAGGGAAATATGATTTATTCTATTAGTGTTTAAAAAATTAATGTACTATAATATACATATATAAATACATATATAATATAATATACATATATACATACATCTTCATGCTGCATCCCAAACGGGGTATAAGTATATGTCGGAAAAGACACAGGGCAATTCGTGCTCTTGCGACTCAGTTATGAGAAATAAGTATTTAATCTTACAAGAGGCGAACTACTCCATAAAACACCACGTTAAGACAAAGATAATGTGCAAACGACAGAAAACTCTTTGTAACAATTATTACGTAGGTAATTGGAAATTTAATAATAATGGCAAACGATCCGTCAGAGAAATGCTAGCAACGCACCGGCCGCCGTAGTCTAATCGATTGTCAGCGCCGGCTCCGACTTTCCGTTAGCGCGTTATCCTTTCCAAACCGGAAGTCGCGCTTTGCCTTAGTATAGTTAAATGAGTGCCTTTTATTATTTCCACCGACATATATAATGAAGATAATTTTCTTTGTCACGCGATCAATTGAAAACTACTGAATGTATCGGTATGGGACTATGACCATTCGAGTGGGAATCGTTTGTAGATGGTTTTAGGCTATCTATTCCATTCCATAGACCCTTCACAGTTTTCCAAACATAAATCTGCTATAGGTATAAAATTTTCAATCACACCCAGCGAAGTGGGCTGGTAACGGTTGTCTTTCACGGCTGTATACTAATATTATAAATAGGTGAATTTTGTTTGTATGTAATAGATAAACTCGGAAACTACTGCTACTATGACGACCTCAATGGCGCAGTGTTTGGGTGTTAAATCCAAACGCGGAAGATTCCGGGTTTGATTCCCGGTCGGCTCAATTTGGGAAACGAGCTTTACTAGATTGTCTCGGGTCTGGGTGTAATGGGAACGCCCCTAGTAGTTGTCGTTTAGTTCTTATAGCAGAGGGAATAACTAGGGCAGTTTGAGATCAGATGATCGGTGTGTATCGTCTGGCGTATTTATTAATATTATTATTACTCAACCGATTTCAAACATTATTTCACCTATAGAAAGTTACATTATTAGCGAGTAACATTTTATTTTCAAAAAAATTTCTACCAGGTCGAAGCCGGGGCGGATCGTTAGTAATGAATAAATTTAATGTAACGAAAACCAAATGATTGAATTGAATTTGTGAATCTGACCAACCTGACATTTGAGAATGAATACCTACTTATCGCAAAAAAAAAAAATTAAAAAAAAAAAATATTTTCATTTCGTTTTCATTAACTGTTTTAGATGAGAGACGGGCAATTTCAAATAAATATGAGCACTTAGAATTTTTATGCAGCTTGTAAAAAAGTAATGAAATAAAATTTATTGTAGATATTTAGGTTTTTTAAAACTGTTTCGGATCACTAATTGTGGCAATGAAGTAAAAAATTCTGAAAAAAACATAATTGCAAGACAAATTTCTCCAGTCACGGACGAAAGTTTTATTAAAAGTATCTAATTCTACTGCACATTTCTGAACGACGTTGCGTGCGCATTCCACACTATGGTCATAATATGATGGTGACAAGCGCGGGAAAACTCTACAATGGCGGAAACGGAATTTTTTACGGTTCTTTCTTAATTTTAATTGCGCTCTACAATGGTTTAATTAAATAATCCGATCTGCTATGAGGCCGTTTACTGTACTACAGTTTTTAATTTGCAGTGCGTGTGCTGGGAACTCGGTATTACGAATATGATTATATTGTAGTAAAGTACAGCTAACTCTATCTCTGCGTCTTGCAGCTTCGCCCGATTAGTCATTTTTTTGGATATAAAAAAAGCTTAGAAGACTATCTGGAAAAAAAAGCGACTTTTTGGCGGGAACGGGAAAAGTGAGGATGTCATTTTAGATTTTCTATTTTTTACATTTTTACGAGTTTTAAAGTACAACAGTGATAGTATATTGTGTTTTAAAGTTCTGTGTAAATGAAAAGAATGGAGGAGATCTAAATAGACATGTGTAGCTGAAATTTTCGCGTTCTTCCAAGAAGTCCTTTTTAACTTCAGTAAGGCCTGCTCACTTTACTGGAGGAGTGTTAGGGAACTTATTTAAGTGTTTCTCCTGAAGTTTCGTCATTAGGCTGATGGTCTTGTTACCAATGCCTTAAGAAATTTAAATAATAATAAAGTAATAAACTATCTGAAAGGCCCTCTCCCTGCCAATACAAGTCCTGTCCTGATTGGTCCAATTACCAACCACCAAAACCAAAAACCAATACACAGACAGAATTTAAGAAACGCATATTTGGCTTTCGATAACATGCAAATAACCATACAAACTAAAAAAACTAGCCTATATTTCGAAATCATAGATAAATACTTCAATTTTAATTATTTGAATCGATTATGTTAATCGATTCAAATTTACAACTTACTTACAAACGACGACAACGATTTTAAAGAAATTACGAAATATTTAGTGATTTTCAATCAAGAACGTACGACCGAGAGTGTAAGCCCAAAACCGCAAGACTAAGACCGCGAGACCGAGGCTAAGGACTGCAAGACCAAGACTGTTAGATAAAAACTAAGACCCTTACGCATCCCTGACAAGAAGACGTTACTAGAAGAGTAGATAGTACAAATTGGTATTGAATGCCAATCATATTGGCTTCGCTACTGGTAATGCTTATTTGTAGACTGCGTATTACGTATTATTTGCTTCAACATATCTGAATGAAACAAGCAAGATTTGTTGTTAGCGAGAACAAAAAAGTGTGAAAAAAGTTGTCTTCTACAAGTCGCTGACGTAGTGAACATTACGTGCATGTCGTCTGCCATTCCACGGGCACTATTACGCCCTCATTACAGGCCATTAACGGTTTTTTATTTATTATTTTATAAAACTGAAGAAAATTAAAAACACCATTCGTTCGGAGATATTCTTTATTATTCTAATATATGTACTTACTTACATAAGTATATTTATTAATTTATTATTATTTAATAAAAATGTACATATATATACTTTAATAATTACAAGCTTAAAACCAAACATTATCTTAAATAATAGACTTCCTCAAAGTTGCTACTTAGAAAGCTGTCATTCAGTTGCCACTTAGAAAGCTGTCACAAGACTGGCAGCATTGCCTCTTTGAATAGCCAAATTTAATTAACCAATTAATTTTGTTTTTGTCAATCTATTTCTTTGTTTAACTTATTGATTTTCTTGCACCTTGATAATAAAATCCAATGAGAAGTGGAGTGGTATCTATCTATTTATTTAATATGTACATTTATTTAATATGGCAGTGCCTGAATATCAGCGAGTCGCTCCGAGAGTAGAAGCGACATGCTGATTACTTTCTTTTTCCACTGCCAGTTTACATTCTAGTTTTGTTACTTTTTTTACAGAAATAAAAATACGAAAAATTGTGCCAAATAGCTGACGAGTTGACTAAGAATGGTTTGCTCGCAGAAACTATCCTGAAAGACAGAGCGATTTTCTTAAAGCAAATAGAAATTTTACGCTATGGAAATTGTAAAGGTTATTTTACTCCTTTTGGCCTCGAAGAATACTAAAATACGTCTTCTATTATTTGTGTTAAGGCAAGCGTTCCCAAGCGTAGAGAGAGTATGAAGAGGTGAAGAATGTTGCATAGGTTCCGATAATGTCAATTGAAGATTATATAGAATTAAACAAATATATTTTCATTAACAAAATCATGATTATCGAACCCATTCAATGACAATTATTTTGGTATATTTTTTAATACCCAAAACTAAGTATATCTTTAATGGTATGGATATTAGTATTACCAGTTGACTAGTTGAGTGTTTTTTTGATACGGTGAATTAAAATTAATCTTGTATCAAATGGTCGGCATATTTACAAGAAAGATTGAATGAATGAATTGCGAATGATTGAATGATTTGCAAATACCAGATACAACACTCTTAAAAACACCGTTTTCCCAGAGATACTTTTGAAAATGCTAATAGCCTTATGGCGACGCATTGGAAGTTTTGACGGCAGGGATCTCCATTTTTCTAAGTGACTACAAAACGTATGAAAGTGATATTTGGTAAGCTGATTCTTCATTTCATTGACTTTATTTTTTCAGTTGCAATACACGATTTGTTGACTTTTATAGTATGTACAAAAAAAAAATAAAAAAACCTCTTTTAAAACAGAGATTAAATTTTTAGGTGTAAAGGCACCGATTTATGTTTCTAAATTTTCTGTATAGTTTTAATCTAAACATACTCTTCAAAATACAAGTTGAATTTTTTTAAATTAATTACAGTTTTTAAAATAAACGAAAATATCTACTTTTTGGTATTTTTCGTAAGCTAGTGCGTGAACTTTTGCATAGACCAGAAGGTCTATTTTGGATTAAATTATTGTTTATCAATGCGTCGCCTTAAGGAATATTTATATTAGTAAACCTGGCCAAAAAGTTTATTATTATACAACCGTTTCTGCTTTTCCTTTATGAAAAACAAGTAACGTATTATCATATTACATCTATTTTATTATTAGGTAGATTAGGTATTGTAGTATTAGTATTGGATTAGGTAGCTTTTATACAACGACTCCTAAAAATGTTTAAGCTTTATATTTAAATCGAAGTTAATTTTTAAAGTTTATATCTGTGTTTGGGCCTCGATTTACTACATCTGTTCCAAACGGCTGTTTAGGTTAAATAGACTGCGAGGACAAACAGATATTGTTTTGTATTTGTTTCATAGATATTATGTTTCATCAATTTTGAATGAAACATTTGTTAAAATTTCGAAGGAGTCAAAAAGTAAATTTATATATTTAACCACAGATTAATTAGTTAGTTAGTTAGTAAGCTAGTAGTTAGTAGTACCACAGCTTAATTAGTTTATTATGGTAGTACTAACGTAAAATTTAACGTTACAATTCAAAGGAGTCGAATTTCTTTGCAACCGTTTTTTATTCTTTACTACTTTAGAGGATGATCTTTCTTAGAGTGATGCTTACGATATAAAAGGATATAGGTTTCTTTTATTTTATACCATAATTAATTTTTCTAGCTTTATCAATCTCAGCTCAGCAACGATATAAAACTTGTCTTTACATAAATATGAGTGCAATAATGCTCATGAAGATGTACATACATATATATTATTTTTATATGTGGTAATAATTAAAACTCATTAAAACGACTTTTACCAATCAATGCTCTAAAAAAGGAACTCAATAGTTATGTACATGCTACAAATGTTACATATATAAGAATGTGAAAGTTCAGAAATCCGGTTTGTCCTCCACATCACAGATGGGAAAGAAAGAGATGAATGATTCTGCCGATTCTATCAACTTATAAAAATATAGCAACGATGACTTTGCTATTAGATTGAGTTTTTATAATATTTGGAGTATAAATTATACCCACATCGATTATTTAAAATATTAACGCTTTAACTGCGGTAGAGTGCCTGAAAAGTCTACCTCTCGTGTCAAAATGAGGAAACATAATTGTTCAATTATTTATTACGTGTTGCTTTGTTTAATTTGACATACATACACATCTTCACGGGATAGTCAGAGAGGACGGAGCGCCAAGTAACGTCTTACATATTTCGTCTTCTCAGTACCCATCACTCTTCTTACACACTTTCGCCTTGGATTGCGAGTGCTTTTGACATTTCCGTCCGCTAACATTCTGGCTATTTGATATTCATAAGTCAGCCTTGGTCTTCCTTGGCTTTAAGTTTAATTATATAATTAAACACTTATAATGTAGGTATTAGTAATATAACATATTATTTTTGTATTCTTGTCTATATTATGCTCTTTTATTTTATTTTGTATTTTGTAATAAATTATGTATTTATTAAGCAAACGTTAGGTGATTAGATGCATTATTGTCAACGATATTACAAGTAAAAAATGCGATAGTGAAAATTATATTCAACACAACATGTTATGTTACTTTTATTGTAGAGATTACCAACTATTACGTATTTATTTCAGCACTTAAGTTTATTCAAATAATATCGATATATTATTTGAGATAACTTTTAACAATATTTTGACATTTTCCCCTACTTTAGTGATTGTCCAGAAAACAGACTTTCAACTACTATCAACTGAAAGTCTGATTTATCATTTTGTGTTTATAATAATTCTATAATAACTTATTAACACAGAATTATAAATATTAATTTCTGTTTTTATAATAATTCTGTAATAATTCATTAACACGGAATTATAAATGTAAAATACCTATATCCGTCCTCTCTGACTACCCCGTTAGGGACACAGCGTGGAGATATGTATGTAAATACCTATGTAAATTATTATCTATCCTTATTAGTTATAGTTGCAATAAATAATGCCAAGGAAATATTTTGCAAAACTAACCAAAATATTTGAAACAATTCTTTAAAACTTTTAAGGAAAAGATTTAAAAAATGGCTGTCCCCTACCTTATTTTTAAAAATATCGCTCAGAAAATTTAATAAAACATTTAGAACATTGAGAATAGGCTCCTATAATCAGAAATGCATTAAAAAAAACTTTTAATAGACAGAAATAAAAAGAAGACCAATTTGTTTTTGTAACAACTACAGATAATTTATTACGTGCATACGACTTAAACTTGGCTGGTTTAAAAACGAGTAATCGACTAATTCCTCACTTGTATGTTTGTAAGGTAATCCAATAATTCAATTGTCACTTGTATTACTTTTACTTATCCAATTACCTGGAAAATTGTTACACGTGTGTGTTACTTTCGCGTGACACTCCTTTGTTGGAAGATTTAATTAAAAAAACCTTTTTTTAACCGGCTTCAAAAAAGGAGGAGGTTCTTAATTTGTTTATTCGTATACATATATATATATTTATATACATTTTATGTATGTATGGGCATAACTTCTTTGTTTATAAACCTTTTTAAATTCGAGTTAAATAGATAAATTCTTCACATTATTTCATCAAAATGTCGACATAATACATTTTGGATGTTTCTTGGAGTTTTTATTAGGATCCGCTGAGGCAGACTAAGCCAATAAAAAAATCTCAGCATCACTCTACTAAATAAGCACTTATTTCAACAATTTCACATAACAACACAACAGCGTAGATACTTGGGACGCAAAACTACGCCAATTTCACATCATAATATCCACTAGAAACCATTTGTAAATAATGAAAATAAAAGCCCAACCACTCCCCATAAAATCCCGCCAAAATCTCCTAATTTCATTCATTTCAAGCGGCCAGTGTTATTTTTTTATATGTGGCCAGTTATAGCACACACATATTTTTTTTAATGAAAAATATTTCGAATTTTTGTTTCCTAACAGCATTGATTATTTATTTATAAGCTTAGATATCTAGGTCTGTCCTCGAATAGGCCTATAGGGGCCTAAACACTAAATACGCTTACAGAATGAGTATAATCGTTAGTAGAAGCTGTTCGTAGTGTGAAACTGTGGAATTAACGCTTTATGTTGATTAAAATCGTGACATATTAGATAACATGTGGTGATATTATGTAATGAGTAGGCCTAACAACCTAACATGAGTCATTAGTGTTATCTGATCTTTATAAGTTAAATCTGAGTTTGTTTACATGTATGAAACTTGTTGAATACTTGAAGAGAAAAAATCTAAGACTTTAAGAAAGTTAGAATTTGTTATGAGGAAGTTCATATAACAAATCACAATCATTACAATAGAGACGGTACTGCTCAAGTAATCGGTTGGTAAATGTACGTTGGGTCATCCCCGTCTCATCGTACCTAGCCAATCGTTCGATGAGATATGATATACTCTGACATTTCACACAGCGCCATCTAGACCCAAAGTAAGCAGCACAGCGCTTGTGCGGGAAGCGGAAGCGGATGCGGACAGCGGGGCGGGAATCGAACCCGCAACCCCATTTACTTTCCGACCCGTTTAGCCGTTGCGCCACGAAGGTCGTCTAAGTCGTCTAAGGTCGTCTAAGAGATAATACTTAGATATATTTTTTCATGTAGATATACTAGACGTTACTCGCCCGCTTCGCTGATAGAAAATGAAAATGTACCTAATAGAGTCTGTCCGGAAAGAGAACTGTCGCGGCTAACAAGTGAACTAACGTTATGATTTTTACATGGCAGCCGTCTGTCAAATGTCAATCAAACTTGGGAATCTTCTTTCATGTCCTATCGTTTTAATATTGCATTGGTTTTTGTGATTTTTTATTAAAAACATGTCGAGATGAGGTAAAACTTCACTAAGTGATTCAAAAAAAATAATGTTCAATATTCTTCAGTTTGCCAAT
The DNA here is from genome assembly GCA_907165235.1 of Zeuzera pyrina. Taxonomy (NCBI): domain Eukaryota; kingdom Metazoa; phylum Arthropoda; class Insecta; order Lepidoptera; family Cossidae; genus Zeuzera; species Zeuzera pyrina. The sequence goes on from OU015641.1 coordinate 13,309,554, forward strand.
GCGAAAAAACAGCGCAACTAATGAACTGCAAAGTAACGAAGCGTGTGGCTGTTATATATTTATTAGCGTTTTATGGTTTATATAAATGATAATTATGTTTCTACAAGATTTCAAGTCATTAACAATGTTAACATTGTGTAACTTTAATATTAAATCACTTAAATATGTAATGAAGTAGAGAACTTGACAAAACCTATTTTCTTAGTAGCAGGCTTGAACAATTTTAATACTCTTTATTTATAGTAGCATAGAAGATCTAACTTTGGTTTTATTTTCAGGTATAAGTAGAGATTTAAACGCGATTGAACTGATTAGGAGCTTAGTGAAAAGGCAAGAACGTGTCCGCTAAAGAACAGCTGCTGCTAAGAAATAATATAATTGAGTGCTTTAACAATATAACTACAGAGCAATGGCGAAAGGAATGTGACCATGTCATACATCTCATACAAAAATATTGGGAACGAGATCATAAAATAGACGAAATGCAACAATTTGTTATAAATGTAACAGATTCTGATACTTCAAGTTAAGACGAAGATACATTTCTTGAATATTTAGAATCAGATTTTGACTATACTTCTGATTAATGGGCCATAAAAATCTGAAGTGTATTTTTTCTTTTCGTCTTTTTTACTCTTGTAAGTGAATTGGAAGTGTTGGAATGAGCTATAAAGACGAGTGGATCTTGGATTCACCAAATATTGTCAGAACATCTGTAAATGTATTCATCTAATTATTTAACTACTTATCGCTAAATTATGAATAAACATTATTAATAATTTGTGGATACTCGTTACTTCAATGTAGCTTTTGTGTATTTAATATACAGTACCTATTTATAAGCGTTTTTTGATGTGTAACATTTTTCCTCTCGCTTTCCTAATCTGTGGGAGTGATTTCGTGAAAAGGGAAGGAAGTGTGTAACAGGAAGCCGGAGAAGCGCGCGCTATTTGGTTGGACCAATGAGTGCGCGCGGTGGTAGAGTTGGCTGTCAGATAGTACCAACCCATTTTCCGATAATTATTCGAATAAATATTTCAGTATTTAGTTTTTTTAAATTTTGAGGTTAATTTCTGTCGTTACTCAATTGGTATTTTTAATTTTGATTAAAAAAAGAAAAAAAATAGTTAATGAAATAAAATATACTTTTCATTAAAAATAATTATTCTTCGTTACGCACAATCATTTCAAATAATACTTGAATCATTTTTTCAGAATATAATGTTAATGTTGCTTATTACCAAATGTGAGATTTTTTTTTATTTTAATAAGATTTAATGTAATGAAATGAAATTCGCCAATCTTCCTAACTACATACGTTATTTTTTAACTGATTCCTATCTCGAAATTTTTAAATTAAACCATTATTGAAATTATAAATTGGACTTGGCTTCTATTTTGAATATTAAATGAAAATAAAAATTTAAAGTATAAAAATCGAACAGTTGTTTTATAGTGTTGCTAGCGAAACAAAAACAGTAATTGAACACAGCTCCGTACTCAAATTCTACGACGGTTCTCTTTCCGGACAGACTATAGTAGGTTTTTGTTTGAAAAATGGTAAAGGGTCTATGAAATTCAAACGATTCTGCGTCGAATGATCATAGTCCAGTTTTCACGTGATTGAAGGACAAAGAAAAAATCATTTTCATTACCTATATATACACATAGCGATCCATCCCGGCTTCGCCCGGGTAGGATGTTGAATGTTTGCAAAACACCAAATTTTTTGAAGATAAACTTCTTTCGGCGCGATTGAAAAAACAGGTCAGAGCATCAATTTGAAAAAAAAGCTCAGAGGATCAGAATGTATTTTTTAGCATGTGACGAAGTTGCGCACGCCGATGTATCATATTATAATTTATTATTATTTTTTATTTTATTCATTCAAGCTGCCAGTTTTATTTTTTTTATATGTTGCCAGTTTTGTTTTTGTATATGTGGCCAGTTTCGTTTTATATTTTTATTGCTTTCAAAGAAGTATAACTTCGTATGCTTTTTTTTGTTGCGATTTTCGTACAAAAATATCATTCAAATTTCCGACCTTTTCCGTGGATTGAATAAAAATAATTTTCTTTCATACAAATTACGAACACAACAAAAAACAAATCAGAAAAATCTGTCGAGCTGATCTCAAGTGAAGCTCCGTCATACATCTATGTGGCAATTGATTTTTATTTATTATATAGATATGTAGATAGATATATAGGCAGTGTAAAAGGTCTATTATGTACATATGTAAAATTTGAGAATTTTGGTGGTACCTGTCGCTCTGGTAAATTTCGACCGATGAGTTGAGCTCGGCGAGTTGCTCTTTCAGCAGCTGCAGGTTGGAGTTAACAAAGCTCAGCTCCAAGGCGACTGTTTCCCGAAGTTTTCTATTAGTCGTAGCCTGTAATGCGAGAAATATTGCAGATGAAATCATGAGATATGTTTCACATTAGAGCAATCAGTAAACAGGAAATTGAAATTCAATAATTTATTCACGCGTTAGAGTTCAAGTGATTTGTTGGGTCAATGATATAATATTCTTTTTAAATGCGTTTAATTACGTTACTCCGAGCGAGGAGGTAGATGAAGAAAGTTGTAATTTTAAGCTATTAAACTACTATATTTCATATATAGAAAATAATAACTATAATAAATGTATGTAACGTAACGTATTGTGGATGGCATTTTGGCTGTGTTAGATATGTTCACACTGCCTACTAATACGGACAAAGCACCGTTAAACGCACTCCCCTGAAACACAACTTCATTCACTTGTTCAAGACATTTTCCATGTACCGAAATCTCACATTTCGTCTGTACTGCTTCCCTTTCAAACACCAGAACCTTAATTTTGTTTACATTCATAATAACTTTTAATCAACTCAAAAAAAGGAGAAAAAGTAACATATCGATTTTAATTATGTAATCTATAAGAGTAAGTGTCTGGGATGGTTTTAATATACCTATAACATACGAGAGTATCATTTTAGTACCAAGTTAAAGTCACAATAATCGGTTAATAATTTACGACAACACTAAAAAGACCGAAATAAATTCAATAAAAAATCGATAAGTAAAACGGTAAAATAATAACGGTAAAAAATCTGTAAGACCCAGGACTTTTGTTGTATTTTTGTCTGTAAACTTTATGGTAAGGCTTCTCATACTGAAATCATTAACATTCTAGGTCCAATAGTTTTGAGTACCCAACTTCCACCTTTTTTAATTTTGCTATGAATAAAACTCATAAGATAATTAATACAAATTATGTAGGCTAGCAATATCCGAGTCGAATAACTATTTTGTCTCACTGCAGTCCCTGAATTCCGGACAAAAATTACTCGGAAAAAATAGTTACTTACGTATTCATTTCATATATAAATATTCTATTGTATAACATAAATTACATGTCATTAATAAAATATTGTTTAATTTTACTTTTTAATTTTTTTATGGAACTGTCCATGTTTGAAACATCATACGTGAAAATTGTATAGTTGCGTGTTGTTACCAGACGTTACTTTGCGAAATTCATAAAGATTGCAAATCGAACGATACGTATTTCGCTTCTTAATGAAGCATCTCCAGGAATTTCCAGAACTCAGATTGAGAAACCAAACACGTGTCGATGCATTAAAATTTTGGATTGATAGTTAAAAATATATCTACGCAAATTATTTACTGAAAGCCGCGGAGTTATTACCTAAAAATTTGTAGACAGCGACAGCTACGCGATCATCGCGTGACTGGTGACTAAATGTAACAAAAAATTGATATCATGTATGAAGATTGCGTGTCTATTGCGCCATGACCGTAAAATGCAATTTTCGTGATAGATATTTATATAATGTAATTTGTATAGCGCCATTATACATATTGTATAATGTGATTTGTATAGCGCCACTATACAAATTACATTATACAATTCTCGTTTGGACAGCAGATATCGCGCGATATTTGGCTGTCGCATGTGACCGTAAGTTATGGTATAAGCATGCCGTATATGACGCCAATGGCCGTCTTGATAACATTGGCATATCTGCTGCTTTCTGATTCACTGCCAGTACAATGACATTATTACAAGTGCCTACCGATAATGGCGATGTGGACGCGTGCGCACCAACCGTGACACCCTTTCTTGTACGGTCTCTGAACCCTGACCTTGGAGGTGCGCTGACGTCATGCAGTTCAGTACATACTCGTATACTTGGATTTTTGGAGTTCTTTTCAAGATTGTAAGAAATGTTTTAAAACTATAACCCGACTACGCAAAACTCGCATAAAAAATGAAATAACCATAGACTTTATAACTACATAGACATCCTGTCACGTTATACGAAGTGAGGCAAATAAAATCAAATGAAAATGTTGATGCGTGGGTGCTGTTTTCTAACGAGCTAAGTATTACATTGGCTAAGCATTACATTAACTATTACTACGTTTTGACACTCGATCATAGATATTGTCAACTAGTTCTTGGGAGTCGATACTCTGTCCGTATCTTTCGGTATTAATCAAACTCCAAAAACAAAGTTTTACTTTACCAAATCTTTTCTACCCAGAAAGTATTTCTGGCTGTTAGGTTAGAAGTCTAAGGCGATCGCGAAGCCTGGCGTAGCGATCGGCTTAGACTTTTTCGTTGGGTTTGTTTTAACTATTTGAAAACCTTCTCTCAAAAAATAAATTGTATCACTGAGGGCTCAATAATATACCTCATTAAGTACTTAAAAAAATACGTAAGCAGAGGTTATTCCAACTTGCTCCCTTGTTGTTGCTCCTATACAGGGTCTGGAGTTACTTATAAAGTCTATGGAAATAACTAATGATTTTCTGAATGCATTGCTGGAGTCGTAGGCCATAAAGAAAGGAACGTATAATAGTCCTGTGACTACGGCAATAAATTGCAATTGTTTCATATTGTTTGCAAGTTCTTGTTAAATATGTAGTCGAGTTTTTTGGTTTCATACTTTTATTTTAAGCGTTAACTGACGGAAATGTCAAAGTACTAACATACCTCGGTGTGTGACGTAAGATTTGCGGAGACAAAAGAAGTATGTGTATGACGACCTCGGTGGCGCAGTGGTTTTGACGTTGCATCAAGCGCGGAAGGTTCCGGCTTCGATTCCCGGTCGGGTCAATTTAGAAAATGAGCTTTTCTAGATGGTCTCGGGTCTAGGTGTACTGGGAGACGCCCTCAGTAGTCGTCGTCTGATTAGTGTGTATTGTCTGGCGCGTTATTATTATTTATTTATTATTTATGTAAGGATCGCGATTTTTGGCACTCCATCCTCTCTGACTACGCTTTTATGCAAACAGTGTAAGGATGTATTATAGGTATGTATGTGGGCAGATCAACTACTTTTTGTACTGGAAACTGGAATATTATTTTATTTGTCTTATCCATTGGAAAGGATAGATAATACTTTACAAATATATAAACCTATTTAACACGCGTAATTGAAAAAAATCTAATAATACTCTATACAACAGATGAACATTATGTACGTACGAGCAATGCATGTATGTATGTTCTTTATGTAAGTAAAGTTCTTTAAATGATGAATTCATAATAAATTACTTATTATAGGTTCTTATAAACATGTTACTTCTTGTTGCATTAAAAAAAATATAGTGTTTGCTGTCCTTTATTTTAACTTGAAGAGTATCGACTACGGAGTATATAGAAATAGTCAATTATTTATCGATTCTGTACATAAATAAGCGTTCATAATGACATTTTGGCGGGTGCGGTAGAATTGAAGTTGGCATTTTATATAGATTTATATTTTTTACATTTTTGGGAGTTTTAAAATACAAAAGTGGTAGTATACGGTGTGTTATAGTTCTGTGTAAGTGTAAAAGAGTCTGAAAGTCTGAATATGTATGTGCACTAGAAGGTTCAAGAAGTCCTTTTTAACTAAATAAAGCCTACTACTACTACTATTACTTCACTGGAGAAGTGTTGGGGACTTAGCTTTTTTTCTGTTTTGTATCCTGCTTAACACAGCAATCTGTCATGGACATTTAGTTGTTTCTCTGTCAGAGCTAGGTCCGATTATTGGTTCTGTAGGCAGGAGAGTTATTCATTGGCCACTCTTACCATTCTTTGGATAAACATTTCGTAAGATTTGGAATACTATTCCTTCTCAGTCTTGTGTAAATGGTACTTCCAGAACCCGTTATAGCAGCAGGGACTTGGTGATATGAGAAATTATTTATTACTGAAGACATCGGCTATATAGGCGTAGACTCTTTGCCTTCCCTCTCAACGGAGAATGTTACAAACAACAACACATTAAAACAAAACTTTACTTGAAGGTTAACGTTCCTAGAAATTTTTAAAAGTATAGACTGTAGTTCTGTGAATAATAAATTTTCGAGTAACGAATTTGTATAAATCAGCACATAAATATTTCAACGTTAATAAAGGTACAAATGTAGTGAAAAAAAAACACTAATCAATAAACAAATGACTGTATTTGAAAATAAAATTCTATATTTTTAAAATAAAATTCATTTGAATTTAGAATTTATGGCCAGCCATACACAAAGTACATTTCAAATGGCCCGTATTGTAGAATGGCAACTTCATAGGTAAAGACCTATTATTTAAAAGCTTAAAACTAAGTATTATTTTAAATAAGACTTCCTCAAAGTTGTCAAGTTAGCTCTGGTAAAGCTTACCATCGCCCTACTGAGGAGTGATAGGGGACACGCATTTTACATCAGAGTATGTAAGTATACCACTTTTCATACGATAATAACATGAGTGTTTCTAATAAATAAAATAATAATAATAATAATAACAATAACAGGTCCGTTTTGACAGACAGATTAATAGCACAATATCGACCAGATATTATACTGGTGGAGAGAGTTAGGCTTGGCTGCTGGATATTGGTGTACCCAACACGCACAACATCAAGAGGTACACCGAAGAGAAGATGAAGAAGTATGAGCTTGCCGAGGAGATTCAGCAAGTATGGCAGCATCGAGAGGCGTTTGTTGTGCCCTTATTCTCTCCAGCACAGGCGTTATCCCCGACTCTGCCGGAGAGTCTACTTAAAGAGGACCTTCCGACAGCTCTAATATCTAAAATCTAAAAAGCTGTTATCTCAACATAACAATAATCGTACGTCGACAGTAGAAATCCGTTCCGCGATATATTAGACGCATTAGGCAATTGACGGATGCGGATACGGCTAGGCTGGTGTACTTCGCATATTTTCATAGCCTAATGTCCTATGGCCTTTTGCTGTGGGGATCAGCGGCGCATATTAACTCGATTTTTATTTTACAAAAAAGAGCGATACGTGCTATTTACAGTATGAATGCACGAGAATCACTAAGAGATCGTTTTAAAGACATTCATGTACTGACCTTGCCGTCCTTATACATCTTTGAAATTATTATGTATACGAGGAAAAATATAGATCGATTTACAAAAAAAGGCGATATTCTACCCGAGGTCGTAATAAATTGGTTGTTCCAAAATTTAAATTACATAAGTCAAATGTTTCATTTTTGGGTAACTGCGTTCGTCTTTATAATAAAGTTCCTCAAGAAATCACTCAATTAACCGAAAATATATTTAGATTAGTTATAAAACGTACATTGATTAGACAATTATACTATAAAATAAACGATTTCGTTGAAGATAAAACAATAGTCTGGAAATGATTTTCTCTGCACATGCATTTACTGGCTCTCTGAATATTGTATTTTAATAAACCTTTTGTAAAAGGATGTTGAAAAAATTATACCTGACTGAGTTTCTTGTCGGTTCGTCTCAGTGTCCAGGTTTTCTTTTCTCTTCTCTTTGAACCGAACTAAAGTAGATTTGACGTTCAAAAATACCTTGTAATTGGGTTTACTTGAATAAATTGATTTGATGACTTTGACTTTGACACTTCAACCTCCAGTAACGGGATAGTGTGTTGACGAATAAAGGCTCACACTACCGAATTAATCCCAAAAGGTGACTTAACAAATAATAATAATAAATAAAACAATAATAAAACGAGTTGTCAGTATTTTTATAAAAGAAATGAACGAGGGTACGTGAAATAATCAACGTGGCTCTTGTATTATCTTTAGATTTCCTAGTAATTAAGTTCAGTTCAACATTTTGTATAACCATGCGGAACCCTTGACCATTTTTCTTAATCAAAGGGAATATCATATTGCATTTTGTAACCAAGAAGGAGAAATATTATACGTATTGAGTATCCATTCACAATAATATTATCTTCGAGTAGAGAAAGTGCATCGAATCTATTGGATAAGTCAAACAAATGATCGATAACCACGATCTATCGATCAATAGTTGTAAATGATTGCTTTCGTGGTGTTTCCAATAAACGGCGCGAGTTTTACCCTATTTTATAGTATTCAATCAAAAAATTTCATAGACAATTTTCGTAACTTAAATTATAAAAGTATTTCAAGCTGGTAACATCACGCCATTTTCTATTCGAGATGGATAAATCGCCAATGCGCAGTACATGATTTTTTTAAATTTCTTTGTACGATACCTACTTTCAAAGACAAGGTTTTTAACAATTTTTCAATGTTATACGGAAAACATTATCAATTGCAATTAAATAATAAATTAATTAATGCACCAGACAATCCTGAAACGTTCAAGAATTGATAAATTTAGACCTGAATGTAACCCTGATGTAAGGTGTGTTAAGCCTTTGCTTTAAAAATTATAGTACCTGTATTTGTTTTTACTGGGAATCCCCGAGCTTTTCTAAGCATTCTACAATGCGACATATAGGTAAATGTCTGAAATCTCATGTAAATAATTCATGTGTGATCAGTAAGTGTAAAGCCTAACAACATATTATGTAAGGCCTACAGCAGGATCCTGTTGGAAGGCTCTCTTTTCTTTTTATGAACCTTAAAAACAGTAGGTATTACTTACCTTAAAGAGGTTCTCTGCACCTGCGCGTAACCGCAACTCTTTATTAATTTCTTGGTTGAGTTGACAACGGCGCGTCTGTAGCCGCCCGCGACATGTCGCCACGCGAGGGTCTGAGCCCTGGAACAAATGAAATTGTCGTCAAAAAAGAATCATCAAAATAAATAAACCTTCGGGTCTTCGAAGTCCAAGGTCCAATATCTCAACGGAAACAGAATCATTGAAATCAAAAACAAAGAAGTTAAACATACATAAAAAAAATAAAAAGAAATTAATTAAATTGAGAACCTCCTTTTTTTGAAGTGCTTTAGGATATGCCGTAAATATATAACGCTTGAAAATAAGCCCAACTATGAAATATAATATATTGTATCGAAACCTAAACACAATAGGTATTTTTATATTTCATATATGCATATGTCACCATATGATTGTGAACATCGTAAGTTTATAATCTATCTCGTGAGATTATGAACTATCGATTAATTGTGAACTGTACCGTACTGTTTACAATATGACTTGTTAATTTTCTATACTTTATAATCTATCCATGTCAAACCGTCAAATTATGAACACTTGCATGCGACAGAACGCACCTTGCGCGCTGATTGTGAATCCCGTTGGTAAGTGCCACGTAAGTGCAGGTTCGTTCACAATTTGACAGCTTGACATGGATAGATTATAAACTATCGAAAAGTAATACGTTATATCTAGGCGTTATATTGTAAGCAAGCAGTTCATAATTTATCGACAGTTTACAGCGAGATAGATTATTTATGAACTAATAGTGTTCACAATCATACAGTGACATTTGGTATATGACATAATATACCTATTTCACAAATACCTAAGTAAAAAATCACTCAACAAGTATACAAGTATTAAACATAAAAATGTTTATAATGAAGACGTCTGCTGTGTCATGCCTGTATCTTTTCGATATGATACATAAGCACAACTGTATACAATAAAAAAAGTGATTTAACAAACTCCTTGAACGAAACCGCTTGCGTGTTCGCACTCTTTTTAGCCTGTAATATGTCGTCAGTACTACGAAATTCTTACACAGTTATTACACTAGTTATTATGTGGTATGTGCATTATTACATAATGTAGGTAATGTAAAAGGCCACAGTATCATAATAGTATAGTACGTGTGTTGAATAATAGTCTAACAGTATTTAATACGTGACAATGGAATTAACGTCGGGAAGCATTGCATAAATATGGTCGGTCAAGGAAAGCAAGTATCTATGCTAAGGAAAGCAAATATCTAAACTAATTATAAGTTATAACACACTCTCTCTGTATATTCATGCACTTATAACTCGAGAACCACTGGTTCGATTTACGTCTTTATTTTTTTAGTATGGAAATATATCTGGCCAGATTTTCTACAATAGTTATAAAACTTGACGTCTCTCTGTCTGTCAATTTGATTTTTTTTTTGGATAGAAATATGTTATCTGGCCAGATTTTGTATACTGAAGTGTTACGGACAAAAATTAGAAAACCGGCTAAGCGTTAATCGTATTTATGAAATTAGTGTTCCATTACACAAACACAAAGTAAAAAAAATAATAATAATTCCTTTTTTTGGACTTTTTTTTGGAAATGTGAACTGAATACTATTGAACTAAATGATTATATTTTTTTATTAAGTTTATATTTTCTCTGCCTTACTCTCCCAACTTGTTCATTAACTTTTTTTTTTAATTCTTTTTTTATTCTTATAACTTCGTCATGACCTTAGTTTTCATTTGATGTCCCACACAATGACCACAAAAAATTTCTTTTTATCTATTTAACCTCCCGATGTAAACCTCCAAAGGAAAGCTCGACTTTTTAAATTCACGTCTGTTTTGGGCCGTCTCATACAAAATCAGTTATTTGAGTTACTGTCTGAGAAAAAGTACATGACAGGCAGAAGACAGTGACTAGCGAGGTAACTTGAAAAGCTTTGAAAAATTTTGAAAGCTAGTGCTTTGAACTTTAATAAAAATAATAATCAGCGTTTTTTCATTTTCTTTATACTATACCTACAATTTTATATTATTTGTATTATAAGACTTGCTGTACCTCGCGATTTCGCGAAAATATATCACAGCGCCATCTATTGGAGCCCAGCACAATGAATTTATAATGTAAAATTTAGACAAAAGAAATATTTTGTGGGAATATGACCTCAGTCGTTCAAGTCGTTGGATTACATTACATACTATAACTAACAGGCGGTTTAACGATTAAATAAGGATATATCACCCACGTGCTTTTTATTCAGTACACGTTTACCGAATGCTTTAGTATTTCTCAATGCATTTGTACGCATATTGAATTCATACCATGACATTGATAGTCAGTATTCAGAAAATGGTTGTCAAAAAATTGTACGTGGAATATCCAATGGAATATCCTATACGTCGGTGTTTCCTTTAAAATCATTGAAAAAATATATAATCAGGGCTGTACCAAGATTTCAGATAGAGACGCAATTAAGTTAAAACTTATTTACGTATATACATACATATATAAATAAAAAAAAAAAGCAATAAGGTACATTTAAATCACCTATGCATTATAACTTATTTTAGTCACATTAATCGTGATGTTTCTTTGTAACTCTATGTAAAAGATAATGTCAAAGCGAATACAACACCAACTCCTAATTTTTATTTATACAACAAAGATGGCAAGCAAGCGTACATCCCGTCTGATGGTAAGCGGTTACCGTGGCTATGGACGCATGCAACACCAGAGGCAACACATGCTCAATGTCGATCTTTATGTAATAACGAATAGGCTCTTAAAACAATTACATAAGCTAGATCAGCCATAGTCAACCTGCGACCCTCCGAGTTTTATTGAATAGCCCGGTAAGTTACAAAAAATATTAAGAAATAGGTATACAAATGTTGTTTACATCATCTGAATGTCACAAAGACATGTGAATGTCACAAAGACATGTGAATGTCACGAAGACATTCACATGTCTTTCTGAATCATACATACATACACATATTTTCAAGCTGTATCCATAACGGGGTAGCCAGAGACGACGGAGCACCAAGCTTCGCGGTCCTTATATACGTCTTTCGCCTCTTCAAATCTCATCATTCTCCTCGCGCATTTGTACTTAGGTATGCGAGTGCTGTGGAAATTTCTGTCAGCTAGCATTCTGACTTTTCAATCTTCATAAGTCAGCCTTGGTCTTCCTTGGCTTCCACTACCACTCATTTTCGCTCTGTAAATTTTCTTCGTCAGTCTTTAATCACTCATTCTATCAACCTGAACCATTTAAACATTCGTTTCTTCATTTGTGAATCATCTTACTCAAAAATGATTTATGCGGAAACTGCACTCAACGAACTTTTTACTCTTTGTTTAATAAATATTACAGAAATCCATTCATTTTTTATATTTTAATTGTAATGTAGCTCACTTAAAATAACTATATTAACACGTGCCCTGAAAAAATTGAGTATAATTGAGCTAGACCTTTCAGAGTCATTAGGCAGGTATCAAATAAGACATTGCAGCAACCCTAACACTTACACTTTAGCGTGGGGTATGTACTTTCAATGTCAGGTGAGTGTTTCCATTCCCTGGTTTTTGTTTCTTCTGATACAATGTCACTAATCCATTATTTGTTTAAGTTCTTTTAGGCGTTGTTTTTTGGGATATTTTAACGAATAAACAGCTAGAATATTTTATATTTATTTTTCCCCTCAAATCAATTGGTAATTTTCGTCAGTAGAAAACAAAAGAATATGTAAGTGTTGACGTCAGTTGTCCAAAACTTATTGCATGAATTGTCGTCGACTTAGATACGTTCCATTATAACGTTTTTTTTAACGACAATAAATAGGTTATTTTTGTGTAGGGCCGCAGCATGGGAAATCCATTATTAACTAAAATCAACTTTGGCATACATATTTCGATTATTTTGATTTTGGCACTCTCAGCTGCTCTGTATTTTTTTAATTTATTACACTGAATTTGATGTTCAATTTATAGAATTTGCATAGAGGTTGTTCTAAGCGGTAAAATGTTTAGGGACTAAACGGAAAATTCAATTTCTCAAATGGCTTTTAATTAAATTACACGAATTTTAAGTGATGAAACCAATATTTTGAAGAAACGAATGTCTATAATTTCACAAAATATCATAGTAGTATTTGATTTAAGAGGATTTTGGTTAGATTTTAGGGAATTTTTAGACCACTTTTGCCAGAAAAACTTTGATGTTGGTAACATTGATTCTGTTCTTAAAGTATTGTCTGGTATGGTACATTAGCCGTGGTCTTGGCACGTATAGTGTGCGATGTGCCTAAATATTACGTAGACATCAGTGACAGTTTATATGATCCAGGAGTCATCGTAAAAATACCCGGCTGTCGAGTAACAGGTTACAATGCTTTTGAAATGTCAGTACATACAGAGGTTTATAGCATCAGTAAGCGGAGGTAATGCATTATTGCAATAAAATGCATTTGTTGCGATTAACATCAATTGGAGTCGTCCATTTGTAGAGTTATTGTGCATGTGACCCGCATGCCAATGAGGTGGTTCCAGTTCATTTACCGAGTGAAGAATGTGGGTTTTTAGATTAAAGAGATTGTATTTTATTTGTTTATTGATGAGGAAACATCATCAATCGTTTATTTAAAAGTAAAAAATCTTACAATATAATTTATAATATTTTTGTGGTCTGAAGTCTAATTTCGTGACTACTATCTAAAGAAAATGGCTATAAATTTACATTTTAGCCTTAAGTACTGACGAAATAAATCATATAAAGTTTTGAGAACATCATCACAAACAATTATGACCAGTTTTAGTCAATAGAATAAAGTTATTTGGCCCCTTATTGTCTAAAAAAAGAAAAGAAAAAAGAATGTCAGTCAACTTTAGAAGAAAAGGGTTAGGTGCTGACAATATCTTAGGAAGTTAGAAGCATATCAGCAAATCATTTCACGCTATTATAATTTCAATTTTCTCTAATTAAAAATATTCACTTATAGCAAGTAATTTTGTTAGTATATTCTGGTCTCTCCAATTACCCAGAATTTTAATTTTGTCAAAAAAATTGTTGTAATAGCGACTAAGATTTTTTGAAACCATTTGTTCGAGATTTAATTTTATAATTTATTCGCGTATTTCCTTTTAAAACTACTAATGCATTTTTTTAAACGTTACATTTATTGACCTACATATCTTTCGCAAAAAAACCTTGATTTTATGCTTGGCCTGATAACGTATAAATTATTACTGAATAGTGCTCTTTATTAACATTTTATTTGCATAAATATATCAAGATAAATTTGAATAACAAACAGCATACATAAATTCAGATTATCCGCTTGTAATATTTAACTATTGATACAAGAAAAGGTGTAATAAATCTGAATGTATATAGGTGTTTGTATTGATGTGATACAGATGATAGTCAACCTACAGATTAATTAGTTACTAACGTAAAGTCAAATGTTAGGGGAGAAACATCGGTGCAAGGGGGTTATTATAATAATGAGTACTATCTCAAATCAGACGAATAGAAAAACTACAATAAAATATTTCAGATAATTGGTATGCACTGCCATACCTAGGCGAAAATGTGTGAGGAGAATAACAAGATTTGAGGAAGTGAAAAAAGTATGTAAAGACCGCGACGCTTGGCGCTCAATCCTCTCTGACTACCCCGTTGGGGATACAGCGTGAAGATATGTATGTATGTATGTTAAACTCGAGGTAGGTGAAAAAAGAAAAAAAATCTCATCATATCTGTATACAAGACAGTATTAGTCTAAAAAATAATCACATAATGAAACTTCTAATTAACATAGATAGTAAATAAATAATTTATCATTTATAATACACTCTTACGAGGCTATTTAAATTGCGTAACATGGCCATAAAAAATTAAAAAAGTTGCACTGACAGCTTAGCAGCCATCTCGGATTACGTATCTGTACAATCTTTACATTATATTAATTGGTCTCAAAAGGTCATTAATAAGATTATTTGGTGCGACAGAATAAAGTGAAGTTCACTATTTAAAAAAAATTTAGGACACCCTTTTTTATCCCTCCAGATTCTTAACACAGAATTTTGCGTTATTAAACGCATTTTAAATCTTTTTCCTCACTAGTTTTGACACCTTATCTCGCCTACCTTTTACATAATGAATGCGAAATGAGTTTAACCTTGGTTTGATCCAACTGTTTTAGCTCGTATGTGATCATTATACATTAGTTAATTCAGTCAGTTCATTATTTTAAAATATAAATTAATAAATATTAAATACTAGTAATAACTTTTGAGCGCCGTGCGCCGAAGATAGAGTTGGCAACTATATGGTTAAAATTTTAAGAAATTATCTCAATGCCTTTATTTGATTTTATTCATATTTTTAAGGAAAACCGTTATGTTGCACAGATGTATTATATATATTTATAAGTAAAACGAAGTATACTTATTGCTTCATTAAATAACCAATTTATTTAACAAGTACAGCTATCTCGATCAGCTGCTGATTGATAGTCAGGTGCATAAAATAAGGGTAATAATACTTTAATTATCGAGCCAATTTTGTAATTTCGTCACAGCCTCTTCCGAAGAGCATAGATCTGCTAGTATTTAATGGATACACAAAGTACAACATATGATGTGAATGAAATTACTAGGTTTGAACGTAAATAACAGGTATAACAGGTAATGTTGAAAAACATACATATCTTCGCGTTGTATCCCTAACGAGGTAGCCAGAGAGTACTACTCCATTCACTTCTTCAAATTTCAGCATTTTTCTCATACACTTTTGCCAAGATATGTCCTTCAACTCGCACTCAGGTTATTTGATTTTTATAAGTCGGCCTTCGTCATCCTTGGCTTTTGTTAAATGTTTAATTATTGATTTCATAGATCTTAGATTATTTACCACCAAAGTTTTTCGTTTTTAACTGTATTTTTATTTTTTTTCTATACTGACATTGATAGCCCTTTTCAACCCTTTAGGGATTGAATTTCCAGAAACACTAAATCATTGAACCCACTGTAAAAAATTTGAATTTTCTAGACCCAGTGGTTTTAGCTGCCATTGATGTGGTCATGTGCTAATATATCACTCAATAAGTCAGTCGGTCAGCCAGTTTCGTATTTTAGATGTTAAATATAAATTCAGCAAATATTTCTAGTGATGAAACGATAAAATATAGTGGCCTCCATTTCATTACTACATTTTTTAAACGATTTAAGTTTAAAATATGCAACAGATAAACAACCGTAGTGGAACGGTCATAATGATTCAGCAAAAACTAGATCAATATAACGATGGATCTGTTTCAAAAAAATATTGCCTCAAGTAGCGCACAAATTAATTTCATACCTCCAGTTGCGCATGCGCCAGTAGGTAAGTATTCGTTAACGGGACTTGTCGCCACGCGCCACTGGCGAATTCGAAAAAGAATACAAATAAATACACCGTATATTATTCAGTCATTGTTAAATCGTGTGTAATACTTACACCTATTTAAAAAAAATTACGCGTGCTTACTGCCTCGATTACCAATTAAAAAATGTAATGAAATAAAAAGAATAATACATTACATACATAAACATAACGTTTTTCCTATAATTCAATTTGAAAAGTAATTGTGTACACTGTAAAACCCTTTTTAATAGTGGATACATAGCCAGGATGTTAGCTGACGGAAATGTCAAAAGCACCCGCATACCTAAGCGAAAATGTGTATGATGAGAATGAGGAGAATGATGAGATTTGAGGACGCGAAAGAGGTATATATAAGGACCGCAAAGCTTAGCGCTCTGTCTTCTCTGACTACCTACCACGTTAAGGATAGACCGTGAAGATATGTATGTATACATACTATAACGGCATAAATTCAAAAATTACTCAACCGATTTCAAAAATTCTTTCACCAATAGGAAGGTACATTATCAGCGAGTAACATGGGCTGTATTTTATTTAAAAAAAAAATTACTACCCACGCGAAGTCGGGGCGGGTCGCTAGTGTTGAATAAAGGAAGAAAACGAAATGTCGAAATGGCACGCGCCTATGCCTCAATGTTACCGCGATGCTGCCTAGAGTCAAGACTCTATCAAAACTAAAAACAATCTAATATCAAGATATGTGAACGCTTTTTAGATTGTACGAGTATAAAATAATATCAAAAGCCGTGTTTCTTGAGCGTTCGCACCTAGATGGTGCTTCGACTCTCGAATGTGTTAGCGTCCGAGCGAATACTAAATATGTACTTATAGTAGTGGCAAATGACATACAATTTAAATTCATTGAAGCGTAAATTTTCTCGCATTTCACTTAGAAAACCTCGTGGACAGAATGTTTTACACCCCTACCATTGTTTCACACTAATGAATTATTAAGTTGACATAGCGAGTGTAAATAATTACATAATGCCAGATAGAGAAATTATATTTTCGTAATTGACATGTGAAAGTTTAAAGTAGTTAAAGGACTAGGAGTGAAAGTTTTAATTATAGGTTTTAATAAGAAACAAATATACTGTTTTATTTTATCATTTCACTTTGAAAAAAAGTAGCATTTCTATCCGTTTGTGTCTGTGTTTGTTATACTCTGACTCAAGATTGTCAATTGGTTTTTGTTTGTTATCAACTTTGATGAACTTTTGAGCTATTTTTAAATTACCTCTGATCTAGGTTCATTTTGATTTAGTGAATTGTTACATAAAAGGTTACTAACAGATTAATCAAAAACATGTTTTTAGACCAAGGCTTGACTTATGAAGATCATGTACTACCTCGTTAGGAATACAACGCGAAGATTGCCTGTTTGTTTCGCCTAAGTGTACTCAGGTACCTGTGTACCTGTGTACACCTAGGCGAAAATGTGTGAGGAGAATGATGAGATTTGAGGAAGCGAAAGAAGTGTGTAAGGTCCGCGATGCATGGCGCACCGTCCTCTCTGACTACCCCGTTAGGGATGCGGCTTGAAGATATGTATGTATCTATGTTTTAAAGTACCATTTAACGTTGCTTTGGGTCTATATTGGTAATTTTGTGGTTTCTCATTTGGAAAATTATGAGATATATGGATATGCTTTTTTAATTTTTGATGGGTGTACATTTGTAAACGATCTTGGTGGAAAACAATATCAAGCAATATCGAGATCGATTAATCGAATTAATCACATACGTCTAAAAGGTAATTTAATTCTCGCCTTGAACACTGAAATGTAAGCAAGCATTAGATTGATTTACAATTGCATGTTTTTATCCAATTGCATTGGTAATATTTCCGATAATCCATACATGCGATCCAAAATGTACGCACTGTATTACTGTATCTCTTCATGCCTTTTAACCAACTCAACAAAATACACGCGATGTACTGAGTTATAAACGTTTTATCCCATGCAATGAAATATACGTAATGTATTAATATTCATTTTATACAATGCAATGAAATTTAATATGCAATAAATTAAACATTTTTTATCCAATATTTTTTATTGCAATTATAGTGAAACAAATAACCAGCTAAGTGAAAATACCAACTGTTAACCTCGAAACAAAGTTCATCATAGAACTTTTTTTTCATGAAACAATCTTTTTAACATAATTTCCTTCAATTGTTCAATAGTGCAGCTTATTATGTATCTATACATGTTTAATATAATGTTTAAAAACTTTTACAGCGACAACGTGGTAACTAGAAGAACAATAGTTCTTAGTTCTTAGGCATTTTCTCAAGAGACAGATGAACGAACGGATAGATATCGTAGGGTCGGTAATAGGGTCTTGTTGGTACTCTTTGTCACCTGTTGTTTCATTTTTTTTAATTCTTTTACGAAAAAGTAAAAGAGAAATAAATAATAATATATAATAGAATAATAATAATACTCCAGACAATTACACAGATCGTGTGACCCCAAACTAAGCAATAAGCTTGTACTATGGTACCACACAACGAACTCTGGGGGAGTTCCCAGTAACACCCAGACTCTTAAGCCAATTTAAAAGGTTTGTTTCCTAAATTGAGCTGACCGGAGATCGAACCCGGGACCCTAGCTTGGAAAGCAGATGCTATGCCACTGCGCCAACGGACCAGTCTTGTCTGTCTATCTGTCTGTCAGTCGATAAGATGATGATAAGATAAAATTCTTTTTATAACCATCGATGATGATTGTAAAATGAACACATAGTAGGAGCTAAACACAGAACATTAATAGTCCATTACAAAATACGTTAGTAGTGGTCTATTTACCGGGAAGTTTTGTACCGTTATGTTGCCCTAGCGCGGGTTCGATACCCGACGCAGGCGTATAACATTTGCAACGATGCACTGGGCAGCAATTAACTATGGTAATAAATTATGGTAATGAGCGATTTCCGTGATATAAAGTTATGTTCTTTAAAGAGGCCTATCGCTTACGGCAGATTGAAATTCCTGTCATTTTCAGGGTTCCATTTTAAATTTGAATAAATGGAACTGGCTAGTAGCGGGAATGTGGTAACTAGACAATTGCCGAATCGCATTTCAGAATTTTATGGACAATACTGTTTCGTGAGCGTTAATTTTATAAAACAATAGAGAACCTTGAAACCTAATGATTCGAACAGTAAAAGCGTGACGTAGTACTTTGCTAACTATATTTCCTAAGCATTGGCACTCTGCTCGTCTCAAAACGCTCCCTCAGCACCCTCATAAATCATAATGCTACGGTAGTCATAGACATATTAAACTAATAGAGTGTTAAGCGACAGAAAGAGAGAGTGAAAGACATGACCCTCTTTATATAGATAGACGATAATAGTCCATTACATTTGTTGCTGCAACTGCAACCAATGCAATCATGCATTGTAAAGCTCAGAGAAAGATGGAGAGCTGATGAAATGAATGATAAGTCGGACTCAAACTTAGTTAATTGTATTTTAATAAAAGTACAATTGCACAGAGATTTGATAAAAAATCGCGGCGAATAGTACAAAGTAGTATTATGGAGCTGTCCACAAAATGGTACTAGGGTGTTTTATGGTTTAACGTATTTAAAATAACATTCACATTTTTAATGCGATCCTCTTTTCATTCACTGTCTTGGTCTTTCTTTTCTGACGAGACGTTTCCACTTATAAATGCATTAGTCTCTAATTCACCTAATCTATTAAATTAGTAATATTTCAATGAAAGCTGCGCGGACAAAACTTGCTCTCATCTCCCTCGGAGTCGCATTAATGGACGATTGGAGCCTCCGCTCCGATCGGCTGCAACAACAGCCCTATAGTTGCTTCTTACGAGAAGTACAGGGCGTCATGGCATAATAGCATCACATTTCGACGTTATATTTGGCAATGAACATCGGGGAATATGAATGGTGTAGGAGAATTAAGGTAGACGCGTATTTATCACCCCAGCACCCGTCTAACACCGCCTTTCCGCTCGGGGTCGACGTGTTGTTGACGGGCGGTAGACTTATTGATAGAGTTAATGCAGAGTGATCGACGACTCGTTATCGCGCGGTCAGCATATTAACGAGAATTGATTACCAAACAAATGAAGTAATTGCAGTGGCGTGGTCCAGTGACTATAAAATGTTAAAAGAGGGTATATGTTTGATTTGTTTGGATAGGTGTAACGAATCTCGAACACACATGGAAAAGTGACGTTGGTCCGGTACTGAATTATTTTTTGTTATACCACGGTATAGCCAAACGAGCAAACATCCACCCGATGATAAGTCGTCTGATTCTGGCCTTCAGATTGCAAATTTGGCAATCCTGAGGTCTAAGACATTGTGGCTCTTTTGCCAGAAATTTCATCGATTGTCTTTTTTTTTATAAAGAGGGGGAAAACCAGCAAGTGAGTCATCCGATAGAAAATGATCACCGTTGCCCATTGGCACCCGCACCCTCCAAGGAATCACGGGTGCGTTATCGGCCTTCAAGGAAAGGAGGGGAAGGGAGAGATGGACCACCAGCACTCTCACTCAACAAATGAAACACAACAGTAACATATGCTGTTATTTCACGCCGATATTTCGTGAGCGGGTGGTATTCGGCTGGGCGAGCTGGCCCAATTCGTGATGCAATGCAGCATGGCTCTACCACGCAAATCTTAGTCACCATATCGTAACACACCAATGCAAATCCTGCTATTTGGCGACAAAATTACGGAGTAAGATGGTCGATATTTATCGACCCCACACAAAGCTTTACTACCCGCAAAAAGAGACGAACGTTAACCCAACCTCAAGTGAAACACCCGAAGAGGCGCGCGGTATTGTGACGACAAGGAGTTGTTATTTGAACGTATTTGTATGGAAAGTCCATATTATAACAAATCGCAACCACTCGAGGAAAGGCTGTACTCATTGGATGTCTGGTTGATAAAATAAATGAGCGATAACTTTAACTTTAATCTATTGCCATACAAGTTTAAGCCATTAAAGGCTTTATTTGTCCAACTAGAATCTTAGCGGGAGATAGCATTTGGTAAATGCTATGTTTTTTTTCTCGTCCAGATCAACAAGGAAGGAAGTATTATCTTTTCAATAAAATATTGTGATCTAAAAATACAATCAACAAAATAACGGATTAACGTGTTACATCAATATTACGTAAATTGGTCAAATCGAGTCGAGATCGTTACGTAAAATCGGATCGCGGTGATTCGATACTGATCATCGATGTGTCTGGCGGACCGTGACGATTTCGACCTCACGTTAACAACTATTGTTGTGTGACCTTAATTTAAACCTAAATATAGCTAATATTTGGACTAGGCTAGAAAATACTCTACTACATACATAGATATGTATATTTTATTTTTTAATAGAATAGCATGTTTATTGATATAAATCAATATACATATACCTAGGTATTTTTAGAGTTAAATAAAATAAAATCCTAGTCTACTTTCAACTATTCAAATTTTGGGGTGGAGTTCTGGAGACCTATAACACAGGCTTGGCCTACCTTAGGCTCCAGTCTCCCACAAAACTGCACAATGTTTTGTGTCATGTCATTTGCTTTTAATTTTTTTGTGAAGAAATAAAGATTATTAAAGGTATTTATTTCATTAACACATTCATTAACAATATCATAAAATGATATTGAAAAAATGATACCCGACTGAGTTTCTTGTCGGTTCTTCTGTGTCCAGGTTTTCTTTTCGAACCGATTTAAATTTAATCTGATGTTCAAAAACACCTTGATTTGTTCCTTAATTGGGAAACCTTAATTGGGTTTACTTGAATAAATTGATTTGACTTTGACTTTGAATAGACTTCTCTAAAGTTGCCGCTTACAAAGCTGTCATCGCTTAAGGTGCCCAGCAGACTGGCAGCATTGCCCCTTTGAAGAACCAAACTGATTCATTGGCGGAGAAGCCGCCAGAACATCGATTTTCCGAAGCATCGTCCAGTCTCTTACAAATATCAGAAACCAGTCGATTGGGCTACGGGATCCAGGGACCCAAAGTTTTGGCTGCAAAGGGCGTAAATATGAAACTTTCAGTCGCATACATACACCGCTTTAATCTCTCGGCAGTACTAGCAGCGGCACCTGTTAGCCTATTACATTACAAAAAAATTTTGAGCAATTTCAGAGCTGGCCTCATAGTAAAATTCGTTCAGTATCATGGGTAATTTATCTCCTATAAAAATACTATATCTTCATAATACAGAAAACACTAAGTAATTTGTATAGCGAAAATATATTATGTATTATATGTTTTTTAGAATTAGTAACTAAGCACATATATATCTTCACGCCGTATCCCTAAAGGGATAGTATTAGTAAGTAATTTACAAATAAAATATTTATAAGCAACATCTCGCCGCTACCGATTCAAGTTTAATGATAATAGAATCATTTGTAGTTTTAATTATATAAATTAATAAACTGTTGTGGATTTCATACTCTATTTAACAAATGGTACAAACATAATTTTTGAATTAAAATATGAAAATCGAGTTGGAGATTATCTTAGCTGACGTGTCTAGTGAAATTACTGTTTTTTGTTTTACACGAAACTGGTTTAATTTATTCATTATTTAATGCTAAAATGAAACGATGTAGGTACTTAATCTTGTATATAAAAATCAATGTTTACTTGTTTGTTTGTTCGTATTTTATGGGTTGTCATAGGTACCATTTCATCTGATTGCGATGAAGTTTAGTACAGAGATTGTACAAGATGCACCTCTTTTTTATATTATTTATCTTTTTTATATGATTTTTAATTTAGAATATAATTTAAAATATTTGTCATTTTTTATTACGCTTTTGTTATGAATTTTTTCGTAGCTTTGGAATATCTCGGTCGTGTCCGGTTCTCTTATCTTTTCTTCCCTTATCCCTGACTCTATTTCTCATGCAGTCCTTTATAGATTTAGCTTAAATCCTAAGGAAGGATACAGGCTATTTTAAAAATAAAAAACGCGACGAAGTCGCAAGCATCAGCTAGTCTAATATATAAAAATAGATGTCTGTTTGTTTGTTTGTTCATGTTTTATGGGCCGCCATACCATTCATCTGATTGCGATGAAATTTGGTATGGAGATAGCTTGAACCCTGAAGAATATATAGGCTATTTTAAAAATAAAAAACGCAGACGAAATCGCGGGCATCAGTTGGTTAATGATAAATGATTGTTTCCCGCAACCTGGATGTTTAAAAATTGGATGTTTAAAAAAAACAAGAAGATAATAAGTTTTTTCAGACTTCAGTAAGATTTGGTTCATTTTACTTACGCGGTATTTACAAGAGCTAGTTAGTTACGCGTTATTGCGCTATTACATACATATCTTCACGCTGTATCCCTAATGGGGTAGTCACACAGTCACACATTTTCGCCTAGTTATGCAAGTGCTTTTGATATTTCCGTCGGCTAACACTCTGGCTATTTGATGTCCATAAGTCAGCCTTGGTCTTCCTTGGCATCTTTTACCACTCGCTTTCGTTCTGTAAATTTTCTTCGTCAGTCTTTCATCACTCATTCTTTCTATGTGTCCGAACCATCTAAGCATTCCTTTCTTCATTTTTACAATAACACTGTCGTGCAGCCCTGTCATACTGCGTCATATTGCGTTATTACCGATGATGTACTCTAAGACCAGCACAAGCCAATCCCTTTAACTGCTAATAAGGCATGAGAAAGTGTTTACATGTGCGCCTATTACACTACGCATGAGCGTACCTCTTGGACATTTCTCACTTTCACCGCGTACTTAGTAACGAAATTAACACCAATAATTACAATTTCACTCACTGTTTTCGTTGGGCATATGGGGCGTGGATCGCAGTTAAGAAACGCAAAATAGAACCCAAGATTAAATGCATGTTATAACTTATAGCAATTACAGTATTTGGTGAAAAACGATTTCAACTCGCATGTAAATAGGATTGCTAATCGCGATTTATCATGTCCTGAACATTTCTTATGCTAGTACAACAGTGATAGTATATTGTGTTTTAAAGTTCTGTGCAAGTGAAAACAATGGAGTAGGTCTAAATATACATGTGTAGCTGAAGTTTTCGCGCTCTTCCAAGAAGTCCTTTATAACTTCAGTTCTATTATTATTTCACTGTAGGAGTTTTACGATAAAAATAACTAATTTATTTGTGATTCTACTTATTAATACGTGACATTTGCAAATGCGCTAATCTATGAGCCATGCCATAAAGGAAAAAAAAGAGAAAAGACTTATTTTGGTCGCACTTATCAGGGAACCAATCATCATTTTTCGAATAGATGTAATGAAAAGTATAATTTTTATTGCGCTACTCGCGAATTAAATACAATTTTTTTTACAAATTAATGATCTAAACATGCTAAAATGTGCAAAAATTGAAATAAAAATGTAACACCTCTCAATATTCAATTAATTTAAGCTTGGTAAAAATCAACATTTTTGGTGTACCTCATTGACTAATACCTGGCTGACAAACTTTCGCTATCTCTTTCACAATATAGTATATCAGAAGCAATTTATTGATATAAGATATAAGAACATCCAGACAGAGAGGTAGGACAAAACTGTGTTTCTTTTTTTATTTCTCTTGTAATTTTGTGTTTTTTTTATTTTATTCTTTTGATTACAAGTATTTGGAAACGTCTTTGGCAACGAATCCTAAATTAAAAAGAATACGCTCAAAATGAATGTACTTTCAGTTCCAATAAGCAACAGGTGTAAAGTAATACGGAGTATTCATTGTTAGATATTGCGTGAAGTACCGTAATTCTATTGTAGCTTATAAAAATATGTCTAAGTGACAGCGCCTACTTTATCATGAAATATCGACAGTTGTGTTGAAATTGAAGAATCAAGAAATATAAAGGCTACCAATTCATAAATAAATAACAGCATCCATTGCTATTGTGTGTTCGGTGAGTGTGAGTGCCGGTGGCTCATCTCCCCCTTCCCCTCCCTCTCTTCGCTTAAAGGCCGGCAACGCACCCGTGACTCCCCGGACGTTAAAGGCCGGCAACGCACCCGTGACTCCCCGGACGTTGCGGGTGTTCATGGGCGGCGGTGATCACTTTCCATCAGGTGACTCGCTTGCTCGTTTGAAGTTCAAGACCATAACACACGATTCGAATACTTGGTTGAAGTTTGGACAGAACGTCTGTCGGGTGAGCTAGTATTGCGTATAATTTTGAAAACGTTATAATAGATGTTACTAAATTTTACGAACACTTAGTTGCAGATTATAGTTCTATTTTAGAGTAAATACATAGAATTAGACACTGTAACTTATCTATGTTGAAAACGGATGGTAGTTGTTGGTTGATATGATGTAATCTACGATCATTGATAATATACTAACGACAGGATGGTTAAGTCATTGGATTTGAGCTATTGTAGAACTCATTTTTAGAGTTCCGCACTCAAAGAGGCAAAGGCGAAACCTTTATAGTTTCTACATGTGTCTATCTGTCCGTCTGTCCGTCATCTGTCTGTCTGTTTGTCTCTACTCTAGTCTTGATATATTATTCGCGTTATTTACACATATATTTTGTTATTAATCTATGCATATATTGATTCAATACTCCGTAAATAAACCACTTCTCTAGGACTGAATATACATACACAAAACCGTACAAAATATAACAATTTAAAAACCACATCTAAGTTATTTAAATTACACAATTATTACCGATTTCTATTCATTTTTATATCGCGTGATTTTGATCAATCATTTTCACTAAAACCAAGTATTATTTACTGCGAAGTACATAACCCATTATCTTTATAACGTAACGTATAAGATCCAAAATAGATTGTGCAATTGTGACATTAAATTGGTTTTACGTGCGTTCGAAAACAACGCAAGTTATGAAACAATTGATACATACATTGCACGCTGTACCTCTAACGGGGTAGTCAGAGAGGACGGAGCGCCAAGCGTCGCAGCCCTTACATACTTCTTTCGCTTCCCCAAATCTCATCATTCTCCTCACACATTTTCGCCTAGGTATGCGAGTGCTTTTGACATTTCCCGTCGGCTAACACTGGTTATTTGACCTTCATAAGTCAGCCTTGGTCTTCCTTGACTTCTTTTACCACTCACTTTCGCTCTAAAGATTTTCTTCGTCAGTCTTTGATCACTCATTCTTTCCATGTGCCCGAACCATCTTAGCATTCCTTTCTTCATTTTTACAATAACACTGTCGTGCAACCCTGTCATACTGCGTATCTCTTGTTGATAATAAATCGAATTCCAAAAACGATTTTATAATAAACTCACATTAGCGATTAATTGATATTGCGATGCGAATATTTACTAGTTATCGATTAATAAAGCATCTTATCATTAACATATGAGACATAAATAGCGATGAATCGGCTTATAATAAATCACGCGAGATAATGACAATAAATAAATCGAAATACAAAAAATTGTTAAATGTGATTTCTACTAGCACAGAGGGTTCCTAAAATATTGATCAAATAGAATAATAATAATAACAATACATTTATTGCAAGAATGCGAGTATAAGTAGATATACATAGAATATATAAGGTCCTTTCCACATTCTGCTCACTAAAAGCATGCAAATATTCAATTATAATTACTTAGTAAAATCGTTTAGTGCAACTACAGACAATAATAATAGTATTAATCCAACCAAATACTCAACTTAGTGATAAAGCATTCGTAATTTTTGTCATAATAAATTCAATAATAAAATAATAATAATAATACTCCAGACAATTACACAGATTGTGTGATCCCAAACTAAGCAGTAAGCTTGTACTATGGGTACCACACAGCGAACTCTGGGGGGAGTTTCCCAGTAACATCCAGACTCCAAGTCAATTTAGAAACGTTCGTTTCCTAAATTGACCTGACCGGGGATCGAACCCGGGACGGGCCAACGGGACAGTCAAAATTTCAAAGTTATACAAATAAAAAGCAAATAATAAAAGCTGCATGTCAAAAAATAATACATAATTTTTTTAACTTAAACAAAGACACAGATAACGAAATCAACTAATAAGAACACTGTATTTTTTAGTTCTTATCTGGAATCACTTTTTAATATTTCATCTGTCAATTATTAGTGTATTTTAACCTTTCGCATGCCTGGTAGGGTCTGACAGACCCACCATAGCTTAAAACCTACGAGCTATAATATTAAAATCTACGAGCGCCTGATTACCTGATTAGCTTCAGGTCTTAGGCTAGTGGTTATATTTCCGCTACTCCCGCAATGTAGAATGCATTCCTGTTAAAATACCACTGGTGAAAAGTGTATGCGAGTCTTAAAAACCCGATCATCTATAAATAGGTACTGATACATGAACTTTTTATCAGCAAGTAAATTTTTTGGGTTTCAAAGTCATCATATTTCAAAAATCGATACCGTGTGGTTCTCTCGTGTTAAATAAAAGACATACCGACTTGAGTAAATATTTCTTGACTAAATATTAAAAACATTATCAAAGATACCATAATTATACTAAGCCCTACTAATATATTCGAAACAAGGGGCCAAGTTCTTTGAGCGAATATACATATTCTAAGATGACTTATTAATAAAGGCCAACAGTAACTTAAAGTTTATTGTTTAATTCTACCTAAATATATGATAACTTAAAAAGTACTAGAAAACATGGACACGATATAAACAAATGATATTTAGTTACGGGTACATCAGACTAATCAGGCATGTCGTATGATTTCTTACATTTCTTTTCGCCAGGGACATCGGGCAATAAGGCAATAAGTTACAAGTGAAATTGAATGCAATGAAAAGTAATAGTGTATATAGGTATGCATTATCAAATTTTACAATACACATACCAATAAAATTATATAATTTGTATAACTAATTGAAAAATATTACGCGAACTTTCTCTATGATGACTATAAACTTAACTCTCGCATTGACGTTTATTTTAATGGTATTTCTAATTTATCGACGAGTGAATCGGCGCTTTGCTGACAAAGCCGACTCATTAGTAACTTACCATGAAGGCGTTAGATTATACATGTTAAATAATAAATAACTGGGAATGTTAAAACTAGACGCCTTGAGCCTCGATGTAGATATGTGAGAATAATGGCTGATGAGGTTTGAGGTGGCAAAAGAGATGTAACATCCGATCAAAATTTCGTTTTTGATTTCGGTAAATTTTGGCGTAAAATTGGAGCTTCTGTATCGACAGCAAGTCTGTAGACATTTTTTCGAAGCAACATAACTATTTATTTATCAAATAACTGCTTCTATGACTATGAACATAAATATATACATATTTGCAATTACCTAAAACGAACAGAATTAAAAAATGTTGAAATAAAAAATTTTCTGTATAAGAATTATCTATAATGAAATGATCTGTAATAAAAAACGAATTATCCATAATGAAGTTACAGTTTGGTTTCCAAAAACTAATTTCGGTCTCTGAAGTGATACATATTGACGCTTGCTTCGTCAAGAAGACAGTATGTATCTATGTATGTATGTTTGTAAATAATGAATCTGTATTTTTCTACTATTCACTTCGAAAAACCATCGCAATAAAACAATTTTTTATTAAGTATACACAAAAATAACAATCATATAAAGGACAATGAGCACACCGTCCACCTGACCAACAGACTTGAAATATATTTCACCTGAAATCCACTACGACAATCCTTGAAATAGATACATACATACATATCCTCACGTTCAATCCCTAACGGGGTAGTTGAAAGGACGGAGCGCCAAGCGTCGCGGCCCTTACATACTTCTTTCGCTTCCTCAAATCTCAACATTTTCTTCACATATTTTCGCCTAGGTATCCTTGAAATGTTGGGATAATCCAGGAAAATCGTGTTTTAATTTTTTTTTATCTAACCATTCCCCTGACCAAAAGACTTGAAATGTATCTCGTTCAAAACTTCGTAGCAAGTTAGTAATTTTTTACTATTACGACATCCTTGAGATATATGGGATATTCCAGGAAAATCATGTTTCAATTTTAATTTTTTTTTACCTAACCGTCCCCTTGACCAACAGACTTGAAATGTATCTCATTCAAAATATCGTAGTGAGTTGATAATTTTTTACTATGACGACATCCTTGAAATGTATGAAACGTTTAGTTTGACGACATCCTTCATATCATCAATTATAAAGTTTATAAGCAGTTAGCATTATTTGGTGTTATTGGTGTATCTTCGAAGTCCAAGCTCCAATACGAGTAAAATTTACAGAACTTACAGACTTTAAAGAAAAAGATTTTTATTCATATTTTTTAGGCAAACCTCCTCCTGACCAACAGACTTGAAATGTATCTCATTTCAAACATTGTAGCAAGTTGATAACTTATGCTACGATGAAATCCTTGAAATGTGTGGGATATTCCAGGAAAATCGTGTTTTAACTTTTTTCTTTTACCTAACCGTCCTCCTAACCAACTGACTTGAAATGTACCTCATTCTAAATATTGTAGCAAGTTGATAGGTTTTTACTATGACGACATCCTTCAAATGTAAGATTAAGTAGCCAAAGTGTATCAACGTAAAATGTACTCGCATATACCTAGATGAAAATGTGTGAGAGAATGATGGCATTTGAGGAGGCGAAAGAAGTATGTAAGGATATAGCATGCAGATATGTAAGTATGTATTTAATTCCGAAGTTGCTATGTATTAAATTACGAAGGTTGAATAACTTTGTTTTTCAGCTTTCAATAAATTTTGCCTAGAGCTAAAGACGTAGTTTTAGACGAGGAGAGCTTTCATGCAATTGAAGATTTTTTTAAGAAGAGTTCATGTCAATTCTACATTTACGAAGTGCATTGTAACTTGTGTTGTTGATTTTACCTTATATTTACTTTATATTGACACATGTATATTAATTAATAATGACAATATTAACCTTTGAATTAGTTAAACAGATTTACAATTATATCACTTTCTAACATTAAATTATAATTAATCGCTGTTATTTTAAATTTAATCTAAGGTTGTCTTTTGTACAGTATTATTTAAAAATTATTTATATTTTTGGTATTTTTGTGTAGTTTATATTTTTCATAAACTTAGTATATACTGGCGTATAGACGAACGTAGAGCTCGTTGACGCGTGACGATTTTTAAATTGTCAATGTCACCTATGAAATGCATGATTCCCTTGATAATTGCGATATGTACTATTACAATCACATACAGAACACGTAAGCATTATTGAAAAATACAGTACTTCTTTGAAACAACAGAAAGACCTCATGTCATACAAAAAGGGTTACAATAGCTTTCCCTTTCCTACTCGTGCCACGATCATGAAATATTACATTCTCACTCGCACTCTTTGTACGTCTATACGCCAGTATATACTAAGTTTATGATATTTTTGGTGCAATAAATTGTATAACAATAATAATAAAAGGTTTTAAGCTATTGTTTATGTACTCATCCGCCCGAGACAGGGGAGGATTGCTACTTATATAAGTAGTTTACAAACATTCCTATAATAAAAACTGTAATTGGTCGGAAGTAGTCAGATTATACACTTAGCGTTATAACCGGTTTATGTTAACCGAATTTCTACAATCTTGTTTGTGTTGTGTTTGTATTATCATGCTAAAAACAAGTTGTCAGATTTATCTAATAAATTAATTATGTTTAAATTTTATAACAATAAATCTTTACTATATAGTAACATAATAATTTAATAAATACCTCTACTGGAAATCTATCTGTTCAATTGAATGTTCTGGTGATAGCTACAGGAAGCGATACAGGAGGTTTTTCTTTATTGCTGATTTTATTTATCTTTTAAAAATTATTACAGTACACACTGATTGGGCAGAATTTTTGGTGAAAATAGTTATTCATTCAATTTCATACAAACTCAATTCAATTCTTTGTTTATAATTCCACTAGTAAAGAGTAATTACCATCAAAACTACTTTCTTTGGCGTTCTCCACATAAGGCGAATGAACATCTTGCGCATAACAGATATTTTTACAGCTAGCGGTTTTGGCTGAAATCAATGGTCGAACATTGAAAATAATGTTATTCCTTGAATTTATTGCCGGTGTCGGAGGTCATAAGTAAAGAAAAGTATAATAGGTCTTAGGTTACCAACGGTGTTATAATTACATAGTATTGTACTATATTTCGGGTCTGCGTGCTGTATACTGTTGAAGAAATATATAAAACGCAAAAATACTATATTTCAGTTGGACGGATCGATCGTTATTTTGCAACATTTCGAGTTTCGACTGATGTGATGTCCGTTTAATACAACTCACTTCTATCTTGAAATGGGCTTTTGATCAACATTAATTCAAAAATTGAATGCGATGAAGAATATGACGTTTTTATTGTAGAAAAAAAAATACTCTCCATTAATTACTATATTTTTTTGAAGCGTATTATATTTTTTTTTATAGCTTATTTTGAGAAACACTATAATTAGCCGAAGAAATATCGGCAACTCTAAATAGACCTCCGATTTAGACGACGAATTCAAAAATTTATAGCTAACTTTTATTTATGTAACTATTATTTCTATTGTCCATTAGTGTGTGAAGTGTTGGTTAATCATATTCCGGGCGCGGCTCTAGCCGGCCGGAAGGCTTGCTCTTGTTACGGTACAACGAGAATTGAGATGTAGGTCATTGAGTAACTGGCCGGAGAGATGACTTGCTTATAATCAGTAAATGTTTGCATAAAACTGTGACCGAAGCGTTATTGACTATTAGGATTCAGTATGATTATTAAATGAACTTATTGCGTAAACGAGATAGCTCTGTAGATTAGTACGGTGAAATGGGAAGAACACAGGACGAGCCGATAACCGCTGAGAAATCAAGGTACTTCTTTCGTTGCGACCAAGGTTCTTTAGTGGCGACCCTGGACAGGAAGACGTATAGTAAGGCATAGATTTAGATTAGTTATAAAACGTACATTGATTAGACAATCATACTATAAAATAAACGATTTAGTTGAAGATAAAACAATAGTCTGGAAATGATCTTCCCTGCACATGCATTTACTGGCTCTCTGAACATTGTATTTTAATAAACCTTTTGTAAAATGATGTTGAAAAAATGATGCCTGAATGAGTTTCTTGTCGGTTCTTCTTAGTGTCCAGGTTTACTCTTTGAACCGAACTAAAATAGATTTGACGTTCAAAAATACTTTGTAATTGGGTTTACTTGAATAAATTGATTTAATTTTGACTTTTAGCTATTACGCGCGACTCTGCGTGGTATTTTTTCAAAATAGTCCATTTTGTTTTCTATAGTTCAAGCTACTCCAAATAAAATTTTATCAAAATTGGTACACCGGTTTAGTTACGAAAGTATAACAAATAGATAGCTTTCACATACAATATTATTAAAAAGTATGGATACATAGTGAAAAACAATTAAACAATAAGCAATCAAAGGGGTGCTAAGAAATGTGTGTATATTTTGCATGATGATAAACATTTCGATCCCGCTAAATTTTCCATTTAGTAAATGAGCGCGCGCAACGTTACTTAACCTCAAAATAATGTCGAACACCGATGCACCGCTACGCCGGCAATCCCACGAATCACGTATCAGTTTCTAATAATATTTTTAATTCATTTATTTATTCTACAATTTTTTGAATTTATTGCCGTATCGGACGACTATTATACTTTTCATTACTTATGACATCAGATTCCTTCAGAATCAGTGTTACTTACCAAAAGACATCAACGAAAGCTAATGGAGTTGGCCAAAATCGTAAAATATGTACAATGAGTACAATTATACATATACAATACATACAATATATATATATATATAGGACATTAGTATATATATAGTATACTAGTATATATATATATATATTCACCTATATATATTATATATATATATATATATATACTAGCGCACCCGGTCACGCGTTGCTGTGGCTCAGTAGTTATAATACGTTGAATTTATTTTGTACTTATCGATCAATAATCGAGATAAAAACTATCCTACTTTTAAGTTGGACCAATTTACACATAGTGACCGAATTTCATCAAGATCGGTTCGGTAGTTTCGGAGTTTATCCCGGACAAACATCGTGACACGAGATTTTTATGTATATACAGATATAACAAAGCCTACATATAATGTCTTGTACATAAAGACTTTATAACTACAGACAGTCTGAATAATATTGAAACTATTATCATGGTTTTGCACAACTATCACATTAATAGATTTTGCGTTGGTGTGGCCACAAGTGGCCATTATAATAGACTTCATCGCTGTGACGACCTAAGTTTGTCAAACCGGCCTTTGTAGCCTAAAATGCTGCATTCTAATAAAACGCCCAAAAGTGGTGTATCTATCTCACATTATTTATAAAAACTTATATTAATTTTTCATTTGTAAAGTTCAAAATTAATTAAAAACTTAAAAGTACTTACGAACAAAGACTTGTTTTGTTCATAGATCCGTCAAATGCAACAACTTAACAGCCTTAAAACATTGAGCATACCAATACAGACGTAATATGTGTATTCCCATCCCTTTCTATTACAGGCTTATGCCTTATATTTCTTTTAGTCTAACAATTCGCGACGTGTGGAAGGCGATATATACCTATTAGTGACTTTTTGGCGGGAACGGGAGAAGTGAGGTTGACATTTTGTTTAGATTTTCTATTTTTTACATTTTTGGGAGTTTTAAAGTACAAAAGTGATAGTATATTGTGTTTTAAAGTTCTGTATAAGTGAAAAGAATGGAGTAGGTCTAAATAAACATGTGTAGCTGAAGTTCTCACGCTCTTCCAAGAAGTTCTTCATAATTTCAGTAAAGCCTACTATCACTTTACTAGAGGAGTTTACGATGAGAAAAAACTAATATACTTGAATACGTGACATTGGCAAATGCGCTAAACTGTGTGCCATGCCATAAAGAAAGAAAAAAAACCATTAGTAGTAAATCCAAGATTACTTTATGGGTAAATCTGTGTAGTTTTGCTTCCCAACAATAGTTAAAAATATCTATGATTAAGTGTCATAACGATTTAAATCTTAGTTAGCCAATCTATATCCACAGCTCACCGCGTAACTAAAGTTTATTGAACTCTACGATAAAAGTAATTTTATTAAGGAAGACTCATTACTAGTACACTGTAATCGAATTACGTGTAACAGGTATTGTGATATGAGAGAAGTATCCGTCGTCCATTCACTTCGCGTATGGAGTTATATATAAGTGGCTATTGTTCAGTTTCCTGGAAAGTTGTTGTCGATAATCAACCTTAATAATAACTATTACGTACTGTTGACAACTTTGTTATACGGTAGTAACGTTATATGCGGAAAATAAAAAAATGGCTAACTGTAAAGTGCATTGGCTGCAAATTAACTTAGGATAGGGTAGAATAAAAAATAAATACAACGTTGATGGTAAACGTATTTCCGATAAAAGAAAACTTTATAAATACGATACAAGTACATACTTATATAATATACTAGCGATCCGCCCCGGCTCCGCACGGATAGAATTAAAAAAAAATACATTCATGCTACTCGCTGATAATGTTGCTTTCTATATGTGAAATAATTTTTTTCTTCAAAAAGTAGTTTTTGATTTTATCCATTAAATACAAACAAACAAAGATAATTATAATATTATGCCTGTAAGTATAAGTATAATTAATATTAGTAGAGGTTAAACCAAATATTATTAAATTTGACAGTTACTGAAATCGGTGCCAAACCAATAAAGAACAACAAAAAGTCCACTATAGTTTGGCACCGATTTCAGTAACTGTCAAATTTAAGTTTACAGATATTTGTTGAAGTTGTTTTTGTACTTCAGTGTGATTAGTAAAAGACAATTATTTCGAAGTTTTGTGTTTTGATTTTGAAGTCGGTTTAATTTGGGCAATATGGTTTTAAAAAGCTTTCACCTGAAACACGATTTGATGACTCATTTTTTTTAATTTTCTGTTTAAGCTTCTTAGACTAACCTGCTAAATCAAATTTAACTTTGAAGTTCATGTTTATATTTAACCCACGAATACAACTGTTTTAAATTTTAATAAGCAGACAAAAAATTGTTTAAATATTATTTTGTACTGTTCGTTCGCATAGTTTTTTATTTATTAAATTAAAAAATTAAAAACCTTCGCGTCCATACGCCGAGCAACTCTTCAAAGTTTCATCACAATCGGATAAATGGTTATGGAACGCATAAAGTACAAACATACAAGGAAACAGTCATTTTTAACCGACTCAAAAAAAGAGGTTTTCAATTCAGTTGTATTTTAATTTGTTTTTTTTTATGTTTGTTACTTCAGAAGTCCGTCATTTATGAATCGTTTTGAAAAATTCTTTGTTCATTTGAAAGGATATACTTCCAGATTGGTTCTGATTGAATTTCACTGGTACTGGCGCTTGGGTTTCGAAGATACACCAAATAACGCGAACTAGTTACAAACTTTATTTATTTATTGGTGATTCTCTTGTATGATGTTGCGCTCCAGAATAAGATAATAAGTTATTTGTAGACGTGCCCTTGATATTTATTTTGGCCAAGGTCACTCAAAAGGGAGACATCAAAAAATTAAACAGACTTCAAAAAAAGCATTGAAAAGTACGAAATAACTATCCTTTACTAATTAAAACTTAAGTATAAAAATAACTTTATAAATACGATACAAATATCCATATAATTAAACTGTACAATTATTACACCGTTAAGGTAAAGTTAATGTGCAAACGACAGAAAACAATTATTAGGCAGTAACTGGAAATTTAATAATGGCAAACGATCCGTTGGAGAAATGACAACGCGTCGGACGCCGTAGTCTATCAGACTGCCAGAGTTCCAGCGTCGGCCCTGTCGTTCCGTTAGCGCGCATCCCTTCCAAACCGGAAGGCACGCACGCTTTGCCTTAATGTAGTTAAATGAGTGCCTTTATTATTTGCACCGACATACGTATATACTGTTCGACAATCAAAACGTTTACTATTATTAAACTGCGTTTATTTGGTAATTTTAATGTGTACATAATACGTCACAATCAAAGTTACAAACAAAGTCAAAATGGACGTGCTTTAATGAATATTAAGAAGAACTACGCAGGTTCGATATTCAAATAACTTTTTACTTTTAATTGCTACGTTTTATATAACTTTTTATTAAAATTAGCTAAACATGCCCACATATTAGCATTATAGATTCCAGTTCTGCATAATGTTGAGATGTCGCGTGTCGTGGAACTGAACTGCATTTCTTATCTACATAGACATAATATTAGAAAACCTTAGCACCTCGGACGTTTCGCACAAGGAAAGCACAAGGTCAATATTATTACAAAATATATTTTTTTAAACTACCCTTGAATTACAAATGGGTAATAAAAAACTAGAAGCTGTCTGTCTTGTCTTGCTTACTAGAATCTTTTTTATTTGTTAGCAAGCGCTCTTCTTTCGAACGCACTTTATTCATTCTGCAAGATGCCGGAACACTTCGGTACTGATGTACTTTGTTCCAAAATAATTTGGAATTTTCTGCGAATTTGTCCGATATCTTGTTTTCGTCTAACACCAAACACCTTTGACGCTTCTCTTTCACTAATGCCTTCGTTTCTGCTTTCTGCAGCTTATATCTGTCTTTCATCAAATTCTTCATACCACAGTCATTTTTAGTAGCAAGGTGGTCTCGCCATGCTTTCTTTTTCTTATACACAGACAGTTTCACCTCATCATCCCACCACACATAACGCTTTTTACCGTTCCCAATCTTATTCGTTCCACATACTTCTTTCGCAGCCTCCATCATACTATCCCTAAGGTTCTGGCAACATTCTTCAACATCCTTGCTCATCACTTTCAATCTGTAGCAGTCATATTGAGTCTCCATCGACGTGGGGAACAATAACTTATAATATTTATAGAGGCACTTAATTACTTAAAAGATAAATTAACTTTTAACTTCTGTTATCTAGAAAAATAAAGCATTCCGTGGTTAAACTAATTGTTTACAAACAACATTCACTATGACAGACGGACATGGACAACGTAGACCCGTTGAGCTTTCTTAAATATCGGTTGAAGCATTGACCGTAAGTCTTTCAGCAGGAATAAATTTGTCATAAATATAGTATCTTTGAGTATTGAGTATTATTAATGTAAAAGTGATAGCCTACTGATTATCTAGACCTCCTTTAGTAATATTATTGTTAATAATTCGTTTGTAAATAGAACTTTCTGTAACATTCTAGAACACGCACACGGCTTCGATAACAAATGTACCGTTGGTCTAGATTGTCTATACTGGGAGGTATGGATGTAAGGATATGTTCGATAAACATATCGATAGACTCTAAATATGTAGCCTTTGTTGTTAGATAGAATAAGCTCTAAATTGATGAAATATTAGGTCTCTAGTTAATAAACTTATTAGTACGAACGAATAATACTAAAACTATAGTTGACATAAACGTCATACACTTAGAAAAAATTAATGAATTTTATCGACTCGCTAGGTAGGTGTAATTTTAGATAGGGTTTGTCGACCACTGTCTCTACACTAGTTGTTCCAGGAGTAGGAGCATAGGTGACCTTCGTCGTGGGGTATAAAAAGCGTCTCGTATCCAATAGCTTCCTTTTTCTTTTCTCTCTGCTGCGGGACAAGCTGCCTCAACAAAGTCTCATGAAGAAACTTAAAGTTAGGCCACATGTCGCCTAGGATAGTCTTAGCTGTATTTGTTTGGGAGTAGCAACCCCAATTAGATTAAATGAGTTAGTTAATATGTTAAAGTAGTTTAGGTAATCTCATGGTGGATCCCATGGTGAGTACTGTAGCTGTAGATAAGGGTGAGCAATGATGATAGGACTAGGGAATAGGATCCTAATGTCTACATGTGCTTGTTACAGAGTTCAAAGGACACCTATAGAAACCAGGTGGACCTCCTGTCTCTATAAGTAATGAATACTTAGGAATAGTAGTTAAAATCTATTCAACATTAATTTAAACTTCAGTATGAACTAATCACAATAGTTCTTAGAATGGTTTGGTGCACTACTCTGACTATCAAGAAGTCTAAGTCTTCTTCACTTGGGTGCTATATCGCGTGGCCAGGCCGCAGTTCCTATTAAAGGGGAATCTTTGAGGGCCGGGGCATGTGGGTGCTGTGATGCTAGTAGATGTTCGACAAAGGGGAAGACTGAGGAGTAGGTGCAGTTGGTGGATGACCACCTCCTTCTTAAGATTGATCAGTGATAAAACTGATAACACTCTGCGTGTAACTAATAAATGATTCTCTGTTAGATATTAGCTCCACATAAAGATATTGTGTATCTAATAAATATTTTTCTCTGCGAAATAAAATACTGGATAATAAGGTATAAAATGTACTTGGGTTTATGTATCTGTAACACTAAGAATTTAAATGCAGTACATAAACAAGGAAAGGGTGTCTAAGTCTTTATAACTAGGTATACTTCCCTTTAATTTAAGATAACATAAATAAATTATGTTTTTGTATCTATAACAAGTAATATCTGAGCTCAATACTTGTAAAACTTTAATACTAATGAATTATTCTGTAAACTAATTAATATCTAAGTGTTGTTAGATAATAGGTGACCTTATTTAATACATATATAATAATAAACAGGATAATGTTGTTCAACCATAGCATTTAATCTTTTTAAATTGTTACTAACTTTTAATAATAAATACATAGTGAGCTGATTGTATCCACCATAGAGATTAAGTTAGAAGAAATAAATGTTTTCTTTGTGTGATGTTTTTCTGATGTCTATTTAATTAACTAACTATAATTATCCCATTAGATGTCGATTGCAGAGGTGTACTAGGCGCCCTTAAACAAATTAGGTACACCACTCTCCAGGTGACAGTAATAATAACATCATCAATTACTCAACCCACACCTCACTCTACCGGCCTGAGCAAGCCACGTTGCAAATCTATCATCAAGCTTACCAGATACTATCCTTTCATATTCATATATGCATTCCTGTTGGTCGCGTCTTGTAGTTTCCAGCTCTTGATGCGACAGATCGCTGCAGGTTTGGACGCTACGCGCCATCGCCACGCTGCAAACAGACCCCTTACTCTGGTTACCACTAGAAAGTGATCTGTTCCCAGATCGGCTCTTCTGTGCGCTCTCGTGACCATAACTTGCTTTTTGAGCCGCCTGTCATTGTTTGTTGTGTAAGTTTTGAATTTGAATTTTGAATTTATTTATTTGCTGTGTTCAAATGATTTTTTTTTATCTCTTTTTGTTGCGATCTAACTTGATTATATTCAGCAACGGGTGTGAAGGCAATCAGTTGACTTCCATGGTATATGGACATTGGCACACCCATTTAATTCATCATTACCGTCCTATGAAGGTCTCTTTTTTAGTTTTTTAAGATTATTTTATCGTCCATAAGATAACAAACAAAGTAGATTGGGATGTTTTACATGTCGGAACTTATATGTTTTGATGTAAGCTTTAATTTTTTCCTTCGCCGTTGGTACATTTACGTCATGGTGAAGTCTCTCATTGGTAACATATCACGGACTGTCTGTGATTATTTTTAGCATATGCGACTGAAACCATTGTAAAATTTCAGTTGGAATTGGCGGATGTCCCCCACAATTGTATGACATAGCTCCATACTGGTTTTAAAATACATTTGTAAAGGAAGAGCTTATTTTCCAAACTAAGATTAGACTTTTTACTGAATGAATTAATGAACATATATTCAAAAATTGTGTCGAAAAAAGTATCTAATGTCAGGAGAAAAATAGTAATAGTCCAGTAATTATGTGAGATTAATCATTTTCAAAAAGAAAATGCCTTAATACTGGTATAAAAATTTTATATTCTGAACTTTAATTACTGTAATTTAAAATTTTAATTCATAATTAATCGTTATAGTTTAATAATTATTAGACTATAACGAATCTACAGATGGCACTGTCCGCTAGAGTTCGTCGCTCTTCTGTTCGTTGCATAATAACACCTTGGAACTGGTCGATGAGATTATCATTGCAATCGATTTTATATTAACAAAACATATTTTATTTCATTTGTAAGATGTAAGAAAATCAAAGATAATTTTTACTCTTAAAAATATTATAAACATTAAACAAGGTTAAATATGACAGCAAAAATAAACAAGGAGGTATAAACAATATGTAATATAATTTATTGTCGGAATCGGAGATTATGTTATGTGCAACAAAACGAAGGGCAACTGTTATGCTTCCAACTTGTTTTCATATTTTTTTAATTAAATAGTGAAGGCAATACATTACAAGTGACAATGGTTGTAGCGAAGATCTCTACACGACCTCTACATTTAAAAAATAAAAAAGGTTAATTAGTTACGGTTAATAGTTACTACGTAAGAACGGTAAAAGTAAAAAAAAAATTATTTTTGTAAATACAGGCAGTCCTCGTACTTACGGCATGTTAGGTTCTCGAAATACGCGACGTAAATCGAAATGACGTAAGTCGAGCCATATTTTTTCATATGTTTACATATAAAACTCAAGGGTTAGGATCCACATGGACTCGAAATAAAAAAAATATATAACAAAGGATATACATACTTTATTATCAAAAGTAAGTTCTTAAAATAATTATATATGCACTTATGAAATTGCTAGTTATTTTTGGTATTTGTGTGTTATTAATTTTAATAATAATTATAAAACTTTAATATGTAATCAAAATATGTAATGAAAAATAACATGTAAATTAAACTTTTGGCTTAAAGAAACTATCAATTCTAGATTGCTTCGCTTCTTTCTTCTTGCTATCATACAGATCTTGGTAACACTGATAGGCTGCACAAATTTTGTTATTAACGTTGAAACTTCTCTCAAAATTAGGATCATTTTCTTCAAAAATTTCAACAAGACAAGTGAATTCTCCTATGCCGGAAATCGAAACAAATGACGTATGCTTGAGGAATAGTGTCAAAACATTGTTCGACGTAACTTGAAACGACGTAAATCGAAACGACGTAAGTCGAGGACTGCCTGTACATCAAAATCTTAGGCACAATGTGATTATGAAGACATATCATAATACTTTTCTAGTAAATATGTCATAAAGTTTCTAATAAAATCAACTACAAGGTGACAGACGCGTGAACTAGGGTTACCAACGGTACTATAATATATATACTATTATACTATGTTTCTGCGTATACTGTTAAAGAAATATATAGTACGCAAAAATATTATATTTCAGTTATCAATCTTTATTTTGCAACTCCGAAATTTATAACAAACAAATTCCTTAGTTTTTGAAATTTATGAACGCGTTTTAAGGTTACCTTTCGAGTTTTGACTGACGCGATGTTCAATGGTCGTGTAACCGAATGCGCCTCTGTCTTGAAATGAGCTTTTGACACAGTACAAGTAAGCATACAGTATGCTATCTCGGCAGTGTCCTAGAGATAATTACCTACGGTCGTTTGGTACGTAAACGCGCAATAGGGCTACCGACTTGGACTGAATGTTTTTCTTGGGTTACTTATTTGATAATAGGTACATTAGGCACATTAAATTGTCATATTATCTTTTCATTTTATATTATTGCAAATTTAATACGTTTTTATTTATATAATTTTACTAGTATTTTATATCTAGTTTCAAAAGTTTATGAGTTAGTATGGTGGAAATGGACAAAAAAAATGCTTTTTTATGTGCAGTATAATTAAAAATCAGCAATAAATTAACTAGATCATTATGGTAATATATTTCCTACAAATTAGCAACAGAGAAATATTTCTGGTTTCGATATAGATGTATTCAAACATCCATACACTGAACATTGTGCTCGTAAACTTGATTGACATAATATTTAGTCAATAAATGCGCAGGAGCGTCTCATACCGTCCGACGACAACCGCGGCGCGCTCGCGACTGTCGTATGTCGAGATATGTCGAGATTTCGAGCGCGTTGTTTGGGAGCGTTTGTATGAAGATAGCATACTGTATGCTTACTTGTACTGTGCTTTTGATCTACATTAAATTCAAAATTGAATGCGATAAGGCTGTCCTTTCATCCTCACCACCTTGATGGATGGCGGTCTTTAACTGTGCGATTTTTACGACATTTTTTACCACGTACGACAATTTTGTGGAACCAACTTATAGCGGCAGTATTCCCGGACCGTTGCGACTTAGGGACCTTCAAGAAACGAGCCTACTCTTTCCTTAAAGGCCGGCAACGCACCCGTGATTCCCTGGACGTTGCGGGTGTCCATGGGCGGCGATGATCATTTTCCATCGGATGATGCGCTTGCTCGTTTGCCCCCTCTGATATAAAAAAAAAAAGAAAAAAAAAGGCATATGACACTTATTTTACACCAAAAATTGGAAAAAAATTCAGAAAGTGCAAAAAAAAAATAGTTTTTACAAAAATAAATAAGCAACTCAACTATTATATCTTTATCTATTTTTACTCTTTCCATAAAATAGGTACTACATATATTTTTTTGTACTACATTTTTTTATAGCTAATTCTGAAAAATATTATAATCAACCGAAGAAATGGTGGCAACCCTAGTATGAACCATGAATTCTAGAATGGGACAGTTAGGTTGTCATTTTAATTAGATTTTCTATTTTTTACATTTTTGAGAGTTTTAAAGTACAACAGTGATAGTATATTGTATTTTAAAGTTCTGAGTAAGTGAAAAGAATGGAGGAAATCTAAATGAACATGTACAGCTGAAGTTTTCGCGTTCTTCCGAAAAGTCCTGTAAAACTTCACTAAAGTCTGTTATCACTTTACTGGAGAAGTTTTAACGTATGAGATAACGATTCTACTTATACTATTACAATACGTGACACTGGCAAATGCGCTAATCTGTGCGCCATGCCATGAAGAAAAAGAAAAAAAAAATGTCGTCTGTCATTTTCAGATATGGAACAACAACAATGGTTTTTGTGATAAATATGCAGTGAAAATTAGGCAGGAAGTAATTAAAGTTCATTCTCCAAAAATGTCATGTCATTAAGCGTTAAAACACAAATGTGACAACCGACGTACAGCATCACAATTTTAGTTAAAACGTTTTTATAAATGTAGTTTATGCAAATACTGACATAAAATTACATAAATATTTATTATTCTTTTTTAGCAATTATTATTTCAAAAAGTAGGTGTCATTATTTCTCATAAAAGAATGTCTACTGTCGCTTCTAACTT
This sequence comes from Zeuzera pyrina, assembly GCA_907165235.1. Taxonomy (NCBI): domain Eukaryota; kingdom Metazoa; phylum Arthropoda; class Insecta; order Lepidoptera; family Cossidae; genus Zeuzera; species Zeuzera pyrina. The sequence continues at coordinate 13,353,144 of OU015641.1, forward strand.
TTACATTGCTCTCTCCTGCTTAAATACGTTATATAGTATTATATCTTAACGTTAATATTTATAAACTTAAAATTAAATATTATCTTAAATAATAGACTTCCTCAAAGTTGCCGCTAAGAAAGCTGTTATTGCTTAGGGTGCCCAGCAGACTGGCAGCATTACCTCTTTGAATAGCCAAACTGATTCGCTGCCAGCCGGACGGTCTCCCGAAGCCTCGACCAGTCTCTTACAAATATCAGAAACCAGTCGATGAGTTTCGGGGCTCCAGGGTATCAAAATTTCGATTGCAAAGGGCATTAATATGAAACTCTCAGAAAGAGTCGCATACTTACGCCGCTACAAGTATATCTTATATATATCTTAACGTTAATATTTTCAAAATTAAAAATAAGTATTATCTTAATAATAGACTTCCTCAAAGTTGCCGCTTAGAAAGCTGTCATTGCTTAAGGTACACAGCAGACTGGCAGCATTACCTCTTTAGAAAATAATTATTGAGTTATGTTGTCATTCTGGCAAATGAACAGTATTTCAACTACTTAAACACTTCAAAAATTATCCTTACCCCTTATCTACCCCTTAGCTTAAAGTCGAATAAAAGTTGCCATTATTCGTAAAACACTAACGACTCGCCTTCGCTTTGCTTCGGATTATATGAAGTTTTTCCTAACACACGAAATAGTAAAAATATAGCCTATATTAGACACGGACAATGTAGCTTCCTATATAAGAAATATTCATATTTTATTTCAAAAACTTCCTATATTTAAAATCGGTAGATTACTTTCAGAATTTACCTCCAACATACCAACAAACACATAATCTTACCACTTTATATCTTCATAATAATAGTGTAAATATAGATTGATGGGTAATGCAGCACCTTCAAAGAATCACAGAATTATATCATCTTATTTAAGATGTTATCTTTTATATGTAGCCGCGTTTTTTATTTATTTTGGTGAAATTACTGATTCATTGAATTCATGAGTGGAGTCATCTTTCCCATCTTTCCTTTACACATGATATTTAATACCTGTCAATATTTGTCATCAAGTCACGTAATGTGATGTGAATGACCCACCAAAATTTTGTTTTATGCAGGTATCAGACGATAATTTTAAACAGTGGCCACTGGTCAAGTTTATCGACAGTTCAAGCGAAGAATGATTTATATTTTTGCAGTGGATATATGTATTTGTGCGTTAATTAAGAAATAACTATGTAAAATTTTTTAAATAATATTTACGAATTTAAAGAAATAATATGTTAAAAACGAAATTAGTAAATAAAAAAACCATGGGTATTGTAAAAACAGTACAAAAACAGTACAGGTGTCTAAAAATCTATAATTTTTATTATTTTAAATATTCTTCATAAAATTATACGTAACATTAATTTATATTTTGTATTCGCGTGTACGGTTATATAATCACTTCTGTACAATAGAACAATGGCTATTAAAGACATTTAATAAGCTGAAAAATTGCTGAAAATAAAAATACAAATATAAAATCTGCGATTGTAAAAATATTGCTCTTGTAGACACAACCTTTTTATTCTTTTTCTTTAAGAGATTTAGTTCTGGTTGAGATTATACATGATTTGACTGATAGTTAATAGCCGAAACCTAATGATGGATGGTTTAGGCCAGCCATTCCCAAAGTGGGCGATAACGCCCCCTTGTGGGCGCTGCAGGCCTAAAGGGAGGCGGTAAGAGACCCAGAAAAAAAATGGGGGCGTTGTGTAGAGGCCTGGGGGGTGATTTGTAATTTCATTTAGCTAGGAGGCATCTTAGACAACGACTGCATGAGCTCTCGACTCAGTAGACAAAATAAGTTTGGGAACCAGTGAGTTTAGGCCGATGTCATAATACGTTTTATCTATATTCTACACTAAATCCTCTATTATGGCTTCAGAAACCGTAACTTATGACCTGCATTATGTCAACCAGTGTCAACGATTATCACCTTATCGGTATCAATGCTATAATATCATACTACATTATGTAACTCAAAACAATTTCACAATGATTTTTTTAATATCGACTCGATTCGCGCTGCATTTTGTCTATGTATTTAAAAAAAGAATTTAGAAAAATACACATGCATTCTAAGACTTAATAATTGTATTATTCAAAATGTAAATAATTATAGTAATAAATAATTAAATAATAGATGCGCCAAAAAATACAAATCAATCATCTGGTCTCAAACTAGGGCATTCCCTGTGCTATGAGACCCAGACGACGTCTACTAGGGGCGTTCCCAGTACACCCAGACCCGAGGCAATCTGGAAAAGTTTTTTCATAAATTGACCCGACCGGAAATCGAGCCTCGACCAGTCTGTTACAAATATCAGAACCCAGTCGATGGGGTTTAAGGCCCCAGGGTCCCAAAGTTTCGACTGCAAACAAGATTCTATTAAAAAAAAATGCAACTCACCATAATCACTGAAGTCATTTTCATCATTTTTCAGAAGCACTGAGTCAAATGGTTCATGTATTCATCGTCACCAACACGGTTATATGTAGTCTATATTTGTTTAAAAATCACAATGTTATCGACCACTTCACAAGACACCGTTTTTTTACACTTTCTTAACCCTGCTAGTATTACAGAATCGAAAATTTAATTTTATTCGCGTAGACTTTGTAATAACTCCAGACGCCCGAGCAGTGTGCTATGAGTTTGATCAGATAAGCTGAATCGCCTGTACATATGTCACACATTTATTATCAGATAAGCTGATAGATCGCTATTTTGTTAGAAAACAGCACCCACACACCGACAATTGATTTTATTTACGTCACTTCGTAGAGCAGAACAGACTGTCTGGAGCTATGCAGTCTACGTTTTTTCGATTGATGCAAAAACTACTGATTCAATTGCAGATGAGTGTGAGTTGGTATTGATAGATTGGAATTCAAGTGTAAATTAGACATTATGTCCTTCATTAGAAATTATTTGCGCAGAGTAGAATGGAAAGTCAAAATACTGTAATAGGTACCCTGCAAAGAAGTTGCAATGAATATCTATGGACGGACTCACACAGCATAATACAACAGTCAAGTGGTTCATTTTTGGGCAACTGTTTTACAATAAAATTCCTCACGAAATTACTCAATTAACGGAAAAGAGAATTAAACTTGTTATTAAACGCAAACTGATTTGAAAAGCATACTAGAAAATTAGCGATTTCATTGAAGAAATAACAATAGTCTGGAAATAATTCTCTCTGCACGTGCATTTACTCGCTCTATGAATATTGGATTTTAAATAACTATAGTAGAATGATATTGAAGAAATGATACTGACTGAGTTTCTTGTCGATTCTTCTGTGTCCAGGTTTTCTTTTCGAACCGAACTAAAGTATATTTGACGTTCAAAAATGCCTTGCATTTGGGTTTACTTGAATAAATTGATTTGACTTTGACTTTGAATACACAATACATTAGTTATCTAGGGGTTCGTAAAGGATGTATCTATGTATTTAGCTATGTATATACTCGTATATTGTCGAGAGGAAATATACTTTATGGTCAAGAGATAGAATAAGAGGCTCTATGGTCGGATCTATAGACACACGGAAACCGGATATATTTTCACGTTGCTGAATGTATATCCGGAACTGTATCCTTCAAAATGTCGAACCTATCCATCTCTAAAATTAATCGCGTGTTGCATAGTGAGCAGCTGTGCACTTGTGTATCTTAGTAAATACAGGCTGTTTTTCGCCTGAGCCACAAGAGTGCAACCGGTGTCAAAACTTAGTAAACTATTACATACTTATATAATATCACTTAGTAGAATATATACAATATAACTTGCACCACATACTTGTGGGGTGATAGCAAGGACCATGGCCCATCAGATTTCAAATCTTTATAAAAAAAAACCTCATTATGTTACATATGTACAACCTATAGTAAGCCTGTACACGTGGTACCTATTCACAACTTAACATATCTTTACGTTGTATTCCTATGGGGTATATAGCGAGGATGGGGCATCAAGGTTTTCAAACATTCAAAATCAAATTAAAAAATTTTTTGTTAGACTGGCAAAAGCAACAAGAATTTCTTAGTCACGATACCTAGTGCTATTTAAAATAACATGCGGGTTGAATTTTTCTTCTTTTTTTTTTTAATGACATAACATAACATAACATAACTTCACGCTGTATCCCCAACGGGGTAGTCAGAGAGGACGGAGCGCCAGGAGTCGCGGTCCTTACACACCTCTTTCGCTTCCTCAAATCTCATCATTCTCCTCACACATTTTCGCCTAGGTATGCGAGTGCTTTTGACATTTCCGTCTGCTAACACTCTGGCTATTTGATCTTCATAAGTCAGCCTTGGTCTTCCTTGGCTTCTTTTACCACTCACTTTCGCTCTGTATATTTTCTTCGTCAGTCTTTCATCACTCATTCTTTCCATGTGCCCGAACCATCTAAGCATTCCTTTCTTCATTTTTACAATAACACTGTTGTGCAACCCTGTCATACTGCGTATCTCATCATTGCTTATCCTGTCCGCAAGCGTGACACCGCACATATTTCTGAGAGGTCTGAGAGGTCTGAGAGGAGAGAGAGATTATTTTTAATGAATACCCAGATATCTATCTTTTTTACGTATTGTGGAACTTTTTTATATTTATCGCTATATAATTGTATATTGAGTAATATAGAGGAATTATGTATTGTATTATTTTGATTTCTAATAATTTATATTTTTTAATTAATTGTAATGAATTATTTCTTTTTAATTTATGAATTGATTTAAATTAACACATTATTCCAATTTATGTTTTGATTTAACTTATAGTTTGTAATGTAATCTGATGTGCTATGATTTCTTTACCAAATGATAAGTAACATTATTGTAATTTAATAATCAGTTTCATCCAATTCTTTTTCACTTTCATTATTATATATTTGTTCACGTCTGCAATCCATTATAATATATTATATGTACTGCCAATGTTGTTGTCCAAAGGGCCTAGCGGAAGACCAGCACAGATTTTATGAACCTGCTTAATGCTGAGCTATGACCTTTTTGCAACTTAATAGTAGGCGATTTTACTAACATTATTTAATTATAGTTTTCCATTTAAATTTTACAATTGAATGCTTTATAAAAGTTGCAAATAAATATATGTCTATGTCTATGTCAAGTATCGCGGTTCTTACATGTTTAGGTAATAAATAAATGCGCCAGACAATACAAACCAATCATCTGGTCTCAAACTAGGGCATTCCCTGTGCTATGAGAACCAGACGACTATTAAGGGCGTCTCCCAGTACACTGAGACCGGAGACAATCTAGAAAAGTTCATTACCTAAATTGACTCGACCAGGAATCGAACCCGGAACGTTCCGCGCTTGGGTGCAACACTTAAATCAATGCGCCATCGAGATCGTCAAACTTTCAAGGTTCTTTCGCTTCTTCAAACCTCATCATACGGTTATACAGGTGGTGAACATTAAAACAGGTGGTTCCGGGTTCTCTTCCCGGCCATAGTACAAGATTAATATTTCGTTTGGGAATCTTGTTGTGAAAGAGCAAGATGCAAGAGACAAGAAAGTTAATTCATCTAAAATATTTTTTGTTTTTTCTCAAGACACTTTGCCTTATACGCATGGGAAATATTTAAGGAAATCGTGTCTCGGATTTGGACCCGTAATATCCGTGTCCGCCTTACTAACACGTTTTATTGCCGCTGTAACGGACGGTCATATAATTTTATTGCTGTTTTTATCCGATTGCGGCGAATGAGGTTCATGGGTTTAGTATCGTGAACTCGTTTGTTGAATCAGTAATTCTGTGTTAGTAGTAAATGGTACATATCTGTACATAGATTCATAATATGTTCACACCATTTTCCATTTGGGGTGAGCAGAGAATCATGACATATTAACAATGTAATAAAAGAGATATGCTGGTAGAGATCTCTTAAAGATATAGGCATTGCCTTTTGTAGATACTGCTTTCAAATATCTTTATTTGTGTAATTCGTGTAAGAAAATAAAAAATAAATAAAAAAGATCACATCTTCACACCAAATATTTACGGCTTAGAAATACATGTATTTATAGACACATAATTTCAAAAGAAAATTTTGTCACAGTACAAGAAAAGTAGTGTAGATTTTAAATGTATTTGTGGGTATATATAAGCTGTTACTACTGCTCGCTACTAATAAATAATTATTCATGTTTGATGTCGAAATGAAGTAGGTCTTTCGCGTACTGCATGCTTACATAACACGTATGCAACATCTGTCATAATAGTTGGTATTTCCTTGTGTCTCGCCAAATAGTGTGAAGTTTGTATAACCGGGACAGAGCAAGTCGGATCCGTGTTATTATTAGAGGTCCGTAAAAAAATGGAAAATGGAATCATTATAAGATGTCTCATGCGCCCATTACTTCTGTCTGTCTGTTTGACCGTCTGTCCGTTTGTTATAACAGATTTTCTTGAAGTCTATGCGCTTTTATAATTTACGAAATAATAGGGGAGCAAAATGTATGCAGTTGTATGAAGGCACTTTTAAATTTCCGTCGATGATAATGTCTACGATATAGTCGTTATCGTCGACGGAAATTTAAAAGCGTCTTCATACAACTCACAGATTTACACTAGTAGAAATTGGCTTTCACACGTCACGACGAATTGTTAGACTGAAAGAAATACATGACATAAGCCTATAATAGAAAGGGATAGGAATACACATATACGTCCTTATCGGAATACAGCACGTTTTAAGCTGCTGCATTTGACAGACTTATGAACCAAACAAGTCTTAGTTCGTAAGTATTTTTAAGCTTTTTAATTATTTTTTTACAAATGAAAAATTAATATTATTTTTTTTAAATATGTATGAGATAGACTCTTTTGGGTGTGATGGTATAATGTAGTATTTTGGGCTGTGGAGGCCGTTTTGACAAACATAGGCTGTCAAAGCGAGAAAGACTATAGTGGCCATATCAATGAAATATCTATTAGTAGTAATTCTGCGATACAACTGCACATATTTTGCTTTCCTGTTAAATCGTGACGGCAAAATCGTGACGGCAAAATCGTGGTGATAAAATCGTTCAACCATAAATTATAAAAGCAGCCATTGTGAGTCGATCGATTATTTGTCTCACTGCTGTTCCCGAATTCCAGCCAAAAATTACTCTGAAAATTAGTATTCGTTGCATGCGTATACATTATTCTTATCATAAAACTAATATCTATCCCGTCAACATATTAAAGTAACTTTAACGATATTCCGATATTTTCCCCACTTTAGTGGTTGTTCAGGAGACAAAGCACTTTCAGTTGTCCAAGTACTGAGATGATATTATCACACTGGACCGACAATTGTCAAGTTCTATTTGTGCCTATTTGATTTACGCCATATTGGCGCTGTCGACATATGGTCGACGTATACGAGAATACATGAAACTAAAATAGCCACATGCAGTACACGTCGAAATTAGTTCACAGCCATATCAAAATTAGTTCTCGAGAACTTCGCATTTCGCAAGTGGCGCTTCAAATTGGCACATTAACTTAGCTGTCATTTGCTTCGTAAAGACTGTCCAGTGGTAATTTATACATGTCAGTGTATCTAAGGAACTATTTTACTATTCAGTGAGGTTTTTTTCGATTCTATAATAAGTCCTGTTCAAATAGTATGTGCAGCACGGACTTACAAATATATAAATAAATTATTACAATATAATCTTCCCACTTATTAAGATAATAAACAAACAGAAACAGAAACCTTTAAAAAAAAAATTAAACTGACTTCGAAAAAAAAAGATTGAAAGTACGAAATAATTATTCTTCACAAATCAAAATTCAAGTACTAAAATAACTTTATAAATACGATACAAATACTTATATAACACTTTCTGTTGTTGCACATTGATTTGCCACTGACTACATCGTATTTATAAAGTATTTTTTGTACTTGAATTTTGATTAGAAAAGGATAGTCATTTTGTACTTTTGAGTACTTTTTTGAAGTGAATAAATGAGACAAACAGTTAAAGTTATTCGGTGTGCCTGCGAAGTCCGAGCTCCAATATTAGTTTTTAAATTTAAATGGGGTCCCATTTAAATTCAGTGTATATTAGCTCCAAGATGATCACCTTGGAGCTATTATACACTGAATTCAATGGAAAAAGAATCACTGAAATCGATTAACAATTGATGAATTTATCGGTGAACATTTATAAAAATAAATATATACAGACGAACGTAAAACCTCCTCCTTTTTTGAAGTCGGTTTAAAATACTTTACTAAGCTAAACCAAAGTACAAAAGATAATTGATCCACCCATAAACATATAAAATTGAAATGTGACATCATGTTTATTCATATAATTAGCACTAGTTAAAATTTTCAGAGAAGGCAAAAAGGGTACTTGAATTCGACTGGATTATTCCCCCCTTATCTTCGAAATTACTGGATTTAAAATTTAATTTAGAAAATTTAAAGCCTTAAAGCTTACAAGAAAGTTAGGACAGGAAATTAAACCTGCACAGAAGGTGCAGGCTTAATGTCTACGTTTCACCTTATGTGCGCGAGGCAAACATGCGCTCAACTAATTTCTTCAAATAAAAAATTCTCGAGACGATCACATTAATTACGTGATTCCAATTGCCTCAAACTAAGCACTCACACAACGAATTAGAGATGCTCGATATTCATCGCTATCAGCTCAACATCGATGTTTTTACATGTTCAAAACTTTAAACATCGTTGTTATCATTTTTGAAACACTGACACAATGATGACTAGTTGGTAAGAAATGTTCGATATTTTTACATTCAACAAGTATTATAATACCTACAATTCGAAATTCTAAAATGGCAAGTTACAAAATCTAATTAAAAATGTAATTCTATTATCTATTATGTATTTGTTTGGAATAAATTCTTTTTTTTTCGTAAAAAACATTAATGTTTCATTACGATGTTCATCGGATGTATCGATGATTAAACACTGATATTGATATCGATGTCAACATCGATGTTTTCCTAGCATCGATCATTCCTGTAACGAACTGGAGAGTCAATTCCCAAAAACCCAGTAACGACCAGACTGTAAATTTGTAAATGTTCGTTTTCCAAATTAACCTGGCCGAGAAAAGAACCTGGGTTCTTTCACTTGCAAGATGTACTAACTACAGCTCAATGTGAATTTCAAATCTGATTAAAACCTGCACCAAATTCCATGAGTGAAAATTTGTAAGTAAATGTTTACCCACTTATATAAAAAAATAAAAAAAAGGTAGCCTTTATCGGCCGCAAGTACACTTTCATTTACGTATGCGTGTGTGTGTATGGTAATTTGTTTTATTGGTGTTAAAACACGTACTCTGATACTTTCGACGTGCCTCTCTCCTTGTGAAGACATTTGTGGCCTTTATGATATTGATTCGTTATTTTTTATTTCATCATTATATGTGATGAAATGAGCTACACAGCTGGTGTATGCATGTGCAATGTACATGGAAGTAATAAAATTAAAATGTCAATGAGTTTGTATCCTTTTCAGTATGCGAATGATAAAAAAGGATATTTGAAGATTTTTGTTCAGAGCCATAATCGACGGCCGCCATTTTTATTTTATTTTATATAGCTGCGCACGATAAAACCTATATAAATCGATTGGAGACACTTGAACAAAAAATTACTAAGGTTCAGAAAATTACTAATAACTCTGTAACGTGACACTTTAGGAGATAGGAATCTGAGTATTTTTTTTTATATATAGTGTCCCCAATCTTTATGTTTTTACACACCGTGCGTCGCGATTTAAAAAAAAAAATTAAAATGGCGGCTGATGAGTATGCCAAAATCTTCAAAACCCCTTTGTTAAATGCGAAATCGATTCGGTTCCGTATTCGTTAAATTAGTAAATTACTGTGTAGATCAACTATTTTGGTACTGATTGGTCAGTAAGACAAAATATATTTTAAATTATTTATTGTCAACTGAAAAGGATATATAATAATTTACATATTTATAAACCCTATTGAGCAACGTACTTTTATAAACAGGAATTTATATAACATCGAAAAAAAAATTACACAGAATAAGTTGTCTCTTGGATAACTAAAAATGCTTTGTTTCTTGGACTATCATTAAAGTATACAGAAAACTATTGAAATATTTTGGGATATATATTTGTTTTATGAAATGAATACGTAATCATATTTTGCGATTAATTTTTGTCAGGAGCTCAGGGACAGAAGTCAGACAAAAAAGTGATCGATCATTCTCTACACTTAATTTCTGTAAGACTATCGTATTTTGAGTAAGGCTTTTAATTCCCTGTTTTTTTTTTAAATTCTAGCTTATTGCAGCAGATTAGATTGGTATTAATTAAAAGCGGACCAGAAACACTTTTGTAGTATGATTTTCCCTTGTGAGGGATGACAAAGGGATCTATGCCCATAATAGCCAATGTCAATAAAATGTCGACGTAATACATTTTAGTGCTTCTTGGAGTTTCTGGCGACGAAATATATTGAGGTAGACCGACTAAGCCACTAAAATTTACCAATTTTACATTGCAATATCCACTAGAAACGATTTGCAAATAAATAAAATAAACGCCCAAATGCTCCCCATAAAATCCCCTCAAAAACTCGAACCAGATACATATTATTATACAGTCCTTAATGTATATTTATAGTGGCAAAAACTGTACCCTTACAAATTTTCATTTTTGTGAATTTATTCTTAGGATTCGTATTTGTATTATTAGAATAATGACAGCATACAAGCCCAGCCAAAATAACAGCAAATCAAAACAGTTTATTGCATTCTAGAGAGTTCCTTAATTATATTAAAAGGAAAAACGGATTCTTATAAGATAATTCAAGCGTCTGTCCGCTTGTTTTTCCGCGTCACAGTCGATTTTCTCTGTAACGTACGAACTAAACATTTTGGCATCTTTCTTATATCTCGTAACTATTATAAATTGTTACAGGAATGGCTTATTGTTTACAAAACAGATTGCAATGGATCTAATAAAAAAATATCAATGAAAAATATAAAAAAATTGAATTGTTGCAACAATTTAGTTTTTTTTAGTCGAATTAGATTACTTAATCTGTCATTCAATAGAATGAAATACGTTGCATTAATTTCAACAGAAAAAAAAAATAGTATTTTTTTATTTTTTCCTACGAATGTTTTAAAAAAATTACGCTACAATGTGTTTAATTCTGAAGAAGAGACAGATTGTATATTCTAATTAGACTTAAATCGCCCCCTCCTAATTTAGCGTTTTATGTACGGGAATCCTTTAGTGGGGAGTGTGAGGAGAACGATGAGATTTGAAGAGGCCATAGAGGTATGCTAGAATCGGGATGCTTGGCACCCCGTCCTTTCAACTACCCCGTCAGGTATACAGCGTGAGTATATGTGTATGTTTTTTTAAAGATTTTTTAATCAAAATGTCAAAAACAGTATAATAATTTCGTCATATCTGCTTGTCGATCAACCTGTCTGTCTGTACAAGAGAACCAATTGCCGATAATTATTTATACACTTTATGTACTGAAGTTTGTAGGAAACCAATAACCCAAGACCGAAAATGAGAAAAAAAAATTAATTCTGACTTGCTAAATTTTTTCTTGATTGTTCACCACTTGATTATTTGTATATTAATGAAGTCGTTAAATATATCAATAAAGATTTAATATGTATACTCTAAGTCACAATAATATTTATTACATAGGTACTTAGTTTATAATAAAGTACATAAAACCTCTAACTTGCGAAAAAAAATGTAATGATACACATTAACTTCTCTGGCATACATATACCTATTACATTTAGAAAATTCCAAAATATTTTATACGTGATCATAATAGGTCATTTCAGCAATTAGACATTAAAATTTAATGAAACGTCGAAATTCCTAGTAGAATATAGGTAAACTAAACGCAACGTAGTCTTAAACCGCGTTTATAGCACGTTTAACTAGGTTTATAAGCTGATAAAACTTTCAACAATCACCTCGATACCCGCCACGGTCTTCATTCAAAATTACACCACTGAATCACTTTTATGTAAAAAGAAAATGTGTCACATTTTTTGTCACTAAAATCTTCGAATTTTTTATTCACTGTCACTTGCACCGCCGTTAAAAAGTCGACGTTCGATCGAGATTTGAAATTTAAAATGGAACGCGCGTGCTTTCCACGCCGCAGCCGCGAGAGAGTGCGCTTGCGCCGCAACCTCAAGAAAATAATGCTATTGCTGTGTTAAGGTGAAATAGGCGAAATAAATAGAAATGAAAATATTTATTTCTAAAATAAGTCCACATTTTTTCTTTGGACTACTACAGGCTAATGATGATGATCTTAAATTGAAAAAAAAAAAACTTATAGAATCACCCGTTGTCCATCTGTCTGTAACAACTGTTTTCGACGGAGACTGCATTTCACTTAAACAGCTCAAAAAGAATAGTTATAACTGGTGGCACAAAGACTTCAAAAGTTGAGTTTCTACCTTTTAAAAGTTAAAATTTTTTCTTCATGTCATTTTGCGAAGTAGCAAATGAACTTTTTTTAAACCACGAATTCAAGAATATCACGTTACTTCAAATTATTTTTTCTCAGACATCTTTAAAATTTACGTCACAACTGCGAACTTAAGCTTAAGCTTATTTTTAAAAATTTACTTACAAAAGTTTGTAAGAAGAAAATATTACGAAAAAATATCAGTAACGCGTAATAATACATTGAAAAATAATTATCAGGATTGTATTATATTAGGTAAATTGTTTTACATAAAAAGGAAGCTATGAACAACCTTGTTTTGTGGTTGACAGTAGTTTTTACATGAAGAGAAAGTTCTACGGCAAACTTACTTTTGCTTTTTTAACACAACTCTTAAACACTTTGACAACAATTTGATTATTATTATGACTTAAGCGGATTTTTAAAAATAAATTACATGAAATAGGCATATCTCACTTACTTTATAACATTATTATAAATAAGTAGTCTTCGCCTTAAGAGGATGTGCTAGCGCTACACAACGCGGAAGTCAGTGGGAGCCGGCTGACCGGCGCGGGCGCAATCTCTCGGCAAATACAATATCTGCGGTAACGGTGCATTTGACCGTGTAAGGCATTACATTTAGTGAATCGAACTTGCTGGTTATAACTGAACCGTGTGAATATTACCGTATCACGTTATGTTTTTATTTCGATTACTTTAAGTAGGCACATATTCGAGTCGAGAAAATGTCTGTTCCAATGTGTTTTCCATTGTAAATCAAATAGTAAATACGTACGATTTGCATGTAAAGGGATAATCACGTACCTTTTTTATAAAATGGTAAATTTATAAGACTAATTTCGAAATGTCTGTAAAAGTTAGGACTCCCATTACACTTCTTCTGGAATTAATTAAGTATTTCCTGAAATAATTATATTGAATGTCCGATAGTTGTAGATATAAAGAGGGAAGGTCTAAATCATCTTACAATATTTATTAACGCGTCTATGTCGCGTTTGTACTTTAAGGTTAAATACCTATTTTATCCTGTTACATTTCGACCGGATTGCAGCGATCGTGGTCACGGGCAGACTGATGGGATGAATGTCGTCTTCGTAGTGTGGTCTAAATCAGTCCGAGAGTCCAATTTGGATCTTCTGTAATTCTGCTATGAAGTCTAGGACCAAGGGTTTAAATGGACAGATCATTTGTTCTGAGAGCGTGTCCTTACGGTGTACTTTTTTTGTTGATCGAGTTTCTAGATTTTACTAATGCGCGTGACTAGGGAAGAATAATACACAGCTAAACATGACATATTTCCGTTTGACATATTTGAGGACCTAGATGGCGCAGTGGTTTAGATGTTAACCCAAGCGCGGAAGGTTCCGGGTTCGATTCCCGGTCGGGTCAAATTAGAAAATGAACTTTTCTAGATTCTCTCGGGTCTGGGTGTACTGTGAGACGCCCTCAGTAGTCGTCGTCTGGTTCTCATAGCACAGGGAATACCCTAGTTTGAGATCAGATGATTGGTGTGTATCATCTGGCGTATTATTATATTATTTCGATTTTCGTGAATACTAGTAGCTAAAACCCTTAAAATTTACGAGAATTTTGCAAATAATTATTTCATGAATTCATGATCGAATCATAAGCTGAAACGAATTACACTGACAGTGTGGGGTTGCCATACTTATTATAGTTAACTGTTTCACTATTGGCTACTAACTATCACAGTGGACCAAGTAATTTCAATGGACGAAGCATTTGCTCTAAAAGCGTATCCATAATGTTCTTTTTTTGTTGAGCGACTTTCTAGATTTTTACTACTGTGCGTGACTAGAGAAGGTCACAGTACAAACTTTACACAACAGAACATGACATATTTTGATTTTTAAAAACACAAAACACTTAAGATTTACGAATATTTTGCTAGTAATTATTTCATGACCGACTCATTAGCTGACACGAAATACACTGATAGTACGAGTTTACCATACTTATTCAATGAGATTGAAAGAGACACGACAATTCGTTTGACACAAAGTGGTAAGAGCGCCTAAAACCGGCAACTTATTATGGCTTCGTTCATTCCATTTCTTCGTCCGAGTATGGACAAAAATGTTATAGAGTTAATTAGTAGAAAATAAGTTTTTTTTTTCAGATTTCGGCTATTGGACTGCTCCCAACGCAGTGCTTTCGGTATATACTTTGTTCGAGTCATGATCGCCAATCTTATTATTAGATACTGGTTTTTGAAATATATTTACAGTGACCCTTTAAATTTACATTTATTTTTATATTTTTAATTATATAATTTTATGATTTAAAAATGTATTCATTGTCGTATCAGTGCAAAATACAACAAGATGTAATCCAATGCCTTTCAAGTTTACACGAATATACAAGCAAACGGACACGGATACGCAGATAGAGGGCATAAGATCTAGAGGCGTAAGTGAAGTGATGTTAAAGGGTTCCTTGCTCTGTATAAAATACGAGACACTTTACCCGTTCTTTTACGTACCTAAGGCCCTTTTAAAATATTTAACTAGTTTAGTTCTCATGAGCATAAGGACACCAAGGCATGCTAGGCCGAATATAAAAGGCGCAGCAAGCGGTAGCTTAAAAATATTTTTTTATATTCAGTTATGTTTATGTATGTTAAACGCCTGTCATGAAACATGTAGCAAATGCTTTTTGTTACAACTTTGCCACTTCTGCGTTCCACATGACATGCGTATTTGCTAATTTGAATTTAACAGGCGTTAATTAAATGCATACACTACATAATTCGGCAGTACTGTAGCAATCGGAATTATCATTTATCTGTAATCCAAACAGAAGAACTTATGGCTGAATGCTAGTTGTATATAAAATGTAAAAACATCTTTTTTTACAATGTAAGCAGGTAGGTACATGTAATGTTTTTATTTTAAACGATTGACAGCAAGTGGTGATTGGTGGTGTAATGTCATCGATCACCGAGCGGTGGTCAACTCAGCCAAGGATTACCACATACCAGAGTAAATGTTGTGGTATTTACACACAGGGTCCAATTGAGATTGTCCCCCTCGATTAAAATTGCTCTCCACCATATGTAGCAACACATTTGTTGGCTGGACAATTTTGTAAAAGTATAATGTCGTTCCAATAGTTCTCAAACAGTATAGTAGAATAGTCGTTCTTTGTGTCGCGTCCTAGGTTATGCAGTAAATAAAGTATACAATAAACTCCTAAATTGGTGACGCCGATGTGAATTCAGGAGTTTATTATGTAGGTACTTTATCTAGTGCATTATATAATACGTATATACTCTTACAATGAAATTTTAAAATAGCGATTTTTACGAGGATGGAAGTTTTTTCAAACACTACAATTCCAGACTACCATTAGAACCCGTTAATTACCAAGACATCAGGAGAAAATGCAACCACATCCACATGTTTTAGGATTAAGAAAAAAATACTATTACGAGACCATTCATGCACCCGTTCGTCTGTCCGTCTGTCACAATGGATTTTATTAGAAATTAAATGACATTCAAGCTCAATATCAACTTTCACCACAACGATACATTATGAATCTTGATAAAATAATAACGTATTTAGGACAAATTAATATTTTAAAATATAAATTAAAAAGTGTTAAATTGGGTCTTCGAACTTCGACTTACCTTATCGTCGAAACTACTGGAATCGAAATTATAAAACTTTTGGAGAATGTAATGCCTTACTTATAGCTTATTGAAACGATATAAAAAAATTCTAGATATTATGGGAACTTTATTCAGAATGTTTAGGAAGGTACGGACGGAACAGTTCAGGGGGTCTAGAGAAGTGGCTCAATTGTCGTAAACGCTAGTAGAATAGAATGACAAATAACACATGATTTAGATTTAGCATAACGAATTTTAAATTGGTAGTCAAACGTTATTAACTTTCTTATATACCAAACGAAACGTAAAGTCGAGTGAAAACCACCGTACAAGACGAAACTACATAAGTGGCATTTTTGGCGAGCAATATTTAACGTCTGCAACCGTTTTGATTGTATGAACCGTTTGCCTCTTGTCTAGCCGCTCAGTACTTTTTCTCCTCTGTTAGTCAACTGATTTTGTTTTTTTTTTTGTTTAGTAGCTATTAACGTGCTTTAGTGTTATCAATAAAAAAATTTTGGAAACGAAATCTTCGGATCCCTTATAAAGTATATTGCGCGCAAGGAGGAGTATATGAGATTTGGCATAGTTTCTCGTTCATACTGCCAATGTAAAAAAAACTGTCAATGTCAAACTTATAATAGCTTGTGATCATATATATGTAACCTCCTTGGATCAAATAGTCGCGTAGAGTAGAGATTGTCGCCAAAGAGTTTATATATATTACAAGTTTATAATATTTATACGGTCTAATTTCGAACTCTTTTTCACGGGACCGTCTCTGAACTCGTATTTCACTAAATTTATTATAAAAATTACAGCAAATTCCAATTCACTACTTATATTAAATGAATACAAATACAAATAATTTATTTAACAAATACTTCATCTACAATGCTCAATGTATTACAGCGGTCCCTGCACTAGGTAGAACCTGTATCGCAGGGAACCAAAACATGACAACTCATATGTTTTTAATTTGTAAGAGCGCAAGTGAATCGATTCATCAGATTGATTACGATAACATTACCATTAATACAATATATTACTTAACTATCAGGCTAATAATGTAGATACATAATTAAATTAAAAATGGCAAAATATAATAATTTTAATTGTTGTTACAATGTTAGTAATTATGATTGCGTACACGTCTTTATAGAAGGTGCGCGACCTCGCTGATGCGACCTGCGCCTAAGATGGGAAGACGATGACATTTTGATAAAATATTGCTGGGATCACGGCGATACTGAACTATAAGCCTTAGTATAAAATACTACTTGGACATTGAATGACATCCAAAGGTCCGTGATGTAAAATTCTAAATTAGGGTTGTCTATGTTTTTTTTAAATATCGAATTTTCGATATATCAATATTTAAAAAAAAATGTTAACCCTTGGTGTGCCTAATGAAAAGAAATCACACTAAATGGTCTGACGGACCCGTAACTAAATATCATTTGCTTATGTCGCGTCCATATTTTCTAGTATTTTTTAAGTTATATTTAGGTAAAATTAAACAATAAACTTTAAATTACTGTCGGCCTTTTTTCATAAATTGTCTTAGAATATTCATATTCGGTTAAAGAACTTTTTTCAAATCATGCGGTTAGGTTAGGTGCTATCTATAGTACGTACTTTTGATAATGTATTTAATTTTCAGTCATAAAAAGACGAAAACATTTCAGCTCAAGTAGGTATGTCTTTCATTTGACACGACGGAACCACATGGGTTCTATATGTGACATTTTATAACTTTCAAACCCTAAAAATTAACTTGCCCATAAAATATTTATGTATTAGTACCTACTTATGCATGATCAGGTTGTTCAGACTTGTATACACTTTACACCCGTGTTATTTGAACAGGAATGCATTCTGCATTGCGGAAGTGGAGGAAATATAACTACTAGTCTAAAACCTGCAGCTACTCAGGATCGCGGCGCTCATAGGTTTTAATTTTGAAAGATATCGTCGTTTTTAGGCTATGGTGGGTTTGTCAGACCCTACCAGACATGCGAAGGGTTAAATATCGTAATTATTACTGAGAGATACTTTTACCATCCTGAAGTGGAAATAGCGTAAATGCGTACGTATTACACATTTCAAAACATACATACCAACATACATACATATCTTCACGTTGTATCCCTAACGGGGTAGTCAAAGAGGACGGAGCGCCAGGAGTTTCGGTCCTTACACACCTCTTTCGCTTCCTCAAATCTCAGCTAATATTATATATTATGTTTCAAAACATAATATATAATATTATACTATGTATCGACATCCGTATGAAGGTCCTTTCTAAAAATTAACAACAATTTTTAAGAATATTTACGATATACTATAGAGAAATCAAAATATGCGATAAAAATCACACACGATATGCCGAACCTTTAAATAGGTAAGTAGTTAAGTACCATTATAAATAGTAAAAAAAAAGTTAAAAAATTTATATGAGTACAATAACTTCTCATTGACAACGACATAAAGAGCATTAAAATTGACTTGACTGACGAATGTGTTTTTTAAAACGTTTTATTGTGTTTAATACTTAATATAAAATTTAACTATGAATACAGTTGAACTGAACTGAAAAAAACTGAAAAATTAATGTACTCCCAGAATGACATACCTGTTGATGACATACCTATGTACCTATATCTAAAGAGTAATAATATATGTAGATATATCGTCATAAAAATTTTCCGTTACATTTGAAATATCGATATTCGATATGTCGATATTTCAACAGCTATATTCTATTATAAATGACTGCTTACAGATGCAAGCTTAAGTTATAAGTTATAAGTATAACATATTACTTTACGTTAGTAAACTAATTAATCTGTGATATTTCATTGAAATACATATTAAAATATTAACCTAGAAATTGTCGCTTGGTTCAGAAGTATACATCTGCTTTTAAAGATTTACTTATAAGTGGCACCTTAAAAATGAATCTACATTGAAAAAATTGTGTCTTTAAGAAAGCACGTCAAAAACTGAAAACAATATAGATGTGTTATTTGGTAACTCGTTATAAACTTTAATAATAATTATTATAATATCACTTCATTCGCTGAAATATGTGAGTGAAATTTATATAAGAGACAAAAGAGTACCTACTTATGTAAACTATAAGAGTACCTACGTAATATATTAATTTTGAGTTAATATCAAATGCTTGTCTACGGTAGTCATGAGGACACAAAATTCATTAGTGATTTTATTACAGATATTCTATTGTAATGATAAAAATTCAAAGTTAAAAAAAATGTTAAACAAATGCTGAAGTATTTTTAAAAAATAAATTCCGTAAAATGGCTCTTTTTCTGTTTTGCAAGATTACTGAACACTGTGGATATTACATATTATTAGAGGCGTGGTCGAAATTCGATGGTAAATATAAAATAAACGCTTTTTTCCCGTTTATATAGACTCCATAGACTCGAAACGGTTCATAGCTCACACCTCACAAATCACACAAAATTCACAGTTCGAAACTTTAAATTTCAATCCAATTTTATTCAATCAGTAATTATTTGTGGGTAAAATTTTAAAATTTATTGGCGAAAATTTCTACTCTGTGCGACTGTTTGAACGTAACCAATAAACGGTTTATTGTCGTAATTTTCTCCAAAAATGCATCGTAAAAATACTCAATTTTGTAACAAGATAAGAGATTAATATTAAAGATAACAAACAAGTTCATACATATCCCAACGTTAATATTTACAAACTTAAAACTACACATTATCTTAAATAATAGGGTTCCTCAAAGTTGCCGCTTAGAAAATGTCATTGCTTAAGGTGTCCAGCAGACTGACAGCTTTAGCTCTTTGAATAGCCAAACTGATTCGTTGGCGGAAGAAGCTGCCAGCCCGGCAGTCTCCCGAAGCCTCGACCAGTCTCTTATAAATATCAGAAACCAGTTGATGGACTTCGGGGCCCCAGTGACCCAAAGTATAGACTGCAAAGGGCGTAAATATGAAACTCTCAGAGAGAGTCGCATACGCCGCTTCAAGTTTTCGGCAGTGCTGGCCGCGGCACCTGCTGTCTTGGAAGTCGCCGGTACATGGGAAACAGCAAGTGTATCGACACAAGTGGCGTCCCACACCAGCGATCTCCAAAGTTTCCAAGGAATAAGCGTCAAACCATCCGGTCTTCTGCTGTCGCTGCGCGCAATACCTACAGGCTCTAAGACTGTAATTCTGTCGATTTTTCTTGACAAAACCAGAAAAAGTTCGAATTATGCGACAGCGGAGATGTGTGTGGGTGCGCACGGCCTTCATATATTAGGACAGATTTACACTGAGTCAGTTACTGAGCTCGAATTAGAAACAAGTCAATGCTGACCCGGTATTGCTATCACATAAATTGATCAGCGACAACGCTGCACAGACTTGAAATCAATTTACACGATATCAGTACCTAATCAGCTCACTGACTTGTCTTGAATTCAAAGTAAGAAACTGACTCGATGTAAATCTGTTCTTAGATATAGTCTGTCTAATAAATAATTTATTGTACTCAGATATTTTTATTGAAAAACGTATACATGTAGGAAACATCCCCTGGTGTACTTACATGAGTAGAATGAGCACCAAGATTTGATACTTTAATTTGTAATAATGAGCTGTACGTTGATTTTATTTGTGATTGTTATTTATTTAGAGACGACCTCCGTGGCGCAACGGCTTAGCGCGTCGGAAAGTAAACGGGGGTTGCGGGTTCGATTCCCGTCCCGAGTCTGGATGTTTATGTATAATATGTATATATTTACAAAAGAAAAGTATATAAGTAGTATATCAGTTGTCTAGTACCCATAACACAAGCGCTGTGCTGCTTACTTTGGGACTAGATGGCGCTGTGTGAAATGTCTGAGTATATTATTATTATTTCTTTTGTGTCGAACACAAGAGATAATAGGAAGGCGTGAGCCATTTCATTCATTGCATTCATTTTAGTCATTACTTATTACAAATAATTATGATTTTAAGTATCAAAACTCGTGACTCAATCTACATACATAAATTATATGAACGAACTTACATGAGGGAGTGTTCCCTATGTATATATGTTTTCTAACTTCCTTAAAAAATATTCAATTCTATTAACTATAAACCAACTATAATTACTTACCTTAAACCAACAGTCTCGAGTTCAATCATCGGTCAAGTCAGTTCAGAAAACAATTTTTTGTGTATAATCTTGGATTATGGGTTTCTTCCTAATAGTATGTGTCGTTTTGTGGGACTCATACAAGCTACAAGCCAAGCGCACAACCTATTAGATAGACCATAATTGCTTACTTTACAGTCCCGGGTTCAATCTTCGGTGAAGTCAGTTTAGAAAACGATTTTTGTATATAAATAATCTTAGTTTAGTTTAGTTAATTTAATTTAATTTAATAATAAGTATGTATTTTTTCATTGTAAGAAAGTGAGAATTGTCAATGTATAAAAAATAATTAGTATCATAATAATACAAAGGTAAAAAAAATAGTCCACATTGAACTGATTGAATGCAAATAATAGTAAGTATATTTTAATATAAAATTAATTTAATATTGAAGTAAGCAATAAATTTTGATTTGAATATAAATATATACACTTTGTGGGTTTTTTCCTGAGAGTGTGACCAGTGTTGCAAGCTACGAGTATAAGCCTAGCGTTATTTGGGGTCACGATTCGTGTAACTGTCTAGTGCATTTAAACTGTTTCGAATTACACAAATACCAGTAGTCACTTTTGAAATAAATCGTATTATTAGGTTTGCAATGTAGTACATGTAATATACCTTTTAATAGGAATAATGAGTTGTTGCCTTGTAAACGCTAAGATTTATAAATAAGATCAAGCGTGATCAGGACTCACTCGCGTGAGGTTCTGGGGTAAATTTAATTTCTGAAGGTATGAAGACAGGGTTTTCCGTTCCAATTATCCTGTCAATTTCGGATGGGGTGACTATTCCGCGTATTTTTCAAATTGATCGCACTATTTAAACATATATATTTTGAAATTTAACTAGTGTAACAAAAGTAGGTTATGATGTGACTCTGTTAAATTTCAAATTTCCATGTCTCATAGTTTTTGGGAAAATCGGCTGTGATACATGGACAGACAGATGATGATGATGATGATCTAGACGGTACGTAGATCGATGAGTGAACTTATTCAGAAATAAATGAATTAATGAATGAAAAATTAACGAATGAACTAATGGAAATCAGCTTTTAATGGAGTGAAAATAGGTCTGGGCAAAAACCATTTTTGGCCATATTTAGTTGAAAGTTGGTACATCTAATACACTTTAACACAAATAATGAAGCACATACTGAAATATTTTTCAATATTTTTCAATTGAACCCGTATTGGAATACAAATAGCTTTTAAAGCTGCTATAACTTCTTCGAGCTCTACAAAGTTTTAGGCTTTTACATATGTATCGTTTGCTTTCCAAGAAGTATGTAAAGACTGCGAAGCTTGGCGCTCCGTCATCTCTGACTACCCCGTTAGGGATACTATATTAGAGATATGTATGTACTTATGTAGCCCATGTGAGCCGAGGCGGTATTCTCATAATATTGTATTGAAGTACATATGTACATATGTACCTACATAATATGTATGTGATATACTATATAGTCTCATTAGTAGTTATTATGCTTACGTGAACTAAATTTAATCGAATTACCTACATGGGAGTCATATAACTTTAAGTTATACTCCGCATATTGCGTTTTTTGAGTTATAGAACACTAAATAAAAATGTCAGTCAAACAATTTGTCCACTAAAAAGTATACAGTAATAGATATCGTGTCGCCATTTTTTCATCAATTCAACCGCGTCACCTCAGTGGGTGGCCGTCTTTGCATACAATAGTACTGCGATAATTGCTTTCTGCGCCGGCGCAGGCGCACGACCTACGTTATTAATTGTTCTACCTTCGTTTATGTAACTTTTATTGAAGGCCGCATTAATAAGTAAATAGATGGTTTACATAAGTTCACGCGTTGGACGACAATTGTTTATTTTAAATATAATAATAACATTCATAATCAGTACATATTATGCGTAAGAGCATAATACTTATGTTTTGTAAATGAAATCTTACAGCAGTTTGTCATACAGCTAATTACATGCTAGTTTAACGGAGAACGAAAACGTGTCATATACCTTCACGCACAAACAGTAAAGATGGCCAAGAGACCTATCTCTTGCCCCACTTTTATTGCGTTTGACCTTTTATTTGGTAACGCAGGAGAAACCTAAACACAGGTACCCAGGCTTTTGAGACTAAAACTGAGTTATGTGGAACTTTTACAGATTAAAACTTCTGCCATCGTCCTCAGCGCTTAAGGGGCTTCGGCATCCACATGGATGATACTGGAGCAGCTTTCGCTCTGTGACGTAACACTTCTAGGGGGGCAGTGACAGATCGCCCCCGCACCATCTCAGTGCCACGACGACGCGTGGTCCGTGCTGTCGTGGCTATCATCCTCTTCGGAGTTACATAGATGGACGACCGGGGGATTATTATATAAAGAAATATACCTGTGCCACAGTCGCGCTACGATTGTTTTAAATTAGTAATTTTTTTATAGGGGGCAAACCAGCAAGTGAATCACCTGGTGGAAAGAGATCACCGCTGCTCATGGACACCCGCAACATCTGCGGAATCATGGGGTGTGTTGCTGGCCTTTAGGGAAAGAGCGAAAGGAGAGTGAGGCGGAAATGGGTCATCGCCACTTTCACTCACCGAATGAAACACAACAGCATAAGATACTGTTATTTCACACCGATATTATGTGAGAGAGTGGTATTTCACCAGGCCAGCCGGCCCAATTCGTGCTGCAATGCAGCATGGGTCTACCACACATAAATACCAGTGAAATTGAATTACGGTGCCATGTGGTAAAATGACTTTTTGTAGTATAAATAGGGTGCTAGCAGTAGTTCACTGATCAATGAACGGAGGCGGCAATAGCGATTCGCGACATTATGTCGTGCTCGATCTAACAATATATCGCGATTGATCGTGTAAGATTCGGCTGTCGCTTACTGGCTGCATTTACATAATGAGGTAGCGGGTTATGTAGGACTTTTACATACTAAAACTTCTGCGGTCATCCTCGACGCGTTATCGAGGGGCTCGGGATCTCCTAAGAAAGACACTGAAACAGCTCTCATGATGAGATGAAACACTTCACGTGGGACAGTAATAGAGCTACGCTACGACGCGTGGTCGGTGCTGTTGTGGCCGTCATCCCCAACGGAGTTGCATGCATGGACGACCGGTGCTATAAGCCTAACAAACTAGTAGATTTTCTGTTATTGCACAATGACTTGGACTGATTTTTTTTTGTACTTGAGTTTTGATTAGTGAAGTATAGTTATTTTGTACTTTTCAATGTTTCTTTTTGAAATCGGTTTTGAGTGACCTTGACCTAAATAAATATCTAGGGTGGGTCTACACTTAACTTCTTTTCTAATTATGGAACGGAATGATTTATAAGTACAAAAGAATCTTCAAAATAAATAAAACTTATAATCAGTTAGGATTATTTGGCATATCTTCAAACTCCAAGCTCCAATATCAATGAAATTGAAATGGGACCATTTCGGAAGTATTACCTTTTAAATAAAAAAAGAAATTTTTAAATCAATCCACGATTAACGATGTTTTCGGCGAACATACATAAAAAAACATACATACAGACAAACATAGAATCTCCTCCTTTTTTGAAGTCGGTTAAAAATAGAACGTAGGACATTTCACGCGTCATTGTCTTAACCACTGTTATAGAACTAGTTCATATCATACTATAAGACAGCTGTCCATGAATCATCAAAGTTGAGATAATGTCGAATGTCAAAACAAAAATGCGGGCAAGTCACGGCGCACGCGCGCGCATTGTCGCGGCCACGCCTCCGATCGAGCCAATGATCGATGTAAGGACAAACGGTATGCGGGATTAAGGTCACACACACATTCAAATAAACACACATACTCCCGCTATAAAGTACTTGTGTTCTGTAGCGAACTGGAAGAAGAGAACGCTTCAGGAATTACCTTGGTTGCCAACTTTGTCAGACTTTTTGAGAAAAACGGGTGAAGGGCAAATCTGATTGTTAGAAATAGACTCAGGAAGCAAATAAAAAATGTCTGATTGTAATAGAATATTATACCTATTAACAACAAGTGATCCAAATGAGATATTTTGGGTAGCTTTTGAGATATGGGATATTTTCTGTTATGCATTATTTTGAATCGGCGATCTCAGCAATAGCTTTATTTTTCACAGTGTATGTGATAAAAGCTATGGAATGTCTGTCTGTCCCTTTCGAGATATAACGAGCAAATACGTATGTATAATATACGAAAGGGCATAGAAATAGTTGTATTGCAGCGTATGTAGCCATAGATTGCGGCTTTCATACTTCCGCAATTCAAAAAAAGCTTCACTGCCTTGGACTTTAGAGTCGAACTTCCAATAAATACTCAGGAAGTTTCAATGAGTTGTTTACAAGCCGTGTTTAAGGTAGGCTCGGCAGTTACACAACTTGATTTGGGTCAGAATAAATAAGCAGATATTTGCAATGACTGAACAATTTTCTTGCTGCATGCGGACAACTTAATGAAGACAAATTAAACGATTGCTATCTGCATATTTTTTTTTTCAGGGTTCTGTACCTAAAAAATAAATAAGGAACCCTAATGGAAGCACTTCGTTGTCCGTTTATCTGTCAAGACATTTCTTCTCAAGAACTCGTCGATGTATCAAATTGAAATAAATATGAAATACTTATGTCTGCAGTACCTTGGAGCTGTATAAAACAAAGCTCCTAAGTCAACGCAATCAAAAAGTACGGCCATTTATTTACCAAGTATATACCTTATATTTCGATACTTGCAAGTAAATCAAAACCTACAGGGCACTTCCCATTGACCTATAATCATGAAATTTGGCAAGAAGCAAAGTCTCACAGCACAATAAAAGGGAAAAATCCTAAAATTGTGAATGTGCAATTAAATCATACTTTTTTGCGATTACAAACTTACATTTGCAGTTGGAGAGAATGGGAGAACGTATCGTTCAACTGTAAAGCTAAGTTTGTTTTTGAATCCGACATATTTTTTCGGTAAATACATAACACAAATATTATATGTATGGTAATATGGGACTCTAGGTGTGGGAGTCTAACTTGCATTTAGCCAGTTTTTTTATAAATAGAGACTAAGGAAGTACAAATCGGACTTTTTGGCGGGAACGGAAGAAGTGTTGTCTTTTATTTAGATTTTCTATTTTTTTATATTTTTGGGAGTTAAAGTACAAAAGAGATAGTAAGTATATTGTGGTTTAAAGTTCTGTGTAAGTGAAAAGAATGGAGTAGAAAAATAAACATGTGTAGCTGAACTTCTCGCGCTGTTTCAAGAAGTCCTTTATAACTTCAGTAAAGCCTACTATCACTTTACTGGAGGTGCTTTACGATAAGAAAAACTAATTTACTTGTGATTCTACTTATTGATACGTGACATTCGCAAATGCGCTAATCTGTGCGCCAGGTTACAAAGAAAGAAAAAAAAAAGTACAAATCGTATTTGTGCTATTAATTTTCAAAATGGTTGTATTCCGGAACTTATGGTAATGCATTTTTTGTTTACGTAAAAAAAGTATTTACTTAACTCAATACAATTCCGATAATTTACAATTAGTTAAAATAAGAGTAACTAGAATTGAAACTATAAATCTGATCTTAATATATTGTTAAAGATTTCTCCTATTTATGTGAACCAACTTACGAGCAAAATCCATCTTTATTATAAAAACGAATTCAGTTACAGAGAAAATATTTCTTTATTATATGTGGCTTAAAAAGAATAACTAATTAATCATGATAACGCATTTCATTAACCCGTGTAAATACGAGTATATTGTATATTTACACGGGTATGTATCTAATGTAGTGTGTATCTAATATTCCTATCTCGAGAATAAACGGCCGATTTAATAGAAAGCGAGTCGAGCTCTCCCACGGTATGTCGCAATCTCTGACACCTCAAACAATAGACTGTTTACCAAATATGCCATTATTCCGCCAAATCCTATGCTTTGCTTTTAAGCGCTTTCACTGCCAGATTTTTGTATTACGGCAGTAAATTTACACATATGACCATTACCTTTATTCTGTGACATGAAAAGTTAATTAAATATACGGTTCTGTGTGATGTTACAAATGTAAGATAAATGCAGTAGAAATGCGATCTCTTGGAAATATGAGTGGTGTCACCCTTGCGGGCAGGATAAGCAATGAAGAGATACGCAGTATGGAGTAGATAAAGACAGGGTTACACGACAGTGTTATTGTAAAAATGAAGAAAGGAATGTTTAGATGTTTCGGGCACATGGAAAGAGTGAATGATAAAATACTGTCGAAGAATACATCTACAGAGCGAAAGTATGAGGTAACAGAAGCCAAGGAAGACCAAGGCTGACTTACGAAGATCAAATAGCCATAATCCTAGCTGATGGAAATATCGAAAGTACTCGCATACCTAGGCGAAAATATGCGAGGAGAATGATGAGATTTGAAGAACCGAATAAGAAGTATATAAGAACCGCGGTGCTTGGCGCTCCGTCCACTCTGACTACCCCGGTAGGGATACAGCATGAAAATGTCTGTGTATGTATTTGTGTGTGATGTTACAAAGAAAATGAAACCCTTGTAAAAAAATATTTTCAATTAACAGAATTTTGAATACCGCAATGTCTCACCTATTCAATGATAATACACAATAATTATTTTGATATATTTTCTAAAACTGACAACCATAAACTTTGTAACGTCAGACAGCCTGTTCCATGCTACGAAAGTATAAAGTGACGCAAATAAAATGAAATGCGCGGGTGATGTTTTCTAACGAAATGGCATCCGATCAGCTTATTTGATAATAAATGTGTCGTATGTACGAGTGAATCAGCTTATTTGATTTGGCTCACCGTTGCTTTGAGACAAGCAATCTTAAATCCTATGCCCAGAACGAAATGCGACTCGAAGGATATGATTTCACATTTAATTGTATTATATTTTTAGATTTAGATTACAAATTAGACGTCTGTTTCAGATTTTTTTGATGTAGTTCATAAAAACGGATCGTGTATTAAGCGATCGGTATAATTACGACGATTTCGATGGCGCAGTGGTTTAGGTGTTATGTTTAGGCAGGGAAGGTTTCGGGTTCGATTACTGACCTGCGTGGTTATTCACGACGCATCGAAAACTTTCCGTGGCGAAAAGGCCCGATTGTCGGAAAGCATAAATTCAATCCGATGGATTGGCAAATGCTATTCACAAACTCTATCGGAATCTCATCGGAAAGGACTTTACGAATCCGAACGAAAATGCATTTATGAACCATGTTACAAAATGGTACAAATTGTATTCGTTTTGGTAGAAAATGTTAGTGTGGTTTAAATGTATGACATTTTGACGATCACAATGTATTTGGTGAAATATCATAAATAATTATTATGAAAAAGAAATGACTCAGTCTTTTTTAAGATTAAACGTTTTTTGTCAATTGTTTTACTTACATTCGAAGAACTAAACGAGCTTTGTGAATACGAATTATACTGTCTGTGCTTATGGTTTGTGCATTCAAGTTCAAAGAAATTATTCTGGATGTCGTTTAGTGAAAATGAAAAAATAAATAATAACATAATAATAGAAAGTACAATAGCGTTTTTATTTTTGATTGTTATTGTGTTTTTAAAAATACCTCAAATACCTCAAACTATGTTTAGCTATGGATTGCGTAGCTAATAAAATATGTTATCAAAATATAAGGCAAATTGATCCTTAGGCACGTATTTTAAAGAGCACGAAATTTGTTTAGATTACTTACTCGTAAAATTTTATTAGCGTTATCATTTCGTTATGCTTTAAACGTAATCTAAGTAATAATCAACTATTAGCCAAAATTTTTATTTAGTTGCTTCGAAAACATTTCCGACACTAAAAAGTCACCGGAAGCATCCGAAAGTTTCGCTCCGAAATGAGCTGTCAAATGGTTTCGTTTCGGAAAGGTTTCGGATTTGTGAATAGCGTTTAGAATTGAAAAGTTTTCTGTCAGATATGTAAAGTCGGGCTTTCGACGTTTGTGAATAACCCTACTGGTCAATTTAGGAATCAAACTTTATTAGATTGTGTACTGGGAGACGCCTCTAGTAGTCATCGTCTGGTTGTCAAAGCACAGGGAATACTCTAGTTTGAGACCGGATGAACGATGCGTATTGTCTGGGGAATTTATTATTATTATTTATTACAAAAATATTGTTAAATAACACATATCTTATATACTAATATTATAAGAGGTAAACTTAGTTTGTATGTAATGGATAAACTCAAACACTATTCAACCAATTTCAAAAATTCTTTCACCTGTAGAGATCCACATTATCAGCGAGTAACATGGGCTATATTTTATTTTCAAAAAAATTTCTATCCGTGCGAAGCCGAGGCGGACCGCTAATTATATGTGTTCATATACATATATAATTCTTCTGTACATGTGTATGTCACTCAACTCCAAAAGGCTGGACCGATTCTGATGAAATTTTTGTGGATCTCTGGATGGTTTAGATTCACAATTGGACCCGGTAGGTGTCTGTGTCTGTCAGGTCCGCTAATTATTTACAAATTTGAAATCTCTATGATTTGCGAATACATCATTACAAAGTGTTTTTTCTTTAACTCTTCTAAAGGTATTTTAAAATATTAACCAGTCAACATATTTTGTGGGTTAACGAGATGATTACTGCAAGATTACAGACTGACAGTCAGACACATGGACGGCCGCATGTGTGGGCAAGGCTTCGCGGGTTTTGTATGAGCTTCCCAAAAAAAACATTTATTGCATTTTCAATAAATATTCAAACGTCGTTACGTCTTTATGCAATTACTTCCTCGAAAGTAAATATTTTCTTTACGTAAACCCTAAAGAATAAGGTAATACAGGAAAATAATCAAGTGAGAGTGGTTTTTAGCAAATTTGCTCAACAACTGAGCAGGTTGGAGCGGACTGGACGAGACAACTTTCGTGATTATTTCAAAAAGATTTTTCTTGGAAATTCCATGTTGGGTGTTATTACCTGCATTTGTAGATAGGAAAGGAATGTTACGGTATTACCGCAATTGCAATGCGGCATATTTTTTTAAGGTTCTATACTTTGAAAGGAAAACGGAGCTTTTTTTTTATATATTTATAAGAGGGGACAATCAAGCAAGCGCGTCACCTGGTGGAAAGTGATCACCGCCGCCCACAGACACGTGAGGTCCGGGGAATCACGGGTGCGTTGCCGGACGTTAAGGAAAGAAGGAAAAGAGGGAAAGGAGGAGAGGGGATGTTCCACCGGTAGGTACTCTCACTCTTCACCGAACGAAACACAAAAGCAATATATGCTGTTATTTCACGCCGATATTTCGTAAGAGGATGGTATTTAATCGGGCGAGTCGGTCCAATTTGTGCCGCGGTACAGCATGACCTCCTTTCCCTACTTTCCTAAAGGCCGGAAACGGACCCGCGATTCTCCGGATGTTGCGGGTGACCATGGGCAGCGGTTGGTCACTCTCCATCAGGTAACCCGCTTGCTTGTTTCCCCCTCTTTTATAAATAAAAAAAACAGTCAAATTTAATTATACATAAAGGTATTTATATCGTGTTTATAAAAGTATTTTTATATTTGAGTTTTTATTAGTAAAGAATAGTTATTTTGTACTTTTTAGTGTATTTTTTTGACGTCGGTTTAATTTATTACTTAAAAAGTTTTAATTTCACCCTTTTAAGTGAGTTTGGCCTAAATGAATATCGAGGGTAAGTCTACGACTAACTTCTTTTCCAATTCTGGAACGGAATGACATACAAAAGAATCATCAAAATAAATAAAGCTTATAAGATTATGTGGTATATTTACGAAGTCCGAGCTCCAATATCAGTAAAATTTAAATGGGACCATCTTCGAGCTACATTGAACCCAAGGAAAAAAGAATTATTGAAATCTGTCCACAATTGATGAAGTTATCGGTGAACATTATATAAAAAAAATACATGTAGACGAACATAGAACTGCCTTTAAACGAATTTGTTAAGAATAAAATATTTATGTGATGTGATGTGATGACACAGTGGTAAACTGCCTATTGTACGCTGATGATGCTGTGCTAATAGCACCATCAGAAGCAGAGTTGCAGACACTAGTCACGTGCATGAAAGAAGATTGTGAAGTAAAAGGATTGAAAATGAATGTGAACAAAACTAAGGTTCTGGTGTTTGAAAGAGAAGCGGTACAAACGAAATGTGTGATTTGTGTAAATGGAAAATGTCTAGAACAAGTGAATGAAATTGTGTATCTGGGGAGTGCGTTTTCGAGGGATGGAATATGTGAGTTGGATGTGGAGAGACAGGTAGCAGCTGGCAATAAAGTGAACGGTGCTCTATCCGCATTAGTGGGTAGTGTGAATATATCTAACACTGCTAAAATGGCCATCCACAATGCGGTGTTGGTGCCAACTTTGTTGTACGGTAGTGAGGCCTGGATATGCCCGAAATCGAGTGAAAGTATAATAAATGCTGTGGAGATGCGGTCTCTCAGAAATATGTGTGGTGTCACGCTTGCAGACAGGATAAGCAATGATGAGATACGCAGTATGACAGGGTTACACAACAGTGTTATTGTAAAAATGAAGAAAGGAATGCTTAGATGGTTCGGGCACTTGGAAAGAATGAGTGATGAAAGACTAACGAAGAAAATCTACAGAGCGAAAGTGAGTGGTAAAAGAAGCCAAGGAAGACCAAGGCTGACTTATGAAGATCAAATAGCCAGAGTGTTAGCAGACGGAAATGTCAAAAGCACTCCTCTCTGACTACCCCGTTGGGGATACAGCGTGAAGATATGTTATGTTAAAATATTTAATAAGGCGTTGACCTAAATTAACAGGAAAAATGTAACGAAATAATGTTTTATAGATCTCCATAAATTAAGTTTTGAAGTTTACCGTTTATTAAAAATCGCAATGAACCTTCAGTACGTAAGTCGAACTCGCAAAACGTTTTTTCATAAATGAGACCAGATATGGTCATTTTTATATTTTTAAAGTGGCCAGGCGTACGATGTATTTAAATGAAGAAGGGAGACAGTGAGACAAGTATCAATAATAACAGAAAAATGTCACTCGTTTATCGTTTTTACCTCTGTTAATGCTTTCGGGATATATATAAATTAAACTACAACTTAGTAGACAAATGACAACTTATCTTATTAAAAAATAACAGTTTGCACAATAAAATTTGTACTTTTCGCTGTTTTTTAAGTCTGTTTATTTTATTCTTAAAAAGTTTTTTATTCCTCGCGTTTGAGTGACTTTGACCTAAACAAAATCTAGGATAGGTCTATAGCTAAACTACTTTTGTAATTTTAGGACGGAATAATTTGCAAAAACCAACGGGAAAAGAATCAACGAAATCTGTTCATAAACAAAGAAGTTATGCCCAAATATGCCAAAAAAGGTCGTTTTCGATTCTTCTGTTATAATTATAACAGAAGAATTGAAAACGACCTTTTTTTGAAGTCGGTTAAAAACCGCCACACTGGAATTTTATATAGCACTTCGACCTCGGCCGGGTTGATTACATAATCATATGTAACCTAGAATATATCTAAAACGGGAAATTTACAGCGATTACTCTTTTATTCTGGCTTAGTCTCAAGCTTGAGACCACGGCCGATGCAACTCGGTGTCAAGCCAGAATAAAAAGGTAATCGCGTTAAATTTCCCGTTTTAGATATATTCTATAATGCAACGTGAAAGTGTAAAAATTTATAATATTTGACCCATGTCCATTTATAAATTCTATAATAATCCTTTCGAATGGTGCAAGAGTTATTCAAATAGGTGCAGTCGTTCTGGGAATACCCTCCGCATATAAACAAACTTACAAAGCCGCTCTGCCTTTGTAATATTAGATAGATATATAAAGATAGTAATTAGAATTTTCCTATCTAAAACTATGAACCTATAAAACTATGAAAAGAACCATTACTAAGTTATTTAAAGATTTTTTAGCAGGCACGAGAGAAGTGAGATTGTCATTTTATTTAGATTTTCTATATTTTACATTTTTGGGAGTTTTAAAGTACAAAGTGATAGAAAGTGACACTTTGTTAACGATTATGATTAAAACGATTAATCGTGAATATTGATAATAGCTAACAATATTGTGTTTTAAGTTTTGTATAAGGGAAAAAATGGAGTAGGTCTAAAACTAAATAAACATGTATAGCTGAAGTTGTCGCGCGCTTCCAAAAAGTCCTTTATAACTACAGTAAAGACTTATCACTTTACTGGAGAAGTTTCAAGATAAAACAAATTTACTTCGAACGTGCTTCATGTGTTCGTAATGAATTAGAACAATCCTGTGACGTGTGCATTGCATTCCCTGTTTAACTCCTCAGTGATTCTACTTATTAATACGTGACATTGGCAAATGCGCTAATTTGTGCGCCATGCCACGAAGAAAGAAAAGGAAAAACTTGTTTAAAAGAAGTTTCTTTTTATTTCTTTTTTTATGTGAATTCAGGACATTAGGATTTTAAAACAGTTATGAATATAACCTCAAAATTTCAGCCATTTGCCTGCAATAGATTCAACCTCTTACCTGACTTATTGATGCGAGTGTCGTATTGCCTCCGCTAGCAAATAAACAAACAAATAATTTCTTCGTGCACTGTAAGAGTTGGCAAATTTCTCAGTGAAGGCAACTGGTTCGGAACGATTGTTCGTACGTCTGTGTCAACAAAAACTACGAAAGTGGAACAACGACCTCTTTCCGCACACACTCGCGCATCGATATCGCCGAGATTGTGTCGTTTATCTAACGATTTTATGATACCGGTGATTCAAAACGTAAAAGATATTAGTTTCAGTACTGCGATCAAACAACATTCACACTGAAAATATGTGAAGAATGTTGAGCTTTGAGGAATCAAAAAAGGTATATTATAAGAACTGCGATATCTATTTGATTTTCTGTCTTCTCTAAACAATCGCTCGTTTGCGATAAGGTCGGCCAGATTATTAGATACACAGTAAAATTAGGCACATAAGTACATTCCCCAAATATAACTGTCATATATAGCTTTCGAGTTATAATATATTATTTGTAAGTTATTTATTCCACGATAAAATTGCTTCGAGAAAAAGTAATAATTTTATTTTCTTCTGAATGTCATTAGTTCGTTATTTATTTTTCGACATATTTTTTGTAGAGAAAAGTATGATAAAATTTAAATACGATCAGGGGGCCTAGACAAGTGGCTCAATTGTCGTAAACGCTAGTAGAATAGAATGGCAAATAACGTGATCTAGCGTAACGAATTATAAATTGGTAGTCAAACGTTATTAACTTTCTTATATACCAAACGAAATGTAAAGTCGTGTGAGAACCATAGGAATAACGCCAGCTACCGTTTCGATTGTTCAATGCATATGTCACTTGTCTAGCCCCGCAGAACAACTATTAAAAATCTACTTGTTTTCATAATATTTTATGATCAAGTGTAGTTGCAGATATCGTGTTTTGAACATAAAATGATCTACGATCAAGAAACTACAACATCTGATCAAAACAAAAAATATTTGTGTTTTTAAACTTTCACGACTTGTACACATCTTACAATATTTACTCACGGGTCTATGTCGCGTTTATATTTAAGGCTAATTACCTATTTTATCTCGACGTTTCGACCGGATTGCACCGATCGTAGTGACGGGCAGACTGATGAGGATGAATGTCGTCTTCGTAGCGTGGTCTAAATCAGTTCTTGCAACTACCCACACTCATTCAATGCATTTTTTAATTTCGAAAGGTCGGGGTAAAATAGGTACTTAGCCTTAAAGTATAATCGCAACATAGACCCGTGAGTAAATATTGTAAAAAAATATTTGATTGTTTACCGATGATTCAAAAATAAACTAACTTCAAAGATACTGACTTTAACCGCTTACCGTCTACTTGTTGGCCGCGATTAAGCAGTTAGCACAGAAAAAGTCGGTATCACACTTACCCGTACAAATGGGTTCCTTTTCGGCAGTTCATGGTCGACCTCATCTTTCGATTCCTCATCGTCTTCTAAGTTCACCCGCACGCAGGTCTTGTGTATCGTTTTTGCTTCACCCATATTCGGCACTCATTATATACGTAACACTGATTCACAGATCACACCGGTGCACGTATGACTTCTAATAATAATTTTTCAAATTAGAATCTTTGTGCTAACAAAGCAGTAAATTTTTTTTGCAAAGGAACACTACGGAGAACTTTGTACACAGATGGTCTTGTGTACTAACACGAATTTTCTGATAATTTTTGAACTACAGCACGTTCACATAAGATGTTTAGTGATGATCTGAAACAAGAGCATGAATGTAAGTATGGCGTATAAGTTTGAAGCATGCTTGATAATGAGTAAGGTGTTGTCAACAGTTGATGTCATTTCAGATGTGATTAGCCAAGTTTTGTTTGCTTTATGATAATGTATCACTTGAACTCATTTTTACGCGGAATTTCGTAAGTATAAAAGTATTGCTTCTTCACATAATAATAGCATTTTTTGACACTAATTGTTTATATATTTATATTAAATTAAACGGTTGTTCGACCTCAGTGTTGCTTGGTGGAAAGCAACGAGGCTGAATGTTAATCACGATTGCCCAGAAGGTATTGAATGTTGCCTTGAAAATGCCCAAATATGTATGAGGAAATACAGTCTCCGGAAGGGTGCCCTGAAGCAGTACGAACATTTTAATTCGTGGATGCAAAGCGCTTTATGCGAACAAACGGGTGTGAACAATATAGGGGGTAGGATATCATCCCATCATCACATGTCGACATAAAGATCCTGTAATATTATTATGCTATATTAATTATTAGGTATTCCTATTACAATCCTATAACCCGAACCAGAGAATAGAGTTAAAGTGATTCCCGCCTGTCGTCAGTGCGATAATAGGGATCTTCGGGATCGCGGCCGATCGGAGGGGGACTCCGTCCATGACAAGTACTGCAAGGGTTTTAGGGGGTTTTATCGCTGGCCCCCCAAGAGTGTTCGGCACCGCGTGATCAATGTTGAGTGTTCCATAGGAGTGCCCGGAGCGTCAAGAACGCGACCACCGCAGGCAAAAATATCTATGTCGTACTAGATTGAATATTTGAAAGGATTGCTACGTTCCAATCAACTCGGTCGGCAGTCACATCTGGCTCACGTGCACTAGACCTGTGTTAATCGTTCATTTTCAAAGATTCGATCGTTCAAGTGTTGATATGAAAAAAGATTCGCTAAAATGATCCAATCAATTATTGACTGTATACAAATACAATAATGTATTTTTCACTGAAATAAACGATCGAACGATTGTATGAGTAATCCGATCTTTTACGATTTCGATATTTTCCAAAGTTTTTATTATAATTTTGTAGTATTAGTATATTTGTAATCGTAATTTTATTTGTGTATTTCAGCATACACACTTTTTTAATATCACTTTTTATCACATTTAACGGCATAGACAATCAATTAAATATCGACAAGTACCGAGATCGAATCGGTCAAATGATTGAATTGATACGTTCGTTGCAATATGATTGCGATCATCAATACTTTGAAATTATTGCAATCGAATAACCGAATGAATCACGAACGACACAGGTCTAACATGTACTTTGACGCTCATGTAGTAAATAAAGTACTCGTAGCGTATTTCACTTAATTTCGTACAACGATTAATCGATAAACAATTAATTTATTTTACACTTGTGTAATAGTTTTATGGTAAATAATTATGAACATTTAACACTTACACTCAGTTTAATATTAAATTTCATACATACATACACACATACATATTTTCACGCTGTATCCCAAACGGGGTAGTCAGAGAGGACAGAGCGCCAAGCGTCGCGGGCTTTACATTCTTCTTTCGCTTTCTCAAATCTCATCATTCTACTCATGCATTTTCTCCTAGGTATGCGAGTGCTTTTGACATTTCTGTCGGCTAACACTCTGGCTATTTGATGTTCATAAGTTAACCTTGGTCTTTTTTGGCTTCTTTTGCCACTCGCTTTCGCTCTGTAAATTTTCTTCGTCAATCTTTCATCACTAGCTTTCTATGTGGCTGAACCATCTAAGCATTCCTTTCTTTATTTCTACAATAACACTGTCGTGGAATCCTGTCAAACTGCGTATCTCTTCATTGCTTATTTTGTCCGCAAGGGTGACACCTATTTCAGATCGCATTTCTACTGCATTCATAGATTATAGATTATTATCTGTATTATGGATTCCATAAATACGCAAAATTAAAAGGTAATAGATAAGTCCATTGTCGCACATTGAATTGGACTTACCCGTTCGGAGCGACGACATAATGGCACTGTCTCGCTTTTATTTTCTCTTTTGCTAAGGCGGACCGTAGCTGGCCGAAACGCTTTAAATGAGATAGTCTACTTCCCGCGCCACTCTCCCCCAGTGCGTGGCACCACGATCATTGCTTTGAATTGCTATTCTAGTACAATGTATAATTCAATGACCGCAGGAGGTTTTGTGAGCAAAAGCGTCACATAACTCATCTCCCTCAGGGGTTGTCTAGTGCTGTTGGGTATTCGTTGTGTTGATATAGATAAAATAATTGGGTAAATAAATAATTAAATAGATGCCAGTCTGCTGGGTACCCTAAGCAATAACAGCTTTCTAAGCGGCATCTTTGAGGAAGTCTATTATTTAAGATAATGCTTAGTATAAATATTAACGTTATGGAATAGATTTGACAAAAAGTGTAACAAAATGGGACAACCAGACACGTCAATATTTAACCGGACACGACTGTAAAAAACTTTTTGTGAAAAATTAAACCGACTTCCAATTTCGTGTATCTTCAAATTTTCGCTTTCACTTTCGAAGTCCAACCTTCAATATCAGAGAAACTTAAAAGAGATCACTTTGGAACTACACTGAATCCAACGGATTAAGAATAACTGAGTTTGGTTCATAAACGAAGAAGTTATTAATTCTTTTTGAAGTTGGTTAAAAAGGCACCATGTCTGGCTAGTGTGACATATACCTGCAGGTAGGTTGGCAATGGATAGACGGAGAAAACGAGGGATCAGAGATGCTAAAACAAATTATTGAGTAAAACACGTTATTTTGTGTACTATAGTAGAAACAGTCAAAATATTGTTTAGAAAAAATGCTTAAAATTGCTATCGCCCTACCTTAATCAAAAGCATCGCTTAGAGAAATCTGGAAATAGATCATGAACATTGAGAATAAAGTGTAGTTTGAAAGGAAATTGTCAAGATGACACTATTTATGGTAAGCTACATTTCTTCCTACATGAAATGAAAGTTTGTCATATAACTTTGTTTTTCGGTTGGCGTTTGGTATCAACTGTCACTACCTAATGAACACTTATTCCCGATTTCACCAACGCTATCTAAATCGTCTATGTACCCCCTAGATTAAAAGGACCTCTAAACCGGTCCTTAGATAATATTCGTTTTCACCAATCTAACGGTTCCCTATAATAATGTCAGACATATTTATGTGACGTTTTATTGCTTCCTTAGTGACTATTCGTTTCCAAAAGTTTATCGATGGAACATATTATTGTTTTATTTCTAAGTTTCTATAGAAAGTAATAAATTATTCTCCTTATTGTCAAAAACTCACACACAAAACTGTTACATTGTGTTGTGGGTTCGAAAATCGTGTTTCTAAATTTAGGGGATCTTTTAATCGTTAAAATCGTGAAACGCAGTCATCGTTATCGGACCCCTATCTCATTTTAGGGGTTCGCTAAGTGTTAGAGGACTTTGGTGATATCTGGCATTAATTGCGTAAATACAGCGACCGAATATTTTTTAAATCGATTAAAAATAAATTCGATTTCATACAAGTTTATTAACATACATATATCTTAGGACAAGTCGTCTTTATTTTGCTTTGGTAAAGTTTAGAAATAAAATTAAATATTTATGAGAATCTAAACTTTACACAGCTTCATAACGATGTTGAAGAAATATGGCCGATGTGCACAGCAAGCTGGCAGGCGTAAATAACTCTACAGGTATGCGATAAGGTAATGATTCATAGCGGTTATTCGTTGACTCGTGGAGGTGAATTATTAAAAAATACACACATAACCTTCTAATGAACAGTATGTTTAACGTGTTGCATTACTATCGCTGACAATTTCGATTTGTTGGGTGGTTTTCTGTTTGAATCAAACGTATTTTTGTTACCAGAAACAAACTAATTGTTCATTGCTATAAGTCGATTTGTTTGAAAGAACAATGTGGAAATTGTTAATAAATAAGTTGTTAATGAATAACTTGTTAAAAACAACAAACTTAATATGATTTTGGAAAAGACCAACTTGTTATGTGTACAAACAAAAGATAAACTTGTAGCAATAACTACTTGACATCTAGTAATTCAATAAAAAAAAATTTTTTAATTTATTTATGGCTGGATACGAGTCCTTTGGCCAATCACTTGAAAAAGGACAAAGTAAATACATAAAATATAGTAATACAATTTTAACTAACTAGCAGAGTTATTCACAAACGTCGGAAACTCAACTTTCCGTATCCGACAGGAAACTTTTCGATGATTTTGTCTATACGCGCTTCACAAATCCGAAATCGTATTATAATTATATTATATATATATCATATTATGTATAGTCGTATTCACAAATTCAAGCCGTCGGATTGAATTTATGCTTTTCGACGATCGGCCTTTCTGCCACGGAAAGTTTCCGACGTTTGTGAATATCCCCTAGAATCTAGTACACATTGTTATTAAAATATTATACACTGTGCATTTCGTAGCCTATTACTGACATCATATTTCACCAACTGTTGAAATAGGTAAAGTTACAAATTATTTAACAGTATTACCTCGTCGAAAGATTATTACTACTGAACAAACTAAACATTGACGGCAACAAGCTTCGATTACATATTTGATCGAAGGCAACAAGTTCAAAATGTTGAAATAACAAGCCAACGTCACAGTACAAGTAAGCAAACAGTATTCTATCTCGGCAGTGTCCTAGAGATAATTACCTACGGTCGCTCGGTACGTAAACACGCAATAGGGCTACCGACTAACGACGCTATAGGGACTGAATGGTTTTCTTCGGTTACGTATTTGGTAATAGGTACTATATTAAATTGTCATATTATCTTTTCATTTTATATTATTTCAAATTTAATAAGTTTTGATTTATATAATTCTACTAGTATTTTATTTCTAGTTTCATAAGTTTGTGAGTTAGTACGGTAGAAATGGACAAAAAAATGCATTTTGTGTGCAGTATAATTAAAAATCAGCAATAAATTAACGAGATCATTATGATAATATATTTTCTACAACTTAGCAACAGAGAAATATTTCCGGTTTCGATATAGATGTATTCAAACATCCATACACTGAACATTATGCTCGTAAACTTGATAGACATAATATTTAGTCAGTAAATGCGCGGGAGCGTCTCACACCGTCCGACGACAACCGCGGCGCACTCGCGACATTATCTATGCTCGCGACTGTTGTATGCCGAGAAATGCTAAGATTTCGAGCGCGTCGTTTGGGAGCGTTTGTATAAAGATATAATGCTTACTTGTACTGTGGCTAACGTTTTCGTTGTTACAAAAAGTTTTACCTAATATTATCTAATTTGTTACCACAACAGAGAATTTCGTAGGCGCTAATTTACTCAAAAATAATTACTAACCAACAAGATTCTGGTTGGAATTTCTCTCAATGCATAAAACAAAGTTTGTCGTATAACCTTCCTTACACGTAAAGAAAAAAGTGTCTAATACAATGCAATTCCTGATTATTTTCTTGATCTTGATGCATTCTCCTGTCGGAGATTGAAGACTATTATGGTGATTTTGATCATAGAAGTCGCCGTCCGAAACAAAGAACATGTTGGTACCTGTAATTCAGGCGAAACCTACACACAGGTACCCAGCCCCCTGCGGGTAGAACTGGGTTATTTGGGGCTTTTACCCATCAAAATTTCTGCGGTAGCCGTCCTCGGAGCGTTTACAAGGAGCTCCGGAGTCCTCTATGGAACGCATTGGAGTCCCTCTCGCGCTGTGCCGAAGCACTTCTCGGGCGGCAGTTACAAAGCCCGCGGTACACATGCGCTGTCGTCCCCCTTGAAGTTGCATTAAGGGGATGAAATGGGAATTTTGAAGGCAGGGATCTCAATTTTTCTAGGTGATTAAGACGTGATATTTGGTAACTTTACTCTTCATTTCATTGACTTCATTTTGCTAGTTGCAGTACACGATAGGTTAACTTTTATAAGAGAAAAAAGTATCCAAGAAACCTCTTTTAAAATAGAGATTTACATTTTGCGGACTAAACGGATCGATCGATGCCTTTAAATTTTCTGTATACATTAATCTAAACACACTCTTCAAAATAACAGTTGAATTTTTAAAAATTTAAATAAATAAATAGTTAAATAGTTTAAATACTTTTAATATAAACGAAAATAACTGTTTTTTGATAAGCTAGCACGCGGTCGTTTGTATGGAGAATGTATGGTATGAACGCAGAAGTTCTGATTTAGATTAATTATTGTTTATCACTGTATCACCTTAACCGAAACAAGTTCCTACTTAAATAATTAGTAATTTTCCTTCAATACACCTAATTGGCAATATTTAATGTGTTTTTCCATATTTTTCGAAGCGATACTTATGGAGTTGAATTGGAAATACAGTTTAGTCATTTTTATGTACATTTCCAAAATAAAAAAAAAACGTTTCATTTGGACGCCATTTTTATTGTATTACCTTGCCTTTGACACTGTTTATTAATTGACTTTAAATTATCGTTAATTGAATTGAAGGATTATTTAATGGTAACTCTAATTTCATTATGGACATCATATTATTGGATAATTGGCTGTTAACTATTATAATTTGGAATAGCTATATAACTGTGGTATTAAATAAATAATTCTTTGTAGTATACTCTATATTATAATATAATGTCCACTGTAATGTTCGTATACATAAGCCCTAAATATTTGCATGCTATAAGCATGCAAAGCATTAACAGAATGTAAGAAAACAGAATTTGTTTTTATTTGTGTTTTCCACATTCTATCAAATAAAAATATTATTACCAAAAAATTACATAGAGTAATGTGTATTGCGTTATATCTAATTACAGTTATTGAATTCACGAATAAAGGAACTTTTATTCAATACCTCATATTATAACCTCAAAAACAACTTTTCTATCTTTATTTTTCAGCCCCCAAAACTAAGTCCCGAAGTAAAAACTCGAGTTTCGAAGTTCACATAATATGTCTTTCAGCTATAATTATCCACTGGAATTGTTTCTTCGGGCGTTTAAGTCTTATAGGTCTGAGAAAAAATACTGTTATAGACAGAGACGATGAGCTAATTCCATAAAGTATTTCATCCACTTTAGTCAAGGTTTTGTCATTATTAAGGACAGTAAGCGGGAAAAAATTGATGCATCAATGAAGAATACTGATCATAAGGGAAGGATATTAAACTAACGCAAATCTTGAAGGCAAAGGTCGCCGAGAGATCTCGATTCGTCTCAGTTTTATAACCGACAGTAATTCAGGTTAAACGTTTTGAGTGGAAATTTTAAATTACACAGTCAATTCCTTTTGAAATCAACCAGTGAATTGTCTGCAGCGATTTTTGGGGATAGGTTAAGAACACTTGTGCATCCTATACGTTAGTACTTGTCCGCCTGTATGTCTGTCACAGATCATTTTCTCAGAAACTGTGATGTGGGTGTTCAATTCTTTTTTTTTCTGGTTCGTTACAAGTACGGTCAGGGCACA
Source organism: Zeuzera pyrina (assembly GCA_907165235.1). Lineage (NCBI taxonomy): Eukaryota > Metazoa > Arthropoda > Insecta > Lepidoptera > Cossidae > Zeuzera > Zeuzera pyrina. Next base: position 13,396,291 of record OU015641.1, read on the forward strand.
GCTAGTCTTAGTTAAAAAATTCAAGATGTAAGAGAATTAAAACTTACCAATTGAGGATTTTTTGGCGGGATTTTATGGGGAGTGGTTGGGCGTTTGTTTTTTTAATTTAATTGCAAATTATTTCTAGCGGATATTGTGATGTAAAATTGGCGTAGTTTTGCGTCCCAGGTATCTACGCTGTTGTGTTATATGTGGAATTGTTGAAATAAGTGCTTATTTAGTGGCGCGAAGTTGAGTTTTTTTTAGTGGCTTAATCTGCTTCAGCGGCTCGTATTAGAAAGACTGCCTCAATGTATTTGTCGCCAGAAACTCTAAGAAATATTTAGAATATATTACGTCGACATTTTGATGAAATAGTGTGAAGAATTTATCTATTTAATACTGAAGACATCGGTTGCATGGGCTAAGATCCCTTTACCTTCCTCCCTCCTAAGGGAGAATCGTACTACCACTACTACAACTTACCAATTCACATTATTTTAATTTAAGATTAATATCTTAATCGTCGAATTTATGTTAATCCCATCAGTTAAATATATAGTGTACATTTACAAATCTTCCATTATTCGTCCGTTATATTGGGAACTAACCGTTACAAAAAAAAGTTTGTTAAAACTAAAAAATGCTGTTCATATCGATGATTGGTCACACTCTATGGATTCGTAATTATCATTGCCGTGGTAGAGAAAGATACCCATGTCGCTGTGGAAATAAGAAAGCAGGTGATTCACGATTTATCTAAATATAATTAAAGTTATATCATTTATCTACACATATAAAAGAAAGCGTCCAAATGACTTATAAATCTGGGTCTAGAAACATGAAATTTTGTACTGAGATTCCTTATATCGAAAACTGACTATGTTTGAGTCAATATTACTCAATCTAATATTGCGTATTGTCACTTGATACTAGCCACTACAAAACAAAGTCAAAGTCAAATCAATTTATTCAAGTAAACCCAATTGCAAGGTATTATTGAACGCCAAATCTACTTTAGGTCGGTTCGAAAAGAAAACCTGAACACTGAGAGGTGCGACAAGAAACTCAGTCAGGTATAATTTTTTCAACATCATTCTACAACGATAAACAAAGTTTGTTGTGGAACTTTCTTTTTACTTATAATATTATATATTATATATTAATTATAATATTATATATTATATATAATATTATATATTAATATCAACCGCAAATCAAATTAGTCAATGACCCCGAATCTTTGTTTACATAATCAATCAAATAAATGAAGCAATCGATTCAATTTTGAGAGATTTGCCCCTATGGGGCTTTTGAAGTATATATATGTTGTTATTTAGACACTCATAAAATATACTGTATTCAAAGTCTTCCCGCAACATACATACAGCTATGCTCTGATTCCTTCACATTTCTATGCGAGGTCGCATCGCCCGGGCTGGTTCAAGGTTATGAGCAGTAACAATTAATCGAATTATACAAAAAGGCTTCATTACACGCGACAAAGAAAAGCATAATGAGTTGTGATTTATTACTTTCCAACTGTCAGTAAGTGTCAGTAGTAATATCACATGAGTAAGTATCCATGAATTACTCTGTACTTTGTAGTAATATTGAGAAACTACTAGGCCGAACAAAACTAGTAGACTTTCTGTTGTGATTTCACACTGATTTGGCGATTTAATTATACAAGGTTAATTTCGAAAGCATGGGTAAATACGAAAGGGTTTGAAATTACTCACGACAACGGAAAACTTGCGTTTTATAACTTCGTCAAAAGCCCAATAGTTTTAGTGTAACACTTCAAAATGAAAATAAAATAAAAATGAGGCAACACTAATATCAGCGTTTTTACGTCGCTTTGGAATATAGGGCATAATGATATGATTGTAAATTTTTATCCTATTAAATGAATGTTTTTTTTGTATTGAAAACAAAATAAATGTATCCCGTAATTATTACAACTGCAATATTAACAGTCAACAGTGAAAAGTTGAAACCCCTGCGGATTTATACCCCCTTCCAGAATAACTTTGTACAGGAATTTGAAGGTCTCCCATTTATAGTTATTATTGTACTCGAGTTTTAACTTAAAGGATTCTTTTGTACTTTTCAGTGTTTTTTTTTTATGTCGGTTTAATTTTTTCTTAAATATTTTTTTATTTCTTGACCTTGGCTTAAATAAATATCTAGGGTAGGTCTGGTCAATAACTAACTTCTTTCCTAATTCGGGAACGGAACGGTTTACAAAAGAATCATCAATATAAATAAAGCTTATAAGCCCTAATTGTAAGCAGTTATCTTACAGTTAAGATACACCAGATTTTGTGGTATATCTTCGAAGTCCAAGCTCCAATATCAGTGAAGTTTGAATGGAGCTTGGAGCTATCGGGAAAAGAATCATTGAAATCGGTTCATAAATGAAAGAAGTTATGCTCGAACGTTCACAGAAATATGCTTATAAGTTATAAGAATTCATCAAATTAAATGGATTTTCGCAAAGTAACACCTGAATCTGTGCAATGTATTAAGTACTAACTGTGCTAAGCCAGACGTTGCTGTGAGTCGATATAGGTGAGTCTTGGATTTATACAAAAATGTGATGAATTCTTCTAGTATTCAGCTATTTTTTGCTCAAAGTTCCAATACCAATCGACACGTATTTCGCCCTCAACGAAGCATCCTCAAGATTTTACATAGATCAGACTCATTCAGTGAATTAGTACCGAATCACCGAATGAATCAGTGATTCGGTGCTGGTTACCTGTCGAGTCTGATCTCTGGAATATCCTGAGGATGCTTTGTTGAGAGACGAAACGCGCGTTAGTTTTGGAATTTCCGACGAAAAATAACTAAATATTATGAGAACTGATCACATGAGTTTGATTTCCGAAAATTAATACTTGAGTCTGTAAAATATATTAATACAAAAATGCTATAGAAAGAACCAGTTTTAGTTTTTCCCATCCAATTTACTGGGCAACTTTTCCAGTTTTTTTTCTTAAAAACGTTATTTGGACTATCGCGAATATTTAAAAAAAAATAGCCAGATCGCTTCTATCACTCTCTAGTGATGCGCTTACCAATGAACAGCATTAATTTTAATTCATAAGAACTTTTACAAAGTTGCTGTTGAAAACGCTGCCTACGCTTAGGATGCTTTCCAAATCAACGAATGAGTCAACTCATTGACTTGGTGCTGGTTAGATGACCGAGTCTGATCTCTAGGGTATTCTGAGGATGCTTCGTTAAAAGACAAAATAAGTGTTCATTTTTGGAATTTTGAACGAAAGACAGTTAAAAATAATAAGAATTTATTGCAATCCATAGTAAATGGGCTGTGGCCTATAGACATTAACCATACCTATTAAGGATAAGAAATATATTTATCAAGATTGTATATGCATTGGCAATCCTGAGGACTAAACACGTGTAATTCAAAGAGTCAAATGATTCGATACCGGACGCTAAATCGAAATATTTAGGGCGCCTTCAAATTAAACGCTTGAAGAAGCACTGCTTTGGCTTCCATGTAGCGCGACTCACGTGCTTCTGTAGTGCGACAGTAATGCGACCTAATAATAACATTATTTAGATTAATACATCGTATTTCATACAAAAAAATGCGTGCACAACTTCATTAGTTCAGACCGCAACTGACTCGCGCGTGTGTCACGACAGTGGCGCTGCGGCAGTGCTTCTAGAAATTATATGAAAATTTGTAGACGTAGCTGACGCGCCACAGTGGTGCCACCGCCAGCGCTTCTTCAAGCGTCTAATTTAAAGGCGCCCTTAATGGTTCCTTCCAATTCTTATAAACTCCGCGGAGTTATTGACTCTGAACATTCGGATTCGAGTCCGGCAGGATTCGACGGGGCCGTCGTACGAAATAGATTGAGACTTCAGAGTTTTATCAGGATTTAAAAAAGGAGAAGGAGAATATGTAAGATCACATTATATTATCCATGTATTTGTCAGTCCTAAACCTGTTAAGAGTGTTAAGTACGAAAGGAAAATAATAATCGCCAATGCGTTTTACGTACCTACCATGTAATTGCAAGAAAGTACATAATACATAATTAAATGAACTAGAGGTCCCCCTGTGGTCGAAATTCGACCATAAATATAAACTTATAATATAAACTCTCTACTCTGTGCGACTGTTTGATCCAATGAGGTTGCGTATATGTGATCACAAGCTATTATGAGTTTGAAATTGACAGTCTTTTTGACATGGGCAATACGAACGTAATCAATGAGTGATTTATTTAATTTAATGTATTTCTAATGCATATTATATAAAAATATTAGTTTTCTCCACTCCTTCTCCATATAACTTTAAGTATATCAAATTTCATACTCCTCCGTCCGCGCAATTTTCTTAAAAAGGGAACTAAACTTTTCGCTTCACGTATTAATATATAGATTATACCTGCAGCTGTATACATTTCAATAAATCATAATTGTACCTGAAACTATTATAATACTGGTTACTAGATAATTTAAGACGAAAGTACTACGCGAACTAGTATATAAAACTAACGAGTCCCTAATCTTTTATTGAGAAAATGATTAGGTGATTCAAAAGAGTCAAGGAATCATTAAGCGGAGTCAGTTCTGTGAGTGGATTCGGACTGTTTCGAAATACTCTCCGGAGTCCCATAGCTACTGAGGACTGAGATGTTATGCCTCTAATGCCAATATTATTTTGTACTTACTGTCATATCCTTCACATTGGAACACAATAGTGCAAACGTTCCTGTTCAGGGGTAGGATTAGAAACTCTCTAATCTTGCCGCCAAACAATGGCTATTACGGTCTCACTCTCTAATAGGAAATATGGTGGTAGCGATTTATTTACCATTAAAGCTATATACTTATATCCTATCAATATATTAATTAAGTTACAAACTTTAAATTATATTTCGATATTTTTCTCTACTTTAGTGATAGTCCAAGAGACAAAGCACGTTCAGTTGTTCAAGACAAGTTTACTGTATTTTGAGTTATTTAATTTTTTATAATTCCTGCTCGTAGAAGTAAGTTATATAAATAATTATTTATTCTTTTCGGTTCCAGTTACAATAAATAAAAAGAAATATTTATTTAAAAAAGTAACCGACCATAACACAATAAAAAAATCTTTATCAACCCAAAAATAAAGGTTTATTATACTTTTGATTATAAATTCTTTATGCCTACACAGTAAGGAAAAAATACAGGAAAATTAACTGAAAAACAGAAATTGACCTTCCATTACTTAAGTAGCATGGTATGTTCCTCATGTCCTTAAAATTACAACCTTTATCTATGCAATGATGTCACCTTGACTTTGGACCTTGCGTGATGATACTGTACTTAGGTTACAGGTGGCATTACAAGCCACATTAGTGACTTCATTCAAAGATAAAAACGAGACAGTGTGTTGAACAGACATTAAATTTAGAATGTAAACAATTTCAAAAAAAAAAAATCGAAAACATATTTATTATGTGCGAGTCTATTTACACACAGAGGTTTCGGACGATCCATCCGATCAGTCCGTAAATTAAACGTAATCTATATTACTATATAAATCAGTTCACTCTAATATTATGTGTGACACGATTCATTCGAAATGTGAGACAGTGAGACCTGTATGTGAGACGGAATAATAACAGAAGCACATCATTGTATACGTTGTGTAAACAGTAATAATCTCCCGTTCTATATATTTGAGGGTTTTTTAAAAATACAAATTTTTAGACTTATCATGATCTTTATTATTCTTTAATTCTTAGTGATTTTAATTGAAGCACAAACGGACAAATATTCTAAAAACGTTCGTTGTACTAATAACTAATAAGTATTACAACTGAGACAATCATGTGCAAACTAGCCCATCTCTAGTTATATTATAAATGTCATAGTCGCCACATTTGTTTGCATTAAGGACAAAAATGAAAAAAATAAGATATTATTCTTAGATTTCGCCCTTGACCTCACGCCATAAATAGGACAAGAGTTTTAAACGCTAATAAAATCAATCAATTGGAAATTACATAAACAATATCATCCAATCATACAACTACTATTTGTGAGATGGGTACAAAAGGTGAATATTCGGTTAATATTAGCGTGAGCTAAGAGAGGAGGTCCAGACCCCCTAAACACCCACCCACGCCCTCAATGTATGTATGTTAATACGATCTGTTACTATGCCTTTCTTTGCATAGTGTTTGAGCATATCTACTGCGACAGACGGACGGACGCATTGACGCATTGAATCCTGTGTTTTTCTTATTAAAGAATGAAACTCCAAAAATAGATCAAAAATTTAATTATTTTATTTTATTTTATTTTTTCATTCTGATTTAGGGTCTTATGAGTACAACTCTGTGTTTAATTTCAGCTCAGTATATGTAAATATGATGGAATGATTTGGTTGCGACATATGAACACACATACGAATAGACATGTCGGAATTGCAAGAGTTCCAATCTTTCCTATTTTGTCTACGTAACGTTTAAAATATACTACATAGGTTATTAAACAACATTATATACAATTTCATACCATTTCCCAGAGCGTAATCGCTGATTATGATACAAGTATTTAAGTTTATACATGTCAAAATGGATTAGAAAACCCTTTGAAATATCTTTATTTGATAATTTTTTTATTATATTGTTTTGTGTTGGGTTGTGTTGTGTTGTATTCTGCAGTATAGTAATGTATATTTTTGCTTTATTCTCAATAAAATGCTATTTTGTTTGAAATATTGCATTTTACTCCAAGGTTAGCTATTGTAGGAATAATTAATACATTTAAACAATGTAATTAACGTTTTTGGTTCAATGTCACACTTTTGATGATAATTCTTTGAACTTATCACCTTAATTTTGACGGCCAATTAAAATAAATGAGGGTACATGAATAATTAATTTCTGCATTACATTTTTTATTACAAATAGTGTTGTAGCTGTAATCCGTAAATACAGGGCGTAAATTTAATGCGCGAATCATCGTAGTTATCCATAGTTATCACAGTGAAAAAAAATTCATAAAAAAATGGATGGCGGACTGTGGATTTGTTCTTTTGTTTCGTTTTGTTGTTATTATTATTTTATACTGTTTACACCTATTATTCTATTTTGACATTGTTATTTAATTAGTGTGGCGATTGTTTATTATTATTGATTTTGTAACATTCGACAGAAAAATCCTGATTATGTTAATTTATATTACGATTTAAATCAGTGTGTTTAAATGTAATACCTAATAATAATAATAAAATAAAAAAATCCCGATATCATAAATAGTAAGCAGGTTCTTTCGAGTAGCATCTTTATATTAGTTTTTACCAATATAAAAGTATTTTTATATGAATCTTTTACAAATAATGAACTCGGTGACACATGGTGAGTAATCCAGTGGGCAGCTGAATTACTAACCATTGATAACCATCATGACCATCGGCCTTTTGCCGACAGCTAAAATCAGAGGTAGGGATCTGCCTTCCAAGCTGGGACCCCAGATTCGACCTCCGATCAGGTCAATTTAGGAAACGAACTTCTAAATTGGCTTGGAGTCTGGGTGTTATTAGGAGGTCCCCCAATTCGTTCTGTGGTACCCATAAGTACAATTTAAGTGCATTTGCGTGAGTATTATTATTGTTATTATTATTATTTAAAAAACATTTTTTCTTGAATTTTCCAACGATGCGACAAGTATTTAAAATTAGTGCTTTTTGAAATGTGTGTGTTATGTGTAAAGGTATATTTAGTGTTTCTAAGCGACTTATTAGAGATTTTAATATAAGACCGGTGGATGATATAATTATGGGAATTATATGAACATTCCATTACACCTTTATCCATACTTTTCATTACGTCTGTAATTCAATATCCAAAACTTTGTATTTGTTTAATTTATTATTCACTGTGCTCTGTATATTGTGGGAATTGGGTACAGCCATGTCTAATTAATAAAGTGTACTGTTCCTTTTATTCAACACTGTGATATCTGGCCTATTGTTCTGTAGGGCTTTATCAGTGATAATAGTTCTATCCCAGTAGATCTTGTACTTATTGTTTTCTTGTACAACTGCAGGCTTATATTTGTAATAAGGTTAATTATTATTATTATTGTAGGGTCCTAAAGGACTTAAATAAAAGTGGACTGTAATTTTGCTGGCTTATAATAGAAGATACAATAAATACAATAAATAATTAAGATATAATTAACACCGTGCACGTGAGATCGTCTCGCAAGTTATGTAAGAAGTCTTTTCATGAGCCCCCACGCCTTTCGCTCTTCTTCGTAGACCCGAACTGCTCCGAGGATTCGCAATTATTATTACTATAACCAAGCGTACAAATGTACGGAAGCTCTAGATATAGATGCCATTAGGTCACCCATCCAGTAATCCAGTAATCGTGCAGAAATCTATTTCGATAATCGTATCAAACTGAAGATTCAATAAGGTACGTAGGAGATACATAATATGTATTTACTATTTACCTTTACAAGGTATATAATATTACGTATACTTAATATACGCGTATACATATCCTCACGCTGAATCCCTAACGAAGTAGTCAGAGAGGACGGAGCGCCAAGCTTTCTCATTCATGACTGGCCCGTTGGCGCAGTTGCATAGCATCTGCTTTCCAAGCTAGGGTCCCGGGTTCGATCCCCGGCCAGGTCAATTTAGGAAACGTACTTTTCTAAATTGGCTTGGAGTCTGGGTGTTACCGGGAACTTCCCCAGAGTTCGTTGTGTGGTATCCATAGTACAAGCTTACTGCTTAGTTTGGGGTCACACAATCTGTGTAATTGTTTGGAGTATTAGTTTTATTATTATTATTCTTCTTACACACTTTCGCCTAGGTTTCAGAGTGCTTTTGACATTTTCGTCAGCAAACACTGGCTATTTGATCTTCATAAGTCAGCCTTGATCTTCCTTAGCATCTGGTACCACTCTCTTTCACTCTATAGATTTTCTTTGTCAGTCTTTCATCACTCATTCTTTCCATGTGCCTGAACCATCGAAGTATTCCTTTCTTCATTTTAACGAGAACACTGTCGTGCAACCCTGTCGTACACTGCGTATATTTAATATATTTATATTAAAACAATTATCTACGATGATTCATCAACTGGAAAGCTAAAATTGCTTTGGCAGTATTTGATAACAGCTATTGTTTCTAATCACCCATAGAAGGCAAATGTCTGGGGCGCGTTGATCACCGCGTTCATTGTCGGCTAACTGTATGCAGTCCACAGTTAGGTGAGAAAGAGACGGGTCAATTTGAAATAAGATGTCGGACAGAGACAGCCGTAAACGTGTAGCGATCAATTTGTGCACGGGCAAGTGGAGTGTGAAACGCGATTAGGGTTGCCGCAAACAGATTTAACGATGACTAAGCAAAGTAAAGTTTTGTGTTCGGTAATTTAATTAAAATTGTAAGTGAAAGTGAGTTTTATAATACAAGATAAAAGGATTGTAAAGTTATTATTTCGGATGACGATAATTCAAACTTTTATAAAGTAAGTAATTTTATGAAGTAACTTTTAAATCTATTTCAAAATATTCGATTTTTTTTTTGAGGAAAATATTAACAAATAACTATGAGATATATAGTGGCTTGTATTGTCCTGAGATCTGTGGGAAGATAGCTGCTAGCCCGCTCCAGATGCTTTCAGGAGTATATGTTGTATGCATTAGGAAATTAGGATAAATGGCTAGCTTAGATGACGCCTTCGTGTTCGCGTGCTCTCAGCCCTTTGCTAGATGACGCCAATGACGTCAGTTGACGACGAATTTTGACATATGAAGCCAAAGATGCCAGCTGACTTGGTTAAGTGTTTTGCAGTAGTTTTGATCAGAGAAGGTCAAATCGTCGTAACTATTCTGAAGCAACGACGGTCGCCATGCCGTTTTTCTTTATTTTGTCTCTGGATTCGTTTTTTTTATTCAGAATTCCCACCATGGGCACACGAGTGTCATCTGTTCAACGCCATTAGCAAGGGAATATGAGGGAAGGAGCGAACATACAGAATTATTTAAATACACAATTCGGCAAATTTAAAGACATATAACAACGCTCATGAAACATCATGTAAAATTAATGACAAATGCATGATGGCTCGGTAAATATAAGTCACTCAACCATCAGTTACTGCATTACACATGAATTTAAAGCATTAAATCTACGTTGGACCGTGTCGCAGCATACAACACACCTAGTAGTATTTCCAGTAAATATCCGACCCCATTTCTTAAGAAATGTATGCTGTTTGAACATAGCTCTAATAATAATAAGAGTGAACATAATACCCAGCAGAGTTTTTGGATAAAGTAGACCAAATTGAGTATATACTCAGTACCTATATATCTCCACATATAAAATTCTGACACGAGCTCTCGGTTATAGAGAATCCTCACGATTAAGACTGGCTCGGTAGTAAAAATTCAAACCAGGAAACAAAGTTTTCTAAATTTGGATTGGAGTATAGATATTAGGTACTAGATGCTCTCTTTGATTTGGCCCTGAGACGTCTCGTGTCTAGAAGTCCCCGGACTTTTGCAAAACGTAATTGTATCCGACACCTTCTGGTCAACATTCGAAACACGTTTTTCGTTTTATTTTTTAATTTTGAGTAATTTTTTTACAGAAGTAATAAGTATTATTATCTTATTACGAAAAAAATAATCTATGGTTACGAAAATTATGAATTAGGACTGGATTATAACTATTGATGATTATTTAGTATGATTGCTTCACTAAGCTACTACTATACTTCACAATAATAATATTTATTACTATAAAATTAATATGTGAATATGAGAATGAAACACTCTTTGCAGTCTTTCATTAACGTTAGAAATGTCATTTATTTTGAACCCTGTACTTTCATCCTGTGATGTCTCGTGTATTAGGACTTCGAGATTATCGAGATTCCGCCAGCTCGAGGTCTGTATACACAATACAAGCTCAGTGGTTCAGAGTATAATTTACGGGTGCAATGATACTTTTATTGATAATTTAGCATTGGAATATTTTTTTCTCTTTATTTTAAGAAGGTTTGATTGGGATATTGATACTGCGAGTTTCATACATATGATGACATGCCTTTTCCCAATAACACGAATGAAAATATGCTACGCTTATTGCTCTTGTGGTAATAAATTAGAGCCTGTATAGTTGTATATGCACGCACAAATGTAAGGAATGTCGAGAAATATCGTGTAACGCAGGATATTGACAGCCCTAACGCTCGATAGTGCATGACGCATTGCACGCACGCGTTCATACATTTATGTATATCTGGTTGTCGTGTCTTCTATTTCCTGTAGTTCTATGGTATCCGCACAAGGTAGATGGGAAAGCCAGAATTGACCACACTGTCAATTAGAAGGATTTGTGAGCAACTATATTACAACAGACTTGGAGTAAGAATGAATTTTTCTTTACTCGTAATTTCATTAAAAAATATTTTTTGAGTTTGGTTTCGTCTTTGCCCACCTCTTTAAAGTTTAATAACATATAGGCCAAAAATGGAACCTTTCTATTTCGTGATGTTTATCTGGATTTATCAGTAATTTTACAACCACTGAGCTGTTTAGCAAAAACGGGAATTGGCTGTTTAAAACTAGAAATAAGAAAAAAAAATTAAATAATGGATTTTCTGGACCTATTTTATTTCTTATAATAAACATTAATTTACTAAATTAAACAACTAATTTGTACTAAATGGCTATGGAACCTTAAGTTAATGCGGGGTTGAAACACTTTCGACCGTTTCTGTTCAAGTCAATGTCGAGTAATAATTTCTGTAAACCTATAGAGATGAAATATCGGACAATTTTATTCACCACGGCTCAGTCTATTTACACTAACAAGTATCAACTCTCGCTCGCATTAAGCAGTACATAACCAAAACTGCGCATACATTTAAATATTTATGTAATGGCATATTGCTCTATTCGGTGTTATGGCAAAAACAGCAAAAATTAAACTATAAAACAGAACGCCAGTAACTGCAACAGTGTTACCATACCATATACTATGATACCATACCGCCCGTCGGATATCAAGGCGACAAATAAGGGTTGAATGTGGCTTTATTTATCATACATTCTGATTTTTTTCATTACATAACATTAAGTATATAAAACTGGTATTCACCTTGACATTCGTGTGGTGATGTGATAAATTATCGACTTCCTGAGTACATAATGACTAGTGTTATTGAACGAATAATACAAGTACGCTCCAAGTACGCTCGTCAGTGAGGATGAGTTTTTTGCCGATTTAAATGTACACGTATTTCAGGTATTTCATCACACAATCTCATTAGTTTTTCCGTGTTTATTCCATGTACATCCACAAATATTGGACGCACCTGATTTGTTAAGCAAAATCAACCTGACAGTTCCGCGAACTATACCACGTTACCCTATCACTAAATGTTTTTCAATACCTCAGTTCAGAACAAATGTAGGAAAATTCTCTCATCTGAATAGAACTATGCGTACCTATAATGATTTGTATCCAGATAATGTCGAAATTTTTCACGAACCCCTTAACAAATTTAAAAAAAAAACAATTACCATATTGCGATAAGTTAGCTATATTTTATCTCATTTTACCATGTTTCATTTTGTTTTATTTTATTGTATCTACCAAATTCAAAAATTGTAATTCTTCGTTAGCGTAGTATAGTTGGTATCACTCTCACTGTATAATAATTGTAAGTGCTATATACTCCTGTAAAAGTGTTTCACACCGTTTAAGATTTTTTCGATACTTTAGTGTGTGTAATTTTGTGATAATCTATTAATCAAATAAATAAATATCGTACCACCATACAGACACATATACCGACACCATAGTCTATATACATATACATACATAAGTAATAATAAATGTTATCTGATGAACAATCACATTAGATGTGTGATCGTTAGCCCAGCAGTACTACGGGTATCACATAATCAGTGCCATTTTTAATGCTGGCAGACACCCTGAGCGACATTTCTATTATAGAGTGGACTATGGAAATTTGTCACTCAAAAGGAGGAATTACAAAATTTTTAAGAAAAATTGTCTTAGAAAAAAACACTGTAGCCTAACCATGAGTTTACGCCGTCGATACTCGATAGCGACCACGTCAAAGTTTTGTATGAAGATTCTTAGTTCACTATAGTAACCGCTAGGGGCGCTGCCCAATTCTTCATACAAAGTTTTACGTTGTCTATAGCAAGTATCGACGTCGTTAACTCATGGTAGAGGCACTGAAAAGTACAAAATCACTATCAATTTGTCACGTTTTTTTTTCTCTTTGTTTTGGCTTCGCTAATTGCATTTAGCCATTGACCAAGTAAATATGAGTCGAAATTAGGGAAACGAAGTTTCCCGCCCTTTTTCTTTTCTCTTCTTCCTTTATGGCATGGCGTACAGTTTAGCGTATTTGCCAATGTATTAATAAGTAATCCATATTGTAGAATCACAAGTAAATTAGTTTTATCTTATCGTAAAACTCCTCCAGTAAAGTGATAGCAGGCTTTACTGAAGTTATAAAGGACTTTTTGGAAGAGCGCGAATACTTCAGCTACATATCTTTATTTAGATCTCCATTCTTGTCACTTACATAGAACTTTAAAACACAATATACTATCCCCGTTGTACTTTAAAACTCCTAAAATGTAAAAAATAGAAAATCTAAATAAAATTACAACCTCACTTTTCCCGTTCCCGCCAAAAAGTCCATTTGTCACGTTACACGTTCAGAGCGGCTGGAGCTAGACCAGTGGGAAACATTTGAACGATCAAAACGCTTGCTGGCGGTTACTGCTCGTCAAAAGTGCCATTCAGGTACGTTTTATACAGCGCTTTTCACACTGCTTTACTTTTCGTTTGATTAAATTGAGAGCATATAACGTTTCACTACCAATTTAAAATTCGTTACGTTAGATCATGTGGTATTTGTCATTCTATTCTACTAGCGTTTACGACAATTGAGCCAATTATCTACGCCCCCAGGTACACCTATACAAGTGCCCATAGGGGGCGCCAGGATTATTTTCAGGTGGGTACATCTGCATCCAGTTTTATCGGCACACTATGTGCATCCTTATAATTAGATATAGGTAGGCTTATTAAATTAGACATTTGTGTTCTGTGAATTAAGTTAATGTCAAATTCAAATCTCATGGGTATTTTAATATACGTCCATTATTGCTAAGAGTCCCACCTGCCGCGCCTGACAGGAGGGTGAAAAGGCACCTCCTAGCACCCTCCTGCCGGCGCCCATATAAGTGCCTACGCAGATACCTGCGCCGTTAAACCTTTCCTGTAGACTGTAATGTATGGTAAAAGCACACTAATCAATACGTATATTTAATGCACTATAAAACTCAATAATCACTCATTAAAACATTACGTATAAAACTCACTGAACTCTAATTTTGGCTATATTTTAACAACGACGGTTCCCGGATACAGCTAAAGATATACTAACACTGATTGCACTAGACTACTTCTATTTAACAGCGCATGGCCGCGGAGGGTATAATTAAATTATTTCTGACTACCTCTATTCGAATAAACTGTACAAGATCGCTTGTTGCTACTTGATAACTACTACACAAAGACTAACGCCAGATTCTTTTATAAAGCTTCATTAATACGTAGGCAAAGTATTTTGACCCCACTTTTGCTATCAAACTCTCATAAAATTGTCATACATGACTAATTGACGTGATTAGAATGTAGTGAAGCTAACAATTATATGTATGGGTAGGTTAATGCCGCTACTACACATAACGAATAGGGGAAATACTCAGAAACGCAAACTCGAAGGTAATGTTAAATTCTGTTTAGTAGTAGTCAATTTACCTGGCCAAGAAACGTAATCAGGATCCTCAGGCTGAAAGGCAGATGCACAGGTTATTTAAAATTTCTATAAGTTTTTTTTAATAAACGAATCCCGTGAAAAACTCATGTCATTATATACATATTACTTAGAAATAATGAGTGATGAAAGACACGAAGAAAATCTACAAAGCGAAAGTGAGAGGTAAAAGAAGCCAAGGAAGACCAAGGCTGACTTATGAAGATTAAATGCCAGAGTGTTAGCAGACGGAAATGTCAAAAGCACTCGCATACCTAGGCGAAAATGTGTGAGGAAAATGATGACATTTTCTCTCCGTCCTCTCTGACTACCCCGTTAGGGATATAGCGTGAAGATATGTATGTATATACATATATAATATGTATTTATTCATTCATTATATATTACAAAAAATGGTAATATTCAACTCGTAATTAAATAATGAGGTGTAGGTGCCAACTTTATTGTATATGTGTATGTGTATATTGACGAAAGACTGACGAAGAAAATCTACAGCGCGAAAGCGAGTGGTAAAAGAAGCCAAGGAAGACTATCGCTGTCTTACGAAGATCAAATAGTTAGAGAGTTAACTGACGGAAATGTCAAAAGCAATGACATACCTAGGCGAAAATGCGTGAGGAGAATGATGAGATTTGTGGAGGCAAAAGAAGTATGTAAGGACCGCGAAGCTTGGTGCTCCGTCCACTCTGACTACCCTGTCAAGGATATAGCGTGAAAATATGTATTTATGTATGCAAATAAAATTTCTATATTTTTTAACAACGCACGAATATTTTTCCACAGTTATATTCATGTTCAAGTCTATATTTCATTTAGTTTGGGAATATAATTTATGAAGTCAGCTGTTGTTGTTGACTCCAGAGAAATTGAAGTCAAGTGGGTATATCGATAAAAGCGTAACTTAACAAAGAAAAGTCAACAGATAATATCTATTCCGATTCAGAAAACAGCTGCTGTACACGCTGATTTCATATCGATTTTCATCTGTTACACAATCGATTAAACGTCACGTAGGCGCAAGCGCAGCCAGGAAAGCAACCGGAAACCCGCTTTTTTTAAACGTCTCGGTAGAGGCAAGGTCGTCACGAGGTCGTCGACGAGTCGTCGCTCAGGCGTGACTGTTAGGGAAATTTAATGACGATTAAATTAGTATTTGACAGGTTAACGTAAACAATCGAAGATTATTCCAATTAAATTTTTGGTGTACTAGATTAATATTGTTATATTTTCAAGTATTTATTTAATTTTTAATTATTTAAATTTAAGCATTGGAGAAAATAATAGTAACAATTAAAATTAAATAAATTTACCGTAACAAAGAATGAAATCCACAATAAAGTAACTTGAAAAAAATTAATGACACTGTAATATAATTTTAGGCTATAAAAATAGAAACAGATTATTAAAGCTCAATTCTGTACGTAATTTTTTCTCACAATTTCTATCGTCATCTCGATAATAACTAAAGTTCGCACTGTCCAATACGCGAGGACTGAAAGTAGAGATAACTACGAAATTGAAAGGTTGAAAATCCTATAAACTAACATAATTATTTATTTAGTGAAAATATTCATTAATCCTCAATTTGTTAGAATCTACATAAAATAAACAACCTATATGTAATATGTGACATCTTTCCGTATTATATTCTCCTCTTGAGAATCGCTTAAAGATCAAGTAGCATTTCTATTAGATTCCTCTTTCTACATATCTCTAACGGCTTAGTCAAAGAGGACAAAGCACCGGGTATCGCGGTCCCCTAATATACTTCTTTCGCTTCCTTAAATCTCATTATTTTCCCTACACTCTTTCGCCTAGCTATGCGAGCGCTTTTAACATCTCCGTTAGCTAACACTTCTGCTATTTGATTTTTATAAGTCAGCCTTAGTCTTGCTTGGCATCTACTACCACTCACTCTCAATAGATATTCTTTATCAGTTATTCTATCTGCGCAAACCATCTATCCCTCTCATCTCTTCTTTCTCCCTGTACCAAATCTTGCTTCGTATCAAAACAGACTTCTATCTCTATGTCACATTTTCCAACTGCATAAGTCTCTAACGGGAAACAAGTACCTACTTCGAATGAGGACGGCACAACACAGAGCTTTATGTGATATATTTTACACTCTGTTTTTTTTAAAGTACTACACAAAGAGCATGACTAACGATGACTTATTTCAGTTGATACATGGTTGACGGACGTGTCACTGAAAATCAGTTGAGGTAGTTCTTCTTACCCACGAAACTTGTAATTATGGCGAGGACCGCACACAGAACGTGTAGGTACCTGTTAATCTCTTGTGGAAGAGGCCCAAACCCAGTTAAATGAGAAATGTTTGGTTAAGTATTTTCCCATCACGAGTTCTCGCAAAAACCATCATTTGATTTGTTGGCAAGGTCAAGGTTGTAACATATCATCCGAGCGTGACTTGATACGATGCTATTATGATAATTATTTAATATGATCATTACAACATCCTTATTTAAATGTTAGCTGATTTAATAACATTGTGTACAGAGTAAGACTCAATTGGAATTAAAATAAATCGAGGTCTTTTTAATAAATAAATGCACTTTGAAAATTGCAACTACATCGAGAGAAAAACCATTGAGAAAAAGCGGTTCAACCATTTTATTAGAGGAGTGGGGCACGCCATACTCTCATATTTTTTTATTTTGATTTTGTTCGAAAATTATGGACCGTGATCAGTCCAACGTTAATCAATAGAGAATGAATATAAAATAAACGTTAATGAATCAATAGACAGTTTAAGTTACCTTATTCCAAAGTCAATAGCACTCGCATACCTAGGCGAAAATGTGTGAGTAGAATGATGATGAGATTTGCGGAAGCGAAAGAACTATACTGTAAGGACCGCGACGCTTGGTGGTCCAACCTCTCTGACTACCCCGTAAGGGATACAGCGTGAAGATATGTATGTATGTATGCATTCCAATGTGATAGGCTAGATATTTGAAAATGAAGATGAGATTTAAGTAATAAGAGCGAGCGAAAATGAGTGGTAGTTGTGATAGTAAAGGCCGAGATTCTAAAGAAACTGACATAAAACAATTAGATAGCCTCATTAGATAGTTCTTGTTGTAGAGCATCAAAGTACGTCAAAATCACATCTTGAAGTAGCGTCGCTTCTAGCAACAGAGTTGGTAAAGAGAAATCAGATAATGGGAGGTCGCTAGACTATACAAATTTCTCCCTAAGATCCCTAAGAATTGACAGAAATTCGTTGTTTTTTGTTACCTTTCTGTGCATGTGAAACCGGTGGTAGATGTTAATTTGATCAATCCGAGAGGGGACTCCGGTTGTGCGATTCATTCGATTCTGAGAAGAATGATAGCGCATGTGGTTCGCGCTGTAATACTGTAAGATACTGGGTGATCACTCTGTCTCCCCAAGAAATGCTTCCACATAGCGCGAGAGGAGGTCCAGTGTATTCTGTAAAAATCCCAGAGCCCCTCAACAGGCACCGAAGGTGACCATCGCAAGAGTTTTAGCGAGTATAATCTCCACATAACTCAATCTTACCCCCAAGGAACTGGATAATTTTTTAATGTTACTTCTGTCATACCAAAAACAAAATTGAATAAAATATTTTGAGCCTGAATTTCGTCTTACTAAGGTAAAGGTGTAATTTTGACCTAGGAGCTTAACATTCAACTTAGGAGATAAACATATTACCGAAAGATCAGTCATACCAGACAACATAAATATATTTTTAATGTAATATGTAAATCAGCGTATTTATTTAAGTCTGTGCTAAATAATAACTGCTAAGTACCAACATAACTTGAGATAATAACTAGTGACGACAGCAAGGTGGTTCAAGGTTAAACTTAACATTATTCTCACTCAGAACTGAACAATTGTTTACCTCAAAACTGGTTATAATTGTATTTATCGAGTTACATAATAAATATTTGCACCTACGTACGAGTTAGATCTCTCGCATTGTTTACAGAAGTGGGAAATTCATTAAAAATAATGAAGGGTGTGAAAGAGGGTACGCCGGACCCTAAGCTATGCAATGGTGAAAGTCCAATGTCATTTAAATCAACATTTTTAGTTAAAAACTAAAATAGGTACGAAAAAATTCTTCGTTAGCGTTTTCTTAATTTTGGGATTCAAATATCGCATATACATACATATGTATGTAACTTCAAGCTGTATTCCATGTTGGAGAGGACAGAGTATCAAAACGAAATAAATAACATCACACGCTAACGCCAATATGAATTTGGGTTATATCAGTTATTTGTAACAAAAGCTATCCCTTGGCTGACCGGACTTTTACATGTGCAACGCAGGAAGTAAATAAGCAGAAGAAAATAATTAAGCATAATTTTGTATCTGTCTCTCCCTTATCATATTACAGGATTTTTTTTTATGTTATGCTTCTTTTATGCGTAAGTTATGCTTCTTTTGGCGTATTAGGTGAAAAACATGAGTGTAATTTGCGTAAACAACGGAAGTTGCTGGGTCGATATAACACCATGAAGTTAGCAACAGAAATTACACACGTGATGTAATACACAATACACTATGAAGTTAACTTTTACTAATACCTACTTAAATTCAGAACGGTTTGCAGTTCAAATTTTTTATTCACACCAAAGTGTACATGTGCGCTTTTCATTTTTAATGTTTTTTTTTAATTTGTACAGGCAGTCCTCGTACTTACGGCATGTTAGGTTCTCGAAATACGCGACGTAAATCGAAACGACGTAAGACGAGACATATTTTTTCATATGTTTACATGTAAAACTCAAGGGTTAGGATCCACACGGACTCGAATATAAAAAAAAACTGCATTTATAACAAAGGATATACATACTTTATTATCAAAAGTAAGTTCTTAAAATAATTATATATGCACTTATGAAATTGCTAGTTATTTTTGGTATTTGTGTGTTATTAATTTTAATAATAATTATAAAACTTTAATATGTAATCAAAATATGTAATAAAAAATAAGAAATTAAACTTTTGGCTTAAAGAAACTATCAATTCTAGATTGCTTCGCTTCTTTCTTCTTGCTATCATACAGATCTTGATAACACTGATAGGCTGCACAAATTTTGTTATTAAGGTTGAAACTTCTCTCAAAATTAGGATCATTTTCTTCAAAAATTTCAACAAGACAAGTGAATTCTCCTATGCCGGAAATCGAAACAAATGACGTATGCTTGAGGAATAGTGTCAAAACATTGTTCGACGTAACTTGAAACGACGTAAATCGAAACGACGTAAGTCGAGAACTGCCTGTATTGTTTTATGGTTCTGTAGCCAAAGTGGCAAAGGAACTGGCTGGGAAATGGTACCTTGGCTCACACAGTATACAGAAAACCCACGCACACTGACAGGTATCTGCATGGTAATTCGCATCACCATCAGCGACACCTTCAATCCGTGGTAGCTTCATTGGTATAACGCTTATTAACATTATGGAATCCTGTCATCAGTGTGTCCGGAGCCGGAAAACCGGACGTCGCCAGTGTGTAGATGTCGTTAGTGTAGTGTGTCGAAGTACCGACAGTGAAAATAACGAAAATTAAAAAATGCATTGAATGAGTGTGGGTAGTTGCAAGAAACCGCACGCTACGAAGACGACATTCATCTTCATTAGTCTGCCCGTGACCACGATCGGTGCAATCCGATCGAAACATCGGTATAAAATAGGTAATTAGTCTTAAAGTATAAACGCTCAAACAAACTATCTGCTTGCCCGTCTGTTTATTCGTCCGCATGTCGCAGCTGATTTATTTCGTCATCTTTACTCCTGCCGAGCTGAAATGTGGTAGCTTCTTTTTAAATACTATCTTTAATACATTTTTATAACAAAATCTGCGCAGTCACAAACATTTATGGTGTAGTGCTCATTCAAAAATAGAAAAAAGAATTCAATTCAATCAAGAAAGGATTCAATTTAATTTAATTTTTTTTTAAATTAATTTAACTTCATGTCCGAAATTCTACGGAACCCTAACACGTGCCTAACAAACTTTTAACCGGTTTTTTCCTCTTAGTAATTTTGTGTGAATACTTATTAGTCTGTTTAAACATTAGATATCACCTCTGTTGGTATTCCCACGTATAGAGCGTTGTTAACCTTGGCACTGCGTATACAGAGCTTTGCAAATGAATTGACATCGTACTACACGAATGTTTATTTAAGGTACATTCTCATTATCACGGAGTGAAACGGAGGGTAACCTACTCCATATCGGTAAATTTGTACTAGAGATGCCTACGACAAAGCAGTTTATAAGGAACATTTCCCATTCATAAAATATTTCCTTGTATTTAATTTCTATTTTCCCCAATTCTGGGGAATTTTTCAGTAATGAGACAGCTCTAGCTCAGATGTGTGAACACAGCTCAGGTATTTGTTGTGGTACTGACGGATGTACGTCCGAATGCAAATATGATAGAAATACGGCGGAGTCATATACCAATAAATCTAGTCAGTGCTTATGAGAGCACCTGCAACTGCCAATGATTAAGTAATATATTACTTGACAGTAATTTGACAGTTACTGAAGTTAATGCCAAGCAAGTAACAAGCCTATCAACCAAACTAGTAGATTTTCTGTTGTTATTTGCTTAGTACTGACTCGGTAGGTACTATGTATTGCATTCATAATGTTATTTTTGTATCTTGAGTTTTGAATTATTGAGTTTTGAATTATTTTTTTTATTTTTTTTATCATGAAATCGGTTTAATTCTTTTCTTTAAGTTTTTTACCCATTTAAGTGGTCTTGTCCTAATCAAGGTCTAGGGTAGGTCTATAACTAAGCTTTTTATCAATTCTGAATCAGAAAAGTTAAGTAAAAATGTCATCAAAATACAAGCCGTTATTATCAGATCTTAATAAATTTTTATGGGACCACCTTGAACATATACTCTTTGAATTAAAAAAGCAACAGCGATATCAGTAGGTATACGTGGTAAATAATTATCGCTGCACAAGTAAAAAAAATTTCAACGATTGAGAACCTCCATTTTTATTTGAAGTCTGTGAAAAAAGGTTTAAAGTACAAAAGTGATTGTCAAGGTATAGTAGGTGTATACCTAATAGTAAGATATAGCATAGTATTATTGTGCGATAAAATTATATGTAAGCGTAGAAGAATTGGATAGTCTTAAAATTCCAATAAAGTTTTCCAAGAATTGGGGATTTATATAAAAAAGATGATATTAAAAATCAAAAAAACGCACAGTATGTGTCAGGGAAAAAAATTAACAATTGTTATTGATAATTTTATGTTGATAAGGTGTTGGTAATAGATAATAGTGCTATAAAAGTCCTCCCTCGTTGAAATTCATCCGAAAACACATAAAGGCAAATTTGTTTTTATGTCTTCTGTCGGTTTTACGAAAGGTGACACAACCTGGAACAGTATCGGCTTTTTTTTAATATTTAAAAGAAACGTGTTGAAAGGGCTTTAGAAAAGGTATAGTGTAAACTGACCTTTAGAAAAAGAAACTGACATTGATTGACGTACATTTTAAAGTTTGAAAAAGTGATGCCGCTTACGTCATATCTCGAAGCGAACATACTTTTTTGTTGGGATTAAATGACTTAAATAAGTGAGCAAAGCCCGCAACTTCGCTCTCTTGAATTACAGAAAAATATGGCTAATAAATACATACATACACATCTTCACGCTGTATCCCCAACGGGGTAGTCAGAGAGGATATGACTAATACATTTGATAATCCAAAATCTCCGTCTATCCTATTCGGAACGTAGTGTATAGATCTTTTTCATAATAAGATTGATGTACTCAGCTTGCCGACCTTATACGTCTTTGAAAGTAGAATATGTAATAGAAAAAATATCGATCTATTTAAAAAGAAAGATGATATTCATGACGTGGAAACTTGGAGTCATGATAAACTAGTTGCATATTAACCAAATATAACGAAATTTAAATTATTACATAAGACAAGTGGGTCATTTTTAGATAACTGTGTTCCTTTTTGTAATCAAGATAGTCGCTCAATTACCATTGAAAAATCACACTACTTTAATAAAATGTCTTTCTCTGCACATGCATTTACTGGGTTTTTGAATATTGTATTGTAATGTGTCCATTGCCAAATGATGCTGAAAAAAAGTTATACCTGACTAAGTTTCTTGTCGATTTTTCTCAGAACAGTTTTTTTGGAACCGGCGCGCGGCGGCAGGTATGACGTTCCAAAATGATTGGCAAAGGAGTTCATTTGATAAAATTACATTTACTTTGACTTCCAAACAGAAAATAACATTTCTTCATACTGTATCTCAACTACTAGTCAGAGAAAGTGAAGTGTCAAGCATTGCGGTTCTTACATACTTATTTCGCCTCCTCAAATCTCATGGTTCTCCTCACACACTTTCGTCTAGGCGTGTAAGTACTTGACTTTAAATATATGTATTTATACCTTTTGTTTTTATTATCATATCATTTCAAATAGGTCTAATATTAGTAGGTAGTTCGAATTACTCAGTTTTACACTTTCAGAATTTAACAGCGCTCCATCCTCCATCCGAACTTTGAGGTTGTGAAATGAGCTCCCTATCGAGGTTCTCTCAAGAGACTACAGTATGGAGTTCTTCAAAAAGGACATAAAAAGGATCTTACAGGGTCGGCAATGCGCAAGTGATACTTCTGGAGTCGCAAGCGTCCATAGATTACGGTAACCGTTTAACATCTGGCGGGCCGTATGCTTGCTTGCCACCTTCGTGGTATAAAAAAAAGCCTCCTGTTTATAAAGATGGTGTAATGGATGATATATGGATGCCCTATGTAGTAGATTAGTATGCAGGGTCACAGCGTGTTTTCAAATAGTATCAAGTTTATATATTTTCTGATTAGATTAGTAGTTCAATGCTTAACTACAGTAAAGTGAAAAGATATATTCCGGTTTATTGAGTTACATACAAATGGGGCTTTTTATTTATCATCTACAGGCCATCTACACAAACCGATCTGGGTAAACAAGATATTGTTAAAATTGTGAACTGTAAACTGGTGTAAATGGTAGTTACACCAGTTTACTTCCAACAATATTGAGTGAAAATTGGCGTAAAGGAATCGAAGTGACACTTTTAAACTGGCAAGTATTGAATACTTTTGGGTTAATACCTCTTATACCTTCTAGTTCAAATGCGATGGCACCCAATTTATAAATTTAGTTCAGTATGTGAAAAAGCTACAAGCTTCAGAAAGCTTAAAGGTCTAGCTCCTGTTAATTTGTGTTTTTGTACTTGCATTGTTATACGCAGGACTCGTCGATTTAAGACCGTGTATTCCCAAGGTATTCCCAGGTAAAGAATGAACTGAGAGGGCGAGACAGAGGTGCAGAAATAGGGTGCAGATTCCTAAAGCAAAATGTGAGCCTTTCACATTTGGACGAAGAATAATGTTTTTTGAAATGTGTTTGATATAAGATAATATAATCGATGATTATTTAGTTCATCAGTTCATATTTCGAAAAAAAAATGTGTGGTTGTCGCTTACTCAAACGAGAACTTAGGAAAGAAACTTTACTTTCGGCTATCTTTACATACGTAATTTTTCTGTATGTGCGTATCTTACCGAACTCCTCAAAAACAGCTGGATCGATTTTGACGAAATTTTTTGAGTGTGTTTATATTCACAATTGGATCCGGTAGATGGCGCTGCAATCGGATTCTAGGGAATTTTATTTTTATTTTTAACAATGTTCGGGAGGGACAACGTCTGTTGGGTCCGCTAGTTAAACTATATATTTTATTTTTATTTGGATGTAGTGTTTTTTAAATTGGATAAAGTGTTTAATTAAGTATTATTCCTTTGTGCAAGTTTTTTCTGATTTTTTATTTGCAGTAGGGTTGTCGATTTTATAGTAACGTAGTTACTAAGAAAATAGACTGCGTCAGACAGACGGACACTTGTTTGATCTTATAAGGGTTAAGTTTTTTCTTTAATAAACGGAATCCTAAATAAGGAATCAAACCCGGTACCCTCGCGTTAAAAAAATCACTGCGATAACGGACCTGTCAAAACATAAATTTTCTGATAATTAGGATCGGACAGAATCGGAAGGTATAGATTTAGGAAGGTATAGAACTTCTTTAAAAATTCAAAAAAATGTTCCTTGAAGTAAAAACATTGTTTTATCAATGCTACCAATACTTTGTAACTGTTCAAGGTGTTTCGTGTTTTCAACGGACAAAATGCGGACAGCTAATTTTGTTTTAATGTTTTTAGCGATTAGGAAATATTTCTTATAAAAGTAGTTAGTTTCATTAGGGTGACCATATACGGGGCATCGAAGGTTAGGACATCGATTATTTATCGATTACAATCTGTCTAAGTGCTTGTGTTCTTTTGTTATCGATCATTAAATCAGATTTTTAATGAAAAGAATCTTATCTAAGGAATTGCATTCTATTTGAGAATTATTTTGGTTGTGATAAGGAAACTTCAAGAATATTATACCTAATCAATGTGGGTAGTACAAAAATGCGAGAATGAGGTCAACTAATTCATTTAAAAGTAGACAATTATTTAGATATTAGTTATCTATGTAGGTGCTTTACCTTAATTATTACAAAATGCGTCTCAAATTATGATAGAAATTTGAACTTACCTTTACGAGTTATCGCTCTATTATCGGCGTAGAATTACACAATATCACATAACAAAATACACCATAAAACGAAAAACAACACCAACAAAACAAAAATAATTTTATTCATATACACACACTTTTAAAAAAATAGTTTTTTATTTCTATCATTACTGATCATCCAGACAGCGAATTCGGAATTTAAACTTGACAGTCGAAAAGTTATCCGCGTTTCGGCGCGAAAACGCGCAACTTCTGTAATAACGACCTTCGCAAAGCGCAGCGCGCGCTCAACTGAATTTTTCGTTTACTAGAGGCTTTTACTGAGTTATCAAGTTACTACAATGTTCTGTGAAATAATTGTTCTATGTATTGTACATTGCCGCTTTAATACGTGAAGTTGTTACAATTTATGAACTAAAGTAACAATAAATGCTTAAGTTTTGTATTTTAGAAAACTTGTTGTACAATTGACTGTCGTTTGATAGATTGTGATGTTGTGATTGTGCTGTGCGAGTGTTTGATACATTGCATCATTTGTTGAGTTGATTAATACCTTGGCCCCCAACGTTCGTGCAATGTAATAAAAGAAAATAACAAAATTGCAATATTTCGATTTTTGATGTATACCACTTTATTATTCTCTATCTATTGGGGAATGAATATCTATGGAATTATTGTTGCATTTATAATTAATTAGAAATGAAACAATAATGAAGCAATAAATTAATAAAAAAAATAATGAAACAATAATTCTATAGATATTCACAATAATTTAAAAATTGTTTCATTTTAATGTTTGTCATTGTTTGGTTGTTTGTTTGTCACTGGGTTGTTACGGTTTTTAACTACTTACATACATATCTCCACGCCGTATCCCCAACGGGGTAGTCAGAGAGGACGGAGCGCCAAGCGTCGCGATCCTTACATACTTCTTTCGCTTCCTCAAATCTCATCGTTCTCCTCACACATTTTCGCCTATGTATGCGAGTGCTTTTGACATATCCATCGGCTAACACTAGCTATTTGATCTTCATAAGTCAGCCTTGGTCTTCCTTGGCCTACTGTTTTTACGATTATTTTATATTGCTTTCTGTTATATAGTAATTAGTATATTTTAATATTATGCTAACATAAACATAACATAACATAACTTCACGCTGTATCCCCAACGGGGTAGCCAGAGAGGACGGAGCGCCAGGAGTCGCGGTCCTTACACACCTCTTTCGCTTCCTCAAATCTCATCATTCTCCTCACACATTTTCGCCTAGGTATGCGAGTGCTTTTGACATTTCCGTCTGCTAACACTCTGGCTATTATGCTAACAGATGCAATAAAATTCCATAATTTAATAAGTATAAGAAATATAGTTTTTTTTTCGTATAAATTTAGTATTTGGTGGAAAAAGAAATCGCCGCCGATATATCATTCTTTTATTTTTTTTTATTCATACAGAGATTTATCTATGTGTATGCATCGAAAATGTTTACTACTTATGTGTGAACGTTGTTGCAGGAAAAAATGCAAGGATAATGAAAAAAATTCTAATTGCATTAATATATTTCTAAACGATGCGTATTGCTGTCAATGGTAAATACATAAAATAAAATAAAAAGACCAAATTATTTCTTTATTATTAATTTAATTTTTTCATGTCGAGGACAATATTGTAGGCAGTTCGAAAAACACACAATAATTAGTTTATTACATTAGGCAAGTTATTTTTAGACAGGATATGCAATTTTTTTATGATATGCTTAAAAATTTTAAATACACTGATACACATAGCTTAGCTCAAGTAAATATTTTTAAATATTTATATTCCTGTTTTTTATATATTTTTAATTTTGTTTCCATAATCGTACTAAAAGTATAACATTTTTTGTTCATTTTTCACAACTTTTTTTCACTCAGCAAGAAGGGAGACTTAAATAAAAATTTTAAAATTTAAACGTTAGTCTCATTTCGTTTTTATAATAACTTTTTTCATCTCTCTGGCGATAAAGGGCACTATGCTCAATGCTCATACAGATGATGTCTATGGCAAAAGTTCGCTACAAAAATTATCGTTATTAATTTCCTTATCTTTTACTTGAGCCAAGTTGTTATTGCCAGAATTCAAAGAGTTTTCCAAACATTTTGTGCGTGGTAATACACTAGCGCGTTAATTATTATAACGGTTATCTAAATACCTAATTAATTACAACGTAATTATTAATTCAACTTTATTTCTTACGTCATATCTACATAATTATTAGACCTATTATAGACCTATTATTTATTAGAGTATTCTAGATTTCTTTGGCTAAGCATTTTTATTTACAACCACAATTTGAAAATAAATAAACATATCTAGATATTTGGCACGATTATAAATAATTTGGTACAAGTACGTAATAACAAATAATTGTATTTTCATTCATGCAAAACTTTCGGAAATATGCTCTCATTTTCCAATTCGTTACTATAATTAAAAAAAAATACATATTATCACGCTGTATCTCCAACGGAGTAGTCGGAGAGGACGGAGCATCAAGTATCGCGGTTTTAATTAAATGAAAATCCTATCTTTTCCAGAACCTCTTTTAATTATATCAAACACCCATTAAGTACATCCTCCCATTTTAACACAAATAAATCATTGGAGTATCAAATGCCATATACATATAATGAATTAATGGTTCATACGACATGGTATTATAGAGATATTCAGCCCTCATCCCTCTGAGAGTCAAAGCCTGGATTTAACATTGAGGGCACTGGAACAAGTCAACTAGAGCGACAAAAACTTGTTTAAATATTTCGAATATTGATTGAAAAGTGTGAAGAAATCTATCGGGTTTTTACTTTACGTTTCTGAAGTAACCATTGCGATCGGAAGACAGAATAAAAACTAGTAATTATTTTACATTAAACATAAAATTAAATAATTTTTCTTTTTCATTTTGGCTTTTTTCCGGTACATACATACATGTACCCTTTAACTTATTTAATAATAATAATGATCTTACTTTTGTAATGTACATAATAATTGTAATATACTATGTTTAATAAAAAATATATGCGCATTGAATTAAAAAGAACGACAAGAATTCAATAAAGAAGGCATTCAATCTTTTCAATATAATTTTTCAATTCAATTTTGAAAATATCGTTTTTTGAATTTATCAAATTGGCTATTAATTTCTAGACATCACAATCATAAATTATCTCTCAGTGTCTCTTCTCAGTAGTCTATTCACTTTAGAAATTCTATTCTTATAATTCTCTATCGGACCTCTTTGTAAAAATCTGGAGGCGGCGATGCGCGTCATGGCCGCCTTGTAACTCTCGGGCGACAAAATGGCGGCTGTTTCACGTGTATTCAAAATGTCGGATGACGCGACGGCGGCGTCGGACAACATGGCGTCGACATCGCCGGTCAACATGGCGACGGAGTCCGTGGATGTGTAATTGGTGATTGGTGTGCACAGTGGTATTGCATTCGACCATTTTCTGTTCCTTGAACAATACATATTTGGGTTAAAACTTATTTGATATTGCTGTCAACTGTTAGATTAGTTTTGTGTATGATTTAGAACCCTCCTCCTTAAACCCTCGCAGTGTCGAGCTGCGCTGTCGTCTTCCTCAGGGTCGCATGGATGAACGACCGCAGCCCCCATTAACCGGTAGCGACCCCAAAATAACTAACACCTGGACTACCTGAGCTACAATACTAAAACACAAATCTCTAAATAAATATGTAGTAATATAATACTGTTACGATTGGACCTTATGCGTAAGGAATAAGGTCGATTTTTAATGGAGCTCGAAACGTAACTTTTAGTGCTTATATCTCGAGACCTAGGCTTTATCGAGTTATGACCTTAAAACGCATTGTTGGGTTTAAGGCCTACTATCCAATGGTATAAGTCAAATTAAGAAAGAAGAACCAAGTTGCACCTCGAATATTCCCGAGCGATGACGTGTCATGTACCTATGACTCATGCAAACAGGCGGCGTTGACGAGCGTAATTAGCTAGAAAGTTCCACCCTCGTTTTATCCGACTATAAATAGAGCTCCGTGTCCGCCGCCGAATCAGTGTTTCTCAACTATCGTTGGAAGCGACATCAAGGCGAATTACATAGACTACTACGACGACTACTGCGACGACCTTGGATAGAAAAACTCTGCGATTCGGGAACGTTGTTATTGAGTGAAGCGTGTACCTTCGGTGACTACTACGCGAGTACCTACTTCGAGGGCGACTACGAAGATTAGGAACCGCCGTAATTAAGTTCGCGTGTTCCTGGCATCTACTTGTAGGAAGAAAAATAAACTCTTTGCACCCTTAACCGGCATCTTATTACCCTCAGCTCGTAACAATTGGTGTCAGAAGTGGGATGCCGGTCACACCAAGGGACGAACAAGGAGTCCGTACGAGACGTCAAGCAACAATGGATTCGGTGCGTCGAGAGGAAGCACTACTTGACACACCCACCGACGGAGCACCCGCTACCGCAGGAATGTCCGCGACTGCACAAGTGCCAGTTTCCACTGGAATGCCCGTTAACGTTGGTACGTCTGGGGTCGCGAACTTCGATATGGCAGTGTTGCTAGCTAGCTTGGCTGAGATGAAGGCGAGCATAGTGCAAGTTAGGGATACCACCCAAGCTAGCATAATGAAAGCCATGGAAGCCACGGAAGCTAGCATAAGGGAAGTCAGGGATACCACGCAAGTCAGTATAACGGAAGTAAGAGAAGCTACAGAAGCGAGCAAGGTGGAGATACTGAGCTCCATGAATTGTAAGATCAAGGCGTTGGGCGACACCAGGGGCCAACTGGGAGCAGAGATTAAGGATATTAGGAGCAAAGTAGAAAAACACGATGTCCGTATAAGTAAAAGCACATGGCAACATTTTGTCAGAACATGACAAAGACATACAAACCCTGTATGAGAAGGTGCAGAAAGTCGGAGTAAGGGACGCCGTGTCTGTTCCCAGTGTCCTACCTAAGTTCGAAGTACCTCACTTTGATGGAACGACGTCATGGACAGCTTTTCGACTCCAGTTTGAGACGGTGGCAGAGAGCAACGGATGGGGCGATACACAAGCACTAACAGCCCTTACACTTGCTCTGCGAGGTGATGCAGTTCAGGTGTTAGAAAATGTTTGCAGCAAAGGAAGGACGCTAGACGATATGCTCGAAGCGTTGGAGTCCCGATATGGTGAAAAGCACCTTGAACACGTTTATAGGGCCCAACTGCGAGATCGTGAGCAGAAGAGCAGTGAAAGTTTGCAGCAGTGGGCCATGGCAGTTGAGTGTATGGTACGACGAGCCTACGCATCTACACCGGCACTTATCGATATGACTGTCGTGCAAGCATTCGTCGACGGGATTCGCGAAACGGAAGTTAGAGCTGCTGTCCGTCTGGGACATCACCAGACTCTCAAGGCAGCCCTGGCACACGCACTTGAGGTGGAGGCAGTGCGTCAAGATAGTCGAACTCATCGGGTGCGAGAAGTCACGATGCAGGTAAGATCTCAAAGAGAACCAACCTGTTATGAATGCGGTGAGAGAGGTCATCTTCGTATCAATTGTCCCAGTAAAAGTGCTAGGAAAACGTCGTCTGGGACACAAGTTAACCCCGAGGAGTTAAACTAAAAACAGCCAGGGCTGGGGGGCAAGCGCTGGCTGGTCGTCAAAAACAAACCCCTATTGTGATAGTCTCTGAGATGCGTGATGGGAACAGCCTGATCGTTGAAGGAAAACTGAATGGAAATCCATGCTGCTTCACACTGGACACCGGTGCATCACGTACTATTGTTAAACCTGAACTACTTCCACGAACCGTGAAATGGGAGAAAGGATCTTCACGTTGCCGGTTACAGACTGCTACGGGCCAGCCAGTGCTTGTCCTTGGTGAAACAAATGCGACATTGAAAATGGGTGATAAGACTGTGACACATCCAGTTCTTATAGCAAGCATTACAGACGATTGCATCATTATGTTGGACTTCTTGGCAAAGCAACGTTGTGTTCTCAATGTAGCAAAAGGGGTATTAAGGTTTCCAGATGAAGAAGTTTTTCTGGAAGGCGCAAAACAAGGATCAGTGTACAGTTTGAAAAGAACTGTTTTGCCGCCGAGGTCAGAAACCTTAGTAGAAATTCGATTCTCGCCGACAGTATGCAGTAAACGCAGTGTTATAATAGAAGACATTGGGAATCACCCCGACTGGATAACTGTGCGAAGCCTAGTGATGACTGGTGATCGGGACAAGCCAAGGTACGTGTTGTCAACGTTAGTAACAAGGAGGTCGTTTTAGAAAGGAACTGCGTAGTGGGCAGATGCGACCCTGTTACGTCCCTAAGAAGAGTAGACTTGCATGAAACAGACCACGGTAATTATGCTGCAACACATATATCCACGTTACTTGAAAACTGTCGGGAAAATTTGACCGATCTGGAATGTCACAAGGTGGAACAGTCCTTGTTAAGTTATCAAGACATCTTTTCGAAAGGCGATGACGATTTGGGACGTACTGGGCTTGTTAAGCACCGCATAGATACAGGAGATACACAGCCAATAAGACAGAGACCTCGTCGTATTCCACTACCAAGGGAGCAAGAGGTATCAGAGATGTTAAGAGAAATGGAGAAGAATCGCATCATCGAACCATCGACTAGCCCTTGGTCATCTCCTGTTGTTCTAGTTAAGAAAAAGGATGGCAGTACAAGATTCTGTGTTGACTACAGAATGCTGAACAGTGTTACAAAAAAGAACAGCTATCCCTTACCACGCATAGATGACACATTAGACTTGCTAAGTGGCATGAAATGGTTCTCCACAGTTGACCTCAATAGTGGATATTGGCAGGTTGAACGCAGCCGGGAGGAGGAGGAGAAGAGAAGACTGCGTTCACTACTGGCCCTGGAAATGGTCTCTGGCAGTTCAATGTTATGCCATTTGGACTGTGCAATGCTCCGGCTACATTTGAGCGCCTAATGGAACGCATTTTAGTGGGGTTACTCGGCGATGCGTGCTTGGTCTATTTGGATGACATTATCATCATGGGGCGCAGCTTCGCAGAGCACTTGCACAATCTAGAAAAGGTTTTCCAATGAATACGGGAAGCTAACCTGAAACTCAGTCCTAAGAAATGCACTTTGTTCCAGAGGGAGGTTGGATACCTGTCCAAGAGTGGCCGACTCCTTCTGACAAAACCGCCGTGCGCTCTTTCTTGAGACTTTGTGCGTATTACCGCCGATTTGTCAGGAATTTCTCTGAAGTGGCGAAGCCATTGCATCGGTTGACAGAAGACAAGTGCCAATTTGAGTGGAATCCTGAATGTGAACAAGCATTCACATTACTTAGACAGCACCTGTGTGAGGCTCCAATACTGGGCTACCCCACTAGAGAGGGACATTTTATTGTAGACACGGATGCCAGCAATGTCGGCATTGGAGGAATTCTATCTCAAAAACAAGGAGAAAAGCAGGTCGTCATTGCCAATTTCAGCAAATGTCTTTCGAAACCAGAAAGAAATTACTGCGTTACTCGCCGGGAACTTCTAGCTGTTGTTAAGACCTTACAACACTTTAAGAAGTATTTAATCGGAAGACAGTTTACTCTTCGTACTGACCACGCTGCTTTGCAATGGCTTCTTCAGTTCAAGAACCCAGAGGGACAGGTAGCGAGATGGTTGGAACAGCTGCAAGAATTCGACTTCGTGGTTGAACATCGAAGAGGAAAATCACATTCTAATGCTGACGCTTTATCCCGACGACCTTGCAAAGAATCTTGTCGGCATTGTTCGAGACAGGAGGTTAAAGACATACGAGTTATAAAAGTAAATGCTTTAGATGACACGTGGAGCGACGAAGCCATGGGGGATGCACAGAAAGACGACAGCGACTTGAAATGCATAATAGAGTGGAAGCAACGTGACCATAAGCCAGCTTGGAGTGAAGTGTCGGAGTTCAGTCCAATTACGAAAAGTTACTGGGCTCAATGGGACAGTCTGGTGGTACATAATGGAGTTCTTCATAGGAAATGGGAGTCGCCGAATGGACAGAAGGTTATCATGCAGGTCGTAGTCCCCCGAGAGAAAGTGGCGTCAGTGTTACGTCAAATTCATGACGGAGTATAGAGAGGACATATAGGCGTAAAGAAAACCTTGGACAAGGTTGAGGAAGAGATTTTACTGGGTGCGGTGCCGCGAGGATGTGGAGGACTGGTGTAGGAAGTGTACAGCCTGCTCCTCAGTAAAGGGGCCACAGACAAGAAGCAGAGGCCAGCTGAAATTGTATAACGTGGGAGCGCCTTGGGAAAGAGTTGCAGTCGACGTAGCTGGACCGTTTCCTGTAACTGAAGACGGAAATCGTTACATAGTCGTCCTTTAAGACTATTTCAGTAAATGGCCTCAAGCGTTTGCTGTACCCAATCAGGAAGCTCATACAGTTGCCAAAAAGCTCGTTCAGGAGGTCTTTTGTCGGTTTGGCGTACCTTTGGAATTGCATACTGATCAAGGTAGGAATTTCGAGTCGGCATTATTCCAAGAAGTTTGCCAACTACTTGGGATACACAAAACGCGTACGACACCAGCTCATCCGCAATCCGATGGAATGGTCGAGAGATTTAATCAGACGTTGGAAAATCACCTGGCCAAAGTAGTGGAAGAACATCAAAGGGACTGGGACCAATACATTCCGCTCTTCTTAATGTCTTACCGCTCCGCTGTACATGATAGCACAAATGTCACACCATCTAGGATCAATTTTGGACGAGAGATACGACTACCAGTTGATGCTCTAACGGAAATACCACCTGACGCTCCAAAGCCAACTACCGATTACGTGTCCGATCTACAGCAAAAACTAGATAACGTCCATGAACTAGTAAGAAAAAGTAGTTTGAAAATCAGCGAAAGAATGGAAACTCGCTATGACCGTAGAGCTAATGTAATGGGATTTGAGGAAGGAGCCTTAGTGTGGTTGCATAATACCATTAGAAGAAAAGGGAAGTCTCCGAAATTTCAGGCCAGCCAGGGATGGACCATATACGGTGATAACGAGAATAAATGATGTTACTTATCGGATCAAGAAGGAGCTTAGAGGAAAACTAAAGATCGTCCACGTGGATCGCCTAGCTCGCTATCATGGTTCCAATCATGCTCGGGACGAGCATGACTAAGAGGGGGGCAATGTTACGATTGGACCTTATGCGTACGTAACTTTTAGTGCTTATATCTCGAGACCTAGGCTTTATCCAGTTATGACCTTAAAACGCATTGTTGGGTTTAAGGCCTACTATCCAATGGTATAAGTCAAATTAAGAAAGAAGAACCAAGTTGCACCTCGAATGTTCCCGAGCGATGATGTGTCATGTACCTATGACTCATGCAAACAGGCGGCGTCGAGAACAATGTCGAATTACCGTTAACGAGCGTAATTAGCTAGAAAGTTCCGCCCTCGTTTTATCCGACTATAAATAGAGCTCCGTGTCCGCCGCCGAGTCAGTGTTTCTCAACTAGCGATCGAAGCGATACACCGAGGCGACATCAAGGCGAATTACATAGACCACTACGACGACTACTGCGACGACTTTGGATAGAAGAACTCTGCGATTCGGGAACGTTGTTATTGAGTGAAGCGTGTGTATTCGGTGACTACTACGCGAGTACCTACTTCGAGGGCGACTACGAAGATTAGGAACCGCCGTAATTAAGTTCGCGTGTTCTTGGCATCTACTTGTAGGAAGAAAAATAAACTCTTTGCACCCTTAACCGGCATCTTATTACCCTCAGCTCGTAACAATACTATTACTTGCGACTTCGTGTATAATTTATGAAAGTAGCTTAATTTGTCTTTCTCCAGGGTCAAAGTCAAAGTCAAATCAATTTATTCCAGTAAACTCAATTAGAAGGTGTTTTTGAACGTCAAATCTATCTTAGTTCTACTTTAGTTCAGCTCAAATAGAAAACCTAGACACTGAGAAGAACCGACAAGAAACTCAGTCAGGTATCATTTTTTTTCAACTTCATTTTACAAAAGGTTTATTGAAATAGAAGATCATTTCCAAACTATTTTATCTTCAACGGAATAGTTTATTTTATAGTATGATTGTCCAATCAATGTGCGTTTTATAACCAATCTAAATGTATTCTCTGGTAATTGAGTAACTTCCTGAGGAGCTTTGTTATAAAAACGAATGTAGTTACCCAAAATTGAAACACGACTTATGTAATTTAAATTTTAGAATAAACAATTTATCACGACCTGTGGTTTCCATACCAATAATTTCTTTTTAAAGAGATCTATATTTTTCCTCATATACATAGTAATTTCAAAGATGTATAAGGACGGCAAGGTGAGGACATCAATGTCTTTAAAACGATATTTAAGTGATTCTCGTGCATTCATACAGTAGATAACACGTATTGCTCTTTTTTGTAAAATAAAAATGGAGTTAATATGCGCCGCTGATCCCCACAGCAGAAGGCCGTAGGACATTAGACTGTGAAAATATGCAAAGTACACCAGCCTTGCCGTATTTACATCCGTCATTTGCTTAATGCGTCTAATTGCATATATCGCGGAACCGAACTCACTACTTGCCCCGATATGATCCGCCCATTGTAACTTCTTATCTACTGTTAAACCAAGAAAACTGGCTGACTTAACTAATTCTAATTGTTTCCCACCCAGTTCTATTTTATCATGGATTCTGGGTACATTAGAAGGGGAAAAATTAATACATTTGGATTTTTGTGCATTCAGTAGTAAATTATTGCGTTCAAACTATCACCACACCAAATTTTATAAAAGCAGCTGTAAGATTCAGCCGTAAATACGAAACAAACAGACAGAGACACTTATAATGTTAAAGTATAGATGTAAAGCTTACTTCAAACACCGCAGCATCGGAGCTCCCTTCAACCTGTACCCTGGTTCACACGTAAAGGTGACAGTCTCGCCGATCTTATAGTAGAATTTCACAGACGACATCCGTCCAGATATAGTTGTACCGGGATAAGTGCAAGCTTGAGCACCTGTACAAAAATTGGTAAAGGACCACCATTTTGTCGATGTTTTGGTCAGATGCAAGGCAGAATAATTATATCACAAAGCAAAGTCTACCCTGACATATAGATAGCTATAGGTAGCTAAGTCTGGGTGGATATATTATGTCCTTGAATTCGTATCCGTTGCGGTATTGTCGGATATACTATATAGAAGATGTTCAAATTGGACACGTCCGATGGGATCGTCCCTTGATCGCGTGAGGCTCGAAAGGGGGAGAGGGTACGGAAAAATGACGAAATATCACAAGGGGGGGGTATAGTGATGTGTGTTGAACTCGCGATTTCTGAACCAAAAAGCGGCGTAATTTTCCAGAATTAAATTAGATTATGCTTACATGTATTTAAAGATAATATTCTGAAAATCTTTAAGATACTTTGTACAAAAAAATACACGTAATTTTAGGTAGGGGAGGGGGGTTAGTCTTAAACCTCACCACGTATCACTCGGGGGGCAGGGTGGAGGGGTTAAAAAGTTGCTAAAAAACATCACGTGTTTAATGGACGACCCCCATAAGGATACTAAAGGTGGTAGATGTGTGTCGGTGAAGTAGTATGGAAGATATTCTGAGAGTTAAAAGTGAAGAACTGAAACGACTTTCTGCCCGTTTTTTTGAGTTGGTCCCATGCATGACGCGGAGCTTCTATTATTGTGTAGAGTTGGTTGACGTGAGCTCCATGTCACAAGTAAACCGTAAGCTTGTGCAACGAGTATCGTCGATGTCGTTCTTTTCATCGCTTTGAATGTATGTCCCTCTAAGAAGTACAAACTACACAAAGAATGAAACTGACTCGCATTGTACACATCTATAGTGAATAATTTGTTGAAACAGACCCATTTCAATCCACAAGGCGTTGCTTCCGATGGCAGGTTAGGCGTATTTTAATGGAAAATAGGGTAGTCAATGTTAACAGTTGTAGACCGCCATCCATCAAGTTGGTGGGAATGGAAAATGGATAGATGGTTAAAAAAACAATAAAATAAAAACTGTAATTTCTGCAAATTATCTATGTTAAGGTAATCTGTTATTGGCCTTTTGTATATTACGTGATTTTGTGTATTGTTATTAATCAAATGGCTGTTGATTACCCGAATAAACAAATTTAAAAAAAAGAATGATTAAGTATTTCTTATCATCAAAAATCAAGACTCCTCTGATGAAAGAAACCTATGGAAATTGAGTGAAGTCTCTAAAACTCACATGTTGGCGGCTTGTCACTCCATCTGCCACTGTCTTGGCACACCAGTATCGGCCGTCCGTGCAATGTATGCTCTGGGTTACAGTGGAACTGCAGAACATCACCAGCTCTGTATGGAGCTCTCCCCAAAACATAGCCAGAAGCCGGTGGAGGTAACGATGGACAGGATACCTCTGGAACATAAAGATGGTGTTCTGGCCCGTTGTTGTAAAGAGTAGCTTTTTCTTCCTAAAGTTCGAAGCAGATGGTTCTTTCCCCAGCCAAGGCAATAGAAAACTTTTTATAATTGACTTGGAGTCTAGTTATTTTTGTGTAACTACTCTTTCAGTTCTTTATCCTTGCCATTATACATACATACACACATACAACTTGACGCTATATCCCTAACAGGGTAGTCAGAAAAGACGAAGCGCCGAGCGTCGCGATCCTTCAATACTTCTTTCGCTTCCTCAAATCTCATCATTCTCCTCACACATTTTCGACTAGGTATGGGAGTGCTTTTGACATTTGTTAGTAATAATAATAATAATATACTCAGAAATTACACACAGCGGCATCTAGTCCCAAAGTAAGCAGCACAGCGCTTGTGTTGTGGGTACTAGACAACTGATATATTACTTATATACTTTTCTTTTGTAAATAAATACATATTATACATAAACACCCAGACTTGGGGCGAGAATTGAACACGCAACCCCCGATTACTTTCCGACGCGATTAGCCGTTGCGCTACAGAGGTCGTCGAATAATAATAATAATAATACTCCAGACAATTACACAGATTGTGTGACCCCAAACTAAGCAGTAAGCCGGTACTATGAGTACCACACAACGAAGTCTGGGGGAATTCCCAGTAACACCCCGACTCCAAGCCAATTTAGAAAAGTTCGTTTCCTAAATTGACTCGACCGGGGATCGAACCTGGGATTCTAGCTTGGAAAGCAGATGCATATGCTACTGCGCCAACGGGCCAGTCTATATACATACATACATATACATACATACATATCTTCAAGCTGTATCCCTAACGGGGTAGTCAGAGAGGACGGAGCACCAAGCGTTGCGATCCTTACATACTTCTTTCGGTTCCTGAAATCTTATCATTCTCCTCACACATTTTCGCCTAGGTATGAGAGTACTTTTGACATTTGTTAGTAATATATACATACATAAATATCTTCACGCTGTATGCCTAACAGAGTAGTCAGAGGAGACGGAGCGCCAGGAGTCGCGGTCTTTACATATCTCTTTCGCTTCCTCAAATCTCGTCATACTCCTCACACATTTTCGCCTAGGTATGCGAGTTCCTTTAGCATTTGTTAATAATGGTTACTATAAATGAATATGTCCGTATAATGTTTCAATACCGATCTGTTTTTTTGGCGGGAACGGGGAAGTGAGGTTGTCATTTTATTTAGATTTTCTATTTTTTACATTTTTAGGAGTATTAAAGTACAACAGTGATAGTATATTGTGTTTTAAAGTTTCGTGTAAGTGACAAGAATGGAGGAGATCTAAATAAACATGTGTAGCTGAAGTTCCCGCGCTCTTCCAAGAAGTCCTTTAAAACTTCAGTGAAGCTTGCTATCACTTTACTGGAGGTGATTTACATAACATAACATATCTTCACGCTGTATCCCCAACGGGATAGTCAGAGAGGACGGAGCGCCAGGAGTCGCGGTCCATACACACCACTTTCGCTTTCTCAAATCTCATCATTCTCTTCACCTATTTTCGCCTTGGTATGCGAGTGCTTTTGACATTTCCGTCTGCTAACACTGTGGCTATTTGATCTTCATAAGTCAGCCTTAGTCTTCCTTGGCTTTTTTTACCACTCACTTTCGCTCTGTCGATTTTCTTCGTTTGTCTTTCATCACTCATCACTCATTCTTTCTATGTGCCCGAACCATCTAAATATTCCTTTCTTCATTTTTACAATAACACTGTTGCGCAACCCTGTCATACTGCGTATCTCAAGATTGCTTTTCCTGTCTGACACCGCAGATATTTCTGAGAGACTGAGGCGTTTTACGATAAGAAAAAACAAATTTGCTTGTGATTCTACTTATTAGTATGTGACATTGGCAAATGCGCAAATCTTTGCGCCATGCCACAAAGAAAAAAAGGAAACACCGACCTCGGCATATGGGGAACGGCCTGGCCCAGTCGGCGGCGGGCAGGCACACGGTGTCGAGCGGCCCGCGCAGGGCCCAGCCCGCGGGGCACGAGAACGCGGCCCGCCCGCCCACGCCGCGGGACACCACGCCCACGCGCGGCCGCCGCTCGCCCTCCTTCAGAGGCGTGTCGTGGATCACTTCACCGCATTCCACACCTATAGGACATTGCAGTGGCTATATATCGCTTGCTTGTATGAACATGGTATTAACTCAAAAAAGTCGATTTTCCGGGAGAGCAATTTTAAGTTTTTATTGTGATATTCCAGCTTTTCTGTATTAGATCGGTTAACCATACCTATTTTTTTATGAAAGTTACTCCTTTGGTAAGGTTCCAGCCTACTTCATTTTTTGGAGAAGTTCGTAATACACGAAATAATAACATATTACTGAAGAGAGGTACATAATACTCACTTTTTCTGTATAAAATGATCAACGAACAAGGTATTATTTTAAGATACTGCCGAATTTCACAAATATGTGATATTCAAATGTAACTTACCTTTTGATCAATACAGCATTATTTCAGTTTAATACTTTGTTCAACAAAAATTGACGTTCTGTCGCTACCTACCATTGACGAGAAAAAAGGGGCAAAACTAAATACGACTATATACATCCAGGTGTAGTAGTATCTCAAAATTACATTTTTTTTAGTTACTACCCTGTTCATCCAAGCAAGCGATATATTGTTACAAGCTGAGGGTAATAAGATGCCGGTTAAGGGTACAAAGAGTTTATTTTCTGCGTCAAAGTCAAAGTCAAAGTCAAATCAATTTATTTAAGTAAACCCAAATGCAAGGTATTTTTGAACGTCAAATCTACTTTAGTTCTGTTCGAAAAGAAAACCTGAATACTGAGAAGAACCGACAAGAAACTCAGTCAGGTATCATTTTTTCACCATCATTGTACAATAGATATTTAAAAATACAATATCTATAAAGCCAGTAAATGCATACGCAGAGGATCACTTCCAGTTTATTGTTGTGTCTTCAATGAAATCGCTAATTTTGTAGTATGCTTTTCCAATCAGTGTGCGTTTAATGACAAGTTTAAATCTGTTTTCCGTTAATTGAGTAATTTCTTGAGGAATTTTATTATAAAAACGAACACAGTTACCCAAAAATGAACCACTTGACTTTTGTAATTTAAATTTAGGAATAACTAGCTGATCACCACGAGTTTCCACACCACTAACAACGCCTTTCTTTTGAAATAGATCTAAATTTTTTTTAGTGTACATTATGTTTTCATAGATGTATAACGAGGGTAAGGTGAGTACATCAATGTCTTTAAAATGCTCTCTCAGCGACTCACGTGCGTTCATACTGTAGACGGTACGTATTGCCCTCTTTTGTAAAATAAAGATAGATTTCATATGCGCCGCTGATCCCCACAGTAGCAGACCATAAGACATAAGGCTATGGAAATATGCGAAATACACCAGCCTAGCCGTAGCTACATCTGTCAACTGTCTAATGCGCCTAAAGCAAATGTCAAGAACACGCGAACTTAATTACGGCGGTTCCTAATCTTCGTAGTCGCCCTCGAGGTAGGTGCTCGCGTAGTAGTCACCGAAGGTACACGCTTCACTCAATAACAACGTTCCCGAATCGCGGAATTTTTCTATCCAAGGTCGTCGCAGTAGTCGTCGTAGTAGTCTATGTAATTCGCCTTGATGTCGCTTCGAACGATAGTTGAGAAACACTGACTCGGCGGCGGACACGGAGCTCTATTTATAGTCGGATAAAACGAGGGTGGAACTTTCTAGTTAATTACGCTCGCTAACAGTAATTTGACATTGTTCTCGACGCCGCCTGTTTGCATGAGTCATAGGTACATGACACGTCATTGCTCTGGAATATTCGAGGTGCGACATGGTTCTTCCTTCTTAATTTGACTTATACTATTCAATAGTAGACCTTAAACCTAGCGATGCGTTTTTAGGTCATAACTCTGCAAAGCCTAGGTCTCGAGATATAAGCACTAATTGTTACGTTTTTAGTTCGATTAAAAATCGACGTTATTCCTTACGCATAAGGTCCAACCGTAACAATATAAAAGGCGATGTATGTATGTATGTTCATTATGGACTCCGAAACGGCTGGACCGATTTCGATGAAATTTGCAGAGAATCCTCAGATTGGCCTAGCGGGTGATCCTGTAAAGTTTGGTAGCGATCGGATCAGTAGAATTTTTTTTTTGTTCTTTTTGCAGTATCAAAATAATTATAAAAACTGTTTAATTTATTTTAACTTCAACTAAAGCCCAGTGAAACGGGCCGGGTTTGCTAGTAATCTATGCTATCCATCCATACTAATCCATACTAGTCCATACTTCCATACTAATCCATACTAATATTATAAATGCGAAAGTCTCTCTGTCTGTCTGTCTGTCTGTCTGTTCCGTTTTCACGGCTAAACCGCCGGACAGATTTTGATAAAATTTGGCATGGAACATAGGCTACTTTATTTTTCAAAAATCTACCCCTAAAGGGGTAAAAAGGGGGATGAAACTTTGTATGGGAAATTTTTAACCGCTGAACCGATTAAGATGTAATTTGGTACAGAATACACCTTTTCTATTAAAAAAAAATTGTTTTATTTTTTTATCAAAAATCTACCCCTAAAGGGGTTAAAAGGGGGATGAAACTTTATAGGGGAAATGCTAAACAGCTGAACCAATTAAGACGAAATTTAGTACATAGATAAAACCTTTTCTGTTAAAAAACACAGACTTCTTTTTTTTTTCAAAAATCTACCCTTAAAGGAGTGAAAAGGGGGATGAAACTTTATAGGGGATACTAATGTTATAAATGCGAGTCTCTGTTTGTCTGCCTGTCTGTCTGCTTGGTTTTTACGGCTAAACTGCCGGACCGATTCCGATAAAATTAGACATGGAGATAGTTTGACACCAGGGAATGAACATAGGCTACTTTATTTTTCAAAAATCTACCCCTAAAGGGGTGAAAAGGGGTATAAAACTTCGTATGGGAAATTTTTAACCGCTGAGCCGATTAAGATGTAATTTGGTACAGAGATACACCTTTTCCATTAAAAAACCAGTTTTCTTTTTTATTAAAAATCTACCCTTAAAGGGGTGAAAAAGGGGATGAAACTTTATAGGGGAACTTTATAATGCTAAACCCTAACAATATGGGTATCAAATGAAATAGAACACGCAGGGGAAGGTAGATACATATGTGACGTCACCATAAATCCAATATGGCGAATGTTATGATATTCATTTTCAAATCCAAGATGGCGATTATTACTTTTTTTGGATAAATCGATACGGGTATCAAATTCTAGGTTTCTCGGGGTGCTGATTACGAAAATTATGTTTATTTTCGAATCCAAGATGGCGATTATTATTTTTTTGGATAAATCGATATGGGTATCAAATTCTAGGTTTTTCGGGTGCTGATTACGAAAATGACTTTCATTTTCAAATCCAAGATGGCGAATATTACTTTTTTGGATAAATCGATATAGGTGTCAAATTCTAAGTATCTCGGGGTGCCGATTACGAAAAAGACGTTCATTTCGTTATCCAGGTAACGAATATTATTATTTTTTAAAAATCTGCATGGGTGTCATGTTCTAGGTTTCTTGGGGTACTGATTACAAAAATGACGTTCATTTTCAAATCCAAGATGGCGAATATTACTTTTTTTGGATTAATCGATATGGGTGTCATATCCTAGGTTTCTCGGGGTGCTAATTACGAAAATGACGTTCATTTTCAAATCCAAGATGGCGAAAATGACTTTTTTGGATAAATCGATATGGGTGTCACATTATAGGTTTCTCGGGGTGCTGATTACGAAAATTATGTTTATTTTCGAATCCAAGATGGCGATTATTATTTTTTTGGTTAAATCGACATAGGTATCATATTCTAGGTTTCTCGTGGTGCAAATTACGAAAATGATGTTAATTTTCAAATCCAAGATGGCGAATATTACTTTTTTTGGATAAGTCGATATGGGTATCAAATTCTAGGTTTTTTGTGGTGCTGATTACGAAAATGACTTTTATTTTCAAATCCAAGATGGCGAATATTAGTTTTTTGGATAAATCGATATGGCTGTCAAATTCTAAGTACCTCGGGGTGCTGATTACGAAAATGACGTTCATTTTGTAATCTAAGACGGTGAATATTTTTTTTTTTTTGATAGATCTACATGGGTGTCATGTTCTAGGTTTCTCGGAGTATTGTTCAATACCAACAATATGGGTGTCAAATGAAGTGGGATACGCAGAGGAAGGTTTTTGTATATGTGACGCTATCATAAATCCAATATGCCGGATGTTCCATAATAGGAAATAACTTTTTCGTTCAACACCAACAATATGGGTATCAAATGAAATGGAATACGCAGGGGAAAATTCCCGGACATGTGACGTCATCATAAGTCCAATATGGCGGATGTTCCATAATAGGAAATAAGTTTTTCGTTCGACACCAACAATATGGGTATCAAATGAAATGAAATACACAGGGGAACGTTTCTGGACATGTGACGTCATCATAAATCTAATATGGCAGATGTTCCATTATAGAGAATAACTTTTTTTTAACACCAACAATATGAGTACCTCGGGTAACCTCAGTAACCTAAAGAGGTCAAGGA
Organism: Zeuzera pyrina; assembly: GCA_907165235.1. Taxonomy (NCBI): domain Eukaryota; kingdom Metazoa; phylum Arthropoda; class Insecta; order Lepidoptera; family Cossidae; genus Zeuzera; species Zeuzera pyrina. The sequence continues at coordinate 13,440,859 of OU015641.1, forward strand.
ACATTTTTCCACGCGGACGAAGTCGCGGGTACAGCTAGTCTAATATATAAAATTCTCGTGTCACAGTGTTTGTAATAAAACTCCTCCGAAACGGCTTGACCGATTCTTATAAATATTTGTGTGTATATTAAGTATACCTTAGAATACGACGTAAACTATTTTTCATACCGTGTGATAAGGGTGGTCCACCAGAAACATTTTTTTTTTGACAAAAATTTTCATTTTAATTTTTTTATGATTGGGCATTAAAAAATACATACAATCCTAAATGTTCACCTTTCTACCACCAACCCCTATTTTTTAATAGCGATATTAGTACTTTAAATAATTATGGCAAAACAACGTTTGCCGTGTCAGTTAGTAATATTATAAAGAGGTAAAGTTTGTGAGTTTGAATGTTCGGGGTAATATCCGGTACTACTGATCCCATTTGGAAATTCTTTCACCAATAGAAAGCTACATTATCAGCGAGTAACATGGACTGTATTTCATTTTTTTTTAAATTGTACCCCTGCGAAGCCGGGGCGAGTCGGTAGTATCGAAATAAAACTTCGAAAAATTATTAAGACGACGCGTTGGAAATTTTGACGGCAGGGATATCAATTTTTTTAACCGATAACGAAACGTATGAAAGTGATATTTGGTAACTTGATTCCTCGTTTCATTGACTTCATTTTGCTAGTTCCGTTACAAGATTAGTAAACTTATGTAACACAAAAAAAATATCAAAGAAACCTCTTTACAGAGATTAAATTTTTCGGAATAACGGCACCGATTTATGCTTCCAAATTTTCTACGTAGGTTAATCTAAACACACTTCAAAATGCCAGTTGGATTTTTTAAAATTGATTAAGTACAGTTTTTAAAACAAACGAAAATAACTGTTGTTTCATATTTTTCGAAAGCTAACGCACGCATGTTTCTATAACGCAGAAGGTTAAATTTAACCTGGCTTATTTATATTTACTGTTTGGGAAAAATAGTAAACCTTGTTACTCGCTGATAATGTAGCTTTCCATAGCTGAAAGAATTTTTGAAATCAGTTGAGCTGTTCTTGAGTTTATCCATTACATACAAGCAAAGTCATTCTAATATTTGTATAGATTAATTGCCAATACAGATTCTGTATTAATTTAGCTCAAGGACAGGAGGCAGCCACTGAAAGCCAGGAATGATTTTAATGTCTCTCTAACCAACGCCCTTTTTACGACCAAAGTGCTCACTTTTGCTCTTGAAGACAAGCCGCTGGCACAATATATTACCCATTCCCTCTCTAACATATAAGGAATCGTCACGATATATTGGTTTTCTTACTTTCACAGACTGGTAACGGCGCACTCCAATTGCCCGATGCTCGACAGATTAGAGTGTGGGCACCGAGCAGGGCATTCCCGTTGGCGCATGAGAACCTGATCTCCGTGCCTAGCCGAGTGCTCTGCCCACTTGCAACGAGGCCTCTACGTATTGGTAGCGGAGGACAGTGCACATCTGAAAAAATGTTAATTAAAGGTTAACCTGTTAAAAAATGATTGTCTTTTCATTTAAAATGACGCGTACCCCATTATTTTTAAAGTAATTTAAAACCGGTAAAAACAAGGAAAAATATACTACTTATCACTATAAAAAATGTTATGCGTTGCAATGAAATGTTACCGCCAAAAATATAATGACGTAATGAAATAATTATAAGCTATACAATCTTTTGAAACTATATAAAATAGTATGAAATATTGAAATCCTTGTAAATATAGTAGGATGTATTTATTTCAGTTCTGTTATTCTGACAATAGCTGCAGCTCCCCTTGCGTGAAACCAATTTTCTTGTTACAATAATTAATGATTGAAGTAGATTAATTGTATATACCATTATTTCTAATTGCATATGATTCCAATCAGAAACAATATGGTACAAACTATTCATTCTATGTAATAAGTTGTAGTTGAATAATTATTCACATATTTCCTTCATTATAAGTAGAGTCGACTTGACTGAGACTTTCTTTCCACTTGACCAAGACGCTCTCTTCTGATTGGCTAATTCATTTTACGTGCGCATACCCACATCACTAATAAATAATTAGTGCGTAATGAGTTATTAACCTAATGACAGAACAATAGCAGTACAACGCATACCTACTTAGACAAAGAGTGAGCACCTCTTTGTGAATTGAACTATCTACAACGTTATATTTCTCATTTTTAGCTGTTCCTGTTGTAGCGGTACCTGATCACACATTCTTAGATGTTTTAAAATGACTTTTCTTGATTAATATGATATTTAAAATAATGATTCTTTAATATTTGACATTTAGCCCACACAATTGTAATTCAAAAACAGTGCCTTTCTTGAATTTTATTTATTTATGATATGCCAAAAATAATCGATAAAAAAAATACAAGCCAGCAGTTATTCGTGTGTAAAACTTCGTCTAGGTTTTTACGAGAGCAAAATATACATACATACATATTTCACGCTGTATCCCTAACAGACAGAGAAGACGGACCGCCAAGCGACGCGGCCCTTACATAATTTTTGCTTCCTCAAATCTCACCATTCTCCTCACACTTTTCGCCTAGGTATGCGAGTGCTTTTGACATTTTCGTCGGCTACCACTGGATATTTGATCTTCATAAGTCAGTTTTAGTCTTCTTTGGCTCCATTTACCAATCACTTTCAGTCTGTACATTTTCTTCGTCAGTCTCTCATCACTCATTCTTTCTACGTGCCAGAACCATCTAAGCATTTCTTTCTTCATTTTTACAATAACACTGTCGTGCAACCCTGTCATACTGCATATTTCTTCATTGCTTATTTTGTCCGTAAGGGTGACACCGCACATATTTCTAAGAGATATCATTTCTACTGCATTTATCTTATTTTCACTCGTTTCGAGTATATCCAGGCCTCACTACCGTACAATAAAGTTAGAACCAACACCGCATTGTGTGTGGCCATTTCGGCTGAGTTAGATATATTCACACTGCCTACTAATGCGGATAGAGCACCGTTCACTTTATTGCCACCCGTCTCGTCTACCCGTCTCTCCACATCGATCTTCCATCCCTCGAAAACGACTTCCTAGATATACAATTTCATTCTAGACTTTCTTGTTCTAGACATTTTCTATTAACCCATATTTCACACTTGATCTGTATATCTTTCCTTTCAAACACCAGAACCTTAGTTTTGTTCACATTCATATTCAGTCTTTTCATTTCACAGTCTTTTTTCATGCACGTAGCCTAGTGTCAGACCACTAATACTACCTTTCAATGTCTGGAGGCAACTGTCCAAATACAGCACGAATGGCCAGGCAGACATCACGCAGCCCTGTCTGCGACCACAAAGCGGTGCTTTGTGGTCGTAGGTCTTTGCAAGTTCACTGCCCTTTCGCTTGATTTCACACAAACATAACATAACACATAACAATCTTCTTTCGTCCATAATATAAATCGCTTCATTCTTCTTCTCTTCAATCCCACCTCTCACGTTCCACGCAGCTATTCTGCACTCCTCCCTCCACTTCCCGTCGCGAGGTGCACAGCGTGTTGGGTGGCGGTCCCCAACGTCCAATTGCACCCTGCTCACACCCGCGGGGACAAACGGGTGTACGTCGCTTTCAGAAACGCCCTATCGCTATCGCTAAACTAGTCCCACATGGGACACACGGGAGAGGAATTGCAGCCTTGAAAAGGACTGGCAGGGGTCGTGACGAACACGCTTCCTCAATTGACCAATTGAGCAAAATATAACTGATATTTTATTTTTAAACCATGTGTGATATTTTTACACACGGTTTACACATTGTTCAATATATTTCAAGGATACAAATAGCAATATTCTTGTCCAAGGAGAATGTGCCAGTTGTAATGAAATTTTGACATCGATTCTGAAGTTTAAAATACTTATGACATTCATCAATAGCAATGGTATAAATAATAATCTTGCACTATTTAATTTACTTCTAAAAGCGTTCAATATATGTATTATTACGCGGCTCCGGGACATAGGCCTTTCCCAGGATCTCCACTAAAAATGGTCCTCCCTTATTGACAATCACCCATTGTCTGTAGCCTTCTTGAAGTCGTCAATCAAAATGACCGTGAGGTGTTCCATAATTACACCCCGTACGTAGCTTCTACCCGATGTCTCCATTACACCAACGGTAAACAGTTTCAGGACAGATATGGCCTTCAATTCGCTAATTCCGAGGGCACTAAGTAATGAACGGTATTCTATTTATGTCAGCTAATACCTCTATTTACCTTCTACAATAATCTCAACTTGATGGCTCTGCCTCGCCGGTGTCTCACACTTGTATACTCCAGAATCTTCTTTTACTGCACTCATGATGCTCAATCTGTACTCCAACTGACTGTCCCGCCCAGGATCTGTGGTCCAGCCTTCCTGGTACTTACGATCAGGGCTGAAAAATAAAAATAATGTGTAATCTATGTTTTTTTAGGCGGTAATTAGGTTATTTTTAACTGTCTTAAAAAAAGAAGAGGTTCTCAATTCGGTTGTAATTTTTTTTTTGTATATTACCTCAGAACTCCGTCATTTATAAACCGATTTGGAAAATTCTTTTTTTATTTGAAAGGATATTTATTGGTTTCATTTAAATTTCACTGGTATTGGAGCTTGGACTTCGAAGACACGCCAAATAACACCAAATAACGCGAACGGTTTATAAGCTTATAAACTTAAATTTTCATGTTGCTTATAAAATTTATCTATCGCCCGAGTTGCATCGGCCGTGGTCTCAAGCAAACTTTAGACCACGGCCGAAGCAACTCGGTCGACACGTCAAGCCAGAATAAATAGGTAATCGCGTTAAATTTCCCGTTTTAGATAGGTTTGTAAACTTTATTTATTTACATATAAATAAAGTTTTTCTGATTCTCTTGTATGTCATTGCGCTCCAGAATTAGAAAAGAAGTTAATTTATTTAGGGCAAGGTCGTTTAAAAGGGTGAAATAAAAATAACGCGAAACGAAATAAAAATTTACAAATAATGCGAAAATGTACAGAAAGTTGCCCAAGTACAAAAATAACTTCATAAATACGATACAAATACCCATATTTAAATAAATTTGACAGTTTTTATTAAAGCGGGTCCAAATCAATGCGCAATAACAGAAAGTCTACTAGTTTGAAGGCTTGGCATCGACTTCAGTAACTGTCAAATTTCATTATGTAAATCTATATATTTGTAATGAAGTTTTGTTTTCTTTGTGCGTCAATCACGTTAAAACTACTGAACGGATCGACATGGGACCACGACCATTCGATGCGGAATCGTTTGTAGATGGTTTTGGGCTACTTATTTTTTGAACTTTTTTTTTTGCCCAGCGAAGCGGGCGGGAAACCGCTTGCATTTGATATGTGTTACTTTTTATCATATGAGTATACAAATATTCCTTTCTCTTCCAGAACAGGGATTTAAGAAATTTAGGTTAACGCTAATTCAATCAATTTAAGTTATTCTAATAAGAGTAGCTTTACAATAGAACGGAATAATTTGCAGAGTGAAGATTATTCAAATGTGCGTCTTACTGATTTTCAAATGGAGTTCACATTGAGACTTTAACAACTTCTAGTAGTTTAATCGGTAATCATATTCTGGTAATATTTCAAGATTATAGAGAGCTATTAATCATAATCTGGGAGTTTTCCCAGATAGTCATGAACTGGGAATTTTCCCAGATTATGATGTTACGTTTTTCTCACGCAGGTTTGGGTGAGAAAGAAAATATAGAACGTGTCAGCCGCTTATCATCTTGCGTTGGTGATGTAATGGATGGGACTTGTTATAAGAATCTTGTCTAGACGAGGGGTTAGCAATCTGAGACCATCGGGTTCCCCTTTGGTGTCAAGGCGACGCATTGACAAACAATAATTGAATCTAAAATAGACCTTCTGTTCTATGCAAACGTGCGCGCGCTAGCTTACGAAAAATAAGAAAAAGCAGTTATTTTCGTTTATTTTAAAGACTATAATTAATTTAAAAAAATCCAACTGTCATTTTGAGGAATATGTTTAAAGTAAACTACACAGAAAATTTAGAAATATAAATCGGTCCCGTTGCTCCGAAAAATGTAAATCTCTGTTTTAAAAGAGGTTTCTTTGATTATTTTTTTTGTGTTACAAAAGTTAACCAACCGTGTACTGCAACTGTCAAAATGAAGTCAACGAAATGAAGAATCAGGATAGCAAATATTGCTGTCATACGTTTTGTAGCCACTTAGAAAAATTGAGATCTCTGGCGTTAAGATATCCAATGCGTCGCCCTAATAAGTCCAAGTACTTAATGTAAGACGTACAGCTACTACATATGTGTGGTTTCGATGTGATTCGATACTAAGTCCACGACTTAGTACATACACAACATTTATATGTGTGAGTGTGTGTATTGTAATAGGACGTTATAAGTAATGGTTGCAATCACACGGAGTGATCAATCTCATTGATCTAACACCAAAGACTGGCTTGTGCTGACGAAATTCACTTACTCTGGGTAATGATGCGTCACATTCCATCTAGGGTTCCCGAATCTCCTCATCCAAAGGCATTCCATGTGTAGCATCGTACCTGGGTACACTAGCAGTTTGCCATCGTTAGTTTGAGCTATCGGACCTTGGGAGTGACGGAAGAGAATTGTCGGTGGTTTTTCCACTGAAAAATCGAAATTCTTTTTTGCAGGATATTTGAAGATATTTAAATCGCATGCATACACATGTAATTTGCATATGTATTCACAGATTCACACAGTATTCTTAACGCGGAGTAGATATAAAACTGCTGGACGGTTCATCCAGCATCGCGGTCCTTACATAATATATCTCTTTCGCTTCTTAAAATCACACTCTTTGTTTATATTCGTCAAAGTATACGATTAATTTTTACGATTTCGCTGGCAAGAACAAGATAAAATTCTAGGACAAAAAAAATTTAAGAGTATATTTTTATGACGGAAATGTTGTAATCGACGTCAGTAATGTGTTTCGGATATGAGTAGGTTTTATAAATAACAATTACACGAGGGTGACTCAAACTCATATCTTATTGTTTTGTTACCCGTGAAGTAAATGATAGAATAAGCTTTATTATGAACACAATTTTTAAGTTAGGTAGGTACTGGTATCTTTATTGTACACACGTGCTGTATTAAATATTACAAGAAAATTTGTACAAAGGCGAACTTATCTCAACTAGAAAAATCTTCCAGCCAACTTCACAAAGCGTTAGACAGTATGTAACGACGGTAAGTGACGTACAATACATGATCGTAGTTGTACTTTGTATCTGTACATTAAATTTAAATGCGGTCATCAAATTATTTGACGAATTATTTCATCAAATACATTTTTAATAACAACAAAAGTAAACAACATCATTTACAAACATTTTGGTGGTCGTTTTAAACCACAATTTCAAACTTACTTGCATAATCATTTTCTTGATTGAGTCCAAAGCACGTGGGTTTTGCACCATCCCATAAACCTCCAATACATCTACGTGTTTGTGATCCTGTCATTGCATATTTGCCGACATCACTACACCTGAAATTCATAAATATGTATATTAATAAACTATATACACTCTGCGACTGCATTCATCATTAGCCTATATTACTCTACTGCTGTAAATTGACAGGTCTCTCCTAATCCATGCCACCAAACCCGATCTTCATCTGTTCCCATCCAATGACTGGCGGCCATCTTAAGAAGATTGTCGCTTCATTTCGTTAGAGGACGCTCTACGTATGCACAAACATGCTCTGCCCTAGAACTCGTCGGTCCTAGCTATTATCGGTTCACAAAAAATGTAACTGAACCACTCCCACTTCAGTTTACTCATTCCATAACTATACAAGGTAAAAGGGCTATAATCCGCCAGGTTTTCAACGTGTCAATGTTTATTTTGTTGTCCATACAAAAAAATATAATAGAAAAAATGTACAACCCTATCATTATGTCCTACATTACAAATGTTTGCTAGCGCCGTAAAAACGCTGATATTAGGGTTGCCTCAACTTTATTTTTTTTAAACTTCGAGGCGTTACACTAGAACTATTGAATTTGGCGAAATTGTAGAATGCAAATTGTCCGTTGTCATGTCCATTTTAATACCCTTTCGCATTTACATATTCTTTCGAAATAACCCTGTACATATTTTGACTTACATTTTTAAAATATGTTTATACGTGCAAGTTCTAATGCAAAGTATATATATATATATATAAACACTGCATAAATCTCATTCTTTAATTCTTGTTTAATTTCTGTTCTGGCTTGACCCGTCAAGAAATTGAGTCAGGTCATACCTAGAGATAATTACGGCTCCTGCAGGAAAATCTACCGTCTCTGTGATCTCTAAATCATTGTAGAACGATACGACATGGGGTTCCTCGTTGCGGAAAGTACAGGTGTTGTTATTCATAAGTTCTTCAGACTGTGCTTCCAATTCCTCTGAAAAATGTATTTGAATAATTACTTAACTAGGAAATGCTATTTTTATATTGATTTTGTTACATTTATTAAAATCGATGACGAAAATGAATTGGTATTTACCTATTTAGAAATTTAGGTGAAATATAGATTTCTGTAGGATTAATAAAACCGAAGGACATTTATGATATGACTTTTTGTTACCATACTAATCAAGAGAGAGATAACTAACCATCACTAATTATAACTCAATACAACTGTTCATTTGAATTATTTAAAGTACTTGTATTTGATATGATGTTTTTTGTTAAGTCACGAAATTAAATAAGTACAATATAAAATATCTAAAACGAGAAATTTAACGCGATTACCTTTTATTTTGGCTTGAAGTTGCATCTTAAGCAAACTGTCCGTTTGCTTGAGATCACGGCCGATGCAACTCGGTCGAAACGTCGAGTCAAAATGAAAGGTTCACGAAATTAATATGTAAATTTCACGAAATTAATATGTTTTCGGCTTAAAATGATTTCATGTTCCTAGTCGAAATTTCAAACACAGGGAATGCGTTAAAATCCTTATCCATCCCACGAAAGGCAATAGGTTACATCAGTATTCGAGTTTTTTCTATACACATAAATTATAACTTACCGCAGTTAAAACTTTTCCCAACCCAATTCCCATGTTCACAAATCAGCTTCCACGTCGTCTTTTCCCCCATGATTGATGCTATACACCTGAATGTGATCTCGGTGCCATGAGGGTAACCTTCAAATCCTAAAGTCCCGTTTACTTCTGCACCATCCCGGTATATTAATGTTCCTTGAACCCTTTGAAGCAATTTAGAATATTATTTATAAATTTAAAAAAATTATTATGCTAAATAATTTACCTAATAACGAAAACTGTAGGCAGATATTAATTATCCAATAAACCAAATATTTCCTAACGATACACCATCCATAAATTAAATAGTAAATCTAAAACATGCACTAGACATTGACTTGAACTTAAGATAGCAACAAAAATCAAGCTCGGCCAAGACTTAAGAAGCCAGAACCGTGGCCATATAACCAGCATTTCAAAAGACCATAAACTCATTCATACCAAAACAATAAAGCCCTGCCTTCAGAGGATTTCATCAAAAACCAATATGAACTGTAAATGGTAACCCTTTCATTTACAAAATATTGCAGAATGACGAAGAAAAATTACAGATATTAATACAGATGCTCAAATGTAAGGAAAAATAAAAGATAATACCTAATGGAATATTGTATATTTTAATGATGGTGATGAAAGTAATTGAGATGTCTCTGACGAAACTGACAGTAATGATCAGAAATATGAAGGAAGAGTTAAAAAAGCAAAAGTCCGAACCTAGAAGGCTCTCACCAGGGCTTCGCATCCCTGAACGCCTGCGTTCGCTTCAGTCTTTCCAGTCAGCAAATAAGAAACGCAGACTTTGCAAAAACATTATTTTTTTGTCGCTGTACATTCTCATCCTTTATGGATGATATCGCGCTGGAAGCAAGCCGTTTTCAATATAATATGTAAGACTTTAAAGCCTCATCACAACACCGCAGCATTTTTAGACTTCTTAACAATTCAGACTACAGCTATAAAAATAGCTGAAAGTAATATCAGTTCTGTTGGCACTTAAATGATTTTTTAGCGTTTTGAATCTCGATTACCATCTATTATTATAGGCAACAATAATACAATATTTTATTTACAGGTACAACGTAAATATTTTGTATAAATAGAATATTATAGAATATTAGGTGTTCGACTCTTTCTGAATATAATTCAATATTTAATTGAATACGACTTACTCTCAGAAATTTTTATTTATACCAAAGATTAGCAAAAGAAATTTGTAAAGAAATTAAAATAGAAATAAATTGGACGCATCCAAAGCATGAGGACATTTATTTCTTTGCTTATGTCATTACTTATAACAACAAATACGGACATAATGATTTGCATAAATGACTTTAGCAAAGATTAGTCCTTAAAGTCTTGAATGTGGCGACTCCATATTACAAATGAAATGTTCAAAAATGAATGTTTAGAAATAAATAGAACACATAAGCTACAATGAAAGCTTGCTGTAAAGTACATTTATATTGCACTCAAAATTTTGAGTAGGTATAAGTTTTGTTGTCGATTTACTCCGCAAATTTTATCGTCACTATCAAATTTTTATAAAAATCGTATAAGAAAGTAGATTACCTCGCTGGTGGTCCACAATCGGTAACAGTTTTTCCATCTGTATCAGGTTCGAGTTCTGATATATCTTCTCTAACAATATCAGAGCCACTCTGATATTCTGAGGTTGGCCGAGGACGTGACAAATTCGCTGAAAATTTTCGCCTATATATTTATTACAAAATTCCAATCTTTGACTTACTCCAAATTATGTTCTATAGAACACAGCTACTGAATCTTCGTGTCACAATACATTTTCTTTGTTAAATCTAAAAGTATGTATAATGTACCTACTTAATATCGAATTAAACATAAAAAAATTACTTTATAAAAACTTTTTAATCTATGTTTTTAGCAACAAGTTGAAGGCGAAATAAGTTTAAAGTTAGAAAAGAGGGTTTGATCATTCAGTGACGTTACTTTTGTTCAGTTTTACAAGATAGTTAATGTGCGTTTGGATTGCATGATCTGATTCCACAGTCTCCGTTCTACTCTCGAACATCCGCAGACGCAGGGAGGGTCTCCACCCTTATGTTATGAACATCCCTTTTGTCCGCACAAAATGATTCGAACTGCTAAGGTCTGGAACACCCTCCCAACGTCGATTTTTTCTCTCAATTACAACTTGAGCATTATCGAAACAAGAGTGAATGTCGTCTCCTGGGTAAGCATGATTTGTTGGGTCTCGTGGTTGTTGTCAGGTAAGACAGGGGCAAACGTGCGTCCATTATAGTTATAAAAAACAACAGCCAATCTAACCCAATGGTCTACAGAAGTCATGAACCGTAGGCTGCAATCTTCCTAAGTGACAGTTCAGCGTCGCTGGCGGTGATCTTCCAGCTTCACAGGCTATGTTTACTGACGAAGCATGAGCCACTGTCAGACCAGCTCTGTACCCAGCTTCATATGTCGCTCCATGAAGAAGCGGCAATTCACATGGTGCTGAGGAAGTACAGAATCAACATGAATTAAGGTAAGCTTTATTTAACGAATTATATAACGTTCTGCGTGATTTCGATTTATCATTCTCTAGGCCCTACTTTTAAGTGGGAGATAAAGTGAAACTCAATAGTGCCAGGTTATAGTTCCCTTACATTAAGCTTTATTATTATCAGACTTCAAAAAAGAGAGGAGGTTCTGTACGTATGTATGTTTTTTTTATGTATGTTCACTGATAACTTTGTCAATTGTAGACCGATTTCAAAATTTTTGTTTTGTTTAAAAGTGCATAAAATTTAAATGGAACCTTCCGAGGTGGTTCCATTTAAATTTCATCGGTATTGGACCTTGGACTTCGAAGATAAACCAAATAACAGGACCTGGTTATAACCTTTATTTATATTGATGATTCCCTTGTATATCTTTGCGCTCGAGAATTAGAAAGAAGTTAATTGTAGACCTGCCCTAGATATTTATTTAGACGAAGGTCGCTCATACATAAGGGATAAAGGGATAAAAAAAAAAGTACAAAATAACTATCCTATCCTTTACTAGTCAAAACTCAAGTACAATAAAAATAACTTTATAAATACGATACACATACCTATATAATTAAATTTGACAGTTATTGAAGTCGGTTCCTAATCAATGTCCAATAACAGAAAGTTTATTAGTTTAGTTTGTCAAATTTAATTATATAGGTATGTGTATCGTATTTTTAAAGTTATTTTTATTGTACTTGAGTTTTGATTAGTAAAGGATAGGATAGTTATTTTGTACTTTTCAGTGTTCTTTTTTAAAGGTGGTTTTTCTTTTTACTAGCTTTTGAGCAAATGGCGCATTCAATATGTTTTTTTTTCGTATCTACCAGCACGTAATCCGATGTGAATTATAATTATTATGTTATGATTTATTTCATTTATTTTGTTTTCTTTGTATGAGCAAACAATCACTATATCTTACGGGTTTAGAAAAGAGGTTTTACCGTGGAGACCCAAGAAGACACAATATTATTTTATTATGTTTATTAATCACTTTTAATTATAGTTTTACAGAGCACAATGGTACAAACCATTACCATGCATGCTATGCAGAGAGAGCGGGAAAAGCCAGTGTTGTCATACATAAAAAATTTAAACTTTGTTGACATATCTAATATGTTTACAATATACAAGCAAATTTCGCAGTCATACCAAATTTGTGACCTCTAGCTTGATATTGAAATATAAATGCCGTACACAGAACTGGTAACGTATCTATCAAGACTCTAGAACAGCCATTCCCAAAGTGGGCGATAACGCCCCCTTGTGGGCGCTGCAGGCCCAAAGGGGGGCGGTAAGAGACCCAGAAAAAAAATGGGGGCGTTGTGTAGAGGCCTGGGGGGTGATTTGTAATTTCATTCAGCTTGGAAGCATCTTAGACAACGACTGCATGAGCTCTCGACTCAGTAGACAAAATAAGTTTGGGAACCAGTGCTCTAGAACAATTAAGAAAATAGATTGCTCGTACTCCTGTGCGCTCGTAACAAATTATACTTCTTTGACATGAAAAAAATTAAAAAACAAATTTGGCCACATTTAAAAAAATTAAAACTAACCGCTTGAAATGCATAAAATTAAAACTGGTCACAAATAAGAAAACTAAAACTGGCCGCTTGGAATGAATGAAATAAAAATTAAAACCAGTCACTTAGGCATAAAGAAAATAAACTGTCTTCGTTACTAACTTCATGTTGTGTTAGATCGACGCGCGCAACTTTCGTTGCTAACTTCATGGAATGTTACATCGATGACGTAAATAGCGTTGCCTGCTGAAATTACACTCTGATCTTTGACACCTAACGTGCCGAAAGAAATATAACTTTAGATATATGTAGTCGTCTAAGTCGGCAACAACAGGACCGCCAGTAGACAAGATTCTGCCGAGTCCAGATTTCACAATGTAGTTGATGTAGAGATACGACTTACAGATCCAATTTAAGTATTTTCATTTACCTGGCACGCATTCCGGCATACTTGTTACAGCCCATTCACCAAGCCAACAACGAAGATTGGTTGGACCTTGGACGTTGTATCTGAAAAAGTAATTGGAATAAGTAAAAACTCCTGAATTGTAAAATGATTTGGTTACATTCACAGAACACCACTGGAGTTGAAAACATACATGAACTCATATCTTTCATTTTTATTTATAAATCTTTCTTTCAGTCGATACACAAAATGTGTGATAGAAGAAATAGTTTTTTTTTACATTACGGGAAAGACAAACGTCTAAACAGTCCACCGTACTGTAAGTCAACTGAATGGCTATGGACATTTGCATTATCGAGGATAAGAAAGCACTTCAGATCGTAAATATAGTGGCAACCCTGAGGACTAAAATATCGTGTCTCTTGTGTCAGCACCGGCTATCTTACCTTCCACTTGGCAACTTTGAAGAATAAGATTGCATGCCTCTTGTGCCATAAATATCACCGGCTATCTAGCAACCCACATCAGGTTCCATTAACCACACATTTCCTATGCCATGCTGCATTGCAGCACGAATTGGGCCAGCTCGCCCGATGAAATACCACTCTCTCACTGAATAACGGCGTAAAATAACATCATCTATTGTTGTTGTGTTTCGTTCGGTGAGTGAAAGTGTCGGTTGCCCATTACCCCTTCCCCCTCCTTTCCCTATTTTCCTAAAGGCCGCCAACGCACTTGCGAGTGTCCGTGGGCGGCGATGGTCACTCTCCATCAGGTGACCTGCTTGTTCGTTTACCCCCTCAAGTATAAAAAAAAAGAACACCACACACAAAATGTAAGAGTTGCTGTTTGGTGGCAGTATTAGCTAATAAGATGGTAGTAGCAATCTGGTCAAATGCCGCACAAAATCTTACCACTCATAAATTGTTATTTTGCTGCATCCATTGCATTGGATTTTTAATGTTGTCACATGCCCTAGTTGTCCAGCCCGCCCATTAACCTTATTTAGAACGCGTTTAAACGAAATATCTATTTGACATGATTTGCTTCTCAAACAAAGGCCTAAAGAAAATCATCCTTTGAATAGAAATCATTGTCAATTTGATTTTTTAGACTCATTTATAAACATCAATCAGATAAATACGATAGAAGACACGGAACGAATGAACTTTTATATCCATTCTGAACTTATCTTCACTTCGTTCCCACTATTGGAGTTAGAGTTAACTCCTGTACTTTATTAATTATTTTCCAACAATTTCTCACAGCTATGTTTGTAACTTTTAGTAATAATAATAATAATAATACTCCAGACAATTACACAGATTGTGTGATCCCAAACTAAGCAGTAAGCTTGTACTATGGGTACCACACAACGAACTCTGGCGGAGTTCCCAGTAACACCCAGACTCCAAGCCAATTTAGAAAAGTTCGTTGCCTAAATTGACCTGACCGGGGATCGAACCCGGGACCCTAGCTTGGAAAGCAGATGCATATGCCACTGCACCAACGGCCAGTCAATTATTATTATTATTAGGTAGTCATTCTAATTAAACGTATAAGGCACATCAATTCCAAACCAATCAAGTAATCCATCGTGATTTACCCATATTCACATGAGAAGTGCACCACTTGTCCATTAGGTACAGGATCGGTTTCATTTAATTCTTTCTCGTCACCATGGCCGCCTCCGGACCCTAGCACCTGACCTGCAGTCATGAGATGAGCCTCCGAAGACATTGTGTAAATACCATACTCCGTTGATGGTACATGGCACGGAACTGTGAAGAAACATACTGAATTTACTTTTCCTATGAGAGAAGAAGTTTTAGTTTTGTCTGGAAAAACTCGCCGCTGATTTTGAGGAACTTGTGTGTAAAAGTCTAGGACTAGTAAAAACCTATTACACTGTGCAGCTAACACGAAATAAAACCATTTTATATTAGTACTTCATATTTAAATTGCTGGCTTTTAGCTTCTAACCTACAATCCTGCATACATGTCGTCTATACTGCGAACATGTCGTCTATACTATAGAGTTTGGGACCTATAGGGGTAATGAAGAATTTCGTGATGTCAAGAATTCTGTAGTCCTCACAAAACATCATTTACTATTTTGTAAAAGTTTATGTAGGCTTGTTACGTGAAATTTTGGCATGTAAAAGTGTTTACGAGATTTCTTGAGTCTTCTCACTCACGTATTTCGCATTTAGGCTTTTGTGGCTTCCATCTCCCTCGCACACATTTGGCTGTGGTATTCTGTTCTAAATTCAAACCATAGCCTTTCCCACAAGCGACCCTTACTATTGTTCCTGAAAATTATATTCATAAAGTTAGTTACTGTACCTAGGACTAATTAGTTCTAAGATTATTTTGAAAAGCTATAGCCTACATCAATAACATAAGACTGAAAAAAACAGCGTATATAATAATAAAATGTCATAAATACATAACAAAAACTGAAATACAATTCTGAAATACAATAAAAACGGATAATAAAACTTTTGTTAAATTAATCCTTCACATTCGATAATACTTTACATTATATTATGTGAGTGGATTAAAAAACATAAATCATGACAGACGATCTGCGCGTCCATAATCACATTTATAATGCTTCGAAGTATACATTTTAAATTATTTTTTTTGCACCGTACCCTCTGAAATATGGATAAATCTGTCAATTCTGTACAAGCAGCAAAGAGAATGATTGATTGATTATAGACCCCTTAATTTATCGGTGCGAATTACACAATTAAGTAAGCATTAATAGAATGTTCATATTACCAGAACTGAACGTATTATTTGGATCCCGTCCATACTTTACAATTTCAATGTTAACGTATGGTTCACTCTCTATCGGTTCACAAGGACTTTTTGGGCGACCTTTCTTCCCTTTTTCAGTAGTATTATTATCTGTCTTATTCACTTCCTCTGGTACATTTTTAACTTCTGCATCTGCAACCTGTTCCTCGCTGTCGGGTGATTGGTGTTGTATTCTGCTTCCTTTGCTGTCTCGCGCTCTAAAATTATCGGTTATTTATTATTTATATATAAGTAGTGACGTAATTTAGGGGTAATTTTGGAGTAGCGTAAATGGTATCTTTCATCACATGCGTCGTTTCGATTCTTATTATTGCAATAGAATAACGTAATATTTCGCATTTTTTAGTAGGAAGCAAACGATTGATGGTTGGTGTCAAATAATGAATGCGTTAACGTTAATTATTATAACATTTCTATTAACGAACTTCATGAATCGTGATGATAATATGTATTTATTGATCTAGCTTCTAATATTAATACCATTACACTTAAATCAACATTTAAACACATTGTTAAAGAAGACGATATAATTGGTAGTACTATATCGTGTCTAAATGTTTTTAATGAAATGTTATTGATAACCATTCCAAAATGATTACACAATAAAAATAACACGTAACGAACTTTAAAAACGGCTCATTATTGGTAGACATCTTTTATTTATTGTACTCAATAATTCAAATTTTCATTAATCTTATTAAATGTTATTTTAACAAAACTACCAAATGTTAAACTTACGTTTTAGGAATGGTTGCTGTTGTTTGATTAAGTCTGTCTGTTTTTCGACTTGTTCTTTTATCGCGTTTATCTAATATGTTATCTACTTCAGTAGAATTCGTTTTGTTGTACTGTAAAGGTACAACTGCTACTTCTTTGCTGATATTTTCTTTGTTCGTCTTATTATCCGATTTGGTCTCTAAGGGGATAACCTTTAGTAAATCATAATTAATATCGTTAATTGAATCAGAGTATTTGGATTTTGGCTTTGTAGTCCATAATTCTATTTCTCTGTCATTAGTGTCTCGTTTAACTCTTCTGGTTATAGACGAATTTGTGTTCGGAACTTTTGTAGTAACTTCTACATTTTTACTTTCATCCCCTTCTAATTCTATATCTAACTCTTTTTTTTCCCTTTTGATATTCTTAGGATTTAAGAACCTTTTGCGTCTTCTATCAACATATTTTTCAAAATATTGATGCTTAAGTCGTGTTATGTCGCGTGCATTATTATTGTGATTTCTAAATTCATGATCCGGAAATAATCCACCTTTCAGCACAGTAACATGAGATAAATCATTTTGAAAATCACTGCTGTCTTCGTACTCAGACGTGTCTTCACGGGAAATTATTTCATCTTCTTCTGGTTCATATACAGGTTGGTAGGAATATAATCTGTGGCCTATAGGTTCACCATGTACATTGTAAACCGTGTACACAGCTGTGGGATAATTTTCGCTATCATTATCGCTATCACTGTTTGAGCCAGGTACCATATCTTCTTCTCCGTCAAAATCAATGTCGAATTTTTTCATAATTTTAAAGTTAGCATGTCTTAAAGTGGGTTTGGGACCATCGTGATTGTACTTGTCGTATAACTGATCTAAATGCTCTTGTGTAGGAACTGTTTGCCTTTTAAGACTGTTGTAATATTGACGTAGGTAGGCTGATCTTCGATGACGTATTTCTGGCTCCGTAATGGAACGACGACGTCGACTCCATCGAATACGAGGATGCTGATAAAGAGTGCACCTAAAATTTGTATTCGATTTAAGTACAAAGCGAGAATTCTCTAACTGGATTTGAAAATCTCAAGGTTAATCGTACGTATTTTAAGTAAGTAAGTAATTATTTATTTGCTGGAAGAGTTACATCCGGTAATCATTTTGCCAAGCGTTTGCGTGCAAAGAAAGAAAGAACAAACACAACTAATATACTAAAGGTAGACAACATTAAATGTAATGTATATAATAATATATGCTGTAAGTATACACACTCCACACTCCAAGAAGGCTTGTAATTTTAAAATTTCAGAAATTGATTTTTTAAATGAACCCACACTTGATGAAAATATATCTACTATATTTAATTTTTTGTTGTAGTAATCACATGTGCGTCTGAAAAAACTGTTCTTAACGTAATTTTTTTACACAACGGGATATAAAAGGTATTATTTGAACGAGAGGAAATACGGGGCACTTTAGAATTAATTTTTTCTATTAGTGAGTTAGAATCTATGTAATTATTAGTAATTTTGTATAGAAATAGGTACTATGTCGAGGTAGTCGCGTCTAGTTTATAAAGACTGTATGTTGTGTGTAGATGCACTACTATTGTAATTTGTAAATACTAAGCTTGCTTCATAATCAAGTGATTTCAGAAATTTATTTTGTATGTTTTCTATCCTGGCTTTATGAACCCTGTAATGAGGTCACACAATTTTATTTAAAAAATTTAGTCACTTTTGAGGCAACATTAATATAAGGAAGGAATTATCGAAAACGAGATAAGTAAGCGATAGTATTACACAGAATTTTCGCTCTTTGAATTAAAATATTAAAAAAAAAAATTTTGCATGTTTTGTTATACTATAATTATAAAAACAAAATATAAAACCCAGAGTTAAAATTCGCGTGCTTTCTTTAAGAATTTACTTGATTCTCGATCTGTAATGTAGTATTTTGAAATACAATATGCATTTTGTAATTTTTTACTTACTTGGGCAACTCTCTAGGACTCCAATGTCCTCCCACGCAAGTAGCACCTGGAGGACCTATAGATAACACGTAGCCCCTTTCACATTCATACATTATCTGTTTATTGTTTACCACCTGGAAAAATATCCACTATTATATTCAACGAGCAACATTTGTACATATATATATATCGCTTTCTCGAAAACGGTATCGATTTCGATGAAATTTACAATATAGGGATTGAAGGAGGCGAGAAAACTATCTAGCTAGCTTTTCTCCGTCTTTTACACACTTAAAACTTCTTAGCTCTAAACATCTAAACTTTTTTAATTCTGCAGCAGAGTTTACCTTCTCAATACCACAATAGCTAGAGCGTAGGTCTACCACGTTGAAGTGCGCGGGTTCTAATCCTGCAATGTGGTCAGACCTTTTTTGTTTTTTTTAATAAGTTGAAATAATATATATGTAAGTTCAGCTTGAAACTATTACCTATTAAAAACACATATCACTTTAATAATGTACTTATAATAAGGTAATAAAATGAAAAATAATAATAACAATTAAAAGCATAGACTTCGTAACTTCAGACAGCCTGTCCCGTACTACGAAGTGAGGCAAATAACATCAGAGAAAATATAGATGCGTGGGTGCTGTTTTCTAAAGAAATGGCCACCGTTTAGCTTATCTGATAATAAATGTGTGTCGTATGTACAGGCAAGTCAGCTTATCTGATTTAGTACAACGTTGCTACTCGGACACGGCATCTGGCTTTGGAGTTATTTATAAAGTCTATGGCTAAAAGTCATAGAGAAAAATTTATTATTTATTTTTCTGAACAATGAATTTAATGTTAAATTTCATGAACTTCCTTTCAATTAATATACTATGTTATTTAAAAGAGTTGTATTATACAAACAATACTTGTATATTATTTATAATCGCGTTCTCGAAAACGGCTCTAACAATTTCGATGAAATTTACAATATAGAGCTTTATGGTGGTCAAAAACTGATTTAGCTAGTGTCCAATTCTGAGAAAATTCGTTTTCTCTATGTTTTCACACACTTAAAACTTATTAACTCTAAACTCTTCTGATTTCACAACAGAGTTTACCTTCTCGGTAGTACAGTGGCTGAACCGTAGATCTACCAAGCCGAAATACGCGGGTTCGAATCCTGCAATGCGGGCAGACTTTTTTTTGTTATTTTTTTTGTAAGACACAGAGTAAGCTTGGTCGCCCAGGTACTGGGGCTATTAACTATGAAAATAAGATATAACAATTTTAGGAAAATGACACAAATAACTTTGGAATCTTACCTTCTTGACATATGGTCGATAATCATATAATCCCATGTTGCCAACGAGTAGTACCTTCCCATTTTCGATATAACCAGGGAATGGGCAAAAAACTAGAAGTTATAAACATTGTATTAGGTACTATTCGCTAATTCAAATTAAAGTTTTGGTATCGTCTGGGGAATAAAAATATTGGAAAAGCGCTATATGAGTGATATTTACACATAACTCCCACACTAGTCTGTTAATAATAGACTATGTTATTTTTGTATAGACTCAGGTGTTACTTTGCAGAAATCCATTTCATGTGATAAATTCCTAAAATCTTTAGCTATTTTCCGCTCAAACTCCAAAAACCGGACAGCTACCCTTCGATGCTGATGCGATTCGGTGCTGGTTAGCTGACTGAATCCTATCTCTTGTATATCCTGAGGATTCGTCGAGAGGCGAAACACATGTCGATTGGTGGTTTTTGGAGTTTGAGCGGAAAATAACTAAAGATTTTAGGAATTTATCATATGTTATTTTTGGTTCTCTTTGACTATTATTCACTATTTGTTTAACAAAATAAATGAATACCTACACATAACAAGAAATTTTCCACAAATAAGACATAAAACCAACCTTCTTCACATTTGGGTGTCTCCCCGCTCCAATTACCAAAAGAGCAGACTACGATAGGATTTCCCTTCAATTCAAATCCATCTTTACAGCGGAACCTCGCTTTCATACCGTGTTCAGTTTTCGGCGCAATCACCATACCATTGCGGGGATTTCTAGGCATTCTTTTACACCTTAAAATGATAGTAACACCATAAATTAAGCAAAAATCACTGGTATAAAAGGAAAGTTTAGGGTATGTTAGATTGTACACTCGGCTGATGGATTAATTGTAACCGGCACGCATATTACGTAACTTGCAGACAGCATACGACAGCCAATATCGCGCGATATCTGCTGTCAAAACGACAATTTGTGTAATGTAATTTGTATAGTGGCGCTAAATCAACCGCGAAAAGTGCATTTTATGGTAATAGAATAATAGATGCGCAATTGTCATATACGATACCAATTTTTTATTACAATTAGTCACCGGTCGTGTAGTGATCGCGTGGCTGTCGCTGTCTGCAAATTTTTGGGTAATAACCCCGAGGCTGTGCATCATACGACGCCACGGTAGCGAAAGAAATAAAGTGATTCTATAGTATTTAAGGAGCAAGATATCGTTATTAATTGCGATTGATTTTTTTTTATTTATTTAAACTTGCCAACAGATTTACACTTTTAAAAACAATCATAAAGTAATAATGCAGTAACAAAATACATAAATGAAAACCCAATAACAGGCAAATCTTACATGCATTAAATGTTGCTACAGACATTTTAATTCTTATTGGCCCGATGATGACCCCCAAATTTGAAATTACGTCCAGATATTTAGGTATTCCGATCTGGCAACCCTAATTGCGACTAACCATGAATGTATCACATCGCGACCTTAAGACTCCATAGGTCCATACGTACGGTACGAAATACTAGAGGAACCAGTAAATAATAATAATAATAATACTTTATTTGTTCTCATTACATGTTCATTTTGTTTAACACATATACATAGTCTTAATTTAATGTTTGACGCGTCCGGAAATAAAACACATTTGCAACGAATAAATTCGATTTAACCGTGTTGTAAAAGTAAAAATCATTGCTTGGTTTTAGAACGAAATCCAACCGTATCAAATGTGTATCGTATTAACAAGTGGAAGTTTTATTCTATTTGTTTCACTTTTGTAGTACGCGACAGTCTATTTATACCCGCACGCTTATTACGTAACTTGCAATAATGATGCGATAGTCAATATCGCGCGATATCTGCTTTCAAAACGAGAATTTCTGTAATGTAATTTGTATAGTGGCAATAAATCTACCGCGTAAAGTGCATTATACGGTCATAGAATAATAGATACACAATGGTCATACATGATACCGATTTTTTATTACAATTAGTCACCGGTCGCGCAGTGATCGCGTGGCTGTCGCTATCTGCAAATTTTTAGGTAACAACCCCGCCGAATGCCTCAGAAGGGAAGTCACGATTGTGAAGAATATACATGTCAGTTTGTTCAGCGCCTCCTGTAACCTCAACGGGTTGATGGATTTCAATAAATGAGGTGTTTTAATAGGCTACTTGACTGTATCTTATCCACTTAATTAAAAGATAAGTTTAATAATCATTAACAAAACGGTGAAAAATATTCGAAATTCTATGAAAAAATTGACATTGACTTTTAAACTCGTGTATTGGGAACAGAATGTGCATAAGGTTCATCTCTGTCATTCCTTATGCTGGACCATTGTGAGTTTGTAACAATACAGACTCCATCTCGCTTTAGTTTATTCCTTATCCCTACTTTCGCCACCATTACTTAAGTTTAAAATTAAATAACTCCTGACGAAACTTTTTTTACAATTTGTATTAAGTGAGTGTTAGAAGAAGCCAAGGAAGACCAAGGCTGACTTATGAAGATCAAATAGCCGGAATGTTAGCGAATAGAAATGTCAAAAGCTCTCGCATACCTAGGCGAAAATGTGTGAGGAGAATGATGACATTTGAGGAAGCGAAAGAAGTATGTAAGAACCGCGACTCTTGGCGCTCCGTCCTTTCTCACTACCCCAGCATTACCCCAGCAGTTGGGGATACAGCGTGAAGATATGTATGTATGTATTAAAAAAATTAAGCCATTTTAATACATTGATCAAAACATTTTCGAGAGCAGTGAATTAGCTTTAATTTTCACCAGTCTACACCAGGAGTGTAATTTCTTTGCTTTTTGATACAAAAAAGATATTTCAATAATTCTATAATTTCAACCACGATTACTTGGGGCGGTCAATCAAATAACAGCCGACGTTACAATGTGGTTACTACCTCGCTGGTTGACATCGCGGAATTTGTGTCCAAGTTCCATTGTTACAAGTGACCGCTGCATTATTCGATGGAAACTCGTAGTTTTTCTCACAATCCACCATGATTATTTCACCTGTAAATAAAATCAATAATAGTGAATTTATTGTCGAAGTTGTAAGTTTATAGTTTACCATTTCCATAATAAACTATAAACTTGTCATTTGCACAAATTAATATATACTTTTACAATAATATGGAGTTTGAATTAAATAATTATCTCACTTGTAGTGACTAAATACTACTTACTCATTACTCATATACTCATACACACACTCATTTATATTTTCCAAATAAAAAGTCGAAGAAGATGGCGCTAGCATAGCTTACATTCAAGTAGGTACGAGTTTAACTAGTGAAGGGATTCAAAACAAAGCTTTTCATTTAAAGATAACTTCGTTTTAATTTCTCTCATTGTTTTTCCTGTAAATTTATATTTTTAGTACCTACAGTAGAAATTGTTATTGTACGTCCATTTGGTGTGAACCTGGAACTCCAGGGGAGGTGGTTAGAATTGAGTACCCTGTTTAACTCTTCTATGAATAAATGTCACATAACAAAATGTGTTCTTGCACCACAATTTTGTATATAGTATATCTGAGAATATTAATTGTGATAAACGGACGGACAGATTACGGAGCTTATGAGGGTTCGATGTTTTCTTTCGAAGCACAAAACGTAAATAGTACATTGAATAAAGTGTCTAATAGGAAAACTGCACTAAAAGCTTATCACGGATATGTGGGTTCGAATCTGCGCTATGGTATAATATTGCGGAGAAACTGTGTCACACTAAGTAGATTATTTATAGCACAAAAGCAGCGTATAAGAGCCTTGTGCAATGTAAATTCTTTGACAATCTGTAAGCTTTTTTTTCGAGAACTTAAAATACTATCTATTCCTTCTATATACATGTAATTTTATAAAAGTACATGCAAATTTATTTCAAACGAAAAAATCTAACTGTAGGACTAATGTAAGATATCCCAATAAACTAGTACTCCCTGGCATAAAAACTTATATATGTGATAAAAACTGTACGTCAATGCTATATGTAATAATATTCGGTCCAAGAGTACTTAAGTGATAAATATTGACATTTAAATTTTGTTATTCTTCTATGTTTATTATTTTCTTTATAAATTTCGCGTGCCAATAATTTGGTAAATGTGTGAGGAATCAATGCACCTATGTATGTTATCATTTAAAAACTTAGTCAAACTACACCTGTTACACAAATAAATATTTGAATTTCAATTTCAATTTGAATAAAACTTAATAGGTATATTTCTATAAAACCTAATCAGCTTTTTCATAAACCTTTCGCAATGTAGGTAGAAGGGGAAATATCACAGTTATTGACCGTTTAAACAGCCTTAACCAATACATTTCTTAATAGCATATATTATAATAAGAGACCAATATAATAATATTTATAAGTCTTTATAGATGTATTTATTCATTAATTTCAATGGATTATAAATATTTTCTAAAACTTCGAAAGAAATTTATGTCAAAAATAAAAATAAGACAATAAAAATACAAAAATTACAGTAATTGATCATTTCCTCACATTAACCTCTACTTGTGACAGCTATTAGTCACTGTCAAAATGTATTTATATAATATTATTAATTAAATTTTCAAATTAACTACAAAAGTATTAAAATGCTTATTTTTTAAAGATAAAATTTACTTGTTCAATAATTGTAGGTATAGCAGCCGATAACTACAAATGTGTTGTGGACTTTTTGGCGGGAAAGGGAGAAGTGAGGTTGTCTTTTTATTTAGATTTTTATATTTTCGGGATTAGTTTTAAAGTACAAAAGTGATAGTATATTGTGTTTTAAATTTTTGTCTAAGTGAAAAGAATGGAGTAGGTCTAAATAAACATGTGTAGCTGAAGTACTCGCGCTCTTCCACAAAGTCCTATAACTTCAGTAAAGTCTACTATCACTTTACTGGAGGAGTTTTACGATAACGATTCTACTTATTAATACAATACGTGACATTGGCAAGTGCGCTAATCTGTGCGTCATGCTATGAAGAAAGAAGAAATAAAGTGTGATGTTTTCTCAATGTCTTTTATTTCATAAACCAAAAAGCTAAATACTTTTTGTGAGAAATACGTACCATGTTGCACCATAGATGAGCTGCCTACTATCTGAGTGTTCTGTTCATTTGTTTCATTGTCCCCTGTCTTGTTTTCCACTAATACCACTTTACCCTGGGATACGTGGGGCACGACGCAGGGAGCTGAGAAAACCAGTCAAATCCGGATTTAAGGCGTAGCCAAATGGAAAGGTAATATACATAATATTATGCTGGTACATTGGTACCGACTTAAATGAATTTGTGGGCGAAGAAAAATGGACTATCAAACTAGGAATGTTTGCAAAAAATGTTTTAAAATGTATAAGGTATGAGGATCAAAAGTCAAATGCGTCAATTAAGAAGTATCTACTAGTGATGTGCCGGATCGTTAAAAATGTATATCCGCGGATACGGATCCGAATACGGAGATTTGGTGTCAAGATCCCCGGATACGGATACGGATCTTAACTTTCTTAATCGATCGGTGTCGGTGCGCGTGACCTTGAAACGATAGTTGATAGTTGATCTATATAAGTCGAAACAGGACAAGTTTCGACGTCTATAGAATTTAATCTATGTATTAAAAATTAATAAAGTAAAATATCCGTAAAAGATCCGCCAAAAAAGTAACGGATACGGTTACGGATCCGGATCTTTCTTCTCCCTCGGACATCCGCGGATATGGATAAGGATATCCGGCACATCACTAGTATCTACAGATAGATACTTATTAACACATCATTATAACAACAAAATGAACGGGTTCTTAACGCGATATTAAATATTTTTGAGTTTCCCGATATTATCCCGGTATCCCGATGGTATGATGGTGAAATATGATACCTACGAACCAGAAAGAGGGTAGAGTGAAATGTCCTTCCGCAGTTTCGCCAGTTAACCCGTGATCATTGTACTTGTAACAGCATCGAAATATCGGAAAACTCAAAAATATTTAATGCCGCGGTAAGAACCCGTTCTTTTTATTCATATGAAGGACACAAATCATGAAACTTAAAAAAAGCGTATTATCGATAAATTGCTTAACAATTCATCTTTCATGAATGGCTTCTTCCTTCGTTCATTTAGCTTGATTTCCATCTACATGAGAGTTATGTGAATGTATGTAAATATATGGGAATTTAGGGGTAATGTAAATTAACACTGACTGTCATACGCCCAATTGTATGTAAGCTCATTATATAATGCATTATTAAATACCATGCTGTTATTTTCTGCCAATATCGTAATCAATAAACCCAACATGGTTTTTAACGTAGCGTTATACTGCTACATATGAACATAATATAATATTTAATTACCCAAGCATTTAGGTAGTGGATGGCTCCAAGTCCCATCGCTTTGGCAAATAGCAGATCCATTTCCTTCCATCTTCATGCCGTCCTGGCATCTAAATATGATAGAAGCCCCTAATCCTGTTCCTGATGAGATATTCTCCAACCAACCATTCCATAATTGGCCCGGATGACCACAGTTGATTTCTGCAAATGATTACCATCGAATATGACATTCCATTTATTTGTAACTAGCCATTGTCCACGACTTCGTTCGCGTAATCTTTTATTTACTGAATTAAATAATTCAGAAACTTTTGCAGGCATACGTAGAACAACTCACCAATGTTTCATCACGATCAGATGAATGGTTAAGAAACGCATAGAGGACAAACGCACAAAGAAACGTTCATTTATATTAACGTAGAAGACGAGGATGTGAGATAGATATGAGTGATAGTGAGATAGAGAGGGATATAATATTCTCCCCTGTGCGAACCCAGTATGCAGTATAATGGAGGTTCGACAGTGGACAACCTTCTACGGTGAGCTAATTTTGTTATGCGACTACTCGGCTTCGCCCATGTACGATTCAGCTGTTCTAATGATACACTAAATAATAAGAGTGCAGTAATGGCAAACTTTTCACTTAAGTGATTCACTGTACCGTCAATGTTCAATTTCTGTAAGCGATACGACTATTTTCAGTATATTATATAGCAGAGTCGGCCCTACTATAGGACAAACGGAGCGGCCTCTGCAAGCGTCAAGTTTCAGTAAGCCCCACAATGGTAAAGAAAAATAAACGTAAGACACATTTTTTTTTGCTATTTGTTATTTCGATCGTTAGTAAGGAGTGTAGTGCTAACGGCATGCCTGTTTTCGATCGACAAATCAGACGGACACTTATCTTTTACAGATTTTATAAAAGTGGCTTCAATATAGATGTACTAAAAAAATTATATGAATATATATTATCCATGTGAAACTTAATTAAACTTCTTGCATTTACGCAAGTAGTTCCAAGAAAATTGTAAGGTGCCGTTCAACCTGTACCACCTACCTAACTGAAAGTTGTCTTATTTTCGTACGAAAGAATAATGTTACCTTTACATACAGGCTGCGTTCCGGACCACTTTTTGTCAGCTCCGCATCTCCTTGTAGCATCGCCAACAAGTCGATATCCATATTTACACTCATAAGACACCACCGAATTGTAGGCACACGATGTATATACAGCCTTGCCGTGTCTAGGGGCTTCAGGTGGAGGGCACTGCACCTGTGTGACCACTAGACGGCGACATGCGTTGCTTTAACTTAACTCTCAAATATAATAAAAGTGCTTTATTAAGCACTATATAAATTCAATAATAATAATAATAATAACGTTGATAAATTTTTATGTAAATTTTAAAACAATAAAAACTTCATGCATAACACATAAATCCATGCAAAACTTAAGAAATGAAACAATTTTAATATATTTTTGTATTTATTTCGCTACAGCATAGTAAAAGGTAGAGTTAAGAAATTCTTTACAATAAATTCTTGCATGATCAACATCGAATTAAAGCTCAACTACATAAGTACAATAATTATTATCTATGTAAAGACTAGTAGCTATTAGGCAGCCTAACACATTAGTACTCATTTATTTATCATGGCCATAAGTAACTTCTACCTAGTAGTTATACTACCTCTTATAGAATTTGAATGAAAAAATAATTCTATAAATTATAATGATCACAAATACGTTTGAAACACGCTACAGAACGTAATTATTCAAACTGTCCCCTTCTCTCCTCCTTCTATTACAGCAGCAGGAAAGGATAAAAAATGTTTTAAGTATTAATCAAAACATCGCTACGTGGATGTCCCACTGGACTATTGGAACCAACGTCTCCCACTTTCGCTAAACTTCTTTGAATCGAAACAATACATTCAACGACTAAAAATAAAAATTCACACTTAACATTTTTAAGTAAGTACTATTAAACCGAACGCTTTAAATTCCAATTAAGTGGGAGATCCATGGAACTAATTGCGTCATGACAATGATATTGCTCATAATGATAGCCATGATAATCATCATATATTAAGCGTGACATGCGAACTAGTCACCGATAGAATAATGTAAATAGAACACTTCAGTCAACAATTAGTAAACCATGCAGCATTCCAAAATGAAGAACACTCAGTCGGCAACTACATTGTCACGAAGCAATGCTAAGACGAAATAAGACATAGGTTATCGTCTAAAAGTATTTATGTTGAGTCTGCATTTGTAAAGCAATTTAACTAAACAACCAATAATACTTAACACCACAATCTTGCAAAAACTATAACATCGTCAAGAAAAATGAACAAGCGATTTCAAATAAATTTAGAAAAAATGCCAAAATAAAAGATATATCTAAAGTTATGTTACCAATTTATTTATCGTTGAATTTAATTAACTTTAATATAAAGCAGACAACACACTAATACAGAAGACCTATATCTGTGATACTTATCTGATTATAAGCTTTAGCTAACTCCAGTCTTTATAATCCAGACAACATACATGTATTAATTTGCTCATCCAAACTTGAAGAAAACTAACATTGCAGACTCAACATAAAATATATTATAAAAAACACATTCATAGAAATACTTACGGACACAAGTTGGAAGTTCTTTTGGTGCCCAAGCTCCGTCAGCCTGACAATATCTTTCGGCTTTCCCAACAAGCTCAAAGCCCTGACCGCATTGGACTACTGCTCGGCAGCCGAAGGTGTGGCAGTCAGCGGTTACCCACCCATGAGGGACATCGCCGGGCTCGCCGCATGAGCGAGCTATAACAATGACCATTTATCTTACTGTAATCTTCGTTACGCAATGATTAGATACGAAATTGTTGTGAACGAATTTTGTAATTTATCTTGGTTCTTGTTAGATGGTCTGATCAAGGAACTAAGTGCGTAACTTCCCCTGACTATAAATAAATATCAATTTGGTATTATGGATGCAATAATGAATGTCAATTACTACGAGAAATTTTATAGTTAACGACCAGCAGTTGAGAACTAATTACAATAAAAGCTTGTGAATTACTTGATTAGGGGTTTATGTTTTCTTCATCCGATAGTAATTCGGATTCGATTTGAAAGAGTCCCGTTTGACTGTCAAGCTGCACAAGACCTAGAGAACCAATGTTTATTTATAAATGAGCGTAGCGGTATAATAAATATCTTAACACAAATATTAAGTAAATATTGAAGCAACATTTCCAATTACAATCATCCCTTCAATTTACAACAATTCCTTCAATCTTTTAGATTATAATTCTAAAAATTATCATTGGCCATTACATTACAATATACTCACGTTCACAGCTAATATCGGGGCCGTACCATGAGGCTTGACCATCAATCGCCAGACACTTAGCCCTTGGAAAGCCATTGGTAACATATCCTGTGTGACAGTGATACTGCACTGTAGCGTCGAGATCGAAGGTGGCCTGTTCAGGCAGAGCGGAGTGCCGAGCGTGCTCAATAGTTGGTGGTTGAAGACAATAGACTGGAAAGTCAGAATGGCCTTTATGGTTATGTTTATGCTTCAATCTAAGAACCTAAACTCTGATTGCAATTATCGAAGATATAATACAATGTGCTTTACTGCCAGGAAGGCAAGGTTTTTTTTTTAAATTATACCAATTGTATGGAGTCTAATTAAATAATGAGTTAATTCTTTGAGTATCACACACCAATCTAAGAGAATAACTGTACAATACCAAAATCCAGGCATAAATTTATAATTGTTCTTATTTCATTCGTTTTTTGTTTAATTATCTGAAATAAAGTTACGGATAAATATTGATAAACATTATTTACATTTATGAATAAATAAACCTAAAACAGGACGTTTAGAGTATTTGCCTTTTATGTAAATCTTTCTTATAGTTCATAGAAAAGCCTACGTTAAAAATAATTATTGTTACAAGTATTTGTACTATGTGGCTATTTCCGTCTAAATAAAATAATTAATACAGTAAAAACTGGTTTACAGTTAACGAAACTATTAAACTATTTATTTCCTGTGGCGAAGGAAAAAATGAGGGTCATGATTTTTGTAGCTTTTGTATATGTGTGTGTGTGTGTGTGTAAGAATGTAAGTATGCATGTACACGTATGTTCATTTGTTTCCATAGAGAGCCGAATTCACTGAGCCAATTTTAACTTACAAAGTATCGTTGGATCCACTCAGTTGCCCACGCGACACATCCTAAGTTGTTTTAAAAAAAATTAAAATCGGCGTTTGTAGTTGATGTATAAGTACTAAACAATTTTATTGGACTCCATCATGATAATAATCATTAATATTCTGACTTACTGTTTTCTTTGCACGCCGGTGGCTGTCCCGCCCATTGACCATCTGCTTGGCAACTTCTACTCTGCAGTCCTACCACATGGTATCCGTGAGGACAGGAGTAGACTGCCCTGGAAGAAATTTTAAGTAATCCAATAGGATTTGGATTAAGGAAGCAATCTAAAAGCTTATCGATAGGCTATTATTTGACTGTTTCCAAAGATCAGACTCAGTCACTTACCCTGTACCAACAACCGCACTCAGTGTCAGATAGCTAACTCAGTCTGATACCTGGGATTCTTAAGGATAATTCATTCAAAAGCGAAACACGAGTCTATCATACATAAGTTCGAAGCTTGGCTCAGAAGATGTCAGAGAAATATACACAAAATGACTACATAACAATCAGATACCCTATTTGTCCTCATTTCCTTTCGAATTGTATACATTATGTATAGATTACGTATCTTTCTGTGCAGGTGATAAAAGTAAGGTTGGTCAAGGAACACAATTTATTATAAGGAATTTACCATATATAGGCGAAGGACAAGTAACCTTTAGACATGAGTAACACTGCGCAATGCCGCGTAATTGCGCCAACTCTGTTCACTCCGCTGGATCTGTCAGCTCGCTTATTCCAAATGTGTTGATGCATAACACATTTCAGCACATAACACACCTCAGCGCAAAATACGCTACCTGCTCTAAAAGCCAGTAAGCGCGGGATATGGATCGCGCGCTTTGCGCTTCACCCAGCGCCTATTTGCCGCATACCATTTTGCTGCACATTGGCGCAATTTTGAGTTAACTCAAAACGCGGATGCAGTGGGATGCGCTTGAGTTACTCGAGTTGGCGCAAGAAATTTTGTTGAGTAACCCATGCCTTTCACTGCTTTCCATTTCCTACCTGAAAATCTAAGTAGGTAATTTTCGCTTGAAGTATAGTCAAGGAATATTTTGTATTACTTAAATGCTCTATCCGCCTTGTAAAGGAAATGACGAGTAATTTATATGCATAAAAAGCATTATTCCTTAAAAGTTTTCATCTTACTTACTTATCACCGAAAAGTCTTCCAGTCAGAGTAATTTTTCCGATTTCGGGTTGCTCTAACTCCGGACATTCGCGATCTGTAACAATAAATGGGTTAAATTATTGTAA
This sequence comes from Zeuzera pyrina, assembly GCA_907165235.1. Taxonomy (NCBI): domain Eukaryota; kingdom Metazoa; phylum Arthropoda; class Insecta; order Lepidoptera; family Cossidae; genus Zeuzera; species Zeuzera pyrina. Next base: position 13,473,099 of record OU015641.1, read on the forward strand.
TATTATTTTATATGTATGTAATAGCTAGTGATGGAAGATTCCAAGAGATTTTAACGATTGAAAGACACGGATTGAAAGAATCGTTTAAAATATCCAATCGAGTCAAAAATGTTCGACAAAACCATCGACATCTTTTTCGATTGATTCGAGTGCATGACGAGCGACGCTGATGAAAAATCTTCACGTACGTTTTTATTCTATCTCCATTCCTTGTTTTCAGTTGACGTTTCATTAACTCGACCGTTTCTAATTGACATTCCATTGACTTGATCGATAGTGATAGAATTGGGCACGGGAAGCATCACACGGGTGACGATATTCTTACCATTCTTACAATTTTAAATTAAACCGGTCTGTGTCCTGTTAATACTTCAAAGCTAATACCTTTTTTATCCCTACGTTTCCATGGGATTGCACCGATCGTGGTCACGAGCAGTGTTCAAAATCTTATACACTTTTTATATTTTTATTATTTTTAAAATTTTGAGTATATGTATATGAGGGTAATATTAATTTTATGGTCATTTTTTAATGTCAATATAATACTGAGAATCAAATCAGCAACTGTCAACTGGATTGTGTTCAGATTATCATTCATATTTATTATAATTAAAATTAAGTGTTTTCTTCCATCCACTTAATCACAGTCAAACCAGTTTTCTTTAATCTTGTGTGAAGAACCAAAGACCTATGCAATATACAGTCCACATGCAAATTTTTAGAAGCAGACTGATGAGGATGGAAACTTCGGGATAAAAAAGGCCTTGAAATATTACACGATATAGACCCCTTTAATTTAGAATTGTAAGATGTGCGACCTACAAGACGTGAAAGTTAAAAAACTTCAATTCTTACAATTGTTACGAATTCACTAACTCTATGCACAGAGAACCGTTGGCGTCAATAAAATGTTTCACTGGCTCGGCATCCAGCCATCTGACATCAGATTCGACTGCGAGGTAAAACCATCAAAAGCTACAATCACAGAAGAATAATCGAAACGATCGATTTCAACATTTCATCATCACACATCACTGCTTATAGCAGCATTCCGTCTTATAATAAGGATGTGATGGTATATTCCCAAGAGTATTAAAGCCATACTGGATTTTGCAGTACTAATAATTTTTGGAAGACAGGCAAAATGACTTGCGTGACGTCACGTCAAGTCCGCGGTAGGACATACTTATCTACATTTGAAAGATATGTATTTACATCGATTTGCATAAATGCAATTTAAAATTATATTTTCTAATCACAACTAAAACTTACTTAATCTTTATTAAAAATAAATATCGCTGTGAAAACTTCATTGTATGTGGAAAAAGTGGAACCAAATCGCTTGTATGTGTAGTTATGTAACCCTCGAATAGTTCAAAAAGGTTTGTTTCTAAGCTTTAACAACAGTTTTAGAGCAAAAACTTTCTATATTAACCTTTTTGTTTCAACATTTTCGCAAATCAGACACACTCAATATTTTATTCTTCTTGACTAGTCCTTGCACTCCGTTTATCATTCTCTTCCCGTCGCCTCCATGTTCTACTGTCATCTGTCCACTTGTCAATATCAATAATTTAAGGATTTTTAGGATAAATACTTTATTTTTTATCTTTATAAAATCTAGCTAAATCTACTTAAACCCAAGATCAAGAACCAAAATTAACGAAGCATTTGCTCTAAGAGCGTGTCCGTTTGTTGATCTAATTTCTGAACTTTTACTAATGTGCGTGAGTAGGGTAGGGTCACAGTACAACAATACCGGCTGTATATGACATATTTTATTAATACTAATAGTCAAAACACTTAAAATATACGAGTATTTGTAAATAATTATTTCAGTTTTATACGTCAAGTCGATCATGAGCTGACACGAATTACATCGGTAGTGCAAGGCTGCCATACTTATCATAGCTGTTTAACTAGTGTTTAGTGTAGTGTTTAACTCAATGAGATAGGAGACAAAAAAAAATTTGACACACAGTGATAAAAGCGGCAGATTATTATGGTTCCGTGCATTGTATTTCTTGATGCGAGGTTCAAACTAAAAGTAATTCTAATGAAATCACTTAAATTACTGATGAACGGAAATAATAAAAATGTTTCATGACTCATGTTTCTCCGATACAATTTGCTCGAACTTTCTTACAGTATTAAAGTAAAATTAATAAAATTCACAGAATGGAGTTATATTAATTTATAAATAACAAAAAATGCTGTTACTTTTATGTACAGTATTAAACAACTAGGACAACAAGTATTAGCAATTCATAAAGATAACTCAGTTCCATTATGAACACTAATATCACGACATGCACGAATTTAGGGGTGGTTATACCAGTTTCACTTAAACTTAAAACTAAATCTACATTACATATATATATATATATATTGTATAACGAAGTTATGTTTTCTTTGTGCGTCAATTACGTTAAAACTACTGAACGGATCGACATGGGACCACGACCATTCGATGCGGAATCGTTTGTAGATGGTTTTGGGCTACTTATTTTTTTTGCCCAGCGAAGCGGGCAGGAAACCGCTTGTTATATATAAAAGCGAAATATCACTCACCGACCAATTACCTGATTGACTGACTTCTTAATCACGTTTCAAAAACTAGCAAGGATCAGAATCTGATGTTAGTCTAAGTAAGAAACTCGAAGTATCACAAGAGACGGAACATTTGCTCTAAGAGCGTGTCTTTACGGTATCCTTTTTTTGTTGACCGAGTTTTTGGATTTTGACTAATAGGCGTGAATAGGGAAGGCCATACTCGTATTACAACGATACATAGTTGAACATGACGTATTTCTTTTTTTGTGAATGCTAGTAGCCAAAACTCTTAAATTTATGAGTACTTTGCAAATAATTATTTCATGACCGACTCATAAGCTGACACGAATTGCACTGACAGTGCGAGGTTGCCGTATTATAGCTAACTGTTTTACTCGTGGTTACGCTCAATAAGATAGAAAGAGACACGAAAATTTCTTCGACACTCGGTGGTAACTTGTTATGGCTCCGTCCATAATTCGTGGTCAGCGGTAACAAAGGATTTTTGAATTAGGACATTTTAAGGGCGAAAAGGGGGTTTGAATTTTGTATGGAAATTTTATATGGAACGGAATAGGGTTGCTGCGAAATTGAGCGCAAATATTGCTTATGAAAAAATAAAAATAATGAGACACGTGATTCACATTTGTAAAGTGTACAAATAAAAAGGTATTGTAATCGTTGAAAAATCGTGAAGAATATCAGTGAAGTCCTAAATAAATATGAGTGCTTCATTATAAATTACATGGCTTTCATTTTCATGACGCGAATTTATTTTTTCTATTCATAACCATCGGTTGGTGTTTTAATTAAAATTTGTTTTAACAAATTTAATTTCTTAACTCGCAGACAAACGACCGTTGTTACGAACAAATTAGTTATTTTGTTTCTATTTCATGGAATAACGAGCCTCGGGAAGAAAGATATTATAAAATTTATCGAGACTAAAAATTTGACTTGTAATGTAAAAGGAAAATGCGGACTTGTTTACTAGAAAAAAATATTCTTATCTGCTATATTTTTATACTTTTATTATTAACTGGCATACCTACTTATGGTCTATACAAGGTTAATATGAAAGGGGGTATAAACCCGCCGCGGTCCCAACGTGTCACTGTTGACTGTTATATTGCACAAGTAATAATTACGGGATACGCTTATTTCGTTTTCCATACAAAAAAATACATTCGTTTGATAAGAAAAAATGTTCAACCCTGTCATTATCCTTGTAGTCCAAAGGTTTGCTAGCGATGTAAAAACGCTAATACTAGGGTTGCCTCGCCTTTATTTTTTTTTTAACTTTGAGGTTTTACTCTAAACTATTGACTTTTGGCGACGTTGTAGAACGCAAGTTTTCCGTTGTCATGGGTAGGGTTGAGCGTACATCTACCGATTGATGAAATATCGATATCAATGTTCAAAATAACGATATTTTAGTATCGATAACGACGACTTTTAAACATCGAAATAACGGTATTTTAAATAAGATATGGTGATATCGATATTTTCAACAAAATATCGCAATATCGATGTTTTTACCAAGACATTGTAATGTCGTTATTATTTCATTTACGATGTGTTTTGCAAATAGCGGAGTAAACAAAATATTTAACATAATATCCTTTAGAATAAATAATGTGTAAAAAAAACAGATCGTGTCAATATTATTAATTTACAATAGCCTATCTAATCTAATACCTACTACAGTCAAATGTTCTTAGGACATAGGTAACTAGGTAACAGACGTCTCATTGTTCGTTGTCGATGCTTCTGAGAACCTCAATTAACTTTTTTCTTAATTTGCTTTTTGTACTTTTAATATTTTATTAGAAAAAAATGTAATGTTTATTATTTTTTGCATAATTAACACTTAACTAAGTTGCAGATGATAATGGTCCTAAAGTATCCATTTAAAAAGTGTTAATATATTATATATAATAATCGATATTTTAAAATATAGATATTATATATAAATGTAGTTATGCCCCGTTTTCACCCGTTTTGACTCGTCAACTTCAAAATTTTCTTTCCTATAAACCTTGTCCTGACAATAACGAATACCACAAAAATGTAATTCGCCAAATCTGTATAGTCGGTTTCAAGTTATGACGTGCGTGACCAAGGGAATAGGGACTCATTTATATATGTATATAGATAGTTTACTTGAATAATAAGTTATTTGATTTCGCAAATAATGTGATCCAGCAACATTTTTGTTTCATATAAATATCTCACTGTCGATAATATTTATGTATTTACAACGAAATTTATTTTTTACTGCTGTATACAATATATTAATATAAAATCGAAGAGGTTGCAGTTCGTACGTCACTCGACTCGGGGACACTGAAAAGCAGCGTCACGGTCGATTCCGGTCGCGGCAATATGAGTGTTCTCCGATTTCGAACGCCGCAGCCGCCGCATTATATGGTCGATAATATCGGAATATCGATATCAAGCTAACGATATTAATATCGATCTCAATATCGACATTTTAGCAATATCGCCAATCTCTAGTCATGGGTACTTTACGTACGTAGGAGAACGGATGTCCGGTTGACTGGGCTCCTGGATAATCTAGATTCACAATTGGACACGGTAGGTGGCGCTGCAATCGGGTTCTTAGATTTTTCTTTATATCAGACAGAATAGCGTCCGTCAGGTCCATCAAAATCATTAGATAAATGTAATTCAAACTAATTTTCGTTGAAATTCTTTTTCAAGTTCTACTATCTAAATTTTTTTCAGATTCTCCAGCCCATAGTTAAAAAGTTAGACATGGGGCTCCCCCATACACAATTTTATGGCTTTAAAAGCGTTAGATCTCAACAATTATTGACTTAAATAAAAAAGTGGCTATGAGACCGATAAAAAATGTTTGTAGGTTTATGTCTAACTAAATATTCCCCACACGCTTATGTGCACTAAATATATTTTGTCATTCCTCAGCTTAAAAAAATCGTGAAAAAAAATTAAGTATGGCTAACACTGAAACGTTATTCAGTGTCTTAACACTGAATAAAGTTTCTGTCTGTGTACTCGGTCCATGTTTATTTGAGTAAGGCGACACAAATGAGAGGGTTATGATTTTGGCAACACGTATTGGTATATGTATGTTGACGGCCTGTAAGTTCAAGTGGCGTTGGAGGGTAGTTTTAGCCGGTTCGAGCCCGGCACTAGTCGGTCGCGCCCGACGTTCTCTTGAGGCGTCGGCGACGGTTGGGGGGGTGCTCGTGCGGAGTTTCTTCCCTTCCGATAAACAAAAAAAAAAGCACAGAGTACTGTCACACACACACTGGTAAGACAACGTGAATATATACGTGAGGCACAAAAGAGATAGAATGACACAATAAATGGTTAAGAGAGTGAGGCAAGTTATCGTTGTTGCTATAATTTCGGGTCGTTTCTATTTTATTCGGATAGAACTCCGTATCACAGTGAGAGCTTTCCTCTCAATTTATCCTCCACCAATTTATAAATAATATTTTAAATTTTATTTATATCTCAATAGATCCATTTTCCAGGCACTCTTTCTATATCTATCTTTTCGTTAATATAAATGGGAAAAATACAATGGCTTTCTTGCTGTCGTGGTCAGATTGAAAATATTAACCGCCAAAAAGATACAGCAATGTGAACAAAACTCGAGTGCTCTTGAAACACTCGAGGAAAAGCCGAGATGTGCTTTATACAGTCCATGAGACAAAAGGAGATTTATGGGAACAACTCGCGACCTGGCCTTCAGTGAACTATCTTTTGTAACTCACGTATACAGCTTAACGCTACGTTCCTAATCGAGGAGTCTGATTTATTGGAAATATTTAAAGAAAATGATACTGGTAATGATGATGGTAGTTTATTAACCGACTTCAAAAAAGGAGGAGGTTTTCAATTCGACTGTATGTTTTTGAATTTTTGTTACGCGATTACTCCGCTAATTATGAATTTATTTTGATGACTCTTTTTCTATTTAGTAGGTCATACTTCAAAAGTAGTCTCATTTAAATTTCATCGATATTGGAGCTTGGACTTCGAAGATACACGAAATAACGCAACCTGGTTATAACCTTTATTTATTTTGATGATTTTCTTGTACATCATTGCACTCCAGAATTAGAAAGAAGTTAATTGCAGTCCTGCCCTAGATATTTATTTAGATTTTTACTCCAAAGGGAGAAATAAAAATTAAAAAAAAAAAAATCGCCTTCAAAAATGCACTGAAAAGTACGTAATAACTCTATCCTACACCTCGCCCTCCTTATACATCTTTGAAATTATTATGTATACGAGAAAAAATATAGATCAGTTTAAAAAGAATGGCGATATGAATCGTATGGAAACCCGAGGTCGTGATAAATTGGTTATTCCAAAATTTAAATTACATAAATCGAATGTTTCATTTCTAGGTAACTGCATTCGTTTTTATAATAAAGTTCCTCAAGAAATTACTCAATTAACAGATAATAAATTTAGATTGGTTATAAAACGTACATTGACTAGACAATCATACTATAAAATAAACGATTTCATTGAAGATAAAACAATAGTCTGGAAATGATGTTCTCTGCACATGCGTTTACTGGCTTAATGAAAATATTGTATTTTAATAAACCTTTTGTAAAATGAAGTTGAAAAAATGATACCTGACTGAGTTTCTTGTCGCTTCTTCTCAGTGTCCAGGTTTTCTATTCGAACCGAACTAAAGTAGATTTGACGTTCAAAAATACCTTGTAATTGGGTTTACTTGAATAAATTGATTTGACTTTGATTTGACTTTGATCCTATACTAATCCAAACTCAAGTACAATAAAAATAACTTTATAAGTACGATACACATACCTATGTAATAAAATTTGTCAGTTACTGAAGTCGGTGTCAAGCCTACCAAACTAATAAACTTCTGTTGTTGCACATTAATTTTTACTACTCACTTTCACTCTGTTTCCCTTACTTAATCTTATTATTCGCAATTTCTAAATTCTTAATAATCAACATTTGGAATGTTTAAATATAGGGATTTTTTTTTTGGCATTTTATAAAGTTCGGAGGTTTGAGGTTGACAGATAGCCTACTACCTAACCTGCCTACTACTATGCTTCACCGGTCACCGCGCTTCCCCCCCTTCACATAGTATGCGTACTGGTATAGAGCAAAAAAAGCATGCTTCTTATTAAATTTTCCAAATTTTCTCGAGTACTTGAGACTTCTGAGACTTCTCGAATTCTCACTGTGATTTTTCCCGTATCGACTTTACGTGGATTTCTCTGGTTTTTTCGTCTCGAAATATCTCGAGCGACAACCCTAATCACAGCTTCATTCCTTCATTTCATGCAGGGTATCTAACCAGGTATAAACTCCAAACTTTCTCCTGACCACGCTTAATTAGTAGCGAAATGTTAGTCCATTTAGAATTATGGGTAAGTAGGTCATACTTTTAAAATCAATAACCATACTTACTACGCATTCCTTTTTATTATTCTATTTTGATATTATTTTTATTATATTGCCTTTGGACATTGTTTATTACTTGACAGTAAAATATTATTAATTGCGTTGAAGGAAGATTTATTCTCGACATCAAATTCTTACTTCATTATCGTTTAACTATTATAAATTGATTAATATACGTGACTAATTAGGCGATAAAAATAAATATATTTTTTGTAATATCTTGTAATATTTACTGTAATATAATGCCCAATGTATTCAGGTAAGATATATTCCTGTGCTATATGATAGCTTCAATTTAGTCTGGTATGTAAATAATTACTGCACAATGTATTCATATCGCTTAGAACTTAATTCATGTGTATACTCAATACAACTTGTTTCGTGAGAATAAAAAACTATGCTATTAAAGATTCGCTATCTCAAAAATTAACAATTAATGCACATAACAATCTTACATGACAAGACAAACGTTAGTAATTTTAGGACAAATGAATAATTCATTTATCTTTAACTGTAAAGATGACAATAGTTAGTCTAAAGCTATGACTACTGTCAAAACTAGTATTCATTGCCATTGATTGATCATTGAATATGTATTTTAGTGAGGAAATGAAGCATTATAAACTTTAATGTCATTGTAATAAAATCAGATATTAAGTGAAACTGACAACGGTAATGTATGTCTTAATATGGTCTTAATACATTTATTGTGCCGTGATCAAATCTTTCAAATACAATTGATCATTTATTTCTCTAATGTCGCAATCACTCTTAACGTTGACAACTCTTTTACGACTCTTACCGAGTGTTGTAACATCACTTACAGCGTAAACATAATCCATTCAAATCGTTCATTGAATCTATAGGAACTGAATAACTTTACCAACTATAAAGATACCAAAGATATATTAGCGTGATTACTACCATCTTTCATTGTTTTCGACTGAAGAAGTCGTGTATATGAAAATCGTGTATGTGTATATGAAAATGTATCTGTGTATTGGACTCACATTCTTGCAAATAAAAAACATTATTATTATGAAGGCGACATTACGTGTCCATCCAAACATCATGCAAAATGAAATAGAATTGAATGTTATAGAATTTTATCACTCAACCAAAACTCATTGCCACCTTCCAGTTAATTCGAAGCGTTGGGACCCCAAGGTTGGGCCTATGAGAACCTTTAGTTCAACTTTTAAATCGGTGGAGAGTAATTCAACGTATCCAGGGTAACCAATTTTTACAATTTTTGAAATAGTGATATAAAAGAAATGGTGACGCTAGGGAGTTGAATTAGCACCAAATTAAATGAATTAAATATTTCGACTAGTTAATCGATTTAGTTGAATCGATATATACTTAGTTGTTATCACTTGACAACACCGTTTTAGCTAACCACTTTATTTAGAACTTCAACACATCTAAACGTCAAATCACTTTACCGAATTAAAAGTTAGGCTGTAGATTGGACCTTGGTTTAACCAAGGTTTAACTGAAAACCAGTATAACACGTAACGGTCGTCAAAGGTTTAGAAAATATAAATAACCTATAGATAAAATATGTAAGGCGGATCTCCTCAAATTAACGCCTATGTTCAAAATCAATCACTAAAGCCATAGAGCTGGTCGGTATAGAACAAATTCGGTTACGCTGTGGTGCATAGGCAGAAATGCTAGGGCTGCCATGTATACTGATAAAAAGTATTATACAAGAAAAATACGGTATCGGTCGTCCCTAAAACGTTGGTATCCAAAATCATTAAAACCAGTAAAAAAAATACGTGCAACATTAAAATAAAATAGTTTTTCTCCGCTATATAAAAACTTCATTTTCTTACTCCGTTAAAGCAATTATTCAAAAATAAAAAATAACAAAAGTTAGCAACTCTAGACAGGACTTTTAACCATTTCTCTTCTCAAATGTGAACTCGATTCACGGTGGAGAGTTCCGTACGATTACGTACAAGCCAGACTAGACTTCGTTTCTAGAGATGTTACGAGACCTAGGGTTTTAATATTGTATTTTTCATATAAGGGAAAACAGTGACAGACGGACACATTAGTTATCATGTAAGGGTTCCGTTTTTTTAAAGATACGGAACATTCTTACGATTCTTTAGATAATGTTTCAGTCTAATGTTTTGGTCGATAATAGCTAACCGAATCTGATTTCTAGAATATCGAAACTGACTGTCTCTGGTAAAACGTGTGAATGAACAAATTTGAGATTTTTAGGGGGAATTGTTGAAAAAAATTGTTACCTAGTTCGGTAATAGTGACTACAACACGATCTATTAATGTCATCTGAGAGATAAACAAGAGAGCAAGGCTATAAAAAGCGACACCGGTAAAGTCCACCAAAATTTCAGTATTCATGTCACGCAGTATGGAAATGTGTGAAATCGCCAGCAAAGTTGAAAAGGGCTGTGCGTCGGTGTGCTCCGACAAGGGAACGGTGCGAGGCGAGGGCGGAGACACACTGAGAACAATTATTTGTACGAATCCGACTTCGAAAAGATTTCTATAAGACTTAAGCACCACCTGCTGCTCTGCTGTTAGTTAGTTATAGTGATTCAGTTAAATTAAAAAAAATGTCTGTGCTTATGACCACGCGATAAAAGTGATTACTTATATGATATTCTAATTTCAAAATATATCACACATATGATATGATAGCGGTTGATATCGACTGCACCGTCCACGGTACAACAGGGAAGCAAAATGTACGCAGTTGTATGAAGACGCTTTTAAATTTTCGTTCACGATAACGTCATGCCATGGACGTTAAAAAAGCGTCTTTTTCCACGACACAAATAAGCATTTTGATTACCTATTGTACTGTGGACGGTTAAATCGTGACGATAATAACGTTCAACGATAAATTATCAAAGCGGCCAATGTTTGCTTAAAACACTATCGCTCAGTTTTGAAAATTTAGATAGAATGCTAAATAAGAAGAAGAGGAACACGAAACAAACAATTAAATAAGAAATAATGCATATCTATACTCATTTTCGAAGTGGAAACTTCAGGCGCCTCTGCGCTCCCACTGAACGGTGAACGAAACTGAACCGTCGGCGTCGCGCTAGGATCGATGACGCCCAATCGGGTGTACTCGCTCGTAAATATATTTTGAAATTAGAATATCATACAAGTTTTCACTTCCATCGTGTGGTTATAAGCTTACACCGATTTTTTTATGCTAATCTCTTTGTTGTAAGTCACCACGCGGACGAGGTCACGGGCAAAAGCTATATATAAATATATAGATATATAGTATAGATATAAAAAACTGAGGAGTCGGACTTGTCTCGCACTTGCTCGTCCTCTTTCATCGATTTTGGAACAGGACACTAAAAATAAAAGATGAGTAGGTTTTTTGATAGTTGGGTTATTGTATATTTTATGGTTAATATAATAAGAATATAATAATATACTCAGACATTTCACACAGCGCCATCTAGTCCCAAAGTAAGCAGCACAGCGCTTGTGTTATGGGTACTAGACAACTGATATACTACTTATATACTTTTCTTTCGTAAATAAAAACATATTATACATAAACGCCCAGACTCAGGGCGGGAATCGAACCCGCACCCCCCGTTTACTTACCGACGCCCTTAGCCGTTGCGCCACGGAGGTCGTCATAATTTATTTAGATTCTACAGTTTTTTAATTTACTTTGAAACATTCAGACGCGATAGCGCACTAAAGCCGACTATACACGTTACAGTAAACCACAAAGGTCTGAGTGGGAGATGTAGAGATAGATCGAAGTGTATAGTGAATGGACCAGGGGGCCTAGACGAGTGGCTCAATTGTCGTAAACGCTGATAGAATGGAACGACAGATACCACGTGATCTAGCATAACGAATTTTAAATTGCTATTTATGATCAGAAACTGTAAATGAATGTTGATTGGCCTGGTGCCACCGTAGCTGACCTGCCTTCCGAGGAAATGTAATGTAGTTAAGTAAGTATCTTTGGATCAACTTCCTTTTTTGCGCATGTTGTCGTCACCTATAATTAAGGTTGCATTTAAATAATTCCTTTTATTGTAACAGTGTATACATTGTAATCATGTAATTAGTGTAAACCTTGTTGGTGGCCTAAATAAAAAAAAAAATCCCGGTTTCGATTATGGACCTGAGCAACTAGACAAGTGGCAAATGCTTTGTACTATCAAAACGCTTGCTGGCGTTATTACTAGTCAAAAGTGCCACTTGGCTATGTTTTATACGGCAGTTTTCACATAACTTTACGTTCGTTTGATATATAAGAAAAGTTACTAACGTTTGACTTCCAATTTAAAATTCCTTGCGCTAGATTACGTGGTATTTATTTGTCATTACATTCTACTAGCGTTTACGACAATTGAGCCACTTGTCTAGGCTCCTTGTACTTGTTGAACACACATGTTCTGGTTGACCTATTCTAGTGCACCTGCAAATAACTATCTGTAACGTGCGTGGTTAACTTAAATAAGAAGATGCGAGTGTAGTCCGACATGAAGGTAGCAATCTTTCATGATTTTCATGTCATGTGGATATGGCTTCCAACTTTCGTTTCCAAAAATATATTGTAATAATCAGAGAAAGAAAGTAAATAGTATTTGAAAAGAAAAAAATTACATAATTCTTTTTTGTACTTTTTTTAAATCGATTTCATGACTTTAGTCACAAGTGTTTTAGGGATGGCTGTCCAAGACTGTATTTTGTAAACTTTATTTTTCTTGAACAATAAACAGTATTTTAGAGCATAATAAAGAATAATACTGTTTTTAACAGTACAGTTGACGACGCTACATATGGATAACACTGTGCTACGAATGAACTGGTTGCCGATTGGCTACCATGGAATAAAAAAAATCCCGGTTTCGATTATGGACCTGAGCAACTAGACAAGTGGCAAATGCTTTGTACTATATATGTATGAATTATGGAAATGTGTAATATTTACAGGTGAGCTTATTTTGATTATTTTGCTTTTGAGACATGCGGCGCAAAGTCATAAAAACATTTTTCACAAAAAACAAGCGTTACTGTGTGTTAAGGCTCATTTCGTGTGTACATACATTTAATCTTTTTTCATTATAAATCCAAATAAATAATTATACATCGGTGTCGAACCTTTATTTTCTTCTTACACAATTTAACAAGTGCAAAGTGGCATGGCAGGATGGTGGTATGTAAGCAACTGGCGACCCGCGCGTTAGAGTTGCATTATATTCTACTTAAATGGAATTCAGCGTTTGAGCACTCCAGGTCGCTACACTGTGGCTTAGTACATATTATCTTATTAATCGTTAATTATGGTCTTGAATTCATAGAAAAAATCCCATTAAAAGAATTCTCAGTTATTGCCGAATTTTCCAGTTTTCCAGCTAACTTTTCCAAATTTTCTTCCCATAAAAACCTTATTCGCGCGTTACGAATACGTTACGTTACGAACTTTTAAAAATAAATTTGCCAAATCAGTCCAGTCGCTCTCAAGTTTTGCGCTTTGGTGCAAAGCGCTTGAAAAAAAAAGTGTTAATGCTAAGTTTCTGATCAAGTCGACTGTGACAAACAAACAGACGGGCACACGCATGAATGCTTTTGTAAGGGTTTCCTTTAAAGTAAAGAACTCTTAAAACAGAATGTCTGCTCTAAGTACTTGTTTATTTTCATATGATATAGACCCGTGTCGTTCGTGATTGATTCGGTCGTTTGGTTGCAATCATTTTAAAGTATTGATGACATTTGAACGAACGCATCGTTCATCAATTCAATCATTTGACCGATTTAATCTCAGTACTTGTCGATTTTAATTGATTGTCTATGGTATGTCGTTAATTGCGATAAAAGGCGAAATTAAAAAAAAAACAAGATAAATACAAACACATTATTTTTGAAAACACAAACAATAAAATTACTAATGCAACAGAATTATAATAAAAAGTTTAAAAAATATCGAAGTCGTAAAAGATAGGATTACTCATACAATACAATCAATACAAAGTTCGATCTTTCATTTCAATCATAAAATATGATTGTATAAAATATGATTGGTCCAACCAAAACCAATCAGCTATTGTCAATCAAATGATTGATTGAATCATCTGACCGAATCTTTTTTATCAATACTTAAACGATCCTTCTTCAATCTTTAAAAATTAACAAATGAATACGAAGAATAAATTGATACAGGTCTAGTATGAAACCATTCTCAAAAATCTGAAATATTTATGTTACCGCCTATAGAGGTACATCGAGGTGTAAAACGGGATTTTTAATGTACATACATAAAGTAAGCAACTGTACAAAATTAGGGTATCTCCCAGTGTAGCCCACGTCACGTAAAACAATAAAGCCAGTAGACATGGGTCAGGTCCCTAAACGGTAATATACCTACTTCGATACTATGTGAAAACACACGGCTGAATTTTGTGAACGGATCCGCAAGACATTCGTAATGTAACTAGCTTCTTATAGTTTTCTGGATGTGTAAAATCCATTACGTGATATCTGCTAAATTTCCTCCCAGCTGTACATTATTCCGAATGTTCACAATTTTGTAGATTTTTTTAAGCGATCTCCTGAAGATGTAATGGGCGGACAGCACTTTTTAAAGTTTTTCAGAAGTAAGAAAATGTAACGAGTTATACAATTTTAATAACGCGTTACTTTTATAGTGTCATTTAGAAAAATAATGTGTTGAATGTCTTTTTATTTGTAACATACACACCTTATCCCTACTTATAGTATCCGTATCGCAAAAAAATATTTTTTGTTTCTGAAAAGGGGAAAAATTCCAAACAAACACCCAACCGTTCCTTATGCCTCAGAAAAGAACATTAAGACCGGCAGGGTAGTGTCGGGCTTCAATTTACTAAAAAAACCCTTCTCTCGGTACATGAACCTACGGTACACGCAGCGAGTCGGACGCGTAGGGAGGGCAGTCGAAAGCGTTCTGCCCGAAAAGATCGATAAAACCTGAGGGCCCTTCCGTCCGGAAAGTACGAATCGGAGTAGCCGGGACGGAGGACGAGACCTCAGCTAAGGTTGTCGCCGGGATCTGCTTAGAGGTTTTAATGAATGGGACTTACACATAAACAAAATAGAAATTATTTTGTCTTGACTGAACTACCTTGAAAATTATAATAATACTAAACTATCTTGAAACCACGAGGAACACCATAAATATTTTAAAAAAAAATCTATTGCCACATGTATGACAGAGCCTCACTTGAGAACGGTTCCACCGATTTAGCTGATTTTCTTTTTGTTATGTTTGTAATTGTCAAGAAAAGATTTGTATGTATTTGTATGTATGAAATTTTTTGGAAAATCTGCGGAAAAAAGTCGTGAATTTGGATGAGATGTATGAAAATTAAAAAAGATTTTGGTATGTTGCAAAATGCAAACATTCAACGTCCGAAATGGGCGAAGCCGAGGGTCTAGTCTAAACATCACTTCGCTAACGCAAATGCATAACGGCCTAAGATTGTTTGTTGCGGCTCTAACTACAATGAATACTCGTATATTTTCACATCAACATAGAGATAAATGATAAGACAAAAGTAAGTTTCCACTTGAAACATGGGTTTAGGTAGTTTTTATGTAGCAAAAGTGACTTAGACAACGGGACAGAGCGTCTGATTTAGTGAACAATGGACTCATTTAGAATTTGAATATTTTTTTCGTTTTCCTTTACGAGACAGCAAAGAATAAATAGGGTAGGGGCAATAACATTGTTATAATAATGTAATTAAGAGACTACGTTAAGAGCTCTTGTATAATTGCTTGGAAACGTGATACTGAAGGGTTTGCCAATAACAATTAAAGACAGCATTAGTAAATTTATAATGGCAACAATTAACTTTATATATAACAAGTTGAAGCTTCAATTACTAATTAAGTTGCTAATATATTTTTTTAGTATTATATTTACAAAGTAATTCAGAAACTCCAAAGTGTACGTAGAACAACTCACTAGTTTCATCACAATCACATGAATGGTTTAGGAGCGCATAAAAAACAAACATAGAGAGAAACATTTATTATTAACCAACTTTAAAAAAAAGAGGAGGTTCCATGTTCGTCCGTAAGTACTTTTTTATGCATGTTCAACAATAACTTCGTAAATTATGGACCGATTTCTAAATTTTTTTTTTGTTTGAAGGGATGTACCTTCGAGGTGGTTTCATTTAAATTTCACTGGTATTGGTGCTTGAGCTACGAAGATACACCAAATAAAAACTGCTTATGAGCTTTGTTCATATTGATGATTCTCTTGTATGTTGTTGCGCTCCATAATTAGAAAAGAAGTTAATTGTAGACCTACCCTAGAAATTTATTTATGCCAAGGTCACTCAAAAAAGAGAAATAAAAAAATTGAAAATAAATTAAATCTACTTTAAAAAAACTGAAAAGTACAAACTAACTATTATTTACTAATGAAAAGTCAAGTACAAATACCTGTACAATGACAGTTATTGAAATCGGTGCCAAATAATGTACGACAAAAGAAAATCAATTAGTTTGGTAGGCTGGTATGGCATGATATAGTGCGCTCTTTCACACGCAGTCACTTTACGCAATATACTGGACTCGAAAAATTCTGTGTACTTGCTCTCCCAAACAGACATGAAAGCATCCCAAACCAGTAGACCTATTAATTTAATAGAATATATGATGGTCTCAAATAACTTTGTCGAATGTTTTCACAGCTTAAATTTTATTTTAAATCACTGCATAGGCGTTCCAAGGCAAGCTCGAGTCAACTCGCTCAACTTGACTAACTTCAGTCTGAATGTTGCCAGTTTCGCCTTAAGCGGTTTCGCGGACGAAGTTTAAAAACTAAGCTTGAACTCGTTTCTGTTTACCTGGAGGAATGGTAAACGAATTTTGGGAGTTCTATTCACAGTAATTGTATCCGTTGAAATAACTGGCAAAACAACTGATGATGCATCATCCGTTGATTCATCTGATGAAAAGCTCTCACTGCGTTCACTTAATGTCCAATAATATGCTTTCATAAGTTACTAAGCAACAACAACTTGTTACTAATGACTGGCCATTGGCGCAGTGGAATACGCATCTGCTCTCCAAGCTAGGGTCCCGGGTTCGATCCCCGGTCAGGTCAATTTAAGAAACGAATTTTTCTAAATTGGCTTGGAGTCTTGGTGTTACTGGGACTTTCCCCAGAGTTCGTTGTGTGGTACCCATAGTACAAGCTTACTGCTGAGTTTGGGCTCACACAATCTGTGTAATTGTCTGGAATATTATTATTATTACTACAGTTAAGGTTAGACTACTTTCCATTCGAGCACTCGCAGTGACGGATGTAGCAAATCTCCACAAGGCTTGACTTTCAGGAAGCCAAATTCTTTTCACCCATTTTTGCTATTATGTCGTTAAAAAATCATCACAGTGACTAAATATGATTCATTTTATTGTAAAGCAAACAGGATGACGTACAGGTTGAAGGCAATAATAGGTTAATTGACAAATTTTTAACAAACTAAGTAGAAGATAGGATTAGTAATCAAGAACTAAACCGCGAAAAAATTCTCAAAATACAATGAAAAACACAAAAGTTATTAGCTTTTATACTCAAATATTGAAACAGAGTCGGGATAAGTTGCGTCTTTTTCACTTCTTACGTTGAACAATGACACTGCCAGTTCATGACGCCATAGTTTTGTAACGACATCTCCCTCTAGCTTAACTCCACTCTGTTCCCATTACTGTAGTTTAAAACCTAATAACTTCTATTTAAATTCTATTAATGCAATGTAAAAATATACTAGCTTTATGAGGAGTCCATTACTATTGTGAAATGATTATAAATATCAAAACTCGCTTTCAATGTCATCATTCGCTGCCAAGCTGTCTACTTGTAGTGAATAACATTCTATTGCTTTCACGCTGATCTTGGACAGAAAGATAAACATAAACTATGGGAGCTTACAATCATGTGTGGGTATTAATACCTAATTAGCAAGGTAGTAATAACCTGTCATGATTCCATTTTGCAGTCTTTTACGCTAAATATTCATTGTCGAAAGTTATGTCAGTGTGGTTTGTTGTGCCTTGGACCAAGTAGCAATGGACGAAGCGCTTGCTCTAAAAGCTTGTCTTTGAAGTTTCTTTTTTTGTTGACCGACTTTCTTAACACACGATGGTAAGAGCAACAAACATATTATGGTTCCGTCCAATGCTCTGTCTGTTCCAAATGAAAAATGGCGCGACGTTAGGTAAGTATCACATAGTTACTAGCCAGCCACGCAGACGTTATTCTGCCTCTTTTATAGGCGGCGTGATGAATTTGATTTGGTTAAAGTCTTTTCCACAACGTTCTAATTTCACGCATTTATGCAGTCTAATATTAAATTAAGTTTATTACTCATCATACAAGTCTCGTATTACACAAGTGTGAAATCATTTAATTCTTTATAGATTAATCGTTCATTTGTTCAAGTTACGTGAAATATGCTATGTTATTTACTGCACGAGTCAAAGTGCATGTGAGTTAGTTGTGGTTCCCGAATCAAAGTTGAGTGAAACATAGTAATCAAACATTGAATCTAGCAGTACATATATAGATGTCGCGCCAAGAGCAAGAGAGAACGAGATAAAATTTTGAAATGACAATACTTATAGGAATGTAGATACATACACGTGGCAAAGTTTTCATGTACACGACCACAAGGTAAACATTAAAAGGTGTACACAAATTCTACCAACTTTTCCCCTTCTTCGAACACAAAGCTGAACTTTTGAAAACATTTTCGTCCAACCAAATTATGAACTGTATACAAATATAAATATTTTATTCATATTACAAAGAAGAGTTATTTATAGCCTGATCAGAAATATATAGCGTTGCCCACGAGGCTGAAATTAAAAAGAACTTTTTTTGTAAATATTTCGGATGATATAACATTAAGGATAATTCATGAGATGAAATAAGTGGCATCTTATATTCCAGTTTAGAAGTTGTGTATTCTAAAAACCTTCAGGATATTCAGAATTTCTTCAGAATCGCAGGTTGGACAAATCATCGGGCCGAGTGGTGTGGGTGACCCGCCACAGGGGGTGGACCAACAGGCGCTTATAGCTCCCATTAAGTGGAGCCTTAGCCTGCCATCCCAAGACCGCAGTGCGTAGACTTCATGTCTACACCCTTCTCGAGGTGACCCTGTTTCCACTGAACACTGCAGATGTAGACTGGAGAGTCGATAAATACTCCTGAGGGTGTCACTTCGGTGATGCCCTCAGTACCGGGTTGGGACCGAGTAGGTAGTGGAGCCGAAAGGACCCGGCCCGGACCGGGGGGAGGGGGTCGTGTTCCCCGTCCTCTTAATGAGGGTGGGGATCCGGCGGGTAGGGCCTTTGGCCCTGAGGTGGTAAGATGTAAAACTTATTAAAACCCGTGAGTAAACACGTTAAAATCAGGGGTGGGACCGGGTTAGGACCGAGTAGGAGGTGGAACCGAAAGGACCCACAGGTCCTGTGAGTGTAAATGGGGTTACATCTGACGGTTCTAAATTAAAGATGGGCGTTCCCCAAGGATCAATTTTGGGACCGTTCCTATTTTTGGTTTACATTAATGATCTTCCATTTATGCTTAAAGACCTTTGTGTAATAATATTATTTGTTGATGACACATCATTATTATTTAAAGTTAACAGAAAGGACATAGATATTAGCGGACAGAATAGGACCTTGGCGGATGTCTCGAGATGGTTCGCTGCCAATAATTTACTACTGAATGCACAAAAAACCAATTGTGTTAAGTTTTCCCTATCAATGTACCCAAAATCCATAATGGACTGGAACTGGATGGGAAACAATTGGAATTAATGAAATCAGCTGCTTTTCTTGGTTTAACAGTAGACAATAAGTTACAGTGGGCGGACCATATCGGGACTTTATCTAATAAGCTCAGTTCGGCAATATATGCTATTAGGCGCATTAGACAGTTGACAGATGTAGCTACGGCTAGGCTGGTGTATTTCGCATATTTCCATAGCCTTATGTCTTATGGTCTGCTACTGTGGGGATCAGCGGTGCATATGAAATCTATCTTTATTTTACAAAAGAGGCCAATACGTACCATTTACAGTATGAACGCACGAGAGTCGCTGAGAGATCATTTTAAAGACATTGATGTACTCACCTTACCCTCGTTATACATCTATGAAAACATAATGTACACTAGAAAAAATTTAGATCTATTTAAAAAAAAAGGCGTTGTTAATGGTATGGAAACTCGTGGTCGTGATCAGCTAGTTATTCCTAAATTTAAATTACAAAAGTCAAGTGGTTCATTTTTGGGTAACTGTGTTCGTTTTTATAATAAAATTCCTTAAGAAATTACTCAAATAACGGAAAAGATATTTAAACTTGTCATTAAACGCACAATGATTGGAAAAGCATACTACAAAATTAGCGATTTCATTGAAGACACAACAATAGACTGTAAGTGATCCTCTCTGCATATGCATTTACTGGCTTTATAAATATTGTATTTTTAAATAACTGTTGTAGAATGATGTAGTAAAAATGATACCTGACTGAGTTTCTTGTCGGTGCTTCTCAGTATTCAGGTTTCCTTTTTGAACCGAACTAAAGTAGATTTGACGTTGAAAAATACCTTGCATTTGGGTTTACTTGAATAAATTGATTTGACTTTGACTTTGACCCGGCCTGGACCCGGGGGGATAGGTTTGTGTTCCCCGTTCTCTGCGTGAGGGCAGCGGTCCGGCTTTTGAGAAGTTTCTTCCACTTGCTCCTCTCCTTTGAGAGGGGTGTTGATGGTTCGGCTTTGGGTTCCGGCGTCCTTCGCGAAGGACTCGGGTCAAGAAGTGGAAAGAAGGAAAACTTTTAAAAACCCGTGAGGAAACACGTAAAAATCAGAGGTGGAGAGAAGGAAAACTCGAAATGAAACCTGTGAGTAAACACGTTAAAATCAGAGGTGGAGAGAAGGAAAACTCGAAATGAAACCCGTGAGACAACACGTTAAAATCAGAGGTGAGAAGAAGGAAAACTTGCAAAAACCCGTGAATAAACACGTAAAAATCAGGTGGGCGTGCGGGCGCCCCTGCCGTGGTGTAGGCGGGGTGCGGAAGCCTCCAAAGTAGCGACTTTGGAGGCCTGGGGTGTCTTTCGGGGGAAGGCGTCTCACTCAATGGCCTCGGGATGGTGCGCGCGGTGTTTCCGCACGCCTCCTAGGAGAGCGGGCAGGTCAAACTGGCCGCACACGGAGGAGAGCCCGGCTTAGGCTGGGCATGGCCGTCGGTGCCGCGGAAGAGTTCAAACGCGCACCCGTTGCCCCGGCACTTTGGCACCGTGGAGGAACACCGTCACGTTTTAGTGGGTAGCCCGGCATTGCACCTTACAGCCGTGGAGTCCCACATACCCCCCTGCCACCCCCCACGACAGGACGGGATGCATAAAGCATTTCCTGACGCAAAAAAAAAAGGTTGGACAAATCATAATGATTTGTTGAAAGGGAGCTTTCTGGGTAAAGGTCAGAAAATTTTCTGTGTTTATGTTAATCTAGAGCAAATGTTTGTTAGAATAGTAAGAAAGAAATTGTGGTGTTTTCTGCCTGAATATAGTATGGGAGGGCCCTCACTGCGAGCTGCGCGGTCATTACATTGCCGTTATGTGATGGCACAGTGGTAAACTGGTTACTGACGACGAATAAATTGACAACTGACGATGCTGTGCTTATAGCAACATCAGAAGCAGAGTTGCAGACACATGCATGAAAGAAAAATGTGAAGTGAAAGAACTGAATGTGAACTAAATTGAGGTTCTGGTATTTGAAAGAGAAGATGTACAACCGAGATATGTGAATGCGTAAATTGAAAATGTCCAGAACAAGTGAATAAAATGAAATCTGAGGAGTGCGTTTTCTAGAGATAGAAGATGTGAGTTGCATGTGGAGAGACTGTGCTTTGGTCGCATTAATAGGCAGTGTGAATACATTACCTAATTCAGCCAAAATGACCTTCCACGATGCGATGTTGGTGCCAACTTTATTATACGGTAGTAAGGCCTGTATATGCCCGAAATCAGATGAAAGTAAGATAAATGCAGTAGAAATGCGATCTCTTAGAAACATGTGCGGTGTCACCCTTATGGATAAAATAAGCAATAGAGAGATACGCAGTATGACAGGGTTGCACGATAGTGTTATTGTAAAAATGAAGAAAGGACTACTTAAATGGTTCGGACATAAAGAAAAAATGAGTTATGAAAGACTGACGAAGAAAATCTACAGAGCAAAATTAAGTGGTAGCTTCAGCCAAGGAAAACCAAATCTGATTTACGGAGATCAAATAGCCAAAGTGTTAGCTGGCGGAGATGTCAAAACTACTCGTATAACTAGGCGAAAATGTGTGAGGTAACGATGAGATTTGAAGAGGCTAAAGAAGTATGTAAGGCCTGCGAAGCTTGGTGCTCCACCGCCGCTCCACAAAAACCGCTCCACATCTGACTACCCAGTTAGAGATACAGCGTAAAGATTGTAGTATGTTTGTTATAATACAACGCGAAAGTTCAAAAGTTTAATGTAACTCACAATCAGTTGGCAAGAGAACGTTGCGTATTTGCTCGGTTGTGACTCGGTGGAACATGTCGAGCAAACGAGCTGCCGCGCCCGCGCCCGCGCAACGGGCAGCATTCGTTTAAAACTGTCGTAGTTTGTTTATTTATTATTCGATTTTAAAAATTCAGTGTAAATTACAGATGAAAAACGAAGCAAGATTTTTATTTGAACTATTTTTAATGTAATTAGAATTTTTACTGTGTTGTTTAAACTACAAAAAAATAACTCTTTTCAATTTTTGTTTTTATTCTAATAACTTTTTAAATATCGAAGCTATATTTATGATTGTACACGTTTTTATTGGTAAATTGAAAACCTTTGATATGACATCTCATTCGTCTAAATAGTACAAGTAGTTATAGAGTTATTCAACAAAATTTAAACTAAGAATCACCATCTTTGTTATAACTTCCGCCTCCACCAGTTGAGCAAGTGACAACAGAATTTTTCCTACTCAAGAAACACCACTGAATAAGACGGTACCGGATGTCGGTATAATACTGCTTAGTCCCACAAAATCTTAGGTTTAAGCATTGGTAAATAAGACCTTATTTTAATACATATTCGTACGCACATACATAAAGAACCTTACCCCGTTTTGGGTCATATGGCGAACAGCAATAAAATATATACCTATTTGCGAATTAGTCTATGCAAGTTCTTTGTAAGTAAAATTAATATAATAATAATAATATAATATAATAATACACTCAGACATTTCACACAGTCATCTAGTCCCGAAGTAAGCAGCACAGCGCTTGTGTTATGGGTACTAGACAACTGATATATTACTTATATACTTTTTCTTTCGTAAATAAATACATATTATACATAAACACCCAGACTCGGGACGGGAATCGAACCCGCAACCCCGTTTACTTTCCGACGCGCTAAACCGTTACGCCACGGAGGTCTTCTTTTGAATTGAATTGGGTCTGTTCTGTGTATATATAATATAGATAGTATTGTATAGATTCTATACAATACTGAGTCTATACTATAGACTCAGGTGTTACTTTGCGGAAATCCATTTCATGTGATAAAATCCCAAAATCTCTAGCCATTCTCCGCCCAAACTCCAAAAACCACCAACCGACCCGTGTTTCGCCTCTCAACGAAGCATCCTCAAGACACACTAGAGATAGGACTCGGCCAGCTAACCAGCACCGAATAGGATTCGGTGCTGGCTATGTTTGCCTCTTTAAAATATTGTATAGACTCAGGTGTTACTTTGCGGTCTATACAATATATTAAAGAGGCAAGCATAGCCGAACAGATGAAACTTTATATCAAAAATACAATTAGTTTATTTTTTAATTCTGGAGCGCAATGTGTTAACTTCCATTCTATTGAGGAGCACAAACCGTGGGCTTTCACAATAAAGGATGCGAACAGATCGAATATGGGATATTATTGCCCATTATGGCCATTATCAATATCATCAATATAATATCATATCAATATCAATCAGTTATAAAAGAACAGTGTAAAGGTTGCATCATAATTACACCCTAGCAGTATTCTTACAATTCTAAGACGACAGCCACCAGCCGTATTCTCTGTCCGCCACAAGACTGACTCTACTGACTGAATTTATTATATCACAGCCAATTTATATCTGCTCCCTACTTTACCATTATACCATACTACCATTATACCATGTGGGGACAACGATAGTTAACAAATGACATACAAGAGAATCGTCAATATAAATAACCAGGTCGCGTTCTTCGAAACCAAAGCTTCAATACCAGTGAAATTTCAATGGGACCAATCTGGAAGTGTATCCTTTCTAACAAAAAAAGAATTTTCCAAATCAGTTCATAAATGACGGAGTTATGAGGTAACAAACATAAAAAAAAACAGCCGAATTGAGAACCTCCTTTTTTTTTGGAAGTCGGTTGAGAACTAAATTACATCGTTCAGCTGCACAAAATGTTTGGTTTAATCAACAATGTGACAGACATAAAGTTGTTCCAAAATATATCAACCTTAAAACAAAGGCACAAAATAAAGCGGTTCACATTGCTATTAAAAAAGCACAACTTATATGATATAATATAGATAGTGTCAAAACGTCCTGTTTGTGTGAAAGTCGATTCATCATCAGAGCTCTCAAATCTTATGAATATTGTATTTATTTGTTGTGGTTGTGGTTTTACTGCCTTAACAAGATGTCTAGCGTAAGCTAGGGCTGCCACCCCTCCAGGTTTTATCCGGAGTCTCCGGGGTTGAATGGTTCATATCCAGGTTACATGTTTAACATTGATATCTCCGGGCGGCGGACGACGAAAAAATGTTAAGACAATTTCTTTCAAATAAAAATTATAGTTTTAAACATCTACCTGGTCCCACGCTGGGACTCGACTCAAATAGAGCTGCTAGTGCTGGGACTCCCAGCTCTAGCAGCTCTTTTTGAGTTTGTGAATAGGTACCTACTTGTTTAGTATCAATAAATAATGATAATTATAGTAAAAACCTTTAATTTCCAAGAATCGAAACGAATACCTAATCAATAAAACCAGAAAAAAATTTAAATTATAAAATGTATGCCGGTCTCAGGACTCTCGGGTCAATACTTACCTCGGTCATTATGTAAATAACACCTACCTCAAAATACATTGTTTTATTGAATGAAAATAGCGATTGTTCCGAAATTTCCGGGTCTGCTTATTTTGAAAGGTGGCAGCCCTAGCCCCCCAGCCCTTATGCATAATATGGTATCTAGGTTACGCTGGGTAACCTAGATACCATATTATTATGCATAACATATGGGTACAACATACAACAGTGCGTGCCCCATTTTTGCAAGTGCAATAATGTGCCTTTATTGCATCATTTCTGAAACAATATCAATCATAATTTATTAACTCCCAACACAAAAATAAGGGTGTTATAAGTTTTACACGTCAATCTAGCTATGTGCCTGTTTGTGGTATCGTAGCGTCTAAACGGATAAACTGATTTCGATTCTGTTATTTATATGTTTGAATTCTTGAACAGATAGAACAATTCTGTAAAAAGCAAGGTCAATGGAAGTTCAGATTACTACATATTTCAATACGGAATCTTCCATCTGTAGCTATTTCTTCACCATAGTAACTTCCGCTGTCACCACAGGGAGGTACACTGGTTGAAAGAAGCTTTAAAAGTTTTAAACACAATATATATTGTGAGTTTACACATATTTTATGAGATTTTACCAAATGAACATGGATTTACTTTCGAGAAAATTTAACCGAAAGTGATTCATTTGACACGTTATATAGGCTCATGAATACAAGTTCAGAATATAGGACGTAAATCTTTGATGTTGAAGTTCTCCCCTTTCATTATATATAGATATTATAACTGTTCGTGTATAGCTCAGAAGCCCTAGTAGTCGGGACACGGTTCTTTTCTTTTATGACACAGGGAAACAAACAAATAGTCCACCTGATGCAAATGGAATGAGTCCCATAGACATTTAAAATATCAAAGCTATAAGAAAGCGCTTCAGACTGCAAATTCGTTCGCAACCCTGATGACTAAGATGTGTTTTTTCAGAAATTTAACTAACTTTCTTACCCTCGGCACTGGAATTCATTAATGTAAGCACTGCTGGCTAGCGGCAGGATTACGCACTAAAATGGTGGTAGTGATGTTTACACATCCGGCACAAGGTAAAGATCTGGCACTGCAAATTATAGAATCTCATTTTAAAACGTGTCAAAAGCACTCGCATACCTAGGCGAAAGTGAGTGAGGAGTCATGAGATTTGAGCAAGCGAAAAAGGTATGTAAGGACCGTGACGCTTGGCGTTTCGTCCTCTCAAACTACCCCGTTAGGTATCCAGCGTGAAGATATATAAGTATCAATTTAAAGCGCAACCCATAAAAGCCGGCTAAGAAATTCACAGTTTAATATTTTTATTGCAAAAAATTAATGGCCGACGGCCTCCTACGGATGGAGAGGTGGAATGAGGGACGACTCTTCAAAGTTGAGGGAAGTTGGCAGATCGCAGCGACACAGACCCATGAACTTTGACGACATATGGTTCAGCTGTGGACATGTCAGAACTAAGATGATGATGATCGACAGGCTAGAGTTAGCAACCTAGAAAAAATGATTTTATCGCGTACTGATGTTCTGTTAATTCCAATTGGAAACGGCGTAAAGTTATGTACACATATTATTTTATAAAATAACTAGCAATGCCCCGCGGTTTTACCTGCATTAAATATAAAATTTCTTAATAAATTGACTACAATGCCGTCTATTGGATCCTGACCTGATTATGAACCAATGTCTCTGACAATAAGTGATAACTAGAATAAGCAAATTATGTAAACATAGCATAAGAATTTTGTACGAATGAAGACGAAAGAATTAAATGATATGAGATGGGGTAGGGAAAAATTTTGGCGGAGTGTAAGGAGTGAGAAAGGAAGAAGACATGAAAGCAAATATGTATTATGATGAATTGAATGAAAGAAGCAAGATATATAGAAATATGGGAGTAAAATAAAGATTTTGACCAGGAAGGATGAACGGTAAGGATGAAAGCGGGTATGTACCTGAAGATGGAAAAGTGATGAATATAAAGGAATAGAAAAATAAATTCCCTAAATTAGTCACGCTCACGCTAGAGGAAGCACAAGAAAAAAAATGAAAAAAAAAAGAACCAATATCTCGATTATACTAATTAATCTATGAACATGACTTCAATTGATCAAGTATGAGAAGATCGCTTGTCGTGTGCTCTTAAAGTATAACTCCTTTTGTTCTAGGTACCTACATATGAAAAACAGCAAATCAAAATTTGAATAGGTTTTAACAATATCCACTAGTGTCTTCTGCAATAAGTGACATTGGAAGAATTAAAAATGTGCTTGTCCCATTCGAAGCCCTTATTTAAAAGTTGAAGTTGAAGGTCATTAACAGACATAGGTAAATAATTACACGTATAAAAATATGATTCAGATCTTCTGCACGAAAGTGAAAAAATATTATTTTAACTTAATTATAATTTATCAGATTTTCCACAAAATATCAAGAAAAATATTGTTTAAGTCTAATCAAATAAGGGTTGTAATCTAGTTGAAATCGACACTTTACACCGTCGGAGTTAGTAACTCCAGACATAAAAGTTAAATAAGCAGTTTTCCGTAATATTTTGCGTTCTACGACTTCTACTTGGAACCTTTGTTTTATACGACGAGTATTTTAAACGACATTTTTACCTACTTCTTTTTAGTGTCCTGGGCCAAAATGAGAAAAAAGCACTTATAAAATCACCTCGGTGTTGTCTGTCTGTTAAATAGTAAATTAAAAACCAATTTTGTTGAGGTCATCGTGTCAAATGAAAGCCTCGAAAATGTAATAGATATAACATGATATTCTAAATGCCTTTTTTTACATTTTACATTACATACATTTCAAATTGCTAAGTCAAATATGACGATGCAAGTTTTTCACAATTAGTTATTGAATTCTGCTATGTCGAATATGCCAACAAAATTTTTGTCAATGTTGCTTTCGACTACTCACGCTTGGCCAAAAAATTGATAATGACAAAATTGTTTTCACAAGAGTCCGAACGGTACCTAAGACGGTTCTTTGTATTATAGATTTGGATGCCCCATACGGTACCCCCCATAAAAAATATTTTATTAAATTTGACCAACTTCTAGTCCAGATTTTTTTCGCCTGTATGCTTACATGAAAATGAGTCAATCCGCATAAAAAAAAATTTGCCAATTTCACTAATTTTTGAGGACATCTCATGCTTTACCAAAAAATCGATAACGCAAAAATTGTTTTCACAAAAAATGACTAAACGGTTCCTAAGACAGTTCCCCTGTATCTCTTATAGATTCGGATTTCCCCATATTGTCCCAGTTAAAAAATAAAAGTTTTAAAAGTTTTATATTTTGTTTATTATAATTTTTTAGTTAACAAAAAAAAAATATTGTCAATATGTCGTTAAAAAAATGTTTTTAATATATATTCTTTATTGCACATGAATTTTACAAATTTAATTAATAAAGGAATAGATGTTCACAAAGGTGGACTTATCCCTAGAAGAGATCTCTTCCAGCCAACCCATGGTACTGAGATAGTGGCATATTCACGGGCTGTAATAGCACGACAAGTACAATAAAAAAAAATCGATACAAAAAATAATATAACAGTATAAAATAGAAAATGCTCTTTAAGCTTTTTTTTAAAGGAACCAATTGAGGGACTTTCCTGAATTGCCTTTGGAAGCTTATTCCAAAGTCGGGCAGCGTATACAGAAAAGGAGTCATATAAGAACTTGGTATTACTTCTAGACACAACAAGCATCGAAGTAATCCAGGGACGCCTGGATCGTGTGGGAGAAGGAAGCAGATTAGAGCGGGAACGAAGGTAGGGAGGACAATTTAAATCATTCAGGATGTTGTAAAGAACAGAGAGGATGTAATCAAATGTTATGTTATTTTTGCATTTGACAATGGCATAAAGTAACGTTGAGAAAAGTTTTTTACGTGATTTGTTGATAAATTGTTTATAAATAAATAGACGTTTAATATTCGAAAAACATTTTTTTTACTATTTTGTTATCATAGCAAAATGATGATTTAAAAAAAGTTTTTCTTAAAAAATTTTTGTATTTTTTAAAATAGTTTTTTTTACATTTCCATTGTTTAAATAATTAGTTAAGAAATTATTATTATATGTTCAAGGGCTCCAAGAAGCAAAAAATTTATAAGTCGATTATTTAAACTTTTATGTCGCCTTTTGTGAAAACGGAAGTCCGTGAAAAATTACTTAGTTAACAATTGTACAACTTTTTGAAAAATCTATAAAACTTTTTTTCAACGGGATTTTATTCTTTAAAGTACATATTCTAATGACACCATATTTTTTTCAAATTTTAATATTGATATTTTAATACTATAAAAAAATATTTTATCGCCCGCGCGGAGCCCCATTTTCAGCGTTAAAATAAGATTATAAATAATGGAGGAGTTCCGGAAGATAGAATTTTTTTTTGAAAATTTCCTCCTCTAAGAATCTTTTTTTGAATTTCTTAAATATTAACAGTTTTTGAATTAATAAGCGAAAAACTAAACATCTTTTTTTTCCATCTTAATTTGTTAATAACTTTTGCAATTTTTATAACATAGCATAACATATCTTCACGCTGTATCCCCAATGGGGTAGTCAGAGAGGACGGAGCGCCAGGAGTCGCGGTCCTTACACACCTTTCGCTTCCTCAAATCTCATCATTCTCTTCACACATTTTCGCCTAGGTATGCGAGTGCTTTTGACATTTCCGTCTGCTAGCACTATGCCTATTTGATCTTCATAAGTCAGCCTTGGTCTTCCTTGGCTTCTTTTACCACTCACTTTCGCTCTGTAGACTTCCTTCGTCAGTCTTACATCACTCATTCTTTCCAAGTGCCCGAACCATCTAAGCATTCCTTTCTTAATTTTTACAAAAATACTGTTGTGCAACCCTGTCATACTGCGTATTTCATCATTGCTTATCCTGTCCGCAAGCGTGAAACCGCACATATTTCTGAGAGACCGCATCTCCACAGCATTAATCATACTTTCACTCGATTTCGGGCATATCCAGGCCTCACTACCGTACAACAAAGTTGGCACCAACACCGCATTGTGGATGGCCATTTTAGCAGTGTTAGATATATTCACACTACCCACTAATGCGGACAGAGCACTGCAATTTTTATGTGCTGTAAAATCCTTAAAATACATTTTTTAGACGTCATTCCGAATCTAATGAGCTATCGCACATATTTTTAGTACCTACATCAAGGACTAACACCATTTAGAAAAATAATTTCAAAAAGGACATTATCACGTTTCATCGGTAAGTACAAAATTAATAATTGAAATGCATAACAGAAGTGAGCAAAGTTCTAGTGATACTGGTTGCTGCTAAGCTTCAAGTCAACGTTTGTCCTTGTCTAGCATGCCATAATTACATGTTGGGTCTCACTCTTGCAAGGCGACAAGTAAGTCAATATTGTCAGTCAGTAAGTCAATAGTCAATATTGTTTCAATTAATTTTGGTTTATTATGAATATCATTCTTTGAAATTATATGTACCTAGTCCCAAATTATCTTGTTTCCTTCCTGCTATTACAAGATTTTAATGAATTAATTTCAATTAATAAATTAATTGTTACATATATTTTTTATTTGAATAATTGATTTTAAATAAAAAAAATTAATGATTTAGACTAGTAAATTCTTACATATTTTTATTTCAAAATAAATAATTTTGTTTTGATTATTAGGTATAATTTTTCTTTCTTTAGAAACATGATAAAAATTCTCGTACACGTGGCATGACATATCGACATGCGTAATCTATTTTTCCTCTAATTCACGACTCTACCCGTGCCGCCCATTTACGTCTTAATCCTTTTACCTTGACAGAATAGTTTGCTTAGAAATTAGTAAACATTTCAGGTGTTCAGGCTAGTTTGTCCACTGATTTATAGTTTGTCTCTGGTTGTGATGGAAGAAAGTAATTGTAGGAATCATGTCAAACATTCCAATACATACAAGCGGTAGAACATATACATGCAAGTCTGTTCTGAGACTTTGGGGTTTATGTCCACTTGTGAAATTGTGATCGCTGACAACTTTGAAACGAGTCGAAAGGTCCAAACAGCCCCGTTTTTGGACATCGACATTGACATCAACATCTACCCTATCTTTCACGTGACTAAAACTAAAAGTCACTGAAGGCATGTTGTAAATGTATTGAATTTTTTGTCAATTAATTGATATATTATGTTTTGATGTACATATGTCAATACTTTTTTATTTTTTCATTAAATCGTTTTCATTTATTCTCGACGTTCGTTTTTTACTTATTTACTTATTATTCCTGATTTTTAGACACCAAGGATCGAAAAAACAGGAAACAATAAATTTTAGGCTTAATGATGGCTGATTTTTAGGACCTTCATATGAGGTTAAGCAGTTGGCACCTGCTATGTTTTTCTTTCCCTCCCAAAAAAGCATGGAATCTTTAAACAAAAATGTCATGCAGTAAAATCCGTAGTAAAATGGAAATCATGGGCACCCTACACAAAATCTTCGTAAACGTGAAACCGTAATTCAAACATATAATGTTACCAGACCTTACAAAGATCTACATATAAAGAATTTTGTGATAAATGTGTCCTTGTCCTTGAGGTGTCGGATTCGATTCCGGTGAGGATTTATTTGGAGTATCTATTCACAATATTGAAAAGAGAAATATGTGAAGTATTTATTTACTATGATAGATTACAACTTTGAATAGGGTTGCCACCTCATTGTTGAACAAATAAAGTATGTTATTTACATTTCTAAATCAAAAAAATAAAGTACAACGTGTGAAAACGAAGTACTATGAATACATAAATGAAAACTGGTCCGTGGCGCAATGGCAGAGCATCTGCGTTTCGAGCTAGGGTCCTGGGTTCGATCACCGGTCAGGTCAATTTAGGGAATGAACTTTTCTAAATTGACTTGGAGTCTGGGTGTTACTGGGAGCTCCCCCAGAGTTCGTTGTGTGGTACCCATAGTACAAGCTTACTGCTTAGTTTGGGGTCACACAATCTGTGTAATTGTCTGGAGTATTCGTATTATTATTATTCTTCTTACACACTTTCGCCTAGGTTTCCGAGTGCTTTTGACATTTCCGTCAGCAAACACTGGCTACTTGATCTTCATGAGTCAGCCTTGATCTTCGTTGGCATCTGGTACCACTCGCTTTCTCTCTGTAGATTTTCTTCGTCAGTCTTTCATCACTCATTCTTTCCATGATGGGTTCGTTGTGTGGTACCCATAGTACAAGCTTACTACTACTACTAGTTTGGGGTCACACGATTTGTGTTATTGTCTGGAGTATTATTATACAAAAACGAAAACAGTTGGAAATTGAAGTCGAATCCGTCTAGCCATTCTCAGGATATATAGCACTTAAGCAAGCGATCACAGGCGCTATTGTTGCTAAAACAAAGATCTAATTTGTGACAAAGGCCTTTACGCTGGCTGGTATTATTAAATAATTATATTTTATCTGTGTCAGGGACCGCTATAAAAATACTAGGTACTGTAATAAAAAATTTATCTGTCCCGACGCATTTATCAAATGATAAAATAGAGATTTAATAAAATAGTGAAATATAATTATTTATTGCATTGTAATATATTACACATTCTTCTTTGTGTCAGGAGTTCTTGTTACATTTATTTTTTACAACTATTAATATAATTATTTAAATCAATTAATTAATTAAGCAATTAATGTGACGTCAACACTTATATGTGTGCGTCTACACTCTCTAAAGCCAGGTCATGTTTAGTCCCGCCTTACTTTAATAGTCTCCATAATAAGTTATGTCTGTAATAACTGTCGGTAACTGAATGTAATTTTCATATTTACTGGCATTACTATTTCAAAAGTAATGCATTTCAAAATACTTTAAAATTGATAAAAACAACTATATAAATGCTAGTATTTATTGCTATAAAAACTGACCCATTGGCGCGGTGACAGAGCAGCTATCTTCCAAGTCGAGGCC
Source organism: Zeuzera pyrina (assembly GCA_907165235.1). Taxonomy (NCBI): domain Eukaryota; kingdom Metazoa; phylum Arthropoda; class Insecta; order Lepidoptera; family Cossidae; genus Zeuzera; species Zeuzera pyrina. Next base: position 13,506,288 of record OU015641.1, read on the forward strand.
CGGGTTCGATGCCTACGTATGTACGTTCTAATGCTTGTATAATGGATTATATTTTGAGGAATTGTTTGACATGCTACCCATAGCTACTTTCATCCATCGCACCGCTTGCTATCGCAGGGAGTTCATCCTCACATTTTGGAACCTATATGGTCACGCACTGTACGTTTTTAAAGACGTTTCCTACCTCAAGCGATCAAATTGTGGAATGAGCTCCTGTTGACGTTTCCCCAGATGTCTACATCATGGAGTGTTTCAAAAAGAGCATGAAGAGGTTCTAACAGGATCCGCAACGCGTAAGCGATACCTCTAGTGTTGCATGCGTAGGTTACGGTAATTCTTACCACCAGCCGGACTGTAATCTTATTTGTCATCTTTATGGTATAAAAAAGTTATATCTGAGGTTGCTTAATGTGTAATGAAAAATACTCCATATCTCAAAAACTACACAACATATCTCATTTAAACCAATTTTCGTTGGAGGTGCTTTTTAAGTAAATAAATAATTTAGTTGGCATACCGTAGTATATTTGGAATTTTATGTAGTTATAACTTACTTTCTTTACTCTACATTGTTATTAAGTGCCTTCTACCTTACTATGATCATCTGCGCACTCGCACTATAAAACTAATATTATATTACAATTCGAAGTATGTCTGCTGCAGAAGTCTCCCGCGATACAGGTGCGCCCAGTGTGGAGACCATGTGGAGACCAATATATTTAATTATAAGTTTAATGTATTGAATAAACTGTTTCTTTTTTCGTTCTATTTTTACTATCTACATAATTTTTTTTTCAGAATTTTCCACTCAATAATTGGAAAGTTAGAGGGGAGTACTTTTTACGATTTAAAAACCGCCTAACTCATTAAACTGTTCAATTTAATAACATAGTCGTTTTAAAAGCTCTATATCTAAATTGAAGACCTATTTAAAAGTATGAATAAAGGAATGCCTACATGGTTCGGACACGTAGGAAGAATGAGTAATGAAAGACTAACGAAAAAATCCACAGAGCGAAAGCGAGCGGTAAAAGAAGCCAAGTTAGACCAAGGCTGACTTACGAAGATCAAATAGCCAGAGCGTTAGCTGTCGGAAATGTTAAAATCACTCGCATATCTAAGGGAAAATGTGTGAGGAGAATGATGAGATTTGAGGAAGCGAAAGAGGTATGTAAGGACCGCGAAGCTTGGCGCTCCGTCTTCTCTGACTACCCCGTTAGGGATACAGCGTGAAGATATGCATGTATGTATTTAAAGGTATTGAAAGGTATATTTAAGAAGTTACGTTCATTAGAATTTTGTCATCCCTCAGTTGCAATTCTTTCACTTATAGCAAGCTACATTATCAGCGAGTAACATGGGTTTCATTTTATTTAAAAAATAATTATCTACCCGTGTGAAGCCGGGGCGTGTTGCTATTGTAAATAGTCATGAAACTCAGTCCTCTTAACATCACCGGTAAACTCTTTACTGGTTTCAGAGTTGCGGGTAACTTCGAGGTTTTCTCCCTAAAGAGTGGAAAAAATGTAGAATGGGATTTTTTTAGGAGCTTCATATTTTTATGTATAACTTTAGGGGTACTTCTTGAAACTAATTTTGAAATATTAAATAATTTATAACATAATACCAATTTAAGTATTTTAGTTGCTAATTTAATAAATAAATAAATATAAAAAGCAATGATAATGATAATATTAATTACAATAATGATATGTAAATATAATATAAATGAATAGAAGTAAAATTTTTTCAGTGTATTAATTTTTTGGGGGTTTTTAGAGGTATATTAACTTGTGGTTAGGGGAAATCATTTTTAGCAGTTGGTAACCCTAATTAGTTTTTCGAGTATAAAAAGCTGGAATTATGAATGTAAATTAATTCAGAATGCAACTTTAACCCATAATATGGTTTGTATTATCCAGATTTGTAGGTAACATTAAAGGGTCTTTATAAATAAAGTAAACTGTAACAGTTCCAATATACCATAAGCCCTACTTCCGAGCTCAAATCCCTTAAGAGCCTCCAGAATCCTTTTACTAAGTATCTTCAAGCTATGTTAGGCAGGAACTGGGCTCAGGCCTAATCCAACTACACGTCAGGTACGAGAAGCTAAGTGCTTGAAACCTTAATATGCGATTACATTGAAATCTCTACTATGCAGTTAACAAGGTAGCATTTTTAGGATTCCGTAGGAACTTTAGAAACTCGTGTAACGTTTTATTCGTTGCTCCATTTTATTATTTGCTGTCGATACTGTTTGATTATTTCGACAGTGATCTTCATGGCATGGCGCACAAATTAGCGCAATGTTACATATTATAAGTAGAATCGCTGATAAGTTAAACAGGTAGGCAATGGAATGCACACGTCACAGTATTCTTATAATTGTTTTATTTTCTTATCGTAAAACTCCTTCAGTAAAGTGATAGTAGGCTTTACTGAAGTTATAAAGGACTTGTTGGAAGAGAGCGAGAACTTCGTCTACAGATGTTTATTTGGAGCTACTCCATTCTTTTCGCTTATATAGAACTTTAAGTACAATATCATTTTTGTACTTTAAAACTCTCAAAAATGTAAAAAATAGAAATTCTAAATAAAATGACAACCTCACTTCGCCCGTTCCCGCCAAAAAAGCCAATGAGCTATTGTTTTAAAATAATATCGCTTGCCAGTTATAAGCTTGCTAGTGTACCAAAAGACAGAACTGAGTTCATGTCAATTTAACTAAATCGATAGACTAGTCTAATATTGAAATTCATTGAATTTGTTGTTAACATGACCCTATACCGTCGCCATAATTTCAAAAAAGAAGTGTGTTTAGATTGGTTTTGATTAATCTACACAGAAAATTTAGAGGCATAAATCGGTCCTGTTACTCCGAAAAAAGTAAATCTCTGTTTCGAGAGGTTTCTTTGATATATTTTTTCCGTTACAAAAATTAACCAATCGTGAATCGCAACTGGCAAAATGGAGTCAATGAAATAAAATATCAGGTTTTAGGTTATATCTACTTCAAAATTATCAGGAAATATCTACCCCGTAATTGAAAAGTTGTAACAGAAATTTGCCTTCTTCTAATTCGGGGGCCTATTATACTTTCCCTTATACTCATAGCCCACGACTACAGCAATAAATTCCAAATAGTACAGTTATTATGTCTTATTTACAAGTTTTTCTTACATTTAATCGGGATTTCGTTCTATTTAACTGCAATTTTTATTATTTACAAAATTAGCTATGAAAAGATACGCAGTATGACAGGGTTGAACGATAGTTTTATATTATAAATGAAGAAAGGAATGCTTAAATGGTTCGGCCACATAGAAAGAATGAGTGATGGAAGACTGATGAAGAAACTTTACAGAACGATAGTGAGCGGTAGCAGAAGCCACGGAAGACCAAGGCTGACTTATGAGATTAAATAGTCAGTGTTAGCTGATGGAAATGTCATAAGCACTTACATACCTAGGCGAAAATGTGCGAGGAGAATGCTGAGATTTGAGAGCGAAAGAAGTACTTAGGGACCGCGACGTAAGGCGCTCCGTCCTCTCCGACTACCCCATTAGGGATAGGGCGTGAAGATGTGTTATGTATTTATTTTTTATTAATATAACGAATATTAACGAGTTGAATCGGCCGTGATCTCAAGCAAACTCGCAGCAAATTTCACTCCGTGTCCGAGGTAAAAGTTTTGTCATCTATTCCGTCCGTCCGTCCAAAAGTCCGATATTTATAAATAGTTTTCAGGATACCTACACACAACGCTCACGGTGTCCACACGTTTAACCGAATGGGAAAGACTTGATTTCAATCACTTCACGCACTACTCTTGGATAAAAGTGGCGATCAGTAGAAAGGACTTGTGGGCGATGAAACTCAATTCAATAATTGGTATCTGATTGGAGCAGGTTCCGCTATCGCCGACTTGGTTATTTGCCGGTTTTTCACTGCTGTAATATTTTCTGTAACCCTTTCAATAATAGTTTCGTTTGGCCAATGTATGAACTACCGCAGCTACAATCTATTTTATAAACGCCTGGTGCCTGTAACGGCAAAACATTCTTCGGTGTATAAGATATTTTATAGTGCAACGCGAAAGTTTAAAGGTTTAAATAAAGAATACTGCTTTATATCTCATTTTTAAACCATGTGTCACATATTTTCATATTATAGCCTTGTCAAGGTCTTAAATTCGATATTCACGATGATGAGACTAGACAAATAATCGAAGCTTACTTCAGACGATTGGGATTTTTAAAAATCAGCCTCGCCGACGTCACGTGTATAATTGAAACAAATCCAATAATATGTTTAAATCGGTTAAGTGGTTTCAACTCTGTTAGGAAGTAGACGATCATATTGTATACATACATATATACCCACATACATATATACGCTGCTGAAATCATAACCCTCCTTGCTTCGCCATAGTCCAGTAAAAATAAAACACATTCTTTCGTCTTGTTGCCTCAAAATAAAAACAACACGCTTCGTAACTAAATGAAGCTACAAAACAGCGCGATAACGAATACAATATTTTGAATTATTCATATCAACGATACCGAGGCTTATCTCTGCTTTATGTAACTACTAGCACAAACGTGCCATAGATAAATTCTATATAGCAACAACACTTTTATGTCTTCGTTGCGAGTACCTCTCAGAGGTTTTCTTTATTTAAATAATATGTATTGTATCTTAATGTCAAAAATAAGTTTACGATCATGAAAAACTTTCTTTAGAAATCGGCCCAGATCGTGTAGAACACGTAACTTAGGACAAAATGAAATTATAATTTAATAAAATATTAATGTTAAGTATACAAAAATATAAAAATGGTTCCAAAATCAGATTATTAAAATTTTTCTTTTATATGGTTTTTGGGTTACCTATTTATGTCCAGGTACATGGTAAAGAGCTTAGTAAGTATAATGATAATAGAGGAAATCGGCATACGAACAAAGAGATAAGTTTAATGAGACAATAAAAGTTGTGATTTTACTATGGGACCCTATTTTTTCATAATTTACTTTCTCTGTATACATTCTCTAATTTTATTTAAATAACGTCTGTCTATTTAGTCTATGTCAATACCTACCCCTAATTATTCATCTTGAATATTTATGTCAGTTCAAGATTGCGAATATTATTCCATGAATATGTAATACGAATTTTAATCTTTGACAGTTTTCACGGGACATTGCTCTGAACGAGTTTTGAACACAGTTTAAATAATAATGGTTCTTAATGACCGAAATAGGTTTATTAAGTTTCTTAATATTAACGTAATATGTACATAGCTTTACGTTATTTTCGATTTAAGATGGACGAAGAGTTAAGGTACAAAATGACACATGCCTTTTCTAGCAATTTAGAGATTATACATTGTATGTTCACTAAGTTCTTTTATTAAAAGTATAATAAAATAAGTACAGATTGAGCTTTATTTGAGCTTTTTGCTTATTTTGAGCTTTATTTGAGCAATTTATTCTGTCTTACACAATTATACAAAAGTGGCATGGCAGGGCGGTGGTGCGCATTTAGTGGGTAGCCCGGCATTGCACTTTACAGCCGTGGTGTCCCACATACCCCCCTGCCACCCCCCTCGGCAGGACGGGATGCATAAAGCATTTCCTGATGGAAAAAAAAATAAAAAAAATAAGGCCGGTGGTACGTAAGCGACTGGCGAGCCATGCTTTCCGTTGCATTATTATGCATAAATGCAATTAAACTTTTTAGCATCACCGGGCAAACTTGCTATCAAAACGAGAATTTGTTTAATGTAATTTGTATAGTAATACTAAATCTACCACGAAAAGTGCATTTTACGGTCAAAGAATAATAGATACGCAATCGTCATTCATGATACCAATTTTTTATTACAATTAGTCACCGGTCGCGAACTGATCGCGTGGCTGTCGCTGTCTGCAAATTTATAGATAATAACCCCGCCGGTCGCTACAGCAATAAGCATTTCTCGAAATCAAGTAAAAGTAATATAAGTGCAGTGGAAATGCGATCTCTCGGAAATATGTGCAATGTCACTAGGCTTGCCAACAATTTAATCGGTATGTTCCGATTTTGGTCTCTTGTGTCCCGCGTCCTTACCACAGTACTGGCGGGACGCTCGTTGCCCGATTTTTAACATCTACATCTTTTTTATTTTATTAACCCGCCAATTTCGTTATTGTTTCCAAATTATCGCGCTCGCGTGTCATGTTGTAAGTAGTAACCCAGTAAATAGTTCATTGATTGTCACATTCTGAGTCTGTGTGCTGTTTCCAGAGGAAATGTTTACCTCTTACTATGATTAAAAATGTTTTTATGAAAAATTCCAATTTTATTTAATCCCGTAACAAAATATCTTAAAACACGGGAAATTAACGCGATTACCCTTTATTTTCGCTTGACGTTTCGGCCGAGTTGCATCGGCCGTGGTCTCATGTTAACTCGGAAGAGAAAATAAAAGGTAATCGCGTTAATTTACCGTATTTTTAGATATTTTATAATGCAACGCGAAAGTTTAAAAGTTCAAATCCCGTAATATTCATTGGGAGGTTTGGCAACCCTAGGTGTCACTCTCGCAGACAAAATAAGCAATGGAGAGATACACAGTATAGCAGAGTATAATACGACTGTTGTTGTATGCTCAGATAGTTCGTATGAATGAGTGATGAAGATTCGACGAAAAAAATTTACAGAGCGAAAGAAAGTGATAGCAAAAACCAAGGATTATGAACATCAAATAACCAGTGTTGACTTATGGAAATCTCACAAGTACTCGCATACCTCAGTGAAATCATGTGAGAATAACGATGAGGGTGGAAGCAAGGAATGTGAGGAAGACAACGTTTCGCATCGCATTCTATCCTCTCTAACTACTGCAAGGACACAGTGTGAGAATATGTATGTATCATTTGAGTCTAAAGTAGCTAAATTTCTCAACTATCTTATTATTATAAGAGGTAAATTCTTCCACCTATAGAAAGCTACATTATCAGCGAGTAACACAGGCTGTAATTTATTTTCAAAAAAAATCTACCCGTGCGAAGCCAGGGCGGGTCGGTAGTGTTAAATAAAACTGCTAGTACCCTAACGCCTAAACCGCTTCGATGTATTACGATTTATTCGTCTTTCATGTCGGTATTGTAATAGTCGACAGGACAGATAGACGGACAGGCTGACATTACACTATTTAGGTTCTGCTTGAGCCAGCCTACGCAACCCTAAAAAGTGCATCAGAACTCAAAAGCTCTATCCTGAACTTTTATGTAACACAATGTTTGCACTTTAACAAACATGTAGGTAATTGCAACCGTATATCAGGATGTGCAGCAGAATTAATGAACCTACTGCGTACACACTGTACATTGTTCGTTGCGAGTTGAAATTCCGTTTTGGTTCAAAATGTTGCTCTGAATTTCAATGTTCGTAACGTTAATTTTAATTATTTTTCTCTAGTATTAGTAGTAATACGATTCTCTCTTACAAGGGAAGGTAAAGGGATCTTAGTCCATACAACCGACGTCTTCAGTGATAAATAGATAAATTCTTCATATTATTTCATCAAAATGTCGACGTACTACATTTTAGATGTTTCTTGGAGTTTCTGGCGACAAATTCATTGAAGCAGTCTTTCTAATTCAGCTAACCAGCACCGAATCTGCTGCTATTCGGTGCTGGTTAGCTGCCCGAATCCTATCTCTAGTATATCCTGAGAATGCTTCGTTGAGAGGCGCAACACGTGTCGATTGGTGGTTTTTGGAGTTTGAGCGGAAAAAAGCTAGAGATTTTAGGAATTTATCACATACTATCAATTTTGTATTTGAAAACTCCCGAAAATGTAAAAAATAGAAAATCTATATAAAATGACCTCACTTCTCCCGTTCCCGACAAAAAGTCCAATTTAAAATTCACGATTTGGTGTTGTCACATACAGAGATAGTGCAGAGCCAAGCATCGCTGTACATGTAATACAACATTTCTTCTATATTTGTAAGGTATTATATTTATACATATATACATATCTTCACACTCTGGCTATTTGATCTTCGTAAGTCAGTCTTAATCTTCCTTGAATTCTTTTATCACTCACTTTCGTTCTGTAGATTTTCTTAGTCAGTATTTCATAACTCATTCTTTCTATGTGCCCGAACCATCTAAGCATTCCTTCCTTCATTTTTATAATAAAATATTCGAATCGGATAGAATGGAATCGGATTATTATTTGTTTTTTAATTATTTGTAATTTTATATTTAACTAGCTTTTGCTTTTGCATTAAAGATTGATGAAGAAAATCTACGGAGCGAAAGTGAGTGGTATAGCAGTAGTAGCTAAAGCAGACCAAGGCTGTCAAATGTCAAATGCACCAGCCAACTTAGGCGAAAATGCGTGAGGAGAATGATGAGATTCGAAGAGGTGAACGAAGTATGTAAGAACCGCGAAGTTTTTTTTTTATTTCATGGACGTGGCTGTGCAGGTCCCACCAGACCAGTATCACTTCGACCATATTGATCTATTGTGATCGCTACTAAGTTACAAAACACTACCAAGTCCCACTGCAGTCAAAAACCGCGAAACTTGGCGCTCCGTCCTCTCTGACTACCCCGTTAGAGATACAGTACAGTACTTTTATTTACCTAATTTTTGTGTTTTGAGGTTCTCTAAATTCTAGGGGTTGCTAGTGATATCGAACATAAAACTTTTATACATGTAAGTCCATTTTACATAAGAAACTTTTCTTTTACAATAATAACAACATTGTGTTCTGAGGACATGGAACTAAACAAAAGTTCATTAAAAGTTATCTCATTAGAAATAATCCCTTATTCTACAATATATTGAAAATATTATAAGCTTACACCATAATTTTAGCCCCTTATCGTAAATAAATTGAAACAGGAGACTTATTTTATATAAAAAAAGATCTTCAGTCTAAACTCTACATTGTAAGTTTTGACGTTTATGAATTCGTGATTTAAGAGCTTTTATCTGATGTCGTTCAAGCTGATCTCTAACTTTTTCTACTTTCAAACATACCCCTAATTCTCTAAACTCTACATTTGAAGTTCAAGTCTGCATTTTGGCCACTACTTATCACAATTGTTGAACAATCCTTTGATTACGTCAAATAATAACTGGCGACAGACTGATATACGCAGAGTTGATACGATGTGTTCCATTTATTCAGTTTTGCTACAGAGTACTAAAGATAAGTTTCATTTACAGACTTGTTGACCTGAATTTCAGATATTTTTCATGAAGCCTAGAGCATTAAAACGACGTAATTCGTACTGGAGCAGTAACAACTTGCGCCATTTTAAGTTAAAAGGGTCGAGTGGCCACTTCTCTTCGCAGACAGCACTTATGTCATCTCATTTTAGGTTCAGGGATCTCTAAAAGAAATAAAACTTGTTGTGAATATTTGAATGGGCGATTTGATACTTAAAATCTTTGTTACGTGCGTAGATAGACGTTACAATAAAATTAATGTTTCTTAACAAGATATGGAAGATCTTAACAAGGTATTGATTAGGGCATGGGAGTTCTCCACATTCTTAAAGCTGTGGAACACGGACATCCTAGAATTAAAGTCAACAAGTGCTTGCACGACAAACGAAGCCATTTAATGGCTCCAAATAATCTGCTTTAGTTTCGCGCCCTTAATTGCTTTCTATGCGTTATTATTCTAAGGCAGCCATTCCCAAAGTGGGCGATAACGCCCCCTTGTGGGCGCTGCAGGCCTAAAGGGGGGCGGTAAGAGACCCAGAAAAAAAATGGGGGCGTTGTGTAGAGGCCTGGGGGGTGATTTGTAATTTCATTTAGCTAGGAGGCATCTTAGACAACGACTGCATGAGCTCTTGACTCAGTAGACAAAATAAGTTTGGGAACCAGTGTTCTAAGGCATAGATGTAATAAAAGTACATTGTCGTCGCGTCATGTATCTTATGAAAGCAATGGCGTTTCTGTCACAGATAGTTTTGAAGTTATACTTCTTTTGGCGCGTTAAGTGAAAAAGATCAGTGTAACTTCAGGAAATAACGGAAGTTACATAATCGATGTAACACACCATGAAGTTAGCTATGATAGTTACGCGTGTCGGTCTAACGCAACATGAAGTTAGCAACTAAGAGTTTATTTTCTTTGTACATGTGACCAATTTTTATTTTTATTTCATCTTCTTCTCTGTCCTGGGTACTCGTTTCGTATTTATTAGAAATGTTTATGCCATTCTCGTGTAAAAAATTGGTGTAACTCTAACGTAAAATGTTTGCCTTCTTATTACTAAGTCCCTGAAACTCTGCAGTAGACTTTACTGGAGTTTAAAAAGACTCCTTGGAAAAACGCATGAACTTCAGCTGTACATATTTATTCAAACTTTCCAATTCTTAACACTTGTACAGAACTTTAATGGACAACATACTGTCACTTTTGTACATTATAACTCCCAAAAAAGCAAAAACTAGAAAATTGAAATAAAATGCGCAGGTACTTCGCCCGTTCCCGCCAAAAACTTTTTTATTTTATTTATTTTTAGCGGCCAGTTTGAATTTTCTTTATAATCATGTGACTAGTTTTAATATTTATTTATTTCATTTCAAACGACCAGTTTTAATTTTCATTATAATTAAGGGGTCTAGTTTTAATATTGATTTCATTCATTTCAAGTGGCCAGTTCTAATTTTCTGTTCACGCCAAAGAAGTATAACTTCTTACGTGCGTACATATAAGTATACGCGCGCTTTTCTCATGGCACAAACAGCAGAAGCAACTCGATGTCTGCTGTCTCAGACACTTGTTAGAGAGTGTCCGATATAAACAATCGAAGCAACTGATGTCTGTCTGTCAGAGACACTTTTCTTAGAGATTATTCGATATAAATTATAAATAGCTGATCGAAACAACTTATTGTCCGTATGTCGCAGACTCTTTTCTTAGAGACTTTTTGACATAAATAGTTGAAACAGCTTGAGCTCTACCTGTCACAGACAATTTCTTAGACACTATTCGATATAATCAGCTGAAGCAACTTCGTGTCTCTATCACAGACATTTTTCTTAGAGACTATTTAATATAAACAACTGAAACGAAAAACTATAGTAATGGCCCAAACACAGACGTAACCTTCAAAAGCTATACATAACTTCGAGAATACTAATGCATATTTCCAATTTAAAACTAAACTCCATCAAACACAAATAAAATTATTATAAGAACAAAACAGATTTGTCAACTCATTTCTTTTCAATACCCTTTGAAGATGACATAAATAAAGAAATATGCTCAAATAAGAAAGAGAATAGCAGTTTAATTATCTGAGAAATTAAGTGGGAGACTCCAAACGATCCTATGGGAGGAACGGTGTAAAGGTTGACCACAATATGCACAATATAAGAAAATTGAAATAATGTCCATTCTGTACGTTGTAAATTTCAAATGTAAAAAAAAATTTAACGGACAACATGAAAGCGATATAAAAAGAAAAATACCATGACTGGTATTAACTTTTTATCTATCTGTTTGTCCTCTTATATGCTAAGAAATAAAAATACTACATTATCAATTTTAATACAATTTGATACAATAGCGTAAGATCTAGACGTGTATGGGTACCACACCTTGTATGGATTCCGAGTAGCGCCCAAACTACAAGCCAACTTAGAAAACTTTGTTTCTTAAGTTGACCTGACCGGGAAACGAACCTGGGACCACCACGCCAAAACGCCAAACGCCTATCGCCACGCCAAAGGGTTAGTAGTCATACTCATATAGTCATTAACACAGTAATCATATTATAATATCTACATACATTTGTTTAATTGTATACTGTTTGATAATTATCATTATTTTGTTTGATTTGATTGTAATCTGAAATTACCAAATAAACTGAGTTTATTTGGTAATTTCAATGTGCACATAATGTACTACAAACAAAGTTAAAACAAAATGGACGTGATTAAGCATAGACAATAGACTCATAGAATTCATAAAATATTAAGTGTCATAGACAAACAGATTATTTTTGTTAATCTCTAAACAATACCTATATGAAAATCATGAGATATATTCGATATAAATTGAGCGAAAACTTGAAATAATTATATATTACCTTACACAACACAAGCAAGCACTAATTACGGATTTCTAGCAATTCGACACCGTGTTGAAAAAAGGCGAAAATTAGTAAGTACAGGAAAAATTTAAAACCCGTTTAATAACTAAATTAACGTGACGTGTAAAGAATATATCGAATAGATAACATGTATTAGGCCCATTTTGAAAAATAAATCCCTTAGGGCCTAAAAAGGGATTTTAAATGTAGTAGAAAACAACATGTGAACAGTCACGGGGTTAGCTGTTGTAGTTACTTCGCCAAAACGCTAATGGGCTTATGTATATGCAGTTACAGTGATGCAACGTCAGGAATATTAATAATTCGAATTCGTTCGAAGATTAATATTCCCTTATCTGACTTATGAAGATCAAATATCCAGAGTGTTAGCGGATGGAAATGTCAATAGCTCTCGCATACCTAGGCAGAAATGTGTGAGGAGAATGATGAGATTTGAGGAAGCGAAAGAAGTATGTAAGAACCGCGACGCTTGGCACTCCGTCCTCTCTGACCACCCCGTTAGGGATACAGCGTGAGGATATGTATATATGTGTGTATGTATTAATATTACCTAATTTTTAGAATTCCGATTTTACCAAAGCCAGGTGCAACTTTTTTAGATAAAGTGACATATCTTCCAGTTTGCTTCCATTAGCCAAGCCGAAATAGGCCAGACAACAGCCTATTTCGACTAAACAAATTGACTTGCTACATTATATTATATCTTCCTTTAATACATATGTAAATATATGTCATATATATGTATATCTAAATAGGTAAAGACGAAACAGTTCAAGATCTTTTTCTCCTCTTTTTATCAACCAATTTTCTTTTTCTTTTGTTTAATGGCTATTGACGAAGTTTAATGTTACCAATAAAAAAAATTTGAATACAATTATATTAATACGTGAAGTGAAAACTTCGAACGCGTTTTTAAGAATATTGCGCGTGTGAAATTTGACATACTTTCACGTTCATACTGCCTATGTTAAAAAGACTGTCAATGTCAAACTTTGTGATATGTAACCTTCTTGGTTCGAACAGTCGTACAGAATAGAGACCGTCGCTAAAGAGTTTATATTATAACTTTATATTTACGGTCGAATTTCGACCACCGGGCCTCAAATAATACAAATTCGGTGAGTGCAAAAAATGATAAAAAATGTGAGCTTATGGACGGCATGAAAATATAAAGCTTCTTAGTTTGACTACGGTACCTTAATAAGTGTGAACAAAAATAAATTTAATATTTAAAATTCTAATGTACAGAAATTCAAGACGCAAAAGATAAGTGGTACTTTGTTCTTATACAGTGTAAGCCATATTTGGCAGGAAACTTAAATTTTATTATTTTGTTGTTTGTATTTTTTATAAAAGAGTATTTATAGAGAAAAATAATTTAGCGAGTGAAATAAAGTATATTTTCTTTGTTTTCAATGTTGTAATTTCTTCTTTATCCAGCTAAGCCGAAGCTAAAAATAACATTTGCCAAAAACATGTAGTAAGTCTGTTTATTCATTCCGAGTAAGCATTCATGTTCTAGTCTTACTAATGGAAAACAAACTAAATGATTAATCGCGTTTGTCTAATATTACTTGCTTTATTTACATAGAAATATTGAACAAATATCGTTCACACAAATATTCTAAACATAAAATAAACTTGTTATTTGAAATATGAAAATATTTTGTTATTTTGTGCCGTCACAGGCCCGTGTGTATTCACAGGGGTATTTCAATATACCTTTTAGTAAACAGAATGTAAATTATTGTGAAGTAAAAAAACATGGTAGCTTTCGTACAGAGTTTAAAAAGAGACTGTCAGGTTTACTTACCAAGAAACCGCGGCTCGCGATTATTTTTGTTCATCATAATCATCATCATATCAGCCGACAAACGTCCACTGCTGGACAAAGGCCTCCCCCAAAGATTTCCACAAAGACCGATCCTACGCTGCCCGCATCCCACGCCTTCTGGCGACCTTCACCAGATCGTCGGTCCATCTTGTGGAGGGCCTACCTACGCTGCGTCTTCCGGTACGCGGTCGCCACTCGAGAATCTTTCCACCCCAACGGCCATCGGTTCTACGAGCGATGTGCCCCGCCCACTGCCACTTAAGTGTAGCAATTCGTTGAGCTATATCGGTTACTTTTGTTCGCCTGCGGATTTCCTCATTTCTGATTCTGTCACGCAGGGGAACTCCGAGCATGGCTCTCTCCATCGCTCTTTGGGTGACCTTGAGCCTTCTTATGAGGCACGTAGTAAGCAAGATTATTTTTGTTAACTTAATTATTTAATGTTGTATTCAAATCCGTTGAACTATAATAACACAAATGGAGTTGTTATCGTGCAGAGGTGTAGGTATAAAAAAAATACAACTATATGTATCATGATCAATAACAACTCGTAGCGCCGAAATAGTGAAGACGTTTATTCAGATGTACTACGCAAAGATTCTCAATAACATCTCTAACGACTAAATTCAAAGCTTGCTACACAATTTGCCTTATTTAAACCAAAAAATATTTAAATTTTATCTCCAATCGATATTCTTATTTTATTTATTGTTAAGTAGGTGAGCAACACCTACACCTAATGTTGCTATAATCATGGATTCATGTGTAGCGTAATATAGTGATTACGAATAAACCAGTGGTTGTAATTTGCGATTTCAAATTATATTTCCGCTAAAGACTAAAGAAAAGAAAGTCTCTGAATTGCCAATAGATTTTAGATGTCCACAGAGTTAAAGATCTTCAAGGCCCCAACGAGACTTTCTACTATTTACATTTCTTATATTATTTACAACCCAATCAAGAAATAAATTATCTCTGTTCTTTTTTTTAAATAATAAAATTTGAATTAAGAACTTTCTAAAGTACTTTTTCCATTATATAGACAAAAGATCAATAATTTACTATTTCAACCTCTTTATTTTTCTAGGTCTAGCTTCCTACATGTGGTGGTCTACCTTTACGGGCCGAGAACAAACGGCCTATAAAACGAGTATTTTTCATGAACTAATTAGGCGAACGGACTTTTCCTTATTTCGCAAATTCTCCCTTTTACTGTAAAAGGTGTTTTTTATGTCACAATGGAAATCTAATTTCGTTTGAGTGCAATACGAGTTATTTGGCGTCATCTATAAGAAGTTATGTTTTCTTTGTGCGTCAATCACGTTAAAACTACTGAACGGATAGACATGGGACCACGACCATTCGATGCGGAATCGTTTGTAGATGGTTTAAGTCTATTCGTTTTTTGAACTTTTTTTTTTATTGCCCAGCGAAGCGGGCGGGAAACGACTTGTAATATTATATATTAAGTCTTCTACTCGTATTATATTAATATCAGACTGAGGCGGGTAATTTTGTTTACCGATCTGAATGTAAGTATATTATGTTTGTATGCGGCTTTTTATGTTGCTACCTATTTTTGAAGCCAAGGAAGACCAAGGCTGACTTATGAAGACCAAATCGCTAGTGTTAGCCAGCGGAAATGTTAAAAGCACTCGCATACCTACGGAAAATGTGTGAGGAGAATGATGAGATTTGAGGAAACGAAAGAAGTATGTAAGGACCGCGACACTTGGCGCTCTGTAATCTCTGAGTACCTCGTTACGGATACGGCGTGAAGATATGTACCTATTTTTTGGTTGCGCAGGAGAAATATACATACACACAGATACTGAGGAGAGACTGTGTTATATGGGGCTTGTACCCATCAAAACTCCTGCTGTTGTATGTCCTCGGGGCGTTGTCGAGTGGCCTAGGAATCCCCTACGGAACGCGCCGGAGCTCCTATCGCACTGTGCCGAAGCATTTCTCTTGGGGGGCAGTTGCAGGGCCCCTTCACCCGCATGCCACAACCATGGAGGAACTACTCCTTGAGTGATATTACCTACAGACAACGCTTCAACTTATTTATATAACCAGTTTGAATTCATTTGAATTAGAGTTTTTGGCGGGATTTTATGGGGATCGGTTTGATGTTTATTTTAATTACTTGATAACAGTTTCTGGTGGATTAGCGATGTAAAATTGGCGTAGGTTTGCGTCCTAAGTATCTATGCTGTTGTGCTATTATGTGAAATTATTGAAATAAGTGCTTATTTAGTAGTGCGATGTTGAGATTTTTTTAGTGGCTTAGTCTGCCTCAGCGGATCATATTAGAACAACTGTCTCAATACATTTGTGGCCAGAAACTCCAAATAACATCTAAAATGTACTACGTCGACATTTTGATGAAATAATGTGAATAATTTATCTATTTATTACTGAAGACGTCGGTTGTTTGGGCTAAGATCCCTTTACCTTCCCTCCTAAGGGAGAATCGTACTACCACTATTCATTTGAATTAATTAATAAATCATTAGAATAATAATAGTAATGATACATTTATTTGCAGAAACGCGAGTATAACCAGACGTATGTATACTTGTAAATATAATAAATAATCCTGACCGTCTTGCGGATATCATAAGTGACGTCATTTAAATCTAATGTAGTGGATTCCCAAAATCACAGGATTGTTTTGAAGTTTTTAAGCATTGATATACCTATATCATGTTAAAATATTTTTATTACTTGATAGCATCCATTTACAAAAAATAAAAACCAGTAATTACAATGAAAAATTCGTCAAAAGCCAGAAAAAATTACGCGTAGAGGGTTCCGAACAATTACCTATAAAAAGTAAGTTTCTAAACTTGTGGAGATCTTGGAAATAAACTCAACTTGTGGAGATCTAAGATAAGATATAGAACTCATTATATTTTTCACATAGACTTCTTAAATAGCTGCAGATGCCGTGTCCGAAGAGCAACGGTGAGGCAAATCAGATATGGTGACTCTCCTGTACATGCGATACACATTTATTATCAGATAAGCTGATCGGCTGCCATTTCATTAAAGAACAGCACTCACAAATATACAGTTTATTTGATTTTATCGCTTTACTTTGTAGTAAATAACAGACTGTTTGGAGTTATGATGTCTATGATTATTCTCTGGATTATTTAAAATTCAGAGACATTACGAAGACAAGGAGACAAGACTACTCGTCTTGATCAATAAGAGGGCATGGTCAATTTGTCAATTTTTTATTTCTGGCATAAATGCCAAATTTCAAGTATGTACGTTACATAATTCCTAAGAAAATCGACTGTGACTTACGGACGAACAAGATGAACGAATATCCGTATGGCGGAATTATTCAGCTGTGACAAACAGACAAACGATAAAATTCTAAAACCCAAGACCTACACTATAAATAGTAGGTATGTATAATTTTATACTTACTACTCTTTTCATAGGTGAGCGAATCATAGTTATATTCATCTTATGCACACACATATGGATATACATACATGCGTAAATATCTACGCCATATACACACACGTATATGCACGGACAAATATACGAACATACCCACATACAGACCAGAAAAAAACCACGTAAATAAAATCAGTGTTACAATCATAACAGTCAACGTATTAGATTTTTGCAAGCAAACCGGGGTATTGCGTTAGTATCGCAGCAGAACATTGTAAAAGAATGACTGAAATACTTGAAATACGAATATCTCATGCAATTCCTTCGAAGATATTAGAGCGCGGACTTTAAATGGAATAACGGAACATTTGTAAAATTTTCTTGCTCTGAATTCTGTGGAATGAAAATACGAGTGTTATTAATCGAAATATCTGCTATTTAAAAAACAATAACTTAGTTAATTTGTATAAATACGGTATACGGTATACGGTAAGCAACACTTTAACTATTTTTTTTGCATATTCGTAGTAGTCCCGATAAGGTTTTTAGCGAAAGAGAAATTGGAAATTGCCGGAAAAATAGAAAATTCGAGAAAAACTGAAAGTGCTTTCTATGGATTTTTTTTATTTAAAGGATAGGACGTCTGTCGGGTCAGAATAAAAATTAAACCTAAAGTATTCGAATTCAAATCATAACGAAATATAATGTATATTGTAGAATTAAACAAAAATGTTATACCTATAACGCTGCAATTTCATAAAAGGACTTATTTAGGCATCATTTTATAACATTCCCAATGAAAAATCAGATGCATCGATGAGAACAATATGTATCGATATTCTAAGCTAATTTCACTACATTACGATCTAGCTGGACGTTGCGTAAGATCGCTGCATTATACGCCGACAATGGCGCTGTCTTCGCGCTCTCTGATTGGTTTACGTGCGCGCAAGATGGCCGTGGCAAAATTAATTGAATATTGTACAAAAAAAAATTATTATACAAAGTAATTATACGAGAAACGTTCATTACAGTGAAGCTGTGAGCCGAAGTTACAAGACTTTTATGCAAGTCACACAATCCTACTTAATTTTCTTTACTAATACTGTGAAGACTATACAGAATAATTGTGTTCATTTCAAGAGTTCATTCATACCTAGGATAATAATAATAAAATTATTGGCAAAGAAAGTATGGCGAGTTAGCCATTTTATATCTCACAAAGTGTCCGGAGACATCATGGTAATTTCGCAGCGACAATAATAAAATTTTAAAAAGAAATTTAAATATTTTAAATATGTGTTTCTAAAATGTACAAGTTGAATTTTTGTAAAAAAGCAAATATAAATAATATTACTAAACGGCGATGATGCCTGGATAGTCCCATTCTGAATGGAACTCTGCTACTTGATGGAGTATAGAAGGCAGCTTGAATGTTGGGTATCAACGATAAGTATAGTATTGTTATAGCACTCCTCACGATGATTCCAGTATTAACTTTTATTATTTCCACAGAGGAATTCTTCTATACATATTATACACTTGAATTTTAGAATGTGATTTGTTTTCTCCTTATCTATAGTATTACATATTACAAAAAGAGAGCGGATATTTAAGTTTTTTTATATGTGGAGGATAAGCTCAGGAACCACTGCATATTGAAACTTTCTTTCATTATTTGAAGGATACATTATTACAGAATAATATTACTGGAATATCCTGAAGATACTTCATTAAGAGGCGAAACACGTGTCGATTGGAATTTAGGGTTAGAATTTAGATTTAGTTAGGTTTAGAATTTAGGGCGGGAAATAGGTGGAAAATTATAAGAATTCGTCACATGTGTATGTCATCGTTGATTCTAGAATTGGACAGACCATGACGTGCCTGAAATTCTGTTAACATTATGAATTAAATCCGGGCGAAGTCAGGATGGGCCACTATATTTATAAATCTGATTTCCACCGCATCATGAATATACGTTAGTGCTTAAATAGCTTTAAAGTTAAAAGATCAAAACTTATCCGTACGTTACTTTGCATCCGTACACAGACCGATAACGATGCTCATAATAATTTTGTAATAAGAGCCGTTTAAATCTTAAAGGCGCGGGACAGTGTACTGTGATTTAATTAGTTACATCAGGATTAGACGCTTATTATTTGAGAGCGGAGAGGCAGTGCTGTTGGCGTGCTCACCGTTTAATATATCACTGAACTATAGGCAGTCGCAGGTACCCTCACAAGGGTCATCTGAGATTACTGGTCTGTATACGTATTAGTATAATTTTCGGAAGAAACTTTATTTTCTTTAATTAGAATTGGATAGCGGATACTTTAGACTTTTAGTAATAAAAGAACGTCTAAAGTCGAGAAAAAGTGGGAAGAAAGTGTTACACAATAAACCAAGTTTGATTAAGAAAACGGCAGTTAAATGAAAACGAACAGACTCATCTCTTTTATGGCACTAACCTGGTTTGATGCAGGACATTCCACAGGCACCATCGCACAGGCATTTCTTCTTTTTACTCTTACAGTCTTCGTCAGATGAACACTTGCGAAGACACTTTTGGCCCTGTGAATAAACGACGCTTTAATATATTATATTTTTACCGTATTCTGTTATTTAAAGCTATTAATGGACACGTGTTTCAAGGAAGCTTCACCAAAAATGCTTAGACACGGTCAGCTGCCTCCCTGCCTGCCGACAAATCTGATTATCTTATTCGTGAGAAGAGGCCTGCTACTTAGTAGCAGCAATCAAGTTACTTACTAACAGTTCGCCAGAACTTAGCTTGATTAATGCTAAATCTCGTCTTAGCAAACGCTTAAGTATGTTACGACCTTAAGTATTTTTCTTGTATAATTAGGTGTAGTGTTCAATCAACTGTGTCTGAAAGCATCAAACATCACCTCCTTACGTCACACGTTAAATTCTGCTCTATACGCATCTGCTTTCAGACGTGGTCTACCGCCAACGAGACAGTGTGTCAGAAATGATCCCTCTTCACTAGTTACTGGTGCGCCAAATAACTTCCAAATACTACCCTCTCTTACATATCTGTACACTACAATAGACTTAATTACTGAAAATTACCCATAAGTGAGTAAGTGCGCAGTGGTATTTCGCTTATAATACTTTTACTAATAAATATCTTACTAATATCTCTGTAGGCCGGAACGCAAAATATTATTTATGATATCCTGTTTTTTGGTTACGTAGGAGAAATCTGTATACAGAAATCTATTACTCTTGAGTAGAGACTGGGTTATGCAGGGCTTTTACCCACCAAAACCCGAAGCCGGAGCCCCTCTCGCGCTGTGCGCTTCTCGGGGGCAGTTATAAAGCCCTCCTAAACTTTACAGTGCCACGACAGCACGGACTTTCTCCTCGGTCACCTGTATTGACGACCGGAGCCGCCCCCATTCCGATCGGCCACGACTCTGAAGGTCCCCTTGGCTACCTCTTACAACAGGCAAGGAACACCGCAGCCGTCTCTGACTCGGGCTACTGGGCTATATTAACGGTATTTTACTTTTGCTATGTGAGACGACTAAAGTGAGTCTTAGGGTTCACGAGCGAGTAGAGCTGGGATTCCAATCTTGCACTCCATATGAGCTCGTGCAGGACGACAGCGTGTCGTAGCACTGTGAGGGTGCTGGGGGGAATGGTCTTTTCCTCGAAACGTATTCGCGCACAAGACGGGCTCTGGTGCATTTATCAGCAAATCTCAGAGCGTTTCGACAAATGCCAAGGACGGTATTGCGTTATCGAAAAATATATCTTACTAGTAGGGTGGCCTGTTCCTCATCCCTAGGACACTGGGCGGATGGCGAGTTGCGAGGGTTCTTGTACACTCTGCCATCATCATCAGCATCTGCTCTGCTCGCTGGCGTCGGTTCATCATCGTCGTCATCTTCATCCGTTGTGGGTTGGGGTAGTGATGACACTGTAAGGATGTACATTGTACAGTAGTTATTTGAATTCGAATTAGCAAATATAATAAATAATAATAATACTCCAGACAATTACACAGATTGTGTGACCCCAAACTAAGCAGTAAGCTTGTATTATGGGTGCAAGCACCACACAACGAACGAACTCTGGGGGAGTTGCGCCAACGGGTCAGTCATATAGTTTTAAGAAGTTCTTTTATTTAGTTTAATTGTGGCCTAATTACATTAAATCTTTAAATCCTAATTATTTATTAGTAATTTGAAATATTTCTGCCTGTATATCTAGTGAAGCACAAAGATAAAAAAATGAGTCGTCGAGGGACGTCTGGCAGATGTGAAACATCGAAACTATTTTGTATAGAAAAAATGCATGAAAAGATGGTTTATTAAAGGAAATAAACATGGCCTAATCAAAAAATATGACATAATCAAAAACAACATATTCAGATTAAAAAAAAATTCTTTATTTAAAAAACACAGGCAACATATTCTAAAGTGAATAAAAACCCTGCATACGCTGTAGGTATATGAGACAGTACGAGCGCATGGCGACGCGTCGCCACGTCGCCACGCCAACAGCCGGTCTGACCCGCCGCATAAGATATTTCACATCAAAAGTCTAGAATTTAATAAAATCTGATAAAAACACATTCATTTCTTCGTTCACCTTTATTCATTCACAAACTCATTCAGAAATTGAAACGGACGAAACAGACTGATTGAGATTGATGCCAGGCGTCACTTACTTTTTCAGGAATAAAACCTCACAGGGAAATATGCTATAAATGTAACTTCATACGTAGTAGATAGTATATGTATATGGAACGCATTTTGTATATGTATAATCTGTGTCGTTTTTCCCGCACTGTTAGCTCTATAAAATGTCATATTATCTATATCGGAATATGTCCGAACTGTAATTGTGAAAAACCTAATCTGTGTTATGAAATAAATAAAAACATTTTGTACTTGAATGGATATTTGTTTACTCATCACAAAGCAAACATACACATAGTACTACAATCAAAAAAATTTAATAAGCTCATAATATTTTTAAAACAATGTTATTCTCTTGTTTATGAATATCAAATCTTCATAATAAAGAAAAAAGTACTGGCTGGTTATTTGTATACATATTGCGACTAAAAACAAAAAAAACATTCATTCATCAAATAGGTACCTACTTACATCATTTCTTACTCACGTGAAAATCATTTGATGTGATTATTTTTCGTATCGTTAATAATAAAGGCTGTATTTCTTCCACGACTCCTAATCAGTTTCCATCAAAATCACGTTTCCGCTAACAAAAAGCTTTCCTTAATGACAAAAAGTTGCTAATAAAGTAATTAGTGATAAAACAACGAGAAAGACTTATTAATTACTTTGTTGAAGACTGTTTTTGTCTTGAATATATGTTTCATTATCGGGAATCCGATTTACGCGTATACAATATTATCTGTAGCTCTATAAATGAAATCAACCGATTTGATTCATTTTTTTTGTGTTCGAAATTGTCAGGACAAGGTTTGTATGAAAGAACATTTTTAGAAAAAAAAAGAGATTTATTGGTATTTTTGTATGAAAATCTCAATAAAAAAATAGGTATATTGTATAGACTCAGGTGTTACTTTGCGGAAATCCATTTCATGTGATAAATTCCTAAAATCTTTAGCTATTTTCTTTGGTGATTGGTAGTTTTTGAAGTTTGAGCGGAAAACAACTAAAGATTTTAGGAATTTATCGCAATACTTGGTATGTTGCAAAGATTCAACATCCCACCGGAACGAATCCGAAGCGTGTCGCTAGTGTTATATAAATAAAAATCGGTCAAATGTAAATAATGCAATCAGACTTACGTACTTCGGTTATCAACATCAACCGCAAAAGAAAGTCTGCCATAATACTTTCTCTTCATGTAGAAAATACTGCTAACGTTAAAATGGAGTTAGTTCAATGTATTTGTATTTGCCGATAAAATATGTCGGATTCAGACACTTAACTTTTCAGTTGAAAGACATGTGACCCTAGCTCTCCAACTGCAATGTACGTTTGTAATGGCAAATAACTTCGAATTAACGATTTTCGTTTTTTTACTTTACTTGTGCTGTGAAACCTTGCTTTTTGCCAAATTTCATGATTCTACGTCAACGGAAACTATCCTATAGTTTTTAATTTAGTTGCGAGTGCCAAAATATAAGGGATAAATGGCCGTATTTCTTGGTTGCGTTGACTTAGAAGCCTTAGAAGCTTGATTTTTTTTACAGCTCCAAGGGATCGCAGACGCAAGTATTTGATATTAGTTTCAGGCGTGTCTTTCGCGTGGCACCTCCATGCGTACCAGAGAAAAAGAGTCTTGACAGACAGACAGACGGACAACAAAGTTATCCTATAAGGTTCCTTTTTTATTTTGAGGTACGGAACCCTGAAAAATGGATTCAAACTCGTTAATTAATTTTTTGTTTTTCATTTCGGAATTCGAATTAAAAATTACTGAATGAGACGAATTCCTCAGCATTCCATTGAATCACCATGCAGGTGCCGCGTTCATCGCATTGCCGGGAGAAGAGCCCGGAACAGTGGCTGGGATTTGCGCCCCAGGGGTAGGTTTAAGACCCGGATGCCAAAATTTTGAGCGTTTTTAATTAAGTTTGCTGAAGTGGCACACGCATAAAGAATGTGAAATTTAAATATGTATTTCTTTATACATTTTTCCATCGACTGCCTAAAGCCATAACGCAATTTATGTATTTTCATTCGATACTTCTTTTCGAGAGATTTTAAATATTTCGCCGAAATTATTTGAGACAGTTACACAAAATTGTAGCTAACAGGAAGACAATACAGTTTACTAAATACTGGCTGGAAGGATATTTTATTATACGAATTAATATTCCAGTTATTACGATATATGTCGCTTCCGGGTGGCGGAGTGTGAGGGCGGAGCCTACGTAAGAATCTGTTTTTGGGAGTTTGCTCTTGAGAAGCCCCATTACGAATATACGATACGCATCAACGCTCACCTTCCTGTCCTGCCTAACTAGATTTAGTACGAGCCTGCCAATGCCGCTTTGGATGTTCTCTCTAATGAAGAACTTATGTAGTTCAACATGCCCAGGACAAATCTAAATTAATTTTAAATAATAATACTACTCCAGACAATTACACAGATTGTGTGACCCCAAACTAAGCAGTAAGCTTGTACTATGGTACCACACAACGAACTCTGGGGGAGTTCTTAGTAACACCCAGATTCCAAGCCAATTTAGAAAAGTTCGTTTCCTAAATTGACTTGACCGGGGATCGAACCCAGAACCCTAGCTTAGAAAGCAGATGCTATGCCACTGCTCCAACGGGCCAGTCAATTCTCAGCACAGTAGGAGTAATGATGACACTAAAAAAATTCATCAAGAAGCCCTAGAACATAGTTTCATAATCTGATTGCTTACTTTTTTCTCTGTACCTAATTTCAGCTCAGTAGGTATAAGTAACAGAATAAATCTACTGAGACATAAAACTATGGAAAACAACTTTAGGAAAGTATGAGGGAATAATTTAATTACAATTCATTTAAATTACCAAATAATCATGGGCCTTTATCCCAGATGACAGATTAGTTATTAGCGTAAATCAAATAATAGCTCTTGGTCAGTGATGATGAATTACTTACCATATTGTAATTTTATCTATAAAATATATGAAGTATTCCATCGAAATTGTATTACAAAACTTTATCCATTAAATATGTAACAAGTTAAGGAACTACATGTTAGTTTAATCGAACTCATATCAGCTGATCTGTGCTGTCAAACTAAAGATAAGTAATTCCGGAAATCCCGCCGGGAATCCAGCGATTTATCTCAACTCCACTTTGTAATGGGTTAATAAATAATTACCCATTCTAGTTCAGGCAATCTATTGGGATTTCAAGTTCAAGCCAGTTGGCACATGGTTCCCTTGTACATTTAAGGGCGTCAGTAGACTGTATACGCTATGCTAATACGAAACCTATAGAGGAAAATTAGATTGAAAGCAATATTATAAAATATTAAATAAATAAATAATTATTGTATCAGAGTGCCACCAAATATCAAGCTTTTAATCTTGTGTAATCATTATAGTTACTTAATATTAAATATTTTTATAATATAAACACATATCTGATATCCCTTGCGGACAAAATAAGCAATGAAGAGATATGCAGTGTGACAGGGCTGCACGACAGTGTTATCGTACAAATGAAGAAAGGAATGCTAAGATGGTTCGGGCACATGGAAAGAATGAGTGATGAAAGACTGAGCAAAAGTAAGTGGTAAAACAAGGCAAGGGAGACCAAGGCTGACTTATAAAGAATAAATAGCTAGTGTTAGCCGTTAGGCGAAAATATGTGAGGAGAATGATGAGATTTGAGGAAGCGAAAGAAATAGGTATGTAAGGATCGCGACGCTTGGCGCTTCGACCTCTCTGACTACCCCGTCAGGGATACGGCGTGAAGATATGTATATATGTATGTACGTATGTATACATATCTTATAACTTCTTTTATAATGTTAGTGTTAAGGATTACTTTCAAATAAATAATATATTAATTATTATTATATTTAACTGGTTCTTTTGCAACACACCGGAATTCCCGGCCGGATATCCGGCGATGCACATTTGTATAAAGTTATATGTGAAAGTGGGCATTAACCGTTAATCCGTTAATAGTTAATTAACGAAGTTAACAATTTCCTTAACGGATTAAATTTTAAGTTAACTTCAAAAAATGTTAACGCTCTTGTTAACTTCCGTTAAACTGAACTTCCGTTAACTTTAGTCCGTTACATTGGTTGTTTGTAGACAGTTGTTTTTTTTGTTTGAATTACGCGCCACGCAACACCCGTACTTTCGGCGAGTCGAATGGTCAAGGATATATTACGCGAAGTACGCGTGCGAGTGTGATGCATTTAAAACTGTTATTTACGCTAGGCACTGCGTGGGTGTGAGCAAGAACACTAGAGTTGCTGTGGAGTTGTCGAAAATGTTTATGAAGGGCAAAATGCACCTAATGCAAAATTATAAATCTATTTACACTACCTTATTCCTTATACTATCAAACCGGTTATCGAGGAATACAACTCGTACGTCGAAAATCATCTGCAAAGTCAAAGTCAAAGTCAAACAAATTTATTCAAGTAAACCCAATTACATTGAACGTCAAATCTACTTTAGTTCGGTTCAAAGAGAAGAGAAAATAAAACCTGGACACTGAGAAGAACTGACAAGAAACTCGGCCAGGTATATTTTTTTCAACATCATTTTACAAAAGTTTTAATAAAATACAATATTCAGAGAGCCAGTAAATGCATGTGTAGAGAAGATGATTTCCAGACTATTGTTTTATCTTCAACAAATCGTTTACTTTACAGTGTGATTGTCTAATCAATGTGCGTTTAATAACCAATCTAAATATATTTTCTGTTAATTGAGTGAATTCTTGAGGAACTTTATTATAAAAACTAATGCAGTTACCCAAAAATGAAACATTTGACTTAAATGTTGGAATAACCAATTTATCACGACCTCGGGTTTCCATACCACCAATATCGCCTTTCTTTATAAATAACTATATTTTTCTCGTATACATAATAATTTCAAAGATGTATAAGGACGGCAAGGTGAGTACATCAATGTCTTTAAAACGATCTCTTAGTGATTCTCGTACATTCATACTGTAGATGACACGGTATCGCTCTTTTTTGTGAAATAAAAATCGAGTTAATATGCGCCGCAAATCCCCACAGCAAAAGGCCATAGGACATTAGGCTATGAAAATATGCGAAGTACACCAACCTAGCCGTATCAGCATCCGTCAGTTGCCCAATGCATGTAATGGCATATATCGCGGAACCGAGCTTATTAGCCAATGCTCCGACATGGTCCGCCCATTGGAATTTACTATCTACTGTTAAATCAAGAAAACTGGCGGACTTAACTAATTCTAATTGTTTCCCACCCAGTTCTATTTTATGATGGATTCTGGGTACATTAGAAAGGGAAAATTTAATACATTTGGTTTTTTGTGCATTCAGTAGTAAATTATTAACAGCAAACCACCCCGAGACGTCCGCCAGGATCCCGTTCACCCAGGTAATATCTAAGTTCTTTCTGTCCAGTTTAAATAGCAATGAAGTGTCATCAGCAAATAATACTATTTCACATAAGTTCCTGAGCATAAATGGGAGATCATTAATGTAGACTAGAAACAGAAAAGGTCCCAAAATTGATCCTTGGGGAACGCCCATTTTTAACTTCGAACCAACAGACAAAACCCCATTGACACTCACTTTTTGCTCCCGGCCAGACAAATACGAGACCACGAGATCGAGAGCGTTAGCACGAATTCCATAGTATTTAAGCTTGCAAATTAAAGTTTCGTGACTAACACAATCAAAAGCCTTGGAAAGATCACAAAAAACACCAATGGCATCTTGGGATCCCTCTCAAGCCTGAAGTACAGTCTTGATCAAGCTTGCTCCCGCATGAGTTGTTGGCCGTCCTCTCGTGAACCCGTGAAAGTAAATGTTAAAATGTACTAGCATTTCATTGAGTATTATTTTTTCGAATATTTTACTCAACGCTGGCAATATTGACACCGGGCGATAATTTGTTGGATTTGTAGGGACATTGTAAGTGCGTTAGAAAAGACGAATCAGCAGTTTTGTGTGGAAGCGTGAAGTATGCGAGCGTCGACGGCAGTTACTGCGCACTGTCTGATCGGTACGAACGTGACCAATATTGGGGTTCAGTTGGAAAAACAAATTTGTACGGAACTATCAAAATTTACTCCGTTATTTCTGCCAGTGACTCCCAGTACAACTCACACGAACTTCTCGTATATCCTAAAGATTCAACATACAACTTGACTTAAATAATGGAATAATTTTACTGTCTTTCATTAAATTGGGAAACACCCCTTGATCGACACATTTATTAAATATCTCCACCAAAATTGGCGATAATATAGGTATTACACCACTCATAACATGAACTGATAGTCCCCATAAATCTTCACCTTTCTTTTTATTTAATTGCAAGACTTCGTAGATATGAGATATTTGCCAATTGACGACCTAAATTAGCTACCTACCTATGGTTATACGCTCGTTAACGCGCGCAAAGTGATTCTAGTCCGAGACCGCCATATTTTCGTCCAGTGCTAAACACTGAAATATGCGTGGCGCTGGCGACACACTAAATCAAAATTCCGTCAAGAATTCTCAGTTACATCTTATCTGTCCTGTAAAATGCACCATAAAATTTTGTCAAACACCGTCTGTCGAGTTGAGTGGGTCCCTGGATGGTTTAGATTTACAAGTGGACACGGTAGGTAGCGCTGCATAGGGTTCTTGGATTTTTTTCGATCAGGAAAACGTCAGTCGAATTGAGAAAGTCCCTAGATGGTTTAGATTCACAATTGGACACAGTAGGTGGCGTTGCAATCGGGTGCTAGGGTTCTAGGTTCTTCTTTTTTATTTCGGCCAGGACACCGTCTCGCGGGTTCGCTAGCCAATAATATCATAAATACAGTATAAGGGGTTGGTTCATCACAGCTACAAATACAAGAAGACTGTCTGACGTGTAAAATATGAAAACCACACGTGCAGCTCAGGAAATTGGCACGTTTGACTTTGCAGTCCGTTTTCCGTCTGGCAATCGTCCGAAATTACCGGTGGGACCTCGGACCAAGAACCGTAAGGGACGAAGTCATAATAAGTGGTCTCTTACCACCGCGTGTCAAACGAATTTTCCTGTCTCTTACTACCTCATTGAGCGTAACCACGAGTAAAACGGTTAACTACAGTAAGTGTGGCAACCTCGCACTGTCAATGTATTTCGTGTCAGCTTACGAGTCGGTCATGGAATAATAATTTGCAAAATACTCGTAAATCTTAAGTGTTTTGTGTACTGGTATTCACAAAACTAAAAATATGTCATGTTCAGCTGTGTATACTGTACTGTGACCGTTCCTACTCACCCGCATTAGTAAAAATCGAGAAAATCGGTCAACAAAAAAAGATACTCCGTCCATTGATACTTGGTGCTTTTATAAGTCGTCTTCAAATAGACAAGGGTAAAACTACGCTGTGCAATTGTTCCAACTCCATTCACTGTGCTGGATGTGTCAACTCGCTTATTCTGAATGCATTGACGCATGTGCTAAAAGCCAGCAGACACGGGATGATGATGGCGCGAGCTTTGCGACTCGCTCGGCCATTAAGTACCTACAACGGGAGACGCGATTCACAGGCATTCCCCTCTGTCAAGGTTTAAGTTAAAAGATAGCCACAGCACAATAAAAACTAGTTTTGAACGTTAGTTTTGATCGACATGTTACCATTTCTGTAATTGAATTTACTGCATCAAGTGCTCCGCAAAATTGTCGTCTTATACGGTCAGGAGGTGCAATGAAAAATCCGCCACATCCAATGTAGCCAAGGACGAAATTATATTCCATAAGTAAATATAATTTTTGTATTAAGTACTAGTTTTCCATTTTAATATATTTTTGCAGAATCGTATCACTAAATCGATTTACCGATCTCATCATAATGTATTTCGATTCATTCGAATATGTTGCATTAACTCGTTCATCATTCTAGAAAGTCGTATCGAAATGTTTGTCATACAATAACGAACCTTAAATTGGCTTAAATTCGTACCTTACAGTTTTTAATTGCCGAATTGTACAGATTGTGACGTAAACGCACACTCTAGCGAGACTATATTTTTACTTATAGACCTTAAATTGCGAAAGAAAAAAGTAGGCACTCCCTACGAGACTATTTTCTGGCAGTATTTAATCAGACCTTAACGGAGAATAAATTTTCAATCGAATTGTTTCTGCGTATTTGCTAAATTGGGGGAATGTTGACGAATTGTTTGTGTGCGAAAGCGTAAAGACACAACTCATCATTGCATTTGAGTATAACCCCCATTTACTTGTGATAATACTTCTGAACTGTATGTGACAGAACTTTTTGTATGAGAAACAGCGCGTAAGCCTCCTCCCGTTGTAGGTATTCATACACTCGACGCGTAACATTTTGCTGCGCCATTTAAATTGAATTGCGAGCAATTTTAAGTTAGCTCAAAGTGTCGGCGCAGTGAAATGTGCCTGAGTTACTGATTTGGCGCAAGGAATTTTGGTGCGTTACTCATGGCTTTCTTCTCGTCTGAGTTATTTGATGTTCGCCCTATTCGTTCTCTAGTATACAAAGCCTCATATATACAGTTTACAGTAAAAATACAAAGAAAATTCTAAATTACAGATTTTCAAGTTTTGTTCAACATTTTATGAACATCGTATTCGCACTTGACTAATTTTTAGGGTTCTGCAGACACATGGCAAAAAACGGTACCCTTATAATTTCGTTCAGTTCGTCTGTTCGTCTGTCTGTTTATATGTCACAGCTATTTAACTCAGATTTCGACACTATAGATGAAATTTGGAAGGTAGTCAATTCTTCGAACCGCTTTATAATGGTGCAGTGAAAAAAACATTGATGGCACTCCGTACATGTAACTGAGGGAAGAAAAAATAAATTCGGGTTTATATGAGCGTGTGGATTATCTTTAGATATGTCTTCAAAAATTACATAGAGATTACAAAGTGGTTAATAGTTGCTGAGTTATGCACTTCAATTACGTAAAAAGTGTTCCGCCAAACGAAATATATAGTAGAAATTTTTAAATAAAATTGAGGTAGTAGAACTTAAAAAGCATTTTCAACGAAAATTGGTTTGACTAAGATAACGCAGTTTTTGAAATAGGTATGGGTATTTTCGGTTTCACGGTCAGGGACCAGAGAAATAACTTTGTTTTTCACAGTGTCATCGAAAGATGCTATGTTATGCCGAATAATGTACATGGCGACTACGGAACCCTTCACTGTACGTGGTCCGACACATCCAATATAACACAAAATCCTTTACGCACAAGCTGTAGTCTCATTTGTCTAAATTCCCTAAATATTTAAAGAATTAAAATAGTTCCATGTGTTTCATATTTATAGATAGCAGTTTCAGATAGTACTTTCATAGTTTCATACTGAAGCGGTGGAATGGTCGAATCAAATACAAAATATGTATATTTTATATGTCAAGTAATTGTGTCAAATAATAATGTCAACATACATACATATCTCCACGCTGTATCCCTAACGGGGTAATCAGAGAGGGCAGAGTGCTGTGCGTCGCGGTCCTTACTTCTTTCGCTTCCTCAAATCTCATCATTCTCCTCTCACATTTTCACACATCACATTCTCCTCACACCTAGATATATAATATAACTACGATTTTAAAATTTCATAAAAATAGCCATGTCCTTCCCCAGGTCTTAATCTATTTATTATTATGCAATTATGAATTCGTCAAAATTGGCTTTGCAGAAGTAATAGACAGACAAAGACACTTGTGAAGTTGTAATATTAGTTAATAAGTATAATAAGTATGGATTATACCTTTAATCAATGTCAAAGTCAAATTAATTTATTAAATTAAACCCAAATGCAAGGTATTTTTGAACGTCAAATCTACTTTAGTTCGCTTCGAAAAGGAAACCGGACACAGAAGAATCGACAAGAAACTCAGTCAGGTATAATTTTTTCAATACTGTTTTACAACAGGTTTATTAAAATACAATGTTCGGAAAGCCAGAATGAATAAATCAGTCAGTAAAACGATATTATCGACATGAATCATAACATGTGTCGAGTGTTATATTCTGCAGACGGCAGCGTTCACGATATAATTAAAGATTGCTCGTTTAGTGATAAGCGGAGCGAGTAGTTAAAGAAAATAAATATTAAAAATATGGCTCAGGCGCGAAAAGACTCACGCACAGGGATCTCCTATCTTTATGACTTCGTAATTGAACCTTTGATAACATTTCTTCTCTATGTGAGGCTTTAGTTCGTTTCTTCAATTGTTAAGCTTCTTACAATACGAGTAGAGTCAATGTAACTTCGATTTCTTTGGGTAGCATTGACGGTGGCATCCCTATATAGTTTCGATTGCTTCCTTGTCGGCAACAATAAGAATTTGTTCATAGATATTTAGGAAACCTATAGAATTTTCAGTTTCATTTACAGAACTTCACATTTTAGTAACAGATTATATTCAATACTTACACGTGGCTACGTGCGTCCATTATTGACGAGAAGTACCAAGTTTTTCTTCTCTGGTCATTTTGGCACTTAATATATCAGACGGCATCCAATGTTAGAAACGAAATGTCTATCGCACGGTCGCTCAGGGGTAAAAATTTACCCTCAAAGGTAAAAATTTAAATTTTTAAGTTACCACTCGTCTTTGCGCCCCCACTTACAGAGAGTAATTTCTATTAGCAACAGAGGCTGCTAATAGAAATTACAACACGGTTAAACTTGGTACAAATTTTTATCATTTTTCATCTTTTTCTTTTATTCGTAAGCAACTGTGCAACCTCTATTGGCAGGAGAGGCGCCAGAGGACTGGCGCACCGCAGTCATAGTTCCTGTCTATAAAGTCATTTCAGGCGTCAGATAGGGCTGCGTGATGTTTGCCTGGCTTTTCGTGCCATATTTGGACAGTTGCCTCCAGAGAATGAAAGGTAGTATGAATGGTATATGTGTGGTAAACCATCTATTGTACGCTGACGACGCTGTGCTTACAGCATCATCAGAAGCAGAGTTGCAGACACTAGTCACGTGCACATAAGAAGTATGTGAAGTGAAAAGATTGAATATGAATGTGAACAAAACTAAGGTTCTGCTGTTTGAAAGGTAAGCGGTACAGACGAAATGTGAGATTTTGGTACATGGAAAATGTCTAAAACGAATGAATGAAATTGTGTATCTGAGGAGTGCGTTTTCGAGGGATGGAAGATGTGAGGTGGAAATGGAGAGACGGGTAGCAGATGGTAATAAAGTGAACAGTGTTCCTTCCGCATTAATAGGCAGTGTGAATATATTTAACACAGCCAAATAGCCATCCACAATGGCGTGTTGGTGCTAACTTTATTGTATGGTAGCGAGGCCTGGATATGCCCGAAATCGAGTGAAAGTATGATAAATGCAGTAAAAATGCATTTCTGCATGCATCTCTTAGAAATATGTGCGGTGTCTACCTTGCGGACAGGATAAGCAATGAAGAGATACGCAGTATGGCAGGGTTGCATGATAGTGTTACTGTAAAAATGAAGAAAGGAATACTTAGATGGTTCGGACACATATAAAGAATGAGTAATGAAACTGACGAAGAAAAGCCAGAGTGTTAGCCGACGGAAATGTCAAAAGCATTAGCATACCTAGGCGAAAATGTGTGAGGAGAATGATGAGATTTGAGGAAGCGAAAGAAATATGTAAGGACCACGAAGTTTGTCGCTCCGTCCTCTGTGACTACACCGTTAGGGATACAGCTTGAAGATATGTATGTTTGTATGTATGTTCGTAAGCTTGATTACGACAGAAGGCTATCGTAACTATTCTCAGTTTCAGTCGCGTTTATAAATAGGAATCTCTATGTTTAAAGTCAGACATTTAAATCTGTCAAATAGCCAATGTTGAGCAGCAATATATGAATTCAATGTTTACGTCGAATACAAATAGTAAATTATAAATTCAAAATCGCTCTCTCTTGCACTCAGTCTTGCGATATTATTACGTGTATCACGAGTAGTACCACTTTTACCGGAAACACTTGATACCGACTGAATAGTGGTATACTATTTGAGTAACTCTATACCACATTTTACATAATAATAATGCATGTAATGTATATAGATAGCCCTATAGCCCGTGGTGGCCGCTACGCAATAATATGAGACCTGAACCCCGGTGACGCTACATCATTGTCTTATCTGTACGAACCACAGAAGAAATTAGTAAAAATTTTATTTTCTTTGCGATATATTAGTTAAACAAAAATAAATTTGTTGCTTTTTTAGTACATCGTATTAACTCGAAATAATGACTTGGCGTCACCAGATTTGGGTATCATGTTATTGTGCACGGGCTGTACATTATATGTGCACCGTACAAGCACAATACAATGATGTTGCGGCACCCGGATTATTATTTTGCTCAGAATATATATACATGAACAGAGCGAAACCAGTGCGGCGGTCCTGGTTTATGTTGGTAATTCAGTAAGAAACGCGACAATTTAATTCTATTCTGTTCTACTTGCCAACTACTAACCGAGCTGTTCATACGCGGAAAAATTAACGCTTAAGTTGTAACTTGAAAACCAGGTATAAGACTTGAGACTCATATGCCTTGTTTTCATGTGATTAAAGTTTAAAGACGATATAATATATGCAGTTATTTTTATTGCCTAAGCAGCTATTTTTAATAAAATTGGAAATTTTAATGGTTTGTTCCAAAATTAGAAAACTGGACACTCATCTGTCTTTATGTCAAGTCGTTCTTCTAAGAGACTATTTGACGCAAATAGCTGAAATCTCCAAAAGCATCGCTCGAAAAACACTGAAAAATTGTGAAAATTAAAGAAATAAAGTGTAGATTCATGTAGATTGAAAATTACCAGAATTTATACTTTTTTATATAAAAAGAAATTGTTTCCTGCTTAACGATAGGTAACAATTAACATTATAAAAAGCAAACCGTAGTTATTTTTTTCATAATAAGAAGCTGATTACAGTTCTTGCCTCTGTAACAGAACATGAAAACTCCTTTTTAAGACCCGTACTGAAGGAGTTTGACAAGGCTTTTTCGACTTTACTAGAATTAACATGTTCAACTAAAAATAACCGAATGAGACATCTAAATGTAGCTATTATAATAGTTTCCTGTATTTCTAAAGAATAAACTACAATACTTAGAATGGCAAGTCTCTCTGTCCCCATAACCCTGAGTACACGTATGTACAGCAGAGATCACTGACTTATGCATAGCTTGCGTGCAACAATTAACAATGGACGTGAATGTTACAATACATCATCACTAGCAAACATATACAAACATTATATATCACGATAATATAATATAGGGTGTTCAATATAATTACATCTTCAGTGGAAGACATAACATGTCACCGTATCACGACAAATCAAAGTAAAGAGTTTTTGCATCCTTCTCTGCGTCATTAGCGGAAACGGCAGGGTCGCCACAAAGGAAGAATAACGAAGAATTTCTGATAAATTTTGATACAGTTCGATTTAATTTTTTATGACTAATCTATTATATATATATCAATTGGCACATGTATGACGGTTGACGGAGCATCACTTGAGAACGGCTCGACTAATTTGGCTAATTTATTTTGTGTCGTGTTCGTAATTTTCAGCACAAGGTCTGTATGATAGAAATTTTTGGAAAATCCACAAAAAAAGTCGGAAATTCTGATGGTTTTTTGTTTGAAAATCTCAATAAATAATTTGGTATGTTACAAACGTTCAACATCCCACCGGGTCGAAGCCGGGACGGGTCACTAGTCAAAAAATAAACACAAAACTATTTTAAAATGTTACCAAATAGTAAGTACTAGTTTAACTACACGCGAACAAAGTTTTTGTTCTACTGAAATTATAACAAAAATGTAAAAATTACTTTGTTTATTTCTGAGGCAACTCAAAGTCAAAGTCAAATCAACTTATTCAAGTAAACCTAATTAAGGTATTTTTGAACGTCAAATCTACTTTAAACTCCACAGCTTGGAACCAATTTACATTGGACAAAGCGGAACTAGATAGTAACAAATAGCCCATCACCGACGCCAATCAGATTATAAGAACGTCTCATCCTAGATCTTATCTTTACTATCGCGATCTACATGAAAAAAAAGGCAACTGATATTGTAATTTTTTTTCTCCGTGACCAGCGTGAAAGCAACTTTATTCTTTAAAGTAATCGATATTAATTTCCATCACTAATAAAACATACTGTATTAACTAGATACTAAACTTCCTAGAAAGTGTTCGCAAAAGCAATATATTTGCGTTTTTGCAGACGTTGAGTTGATAACATCGGAATATAAAAAGGCAAATCTCTAGTCATATGTTTATTATGTTTATCCCAAACGTCAACCTTGGCCCGAATGGCGGGTAGTTTGCTAAACGACCGGTCGTTTTGTGCAGTTGGTATAGTCTAATAAAATGTACTCGCTAATACAATTTGCTTGATCTTTTGAGGGTCGTAGACATTTTTTACCCTGAAATGTGCACATAAAAGAAGCAACAAACTGATTTATTGACTGATTGACTCATCACCTGAGTGCCATATCTTTCATCTAACTAACTGGTGACCGTAGACAGCGCGTTTGTGATTTAATGTGAACAATATAGCGTCTGCGAGGGGCCACACCCAATAGGCGCAATACATACATACATATACATACATATTTTTACACTGCATCCCGCACGGCAATAGTCAGAGAGCCAGATAGGACGGAGCGCCAAGCGTCGCAGTCTTTACATACCTCTTTCGCTTCCTCAAATATCATCATTCTCCTCACACATCTTCGCCTAGGTATGCGAGTGCTTTTGACATTTCCGTCTGCAAACACTCTGGCTATTTGATCTTCATAAGTCAGCCTCGGTCTTCTTTGGCTTCATTTACCTCTCACTTTCGCTGTGTAGATTTTCTTCGTCAGTCTTTCATCACTCATTCTTTCCATGTGCCCGAACCATCTTAGCATTTATTTCTTCATTTTTACAATAACACTGTCGTGCAACCCTGTCGTACTGCGTATCTCTTCATTGCTTATCCTGTCCGCAAGAGTGACACCGCACATATTTCTGAGAGATCGCATTTCTACTGCATTTATCATACTTTCACTCGATTTCGGGCATCCAGGCCTCACTACCGTACAATGAGGTTGGCACCAATACCGCAATACAGGCGCAATACAAGCAACAGAAAGCCTACATGACCTCTCTGCTTGGGAGCTCCGAAACTTAATTCGCCAATGAGGAATACCACAGCCTTATATACATACAGCCAATAATTGCCACAGTAATAGAAATTCTAAAAATACTTCTATTTCTACCGTGAAGTGAATATGATAGCGTAGGTATTTAGGTAGATTTTCTTCGTTAATCTCTTTACTGATTCTCTCCACACTTTTAAACAGTGTTGCTTAAATATCAACTATTTCTAGGTTAATCGATTGTATTTGTACTAACCCACACTATATCGATAGTATTTGAACTAACCCACACTATATGGTTTGGTGAAACTGTTCACCATTCATTCATTCGTGAAATGCACTTTTCGAACATATCATTTTAATAACAAATGTCTGTAAAAGGCTATAAAACAAGTTAGTGTTAAAGGATGTCCCGTTCCTACAAAAATATTCTTTGTTTGTGTGGATAGGTAAAAAATATGTTTTTTTGTAAAACCAGTACCAAAGATTTGAATCGTTCTCAATAGCATAAAAATATTTGCTAATTAATACATATTTATGTTATCTTAGTGACGTTTCTTGTTGAATATATGTAGAATAA
Source organism: Zeuzera pyrina (assembly GCA_907165235.1). Classification (NCBI taxonomy): domain Eukaryota; kingdom Metazoa; phylum Arthropoda; class Insecta; order Lepidoptera; family Cossidae; genus Zeuzera; species Zeuzera pyrina. The sequence goes on from OU015641.1 coordinate 13,544,120, forward strand.
TCGATAGAAAATTGTTCATAGGAAACTTACAACACTATTGTAAACATCAAACGATCGATGCTTAAGCAACACTATCTAAAGTTTAGATAATGTTGCTAAGATTTTAAACGTTTAAACGTATGTTATCTTAGTGACGTTTCTTGTTGAATATATGTAGAATAATCGATAGAAAATTGTTCATAGGAAACTTACAACACTATTGTAAACATCAAACGATCGATGCTTAAGCAACACTATCTAAAGTTTAGATAATGTTGCTAAGATTTTAAACGTTTAAACGTATGTTATCTTAGTGACGTTTCTTGTTGAATATATGAAGAATAATCGATAGAAACAATAGTTCATAGGAAACTTACAACACTATTGTAAACTCAAACGATCGATGCTTAAGCAACACTATTTAAAGTTTAGATAATGTTGCTAAGATTTTAAACGTTTAAACGTATGTTATCTTAGTGACGTTTCTTGTTGAATATATGAAGAATAATCGATAGAAACAATAGTTCATAGGAAACTTACAACACTATTGTAAACATCAAACGATCGATGCTTAAGCAACACTATTTAAAGTTTAGATAATGTTGCTAAGATTTTAAACAATTTAAGTCTATATTATAGAAATACGGATCGTTCTATAAATATTAGCTATACGATCAAACAGCGACCAGCGCATGACTGAGAATATAAAAGTGGAAAAAGGGAAAATAACATTTAAACGCCACCTTCCTTTTATAGTCTAGGAGCCTCACAGAAAAATTCAAATAAAAAGAAAAATTATATTATATTTTTATAGATTTAGACTATCACCATTTTTGGACTAAGTAACTTAGCTTTAGGTAGGAAAAACAGAGCTTTTATAAGATCACTCATGCGTCTGTCCGTTACAGTAGATTTGCTAAGAAATCAAATAATAAATAAATAATCAAACTTCAATTTTGCCATAACTATTTTTTGTTCTGCTCGATTGGTTTTCGTTAGCGTTACTTAGTATTTTCGTGAGCAGGAATTGTTATAAAATCGAAAAAACCTTCGAGCTTTGAGTAAACTTATACCCTTGGACAATTAAAAATACTTCGTTGCTTGGACTACCATTAGTACCAGAAACATCGAAATATTCTTAAGTTAACTTAATTACATTGATGGGATAGATATTAGCGTCACGGTAAATGTAATATAATATTTATGTAATGCAAGAGCAATTTTTGTTAGGAATTCGGGTTCGGCAGTGACCCTAACAGTCGACTCATATATTTTTGCACTAGTTACATAATATGTAGCAACGATTTAAAATATTCACGGGGTTGAAGAAAACAAATTAACTCGATGGCGACTCGACCATTCACTTTTTATCTCCAAAACATAGACTTTATTAAAATCAGCTGTATTTTCGAAATCATTTGCGTCAATTATATTTGAGTGATACCTAATTGAGACAGTTACATCAAATGTGTGACCTTAAAGTAAACACTAGGATTGTACTATATGTACTAATCAACGAACAGAGGGAGCTTCCAATAACACCCTGGCGCCGGCTCTAATATAATTTAAAAATGACAAATATTATTATTTGTAACTAGTTGTGCCTCGTGATTTCCCTCGTGTTAAATTTGTAATTTTTCCGGTACAAAAAGTAGCTGTTTTAATCTCTGAAAACTCATCTACCTGTTATTGAAAATTCCGTCAAAATCAGTTCAGCCATTTGGAGATAAGCCCGTAGAAATAAGCAGACAGACAAAAATTAAATGAATCGTGTTTTGGCTTTGGTTACGTGCAAAAACCATGTACATAAATCTAACTTTTTTCTTATTCTTAATTTTGGGGTTATCAGTTCGTGTTTTTATGTCAATTGCACAAACCATGCAAACCAGCTCGAAAAGTGTAAAATTGACTGAATAAATCGTAATATATATGTGATATGGACAGACACACGGTCATAATGAAACTGTAAGACGTTCAATTTTATAATTTTAATTTCTGTAGCTATCTCCAAAATACAGACTTAGTTTTGTGTATAGTATAGATGTTACGTAATCGTTAAACTCCAACAACGTTTGACCGATTACCATGAAAGTTAAAACGTTTTTTTTATGGAGAAGGTTTTTATGCTATACCAATTGTTGTAAATGGCCAACAGATAGCACTCAACATCGTACAGTTCCATCAATGGCCATAAAAATTGGTTTAAAGATGTCTTGGAATACAGAACAAATTTTCGCGCTATCGACTTTATTGTTACTTATCACTAGATGGCGCTGTAGCATTTCATATTTATTTATACCGTTCAACTGATCGCCATGAAATTTTGTATGCGTACATATTTAAAAACGGAGAATATATTCTCGATATCTAAAGAGACAATACAACTATAGAGAACATTGACACTTTTTAATCAAGTTCTCGTGCAAAGCCGGGGCGGGTCGTTAATTATTTATAGTAGTGTAGTAAAGAACAAAACTGATTCAATTCTTGGAAGACTTAATTGCGTAATGCGAAATATATTTTAATCACTGTTTAATTAAACTTTAACTACAGTTGTACACCGCCGCCGATCGCTTAGCCAGTCACCGTCCACACGAGCATTTAACTCTGTAATTCTTAGCAATTAACACCGTAAACTCCTTCAACATTGCTAAATACCAATTATTTTCTAACAAAGGAATTACACGCCAGTAATTCAAACCAGCTAGGGGAATCCTGTATTTGAGAAAGACCCGGCGGCTCATGTTATCACAGTATAATGGTCTTATGTGATATCAACAGAGATCTAGTGTGATCTCTACGTCGTATGACAGAAAATGAGGAATTACACGAAAGGAATCTAAGCCTACTAGGTTAATCCCGTATTAAGAAAGACCCGACGGCACAACCACATGACATCTTATCACAGAGTAATGGTCCTATCGTATCAACGTAGGTGCCACTACTCCACGTCTCATGACGGAATATTCTCCTAATCCCAGTAACTTATTTTGTGGTGCGCATGGAATACCATTCGCGATTTTCGAAAACATTTTAATGACCTTCATTCTTTTTTTTGAAAGGAGAGGACTTACGAATTTGACGCCGTTGTCTATCTGTTCTTACGTTTGTTTTCGGCATCGTAGCTTTCAAATGGATGAATCGATATGCATGCGGTTTTTTAAGGATACTGATTCCGAGAATGCTTCTAGAGCTATGTATAGTGGAAATACCCAAAACATTCAGCTTTGAATGGTAATGCAAAGCCATTTTGCGCACTTTTACAGTTGCGGACTTCGAATTTGATCTCTGTTGATATGCGAAGGTATAATGATGGCCAACTTAAGTTACCTGTTATTAAAAATAGGTTTCGAATTAAAACTTTAAGAAAAAAATATCAACAGAATCAATAATGACAACATAAAAACAATAATCAGGTGTTAAATAGCTAGGTAAGTTTTATCCGTCGTCCGAAAGGCTCATACTTTAACAGTGAGTGTAGTAAATTATTATTTACAAAGAATAAAAAAGAAAACAAAAATATTATAAAAAATCTTAGCTGTGCCCGACGCATTTATAAATTTGCTAACTTTACTTTCACGCGTTTCTTAGGGGACCGGTAACAGTGAAATGTAATTTGTAACGGAGCAAGATGACGTCACTGTCACCAGGTCTGCCTAGCTGACATCACATGCTGCCTGCCACATCTGTTGTCGCCGAGGCGTGGGCGAAGGGCAAGTCTATATAAGCCGATGCGTGCCAAGATTTGGATCATTCTTTATCATTATGCGGCTTTAGCTGTTGATTGTTCGTCGTCAGCTATTCGTGACAACGTGTTATAGTTTGTAGTTTGTTATTAATTATTGAGAAATAAAATGTAAAAGTGAATATACGAGTCTGTGTTCTTAATCAACGCAACAAATTATTTATCACTTAAAAAATTCAATTATTATTTTTCGTGTCGGGATTTCTTTAAACTTTAAAAAAACCATAATGTCCCAGTTGCTTACTTTCCGCCGCCTTAAAAGTTGACTAAGGGACAAAACCTATCGACAGCTGCAAGGAAAAACATTGTAACCAAGTTTTTAGCAATTTTGAATTATTACATTTACGCTAAAATAAAATACAGATTTAGAAAACTGTTCAGACCGAATACAATGTTGTTCCTTGCAGGTATCGCCTTTACCTATAAGTACCTGATATACATGATGGGCTAAGAATCTATTACAATATAATTTATATTTTTCATCTGTAAATTGAAATACTTAAAATACTATAAAATATTAGAATTATTATTCATGTAAAATATTCGATATAGTCTTTTAAAGTGCTTTCATTATATTTGTGTTTTGGTCACATACTACAATATTGTTCTCGGCTGTTTAAGACAAAGAGACTCTAAGACAGACGGAAATATATTGAGGCATTTTCTAAAGTATGCTGTTTTTCCTATTTGATCTGTGTTATTTTGCTACAAAACTCTAAGAAATCATAACAGACAAAACTAAGCTCGTGAATTAATAAATAGACTAAATTCACGAAAAAATTCTAAACTTCTTATCAAATATATAACTTCCAATTCATACAAGAAAAGGCAAAAATCTTCTCGAAAAAAAATACTCATCTCTTAGTCTAAACCTTATCTGCTAAAGAGCGCAGCCAGAAATGATTTGAAAACCGCTGAATTATGTGCTTCAAATGATAAATTGCCTCGAAACACCCATCGATACGCGATAGACTTTATAAGTAAAAAAATAACGGATATATTCGTTCAACACCGAATAAAAATATTCAATATTAGGTCGTAAAAACGAAGAGTTAAGGTGGATTTTGAGGAGAGTAATGACCATTTTCCGATATTACGACACAGAGAGACACCGAGTTCGGCTGCTTAGCATATAATAAAGTAGCGTAACACGGAGCTTTCAGTTGGAAAACTGGGAGTTTTTGAAGATATTTTTCATGTTCCGACAGCGGTTAAACGTCTTTGCTAATATTTCTCAAATGTCAAAAGGAGGAGGATGGAGATCATGCTGATTAATGTGATTACGTATATATTCCATTATATGTGTGTTCAAGTAAATACATACATACATACATATCCTCATGCTGTATCTCCAACAGGGTAGTCAGAGAGGACGGAGCGCCAAGCGTCGCGGTCCTTGTATACTTCTTTCGCTTCCTCGAATTCATCATTCTCCTCACAAATTTTCGCCTAGTTATGCGAGTGCTTTTGACACTTCCGTCGGCTAACACTCTAGCTATTTAATCTTCATAAGTCAGCCTTGGTCTTCCTTGGCATCTTTTACCACTCACTTTAGCTCTATAGATTTTCTTCGTCAGTCTTTCATCACTCATTCTTTCCATGTGCCCGAACCATCTTAGCATTCCTTTCTTCATTTTTACAATAACACTAAATTCAAGTTCTACTAAATTCGTTCAAGTAAATGCTGGTAAATAGTAAGTAGTGCGCAGTATTTTTAAAATTTCAAAAAAGCTATCTTCCTCAAATAACCAGTCTGTGGAATAAATTGAGATTTTTCCAAAGAGAGGTGAAAAGATTTTTCCTGGACTACACACAAGTTATATCTCTGATATCGCAATCGTCTATTAGGCTATACTGTAACCTCTTACCATCAGATGTGCTTGTTTGCCTTATGTTGTAGTATAAAAAATTAATGTTTATGTCATAAAGTATTGCAAGTGCAAAAAAACTAAAAATAACAGATGACAAATAAATGGTTTGATCAACTATTTTTTGTACTGGTCGGGTAGTTTAGTAAAATATTCTTTGTTGTTGTCTTAATAACTGAAATGGGTAAATAAAAATTTACATCTTTCTAAATCCGTGCTGAGAACGTACTTTTACTGTGGTTAAAGTTTCCGACCGTTAAAGTTAACCGTAACTTTAACATACTACATATCATTACTCAGTAACGGAGTAGTCAGAGAGGACGGAGCGCCAAGTATCGCGGTCCTTACATACTTCTTTTGTTTCCTCGATCCTCATCATTCTTCATACATATATATGTTCACGCCGTATCCCTAACGGGCTAGTCAGAGAGGACGGAGCGCCAAGAGTCGTGATCCTTACATACTTCTTTCGTACCCTCAAATCTCATTCTCCTCACACACTTTCGCCTAGGTATGCGAGTGCTTTTGACATTCCGTTGGCTAACACTCTCGCTATTTGATCTTCAGCATTTTCGTAATCAGCACCCCGAGAAACCTACAATATGAATATGACACCCATGTCAATGTATCCAAAAAAGTAATATTCGCCATCTTGGATTTGAAAATGAATGTCATTATTTTCATGACCCCGAGATACCTAAAATATGAGCATACAGAGTATAGTCGTAATGTATATTATGCGAACGGAAGTAACCATGGGAAGTAGTCAGACATAGAATTTATTCTGATCACCGCCATGTGCTATCAGATAGAAGTAGTCAAGTGCAATCTGAATCACTATATCTTCAGATGTCGCCAGTGTGTAGACGTCGTTAGTATAGTGTGTCGTAGTACCGAAAGTGACAATAATAAAAATTAAAAAATGTGATAAATGAGTGTGGGTAGTTGCCAGAAACGGCACACTTCGAAGACGACACTAGGCCTCATCAATCTGCCCGTGACCACGATCGATGCAATCCGCAGGCTTATTACCTAAAAATTTGCAGACAGCGACAGCCACGAGGTCACTGCCCGACCGGTGACTAATTCTAATAAAAAAATTATATCATGTATAATGATTGCGTATCTATTATTCTATGACCGTAAAATGCACTTTTTGCGGTAGATATAGCGCCACTATTCAAATTACATTACACGAATTCTCGTTTTGACAGCAGATATCGCGCGATATTGGCTGTCGCATGCTGTCTGCAAGTTACGTAATAAGCGTGCCGGTTGAAACGTCGGGACAAAAAAGGTATTTAGCCTTAAATTATAAACGCGACATACGATCGTTTTTAATAACATAAATGTCGGCGACTTCTAACTAAGTAATACTTAATGTTAGGTTATATCTAAAATCTAAACGGTCTCGTTCATTTACTCTCTTTGGCGTTACCTATAGGTTAGTGAAATACATTTTCGTTCTAGGCAGTTCCTAATTCATTAAGTATTTGCTTTAAACGACTCCTAAGTTTAGTGAAAACAGGCAATAGACCCGTTAATTAGTAATGTAAGATCTTTAGATGTATCTGCAAATGGTCATTGTATAAGTAGTAAATCAGTGATAGATATAGTAAACGTAGAGTGCTTTAGGTCGCATTTTATTGCTCAATGTGTAATATTTTTAAGCTCTTCGACTTGATTTAGTCCTTAACTATATCGCACCTTGGGAATGAAACTAACCTAAATCAAAATTACAGAATTTTGAGATAAAAAGGTGAAGTTAAAAATACCTACTATCTAAGTATAGTATGGATTTACCTGTGTGTCGGCTGCATTAAATATAATAGTGAGAATATTTCAACATGTATTTGTAAAAATCCATTTCATTATTTTAAGTGAATTCATTGTCGTAACTCGCCAAAACAAAATTTAAAAATGTTGGGATTAGGTCAGTTCCATAAATCCATTCTCAAGGTGCGATATATTATCTAATACATAAAAATCAAATGTTTGTTTGTTTGTTCGCTTTTATGTGCTGCCATACCGTCCATCCGATTGCGATGAAATGTAGTATTGAGATAGCTGAATCTTGAAACGTTTTTATTTTTAAATTATAAAAAATAAAAAACGTGGACGAAGTCGCAGGCATCGGCTAGTGTTATATAACAAAGACGCCATTTTATTTAAAAAAAAAACAATGCAGCCAATGACACACGCGTAGATAGTTAAGACCAATCCCATAGAGTTAAAAAATTAAAATAAGTCCTTCTGTAATACATACATATATATGTTTCTAACGGGCTGCTAAAATCATAACCCTTCTTCGCTTCACCATAGTTAGATAAAAATTCATTGTAGGCGGATAAAGGCAAAATAATACCTCAATAATTTAGAATATTATAACGAACAAAGTACAGCCAAAAATAAAATTGAATCGCGTTAAAAAGTAAACAATGGCGCGGACGTGTAAGTGGATTTGCGGGTTCATATTAAGGTGGGGCGAACGTCAGAGCATACTAATATGGCGAAAATGTAACGTTATATGCATAGAAATATGAAGGTATTAAAACCATTATAGCGTACAGTAACTCTGTTGATGTAACTTATTGTACCGTAGTAACTACACATTAAGTAAATGCTTAATGCAATAAAAATGCGATCTTTCAGCAAAATATGCGGTGTAACGCAGTATGGTAGAGTTAGATCCATAATTACATACATAGAGCAGTGTTGGGTAAAAGTAATTGTAAAAAAAATTACAATTAAATCGTTGTAATCGAATGAAAATAACTTATTTAAAAACGCGGCCATATGTGTGGGTGCATTCGCAAATAATTTCTTAAAATTACATATTATACATATTTAACAACTAACTGTAAAAACGACGAAATATTTCTTTTCAAATCCTATTTTTACTGGGCTATATTGTGATAATATTGTGATAACATTAATTTATTTTATACTTATCTTAAACATAGCTCGCTTCGATATATATTTCAATAAATCAATACATATTTCAACAAAATAAATCAACACATTCGCACCACCGTCCCTTTCAAAATTTCGAGCGAACTGAAGTAATGGCATGATGCTGCCACACACATTCAAATATGCAGGATGACTTGATGGCTTGATGGCTTGACGGCAAATGCTTAAAACGATTTCCTTCAAGTAAAACTGATCTAGCCAAATCGACCCCACACATGATTCAATTGGCTTGATGCGCTCCGCTTCATGCAAATTGGACGGGTTTGATCGTGTGTGGCGAGCATAAGTATGCAGGACGCTCGTGGCTTGATCAAGCCGACAGGAGCGAAAAACGATTTGCTTCAAACTCATCATGCCAAATGTACGCCACACACGATCAAATTTACTTGATGCAACCTCCGCTTTATGCGAATTGGACGGGCTTGATCATGCATACTTGATCGTGTGTGGCGGCCTTTACAAGGTCGACGCGTATTTATTGCACATAATTTAAATTTTACATAATTAAAACGGTATACAACATGTGCTGTGAGAGATTCAGTCGTTGTCTCGCTTAAATCTCACATTTATAATAAGATTGGTTTGGCAATTCAGAAATTATAGTTTTGTACAAAACATTGTAAAATATGGTACTCTGTATGTTAAAGATATTTAAAGCACAGTAAATAAGTATTACATAAATGCGATTAAGCAAAAAAATTAGAATTGTATTTTATTTAAATTACAAAAAAATCGAAACAACCCTTGCAGTGTTATGCCATGTTGACTTCGCTCAAACAGTAAAGAAGTTCGCCCACCGTTTGTCAATTTTTTTTACGCTGTGGTACATAAGAGCCATAAGTGAAGAGCAACCGACGAATATTTTCGAAAATAGTAGGTAGATGTAGATATATAAAAGTATAAATAGCATGATGAGGTGTGGTGTGGTGAGGTTACATAAAATATGTAATATACAGGATGTATATGAAAACGGGACAGTTACTTTAATGGATGAAAGGGCATAACTTTAGTATGTAGTTACAAAAGAATTATCGAAAAAAACGTATCCGTTTAAGAGTTATGTCCGTTTTAATTTTCAAGTGTTATCCCCACCATTTCACGTAAAATTGGCTTGATCGTGTACAGTTACAGATTTTAAATCTTACGTATTTTTTTATTCTGTAATAATTTCATCCGTTACTGAAATACAGCCTGAAAAACCATTTTCGAAAATAATGCGTATACCCAATGGGGGTTTTCAGGCTGTATTTCAGTAACGGATGAAATTATTACAAAATAAAAAAAAACGTAAGATTTAAAATCTGTAACTGTACACGATCAACCCAATTTTACGTGAAATGGTGGGGATAACACTTGAAAATTAAAAAGGACATAACTCTTAAACGGATACGTTTTTTTCGATAATTCTTTTTGTAACTACATACTAAAGTTATGCCCTTTCATCCATTAAAGTAATTGTCTCGTTTTCATATACACCCTGTATAAATAAAACTCTCCGGGGAAAAAACAATCAATAAAAATTAATAAAAAATAAATCGCCTTCGTTTTATTCTATTTTTAAATCACTGGAAATCATTAATAAACAGTTATAAACAGTTATGTGCACGACTGTATCCACAATACCTCTTTGTTCTTTTATTATATGGAATTCTATATTAGAGGATATTATTACGATATGACATGTACATTTCATTCATTTTCTTGGCAGTAATTAAATATCTGTTTCATAACATGACAGACTATATACTGTGAATATTACATTCACTTGCCGTTTCCAGTGGATCCACTCGCACTAACTTTGGAGTTAAATACTGTATCCCTTAACCAATGACTTGCGGTCTCTTGAATCGTGTACAATTGCAGAGATATTAATTTAAGCCCGACTCGCAAGTAACTAACAGTTTCAAATGAAAATTAGAGGAATTTTATACAAACGCAATCGTTCAGACAAAACCGCGATGTTAATATGATCTCTCAGAAAAATATGCGGTTATGTACCGCTAACGCTATCTTCGTAAAAAATATTCCTATAGTAGCGATGTTTTGGTATTCGCTATGCTTACAAACTTTAAATAATGTTGTGTGTGGTAACTACTAGGTGGACAACTTAAGGGCATCCATTTTGAGCATGTCCATGTTTTGGAGGTAAGTTAAACTGTTAATTCCTGCTACCGATGGATGGCGTTATCCATTAAGTCACCAGATCGCAAACTATGTCAGTAAGCTAACCACTGCATACAGCATACAGTCGCACGGTACTGGCCCCGTATCGTGCATTATGGCCCGCTCTTCAACCTATTCATTACAAGCGCTCTGTATTTAACTATGTATAGTAGCGAGACAACTTATGTTACCACTATTATATAGATACTGCTCTCTACATACATACATTTCACAGAATAACTCATGTGAATAAACTAGCAATATATGTAGTGTCCGAGGGACTCGACAAGCATAAAGACCGTATGTCACACCGTAGACATTTACAAATTGTCGCTAGTTTGGTATTTCTTTGGAGCGAATATTAAAAATTATATAATACGCGAATAACTAGTAATTAGCACATATTATACACGGCTATAGTTTTTGCTAATTTTTGCTATTTGGAAAATTTCGACTCCCCAAATCTCATCATTCTACTCAGTTACTCACACACTTTCGTCGAGGTATATGAGTGTGTTTGACATTTCCGTTAGCGAACACTGGTTATTACCCCTTCATACGTTGGCTACGTTGACTTGTTGACATGTACTACCACTCTCTTTAGCTCTGTAGATGTTATTCATCATATTCTTCGATCGCTCATTACTCATCTATGTGCCAGCTAAGCATCCTTTTCTTCATTTTTAGAACAACCCTGTCGTCCGACCCTGCCATATTGCGTATCTCTGCATTGTAACAAGAGTGATACCGCAAATATTTCAAAGAGATCACATTTCCACCTCATTCGTCTTACTTTCACTCGTAGTGAATACCACTTCAATTACGGTGTACAAGACGGTCTCTACCGGCTGCGACGTAAAGGCCATTTTCATGGAGATCAGTCTGAATTCGTAGCTAGTAATGTATTTATAGGCTTACGGTTAAGATTGGAAGCGTATTTGTGGAGACTTCGATAATAAATGTACTACACTATATAACTATTACTTCACTGATAATTCTGTCTCACATTATTGTTCAAACTTTTCTAAGTCACGAGGCGTTGGCAGAAGCAATAGAAAATATTCGCTTAAACGAGTTTGGTGCACGTGGTTCCGTAAAATGTAAGCTTCCTTTTCAAGACATCGTATAGACTCAGGTGTTACTTTGCAGAATCCATTTCATGTGATGAATTCCTAAAATCTTTAGCTATTGTCCGCTCAAACTTCAAAAATCACCAATCGACACTTCGGTTTCGGTGTGGATCAACACCTCGGCTTCGGTGCTGGTTAGCTGACCGAGTCTGATCTCTGGAATATCCTGAGGATGCTTCGTTGCGAGACGAAACACGTGTCGATTGGTGGGTTTAGAAGTTTGAGCGGAAAATAGCTAAAGATTTTAGGAATTCATCACAGCTTGCTTTTTCCGAAAAATTTCTTCAAATTAACTTAATAAATTGACTGATCAATTGGCGCAGAAGCAAAGTATCTACCCTCTAAGCTTGTGTTCTGGATTCGATCCCCGGTCAAGTCAATTTTGGAAACAAACTTTTGTAAATTGATTTGGAATCTGGATGTTACTGGGAGCTCCCCCAGGTCATTATGTAAAACCCATAGTACAAGCCGAAAACTCAATTTAGGGTCATATAATTTGTGCAATAAGCTAGATCAGTGTAACTTCTCTTTCAACCTTCTTGAACACGCGACCCCTTTACAACTAAAAAGTTGTGGTGACCCCCCTAGGACCATGATAAAACTGGTGATTTCAAAGACGACGTATTTCATTTTCATCCGACTACTGATCGAAAAATCATGTGCATTGTGCACAGCCTCTCTCACTCACTTTTCACTAAAATTTGTATTTTGTTGTAGTGTATGAAGTGTGATTTAGAATCCTTGCTTTTTTACCCAGCTTGCGACCGTGACCAGCCGAGCATGACTGCGAACTCCCTGTGGGTTGTGACCCACAGGTTGAAAAACACGGGGCTAGATGAATATTTCTTAGCCACCTAGTTAAAAAATCGCTTTAGCGACCATTAACGAAACCGTGAAAAAATATTAGAAATATAACAAACAAGATTTATTAGCTTTTAAACTTAAGCTGTGGGAATAGTGTGGGATAATTTCGTCTCTCTCACTCCTAGCGCTGTGTGCCTTGTGACTTTGTGACGTCACATGACCACAGCTTTAAAACATTATAACTCAAGTTTTGTACAAATTAATGTAAATTAGTTTTTTCTCAATCGTATTTTAAATGCTTCATTATTTTAATACCGTATATGAAATACATTCAATCAAGAAAGTATAGAGAATGGATGATTTGTTTATGGTTCCAAATTCAATTTTTGTTTTTTTTTGTTGTTGTTAGATTGGCACAACTGTTTTCCATTTTGGCGCGGAGTTTGAATTGCATCTGTTATTTAGATTAAATACAGTGCTGTTTTTAGTTATATCATTCTAGTGTACATTGCGAATTTATAATGGACAAAAACATCGAACAAAGTGTTTGTCTTAAATTTTGCATCGCCAATTCGTCGCAATTTCGTGTTCGGAGTCACTGAAAATGTTACAGAAGGCTTACGGTGAACCGACTTTATCAAAAACACTGCTTATGAATGGTACAAAGCGTTGAAAAGCGGTCGAGATGTGATGGAAGATTTGCCTCGCTCTGGTAGGTCATCAACGTCTGCAACTGAAGTTAACATCGCAAAAGTGAAGGAAATAGTGACAGAAAATCCTCATTCAAGTTTGAGAGAGATAGCCGCCGAACATTCTGTGTCTTACGAGTCGATCCGTACCATTTTAAATAATCACTTGGGTATGAAACATGTTGCCGCTCGGCTAATCCCAAAAGACCTGAATTTTCTCCAAAAACTCAATCGCATAAGAGTTGCTGAGGACATGCTAGAACGAGTCAATTCCGACCCAACATTCATGAAACGTTACTGGTGACGAGACGTGGGTTTACGAGTTTGACATGCAAACTAGTCAACAAGCTTCGGAGTGGCGCCTTCCAACTGAACCGAAACCGAAAAAACCACGCCAAAGTCGATCAAACGTCAAAGTCATGTTGACTGTTTTCTTTAACTATCGCGGTGTTGTGCACTCGGAATTCTTGCCGGAAGGTCAAACGGTAAATAAAGAATATTATTTGGGCGTTATGCGGCGTTTAAGAGAGCAAATTCGACGAAAAAGGCCAGATTTGTGGAAAGAAAATTCTTGGATTTTGCACCACGATAATGCGCCTTCGCACAAGGCCATCATTGTGAACGAATTTTTGACCAAAAACTCAACAAATACCATCGAGCAACCACCTTATTCAACAGATATGGCTCCAGCCGACTTCTTTCTTTTTCTTAAACTCAAATTACCACTTCGTGGCACCCGTTTTCGTTCGGTAGAAGACATAAAGGAGAATTCGCGGCGAGCACTGAACTCAATTCCGGAAAAAGCGTTTAAAAAATGTTTTGATGATTGGATTATTCGTTGGCGTAAGTGTATCGTTTCTGAAGGAGTATACTTTGAAGGTGATAAAATAAATTTGGATGAATAACTAACATTTCGTGTATTATTGATCTTTTCCCGGTACTTTCTTGACAGAGTAGTATACCACATTTAAAAGCAGTGATTTAGTTATTTCAAGAGTACAATTAAAATTGTTATTATTAACTAGAAATCTATAAGGCCTTTCATTACAAAAACATGTTTTCTGTAATTAAAGTGTTAGAAGTATCAGAGATAAAAAGTTGAGTTCGAGCATCCATTTTTCGTCTCTTTAATTCTCATAAATATTTTAAGGTTATAATGCAAAATATATACTCGTACATATATATTATTTAACAGGTTAATAAAACGTATTGTTACATTACATTTCAAGTTTCTACTTGTCTACTTGTTATTTATTATGCCATTTTGTAAAGTAATAATATCTGCTCCGTTCAAAAATATTTAGGAAGTCGTTCGTTAGAAAGAAATCGAAATGATCAGTCATAATCATAAATTCCTTCTAAATGGCATATTTTAATTTAATAACTGTTTTTATTTTCTTCTATACATACAGGATTTTCACTCGTCTCAGAGGGCATTCTGTTAATAGATATAGTTTAATTAAGTTAGTTTCTTTCTGAAGATATTGTCAAAAAAATATATGTGAAGTATTTACTTTTTTTATAATCAAAACTTAATAATCAAAAAAGTAAATGCCTCGACCAATGTAAAACGCATCGTTCTTTCACGTTGTTGGTAAAAAGTAAGCATGAATTTATAGAACAAATTCGAAATTCAAATTTGGAACTATTCCGAAGTTGGCAACAGTCGTTGGCAGCCATTATGGCTTGCAAACGATGTCTGCGGAAAGTTCACCTTTATCGTTGTATCGAGTGCCTCGTTACGAGTTTACGAGCGAATATTACGCACATAGCCGATAGGCAATTTATTGTTTGCTTTCGTCTTTGTAACGCGACTGCTCGTAATATCGGAGAATTAACGGTTTGTGTGAGCGTAGTCAGTAAGGGGATGAATGTATTCAGGGCTTGAGGGGGAGAGTTCACTGGATTCCACAGAGTTAAAAAATATTCCTAATTACCATTATAAAGCTACGTCGAAAAAAAACTTCGTATCCGACGTTTCATTAGAGTAGGAAAAGTTATCACCGTTATTATCGCAAACGCCTACGTTGTAACAAACATGTTGTCGTACAATTATAGATTTGACCAAATCATAATACTCTTACACCATTTAAAAATGAAATACAACGCCGTTGCAAACAACACAGTGAAGTCGGTAAAACTAAGCCTCGCCATGTACAGTCAAGGAATTTGATTCACGTACCACCATAAGTCGAAAATCCTCTGACATATGATAACATTAAGGTTCATTTTCTTCTCAAATCTAATTTGGCAATATACATATATCTTTATCTATTTTATTGGCTTCTCTAATTTAGGCATGATAGTGTGATGTCAACACGATGTCAATAATGTGTCATTCATTTATTTACACTTTGAATTGCTTTGAATCATCATGGAATCTTCTTAAACTCGATATTCTAATCTCTTGATTTCTGCTTTGGATATTGGTAATTGTTATATATGCGCCATATTTCTTAAACTCCAGTTGTTATAATTAAATTACTTATTTAATTACTCCTATCTGTTAAATAAATAAATGCATTTCTAATTTATAAATGCATACATTAAAACAATTTTTGGCTAATTTTCTCTTTCTACTCTTCATCTACCCATGCTCCACTCTCTAAATATCGGAAAGTAAATAATAACATTATGATCTGTTTAAAAAATGTTTCATATATATGCTGATTATTATTACGGTGTAGTGCATGATCACGGAGGACTTAACCCATGTTGGACCGTTTAGATATCTGATATGTTTCCTTATACATTCTACAACATTAAAACAATACTTAATCATTGATAAAGATTATTTATTAAGGAACATCTGTGGATCTTCATAGAAAACAAATGGATTCCCATTATACAAATGTGGGAAAACAGGCAACATAAGGACTGGACAAGCCTTAGAGCGACATTGCTAAGAAGTCTGAAAATTATGTATAGCGCGGTACGTATATTTGTACTTTTAAGTAGTGTAAGATTTAAAATCAGGTATATGCACCATTATTATCTATGACATCTTGAAGTCGGACAGACATGGACCTCACTAAGCGAGCACAAATATCTGTACCACGCAACAATTCCCAGATTTCCTGGCAATGTCGCTCTAAGGCGTGTCGTGTCCTTTCTTGCCTATTATCCCACATTTGCACCATAAGACCCCATATATTTTCTATGGGGTTTAAATCTGGTGATTTACTGGGCCCCGAAATTACAGTAAATTCAGAATGTCGATATAACCAATTAGCTGTGACTCTTGCGGTATGTGTTGGACAATTATCGTGTACAAAATGTATATTAGCAACTTCTGCTTGCGGATATACATTTCGCACAGTTGGCAACATAATTTCTTTCATTGTGATAACATAATTTATAGCATTTGCTCGCGCAGGAAGCTGAGCAAGCTCACCGATGCCAGCGGAAGTCATCCAGCCCCATATGTTCACGCTTATTCGGCCTGACGTTTTATTAGGAACAACATGATCTTTTGTATATTGTGTCCTATCATATTTCCATAGGCTTAAACGACCATCTTGTAAAGAACAGAAATATTTTTCATCTGTAAACACAACATCAGTCCAATCGAAATTTATATGTTGGCGTGCAAAATTTAGCCTTCTAGCTTTGCTAGGCTCTGTCAGTTCTACTTTTTGGGCGTATTGTCGATGATAAAGGCCGACACCATGAAGATAATTTCGTATAGTCCGAAGGCAAACATCAAAGCGGTCCGCAAAATACTGAGTTTGCATAAAAGGATGTTCCTCGTAATGCCGCTGCATTTCTCTTAGTTGCTCAGCTGTCAGTAACCGAACGCCATGGTTGAAGCGACGACGGTCTTCGATGTTACCCTCTTCTGCGTGTCAGGTGATCAACAATCTCACAGTCGTTCTCTGAAAATTGAACAAAAAAAGCACTTTCAATCAATTTTGAAAATATCTATTACGATCAATTTCATTATTTTATTAAAATGTGTCACTTACCGATATATTTAATGAACGTGCTATTTGACGTATACCGTGGCCCTGTTCATGTAGCACAATTATGCGGTTCCTCTGCTCCATACAATTAATTCGTGGCATTTTGTTGATTAATATTGGAATTGAAATATTATAATATTAATCTATTTGAACAATTGGCAAACAAGTGACAATGTCACCCACTTGAAAACCGTCAACCTTAGTTTTTTTATATTATTTAAAGGACAAAAAAGTTTTTAAGCAATGAAATGAAGTTTAAATACAATGTAATTCATAACTAACGCATTACTATCTAAGGTCCAATTTACAAACTTATCATTTGCTTTGGTGTCATTTTCATTCTACAGTTTCCATCTGACTATAAATTAATGTAAGCCTTATTGGTTTCATAGTAACAGGCAACAAATCTTTGAAGTGGTACGTGAATCAAATTCCTTGACTGTACATACAAAGCAACACACACACTCATGCAATCAAATTGTGCGTCTTTATTTTCATCTAGTCTAATGAAGGAGGGCGACGTAATTATAAATTATATTATTTTATCGCCAAAATGTCCAATAGTTTGGTTAAAGGTTGCAAGAACCAGCCTTACTATAAAAATAAAAAACAGGATGGAATCACGTTATAAATATCATACGTAAATTAGCTGAGAAACTCATAATTTTGAATAAATCAAAATAAAACCACAAAATCTCAACTGATATTACCGTTATGAGGTGTTTTAGTTATTCCAATTGTTGGATAAGTAAAATTATACCAAAGTTATACGCAAGGTAAAGTTACTCGTTTCCTTGTTTATTTTAATGGATGATGGGCAAATCGTTTCGAAGAATAACTATGCAAGTATATCGCTAGCAAATTCTAATACTATTGTAAAACTGTACGAGGGTGTATTTGTACAATGCACAACGAGCAACGACGTAGCATAAAAATAAGTTATTAATAAAATAACGCTATCAATAGAATGGCGTCATCAATGATAACATTACTTTCATAAAAACTGGGGGGGTTACGAATCAATATGGCAACACTGACCTACGGATCATACAACTAAAAACGCGGCCTCAATATTTTATTCGCAGCCTCGGATCAATTATCGGAATGGACGGAACATTTGCTCTAAAAGTGGCCTTATGTCCTTTTTTAACACGCTTTTATTAGCTTCACCTGTATGTATATGTAATGGAATCTTTCAGCGTAATTTTTACCAATTTTCAGAAGTCTGATCAGCTTGAAAATTTGCACAGGGGTCAAGGACTGATGACAATACAGTTATTAATTATTTTTTAATAATTCAATTATAGTAAAAAAAACGTGGGGTGCAATTTACTATATTATCAAGCACCCCACGCTTTTTTTACTATAATTGAATTATTTTATTAATAATTTAATTTTTATTTTAATCATTCCAAATTAATTAGTCGTAATTGCTTGTTGCAATTTTCTATTGCTGTAACACAAGCTCTTGGTACTTAAAAATTATTTTCTACTTTTTAGTTCGGTTTGCCAATAAAGCGGGTTTTTTTAGTTTTTTTAAACTATAATATTTTATTTTTATTGACTGGCTTTCTAGATTTTTACCAATGTGAATGATTAAGAAATGTCATAATACAACAATGAACAGTTGAACATGACGTATTATTCAAAACACTTAAGATTTACGAGTATTTTGCAAATAATTATTTAATGACCGATTCAATCAATCAATCCTTTCAGTGATGGCTTCTAATGTGACAATCACATTAATTCTGCCAATGTCACGTATTGCAAAAGACACTATAAAGGGGTTGGGATACTACGGAAAAAAAAAAAATTTTGATTTGCTGTTTTTCAGACAAATGTAGGTACCTAAAACAAATAAGATTATGTAATGGCAGATGACACAAACACAACTGGTTATAATATAATAGTATTAGTTATATATAATGTACCGCTAACTAATATAGTGGTATATAAATTATAACAGAAACAAACTTCACATTATAACTTGATATCATTATCACATAAAAATTTATCCAACACCTTAACAAAAGGAGTATTTACCAAAGACAAAACAAATTTACCAAAACAAATACGAGGAATACAGGGGAAAGAATATCATACAGAGAATATTTTAGTTTCGGGCAGCAAAAAAATAAATGATCCAGAGTACCTTCATCGATACCACATTCACATAAAGAGTTATCTCTAACGTGTATTTTAGCCAAATGTACAGGTGTACACGCATGACCCAATCTCAAACGACAGAGTATAGAGGTATTTCGCTTACTGAGACTACGGTGGACGAAAAACCAAGGCTTACGAGGGACTTCTGGTTGGATGGAGGCATAGTGTTTACCCTTAATCGATCTAGATATCTGCCAGGCGTCACTCCAAGACTCATGAAGCTTATGTTTAGCCATAGAACATAAATCGTGGGAATGAATGACATAATGTGAAGGAATTCCTGAACTTACAGCTTTTTTAGCCCAAGAGTCAACAATTTCATTATCTAAAATCCCACTATGTCCAGGAATCCAAGCTAATACAATATTGAAATTTAATTGATGACACTGATATAGCTCCTCTCTAATGGAAAAGATGACAGGAAATTTGTTTTTAGATTTGAAAGGGTTTTCTTTAATGGCGTGTAAGCAACTAAGAGCATCAGTAAAGATTATAGTGCCATTCAAATTGTGAGATTTAGCATAACGAATGGCTTCCAACAATGCTATAGCTTCGCCTGTGAATACGGAAGAATAAGATGGACATTTGAAACTAAGGACAATTTTAAATTTAGGGATCCAAATTGCAGCTCCTACATCTTCAGAATATGAAAATTTGGATGCGTCAGTAAAAACGGTGACCCAGTTATTCCAATCTTTATTAAGAATACTACGAAATAATGCATTGGACAATATAGAGTTCTTTTTAATGCCAAAATTCAAAAGTATTGAGGGGCTCGAATATTAGAGCATTGTAATTAGTAGTGAAGAGAGGATGAGAAGGTAACTGAAAAATAGGATGAGGGAGTTGGCAGAATTGAATATAACTTCTTAAAAGGCAGGGTAGTTCAAAAACAGAATTATATCCAGAAGAGTTAACTATATCATGAAGTTGGTGAAGTTTATCTAAAAGGGAGTGGGAAGAACGTTGTATTAGTTTATATAGGAATTTATCACAAAGAAACTGGCTGCGCAAACGAAGAGGAGGATCGGCACACTCTACTTGAAGAGCGTTAATGGGGGAAGATTTCATTGCACCAGTGATTACTCGTAAGCATCTTGACTGGATTCTCTTCAATTTATCTAAGACAATTTTATTGCAAGGATCTAAAATGAAACATCCATAATCGAAATGGCTTCGAACGATTGCATTGTACACTAGTTTTTGTGTGTAGGGGTGAGATCCCCACCAAACTCCTGACAAAGACCTAAGAATGATAACACCTTTCTCACATTTTTGATGTACATAATTGTAATGAGTGATACCGGATACTCTAATGACCGATTCATTATCTGACACGAAATACCACTGACAGTGCGAGGTTGCCATACTTACTATAGCGAACTGTTTTACTCGTGGTTACACTCAATGGGATAGATAGAAAATTCATTTGACACACGGTGGTAAAACCGGCAACTTATTATGACTCCGTCTATTGTCTTTCTTGATCAGAGTTTGCAGCATTATAATAATAATAATATAATAATAATCATTTGTTTTCAGTGAATTAAGCAATAAGCAAAAAATAGCCAATGAAGAGATACGCAGTATGACAGGGTTGCACGACAGTGTTATTGTAAAAATTAACTTAGGAATGCTAAGATGGTTCAGGCACATGGAAAGAACGAATGATGAATGACTGACGAAGGAAATCTATAGAGCGAAAGTGAGTGGTAAAAGATGCCAAAGAAGACCAAGGCTGTCTTGTGAAGGTCAAATAGCTAGCGTGTTAGCCGACGGAAATGTCAAAACCACTCCCATACCTAGGCGTAAATGTGTGAGGAGAATGATGAGATTTGAGGAAGCGAAATAAGTATGTAAGGACCGCGACGCTTAGCGCTCCGTCCTCTCTGACTACCCCGTTAGGTATACGGCGAATTTTATATTATGTATGTATGTATGTATTTATTTTCAAGTTATGCACCCATATTAATACATAATATTATGTTATGGTCATATTTTAATACAAAATATTAAAATGAAATGAAATAAAATAAAGACATAGTCATAATAACAACAACAATAATCCAAAGGTTAACACATAATAATTTATAATTCTAAAATGTCATTTGTATCAGTCATTTCCGGTTCCCGTCCCTGTGTACAGTGAGCCTATGTGTGTATATTGGGCTTGACATGTCTCCATAGATGACTCTCAGTATAGCATTATTCGAGCATCGCAGCCTCTCCCAAAAGAATGCTACACGTGCTCTGACCACACCATAAAAGTCGCGCACCCGCCTTTCCGCAAACATGCCAGAAGCGCTGCAAAATCTCGGCAACCCTATAAGGGTGCGAAAAGCGTCATTGTATTGCACCCTTATGGCCGCAAATGATCTTCTACGATATTTTACCCAGAGTTGGCAAGTATAAAGACTCTGACAGTACACATTAAATAACGTTCATTTTACATCACTACTGCACTTGTCAAATCTACGTGCCAGCATGTTACAGCGGACGGCGAGCGCCCTCCTCTCTCTTTCAATATCAGAATCGTCGCTTAGGTACTCAGTCAATTAATGTCCCTAGTATTTAAATTGCTGTACAACCCGAATTGCCGAACCATACAAACACACGGCCGGTTTATTATCCGGACCCCCACCTGCCCTAAACACCAACATTTCTGTTTTTTTTACATTATATTTTAGTCCATGAGACTTAGCACAGCCCTCACAGACTGAGAGTAACTTCCTAATCCCTTTCAGAGATGGACTAAGAAGCACCATATCATCTGCGTACCAGAAGCTGTTAACACAGATGCCACCTACATGACATCCTATACGTGCACCTCTTAGTCCCCCTATGAGGTCGTTGATGTATAGATTGAAGAGGTCCGGAGATGTAGCTCTCTTTGACGAACGCCGCATTGTAGTTTATAACAATTAGACGTCGCCTCGCCTCACCTAATATAGTTCATTTGATTTCCGTACTAGAACTCCATCAGATTCGCTATCTCACTGACTCCGGAGTCGCGCAACTTCCTCCAGAGAATATCATAATTCACTAGATCAAACGCGCAGCTCAGGTCCAAAAAACAAACCTACACAAATGTTCGTCTACTTATATAATAGTTAACGACATATTTAACTGTCATAATTCCCGAACGGAAACCAAATTGCGCATCATCTATTTTAATATTTTTCAGCACTTCGGTCTGTACCAATTTCTCCTATATTTTTCCTAGTACAATCCTAACGATATTGGTCCCCATAACCCAAATCCCCATTAAGTCTTCTTTTTTTATTTGGTCTGAGGATGTACCACATCATTTCACGAAATGACACCATATTACGAAATGAGCTATTGTCTAGCCGTCTTGTCATAATTCGCTCAATAAAATAAGACCGATCAATGAGAGCAATACTTTTAAAATATGTCTAACACACGTTAAACTAACGTGATTACCTTTTACTTTGGCTGGACTTCTAATCTAACCGCTTGAAGTCGTTTTTGGGTAGAACATATTTCGTAAAGAAAATATTTTGGAATTTGATTAATACCCAGAATATCAGCTATTCACGCATAGTTTTCGTTCCCAAGAACTAGTTAACAGTATCTATTATCAAATGTCAAAACGGGAAGCAGTATTTAATGTAACGCTTAGCCGAGAAGATGCTCCGCTATTACTGATTTCGTTGTTGCAGATGTAATTATGTTCTTTAACCCTTTCAGCAATAGTCTGTATTAAATATTAAATAAAGAAGCCAAGGAAGACCAAGCATGACTTATGAAGATCAAATAGCTAGAGTGTTAGCCTACGGAAATGTCAAAAGCACTCGCATACCTAGGCGAAAATGTGAGGTGAATGATGAGATTTGAGGAAGCAAAAGAAGTATGTAAGGACCGCAACACTTGGCGCTCCGTCCTCTCTAACTACCCCGTTAGGGATACGGCGTGAGGATATGTATGTATCTATGTAAGTATTAACTACCGCAGTAACAATGTATTTTCTTGATACTATATGATACTGATACTTGGTATCTGTAACGGCAAAATATCTTTCGATGTGCCCACTATTTGTTTACCATTGTTCCCTGCGTACACGATGCGGATAGAGTAACTACTTTTAAAATAGATTTAATTTTCAATCCAAAAAAAGCGATTTATTTTCTTTGTTATGAGCATATCATATTTTGTCCCTCATACTTCTCTCTGTAATGATTTATTGGTTAAATTCTTTATGTAATTTTATTGTAGGTTTTGATATAGAAAAGCAGAAAATACTTTTGGCGTATTTGAAAGAAGTCTGAAGCAAGTTCCAAATCCAGCAAAACTATATAGTTCCTCTCATGTAAATAATCCGCTATAAAAATTCACCCGCTTATGGCTCCAATACCGGATATCGGAACGCACTGACCCGGGTAATAAGCTCGCGAGTGCATTTAGCCCGGTTTGGTGCAATTTCTTGGCATCTATCCAAGATTATATGTATGAAATTTAACTGAATCCAGAATAATGTTGCATATATTTATATATCTACTTAATATATTGAATTACGAAACTGAAAGAGCCGTGTTTGTATATTGAAGTCATTAATGAAACATTGGGATGCATTGTATTTCAGGTCAAATATAATCAAAATCAAAAGCTAATTGTTCAGTAGCGTTTATTTAATAAACTATCATGCAATTGTCGTTCATATTCAATAACGCTTTCACTGAAGTGAAGTTCGAACAAACAAAGACAGATAAAGATACAAAAATTCTAAAAATGATTGTTGAAGATTAATAATCTGAATGATCTAGGTATCGTGGTAATTTTTCCAAAAATGTATTCGAGTATTCGTCGTGTGAGTAGTCTATATTTTTCCCCAATGCATAAATACTCTCCATTTTAAATATTAACAAAATAGGTCTAACGGAGTTGCAGTAAAATCATAACACACAAATAGACAGAGGTACCTTCGCATTGATGATTGATTGATTGATGGGAAGTCGATGAAAGAAAGAAACAGGTTTATTGCCACACAACCAATAGTTACATAGCATAAATAAATAGTTATTATTAAAGAAGGAAATAAAAGAAGGAAATCAAATTGTGGCAAAGGGAGCGAACTCAGCAATGCTGTGATTCGCCAGCTTTGCTACAGCGCAGCAGTTCAAACTATACAACGCTGGTTTTGGGTTAGTCCTCCGTTACTACGAATAATATGATACAAAATGTCGCGGATAACTTGGTTTGTTCGAAAAGTAAATAATCATAATCGAACCAAAACATATTATACATATACATGAAAGGATGTCAAAAATTTATTAATAATTCAAACAACACAAAAAAGAAAAAAATATTAAATACTATATACAACGAAATGGAACATGCCATGGGGAACATTGCCTTCCCACATTTTAATTCCACGTTGTTCTCTTTGCACTTGCTTTTCCAATAGGATGTGCTTCAATTTGGATTTTAATGACTTTTGGGATATATTTTAACGAAAAGGTGGAGGGTGCTGTAATAACCTCCCCCTATTTAGTGAGTAGAATTTTACAAAAATGTGAAACATGTATCTGACATATACCGTTTACTTTATTAATAACAAAAAAAGTACAAAGTATCTGATCATTTATAATAAGTAACATTTCTACTCATTTTCACAGTTGTATTTTGTTCCATAAAAAAGTTCCATGCAAAGTTCAACCCCCTTTTCTCCTTTGAAATGTAAACTTCTAAAAAAATTAAACCGCCTTCAAAAAAAACACTGAAAAGTATAAAATAACTAACCATTACTAATCAAAACTCAAGTACAATTAAAATAACTTTATAAATACGATACACATACCTATATAATTAAATTTGACAGTTACTGAAATCGGTGTCAAGCCTACCAAACTAATAGACTTTCTGTTGTTGCACATTGATTTGGCACCGACTTCAATAACTGTCAAATTTAATTATATAGGTATGTGTATCGTATTTATAAAGTTATTTTAATTGTACTTGAGTTTTGATTAGTAAAGGATAGTTATTTTATACTTTTCAGTGTTTTTTAAGGCAGTTTAATTTTTTTTATAATTTTTTTTTTCTTCCTATTGAGTGATCTTGACCTAAATAAATATCTAGGGCAGGTCTGCAATTAAGTTCTGTCTAATTCCGGAGTGCAACGATATACAAGAGAATCATTAATATAAATAAAGGTTATAACCAGGTACCGTCATTTAGCGTATCTTCGAAATCCAAGCTCCAATACCGATGAAATTTAAATGGGACCACCTCTGAAATATTACCTACCAAACGAAAAAAGAATTTTTGAAATCGGTTCATAAACGACGGAGTTATGAGGTAACAAACATACAAAAAAAAAACAGACGAATTGAAACCTCCTCCTTTTTTTGAAGTCGGTTAAAAATCCTCACATTACACATCAAACCAAATTTCGTGATCTTAGCTTTAGTATTTTCTGAGGTTCCGTGATTAATCAGTCAATGAGTGGGTGGTATTTCGCTTTTATATACATATATCACACATATATTATACATATATATAGATATACACACACAAGAAAATCTATAGAGTAAAAGTTAGTCGTAAAAGAAGCGTAGAAGAAGATCAAATAGCTAGACTGTTAGCCGACGGAAATGTCAAAAGCACTGGCATACCGAGGCGAAAATGTGCGAGAAGAATGATGAGATTTGAGGAAGCGAAAGAAGTATGCAAGGACCGCGACGCTTGGCGCTCCGTCCTCTCTCACTATCCCCGTTGGGGATACGGCGTGAAGATACGTATGTATGAATGTATATACACACGTGACTTCGTTACCGTCTTGTAATAGTATATATTTAGATAGATAGATAGATAGATAGATAAAACGTTTATTCATACAGTCACACTTGGTCACACACATGACTTTACAATCTTACATATAGCTATAATACAGATTAATTAGGTACTACCGTAATTAAGTATAGTATGAAATAAGACAAAATAAAATAAAACACAAACTTAAAACTATTTACAGCGAAATAGACATCATGTGTGTGTTGCAGCTGTACGAAAAGGTGATGGCTCAGAGTATATCCTTGCCCATAGGAGCAAAACTCTGATATTCTGCCACAACCTAGAAAACGATAAGCAATTATAAGCAAAGATAACATACTACAGATATAATTTAAAACAATAAAATAAAATAAGATAAATAGATAAATTATATAAAAAAAAATATTATATATATACATACGATTCAAACTGAGAACTACACAGTTTAACATAATGTTACACACATTTAAGATCACGTGTTATTCACATGTTACTATAAGAGCGCGATCAAAGAACAGGCAAACAATTAAGTTGTTAGAGCGAAATGAGGTTATGTCAAAAATTAAGTATCTTGCAAGAGTTATGTACCTACGTGATATTGTAAGAAGTATATACGTGATATGACAAAAGGAAAAAGTAAATCCAGCAAGGTAAGTACCTTCCTACACAGCAAAATCCGCCAACGAGCAACCATGTGGTATACCAGCAGTTTGCTTGACTAAAAGAAAAATCTTAAAATGTTTTTTAAAAGAGCATTTGGACTTAAAAAATATCAACGGTGGAGGAATGTTATTCCAACATTTGGTAGCAAGGTAGCGGAAACTACCAGTGAATGCCACGGTTCGGTGAGGGTGGCTTTCCAGAACACATCGAGAAGTTCGGCAGCCATATCTATTATGGAAGGAGGATGTTTTCAGCTTTGAATAAAGGTATATAGGTTTTTTATACTTCATGACATCAAATAATAAGCCTGCAAGGTGTAGATGCCTACGTGATGACATGTTTAGCATTGAAGCGTTATTTAAGTAAGGTGTGATGTGATATCTAGGTGGGATATCAAAACAAAACCGACAACACGCATTCTGGACACGCTGAACAAGACGACGAGTCGCGGACTGCAGTCGCGGCCCATAAACCAAGTCACCATAATTAAGCTTCGATAGAACCAAAGACTCACAGAGTAGAATACGCATTCTTTCGGTGAGAAGATTACGTATTTGATATAATAATTTTAGGCGATAAAAACAAGATTTAACCAAATTCGCCACGTGATTCTCGAAACGCAGACGGCTGTCCATGACGATACCAAGGTTCTTGGCCTCTTCCACACGTTCTACATTTTGGCCACAAATATTGATTTTTGGATCACTACCTGAAATTTTTGCCACTTGGTGCTTTGAACCAAGAATCATGAACTTTGATTTATTGGGATTGAGCACAAGACAGTTTCTACTTGCCCAGGCAGCAATATTACTGAGGTCTTTGTTCATTTCACAGATCACTTCCTCAAAATTACGAGGTTGAGCTGACATGTACATTTGAACATCATCTGCATACAAGTGATATTTACAGTTATTACTGATTACTTTTGTTATGTCGGCACTATAAATTATAAACAGCAACGGACCAAGTATAGAACCCTGAGGGACGCCACGATTTACAGGTCGTAATTGAGACAATAGCAATGTACCGTCTTCCTTCACTATCTTCACTAACTGAGAGCGATCTTTGAGATAATTATTAAACCAAGCTAATGATTTATGATCTACACCGTAATATGACAATTTGGAAATAAGTAATGTAATATTGATGCTATCAAAAGCGCGAGAAAAATCTAGTAAAGTCAGACAAGTACCATTGCCAGAGTCCTGCTCATAAAGTATATTATCCACAACATCTATCAATGCAGTCACTGTACCCATGTCTTTACGAAAACCAGACTGAAAAGGCGGTAATATATCGTTTGCCTCAACAAAACTACTTAATTGCATATACACCGCTTTCTCCAGTACCTTCGATAAAAAAGGTAAGACACTTATTGGTCTGAGATCCTTGGCTTCCATTGGATTGTCTACTTTAGGTAATGGTGTGACTACGGCTGATTTCCACACTCCAGGTACCTTTCCCGTTATAATAGATCTGTTAATAATAGCAGTAATTACAGATAACGTTCGTGGAAGTGTGAGTAGTATCATATCCCTACTACAACCATCAATGCCAACAGCATTGGAAGCAATAGATAAAATATATTTTGCAATATGATTTTCGCAGACCGGCTGCAGAGCAAAAGACATATCACCGAATCTATGAAATTCAAAAAAGGTCACCTCAGACAAAGTAACCGTGTTGCTGCCAGGTACATCAAGAAAGCCATCATTAATAATATTAGCATCATTAAAATGATCCGGAAGGTTGACAGGCCCTCTAGGAGCCACTGTTAATGTCCTTTTTAAATTTTTCCAAAGCAATTTAGGATCTTTCTGAACAGAATTAATGTGATGATTATAATAAGCACGTTTTTCATAAAAAATACTATTAACAACTAGCTTTTTAAGATCCTTGTAATATTTCTTACAACACTCCGACCTTGACTGACGATACTTATTATAGGCCTTATTACGCATACTAATCATAGTCTTAATCGTGTTGGTGATCCATGGCAGGCAATTTTGGGGTTTGACGCTAATAGACTTTAGGGGCGCATGCTTATCGAAAAGAGACAACAACAGATGATTAAAAGCATCAACCATATCCTCCACCGAACCCATCCTTTTTACCGACTCCCAGTCCATAGACTCCAGATCGAGGTTAAAGGCATCCATGTTTATGTCCTTTATTGGTCTAAATGTAATTTTTTTTAGTGGGATTTTTAGTCTCTTAATGGACAAGTTCACATTAATCATGGCGTGCCCCAGAGAACCGGTGATGTTAGTAACAGAAACACTGCGAACAGGGGCATTAGTACACACTACATCAATAAGTGTATCATTACTACTGGAATAGTGAGTTGGTTCCTTTACGACTTGTTCCAATCCCATATAGTGCAAGAAGTCACTTAGTTTTCGCGTTTTCTCATTACGGATGTCCAACATATTAATGTTGAAGTCCCCGAGCAAAATGACATGATCAAAATTAGAAAAATGAGCAATAGATTCTGTAAGAGTGTCCAGAAAAATATCCACACTGATCCAATTTGGTCGATACGCTGTTCCTATAATGAAACTACGGCCATTAACTGTCATCGAAAACCACATTTGCTCAACTTGAACAGTAGGGTAAGTGTGATAACGCGCGCGTATACCTTGCTTGATGTAAAACCCAACCCCTCCCCCCCGTCCATTTCGCACACAGCGCGGGCGAGGAGCATTGCGAAACCGATAGCCAGGCGCGTGGGGTGCACGTCCCTCCTGCCCCTCACGCAACCACGTTTCATTTATTGCCACTATGTCCGCATCGAAACGATTCATAGCCACAAGAAAATCGTCATGTCCAGTTCCCAGTGAGCCTGCATTATATAAAGCTAACTTAAGAAATTGAGTTTTAGGGTGCATGATTCAACAGATAAAATACATAGCAGGAAGATAGAAAATGACTAATAGCACAGTATGCTCGCGAATATAGTAAGTAATGTTTACCTATTAACAGTTTGATAAAAT
This sequence comes from Zeuzera pyrina, assembly GCA_907165235.1. NCBI lineage: Eukaryota > Metazoa > Arthropoda > Insecta > Lepidoptera > Cossidae > Zeuzera > Zeuzera pyrina. The sequence continues at coordinate 13,574,050 of OU015641.1, forward strand.
AATTAAGTATTGGTTGGAGTGAAATTAATAATATAATATTTGTGAATATCAGTGAGATGTTTAGCACTACGTTTCTTCCGTCTACCCCACCAAGGACATATCGTGATAATATGTATGTATGTATGTTCAGGCATGCAAGAAGTGTGCAGATTAATCTGGGACATATGTGACAATAATATGTATATTTTTGCATGGTGAGCAACTTTGCTACACACTATAAGTAAATTATTCATCACTATTACTACTGCAACACACTGATGTTTCACAGACAAAAATTTCCTTCCATTACATAACCCCATGAACAACAGTAACAAAATAATAAAGTACAATAACTTCTCGTACAAGTCATAGAGTAATTTATAATACAAGTAATTACGAATACACATACACATGTGGAGATATTCCATGACACTATGACAATACAAGGAAATAAAGCATGTAATCAAAACACAGTATAACCTTAACATTTCTTCACACAGACAGAAATACACCACCCCAACGTCCAACCTATGGAAATTATAATTATCTAATTTAGAAAAACACGTACGAACACAATATATCCTTATACCTTTATATATACAATCCTTAATGTCTACCACGCTGGGAATACAGTGTGAAAACATGTATGTAAGTATGTATAAACAATAGTATACTACTTTAAGGTTACGTTTCAAGAAATAACTAATACATAGTATCAATAAACATATATAGACATTGATAAATAATTTTATATTAGATAAACAGAAAAACATTACACTACCAATTTGTTTTAATAAATTTATATATACAAATATATTATTTATGAAAAAAACAATAAATAAGTTATAAAATATAGTACAGAGTAACAAAATGTGTTTAAAACAAAATATCAGGTACTTCAACAAGATTAAAAATAATAGAATACATAAATGTAAATAAATATATATTATTACTATAGTTATATTACAGTGAGCCGTTTTGAACAGAAGTGATGACACTGGGACTAAAACTAATAATAATATGATATTTGTCCTTACGGTGACGAATAACGGCGAATTAGGAATATATATGAAGATTAAACATTTAAGATATTTTAAGAAACACAAGTAAGCTACTAACATATAAATATGAATTTTAAACTTAATTATAATTTTTAATTTTAGTTTTCCACTACGCGCTAACCGTGGTTGGTCCAAAAATACGGGATACATCAGATTCAACTCGTATTCTATGCACAGGTGCTCCATCGATTTGACGAACTAGTACTCTTCCTTCTCGTGTCCAGACATACTTCCAGCCGGCTTCCCGAGATCGTTCTCGAGCCTTAGCAAACAACTGTCTGTTGAGGCGTGTGAGCCTTTCGTTCACATAGAACCTGCGTGGCTCACCGGTGAGTCGCATGTCCGCCGTGGTGGCCCCGCGGCGTACGCGGGCTGCACGCAGCAGCTCGTCGCGGGCGGCACGCCTCGCCAGCCGCACGGCCAGGGGTCGCGGCCGCCCGCCCCGCCCCGCGGCCTCCGCGCCCACCCGCACCGCACACACCACATCGCGCTCATCCAACTTTACGCCCAGCTTTGAGCTAATGAGCGTCACCACGTGTGTTGCGTTCTCGCCCGGCTCCTCCGGCACGTTAGAGATTTGCACGTCGTTGGCGAGCATATCCTGGTCCCGATCATGAACCTGAAGCTGCAAGTCTGCAATGGCATCCTCCAGAAACTTTGCGCCAGGTGAAACGGCTCCGTCTGCCACCCGCTTCTCCATGGCGTCCATTTTCCGCTCCAGCTGGCCAATACGCTCATTGACAGTGACCATTGCTGCTCTCAGATCATTGAACTCCGCACGAAAATCCCGCAAATCGCCCCTCATGGCTGTAAGGTCCTCTCTGAAGAGCCTCAACTCCCTGAGCAGGCTGGCGGTATCCTCGCTGACTGCAGCAACGCGCCCATCAGTGGACACTGGCAGCACAGTAGACACTGTGCTGCCTTTCACCGGAGTTTCCGCCCTGTTGTCTCGAGGCAGTGAACGTTTGCACTCAGGACAACTCCAGTCGATAGGCACAGTGCCGCCGACAGGCACCCCGACACAGGAGCGGTGGTACTGATATGAACACCTCCCACACGACGCACTATCGCTGCGAGATGACAAATATTTGCCACACGCAAAACACTTTGTAGGCATCTTTGCCTTGAATAATAACACTGACCGGATATATTTGTGTTAATTTCCAGTTAAGAACACGACACTCAAGAAGTAAGTGTAAGCACAGCTTATAGGTATAACACTAATATTTTTATTAGAAATTTTATAGTAAATAATATCAACATTTGCAAATAATATTTACAAATGTTGTAAATAATATAAATATATGCAGGTGTAGGGTAGTACTAAGTTCGTATTCCAGTATATTTTGTGTTTATTATTTTTTAATCTTCGCTAAATACACTACATAACGTTTTATATTGCTGGTCGTAGCACTTCACACACTTTTTGAACAAACTATCTATCAAATTATATATTAGTACAATAAAAACAATAACATACACAAGGACAACTGTTTTAACTCATTACGCGTACGCGTTTTTCTTCTTTTTCCCTTTTCATTTATGGTATATATTTATAGTAAATATATATGTTTATAGTATGTATATGTATATACTTATATACATACTATAATTATTATATATTGGGTCCTTACATATGAAATTGGCGTTTTGTACGGGAGGAATATAAAGTCAATTTTTTTTTTGTAAAATATATTTAATTAATCAAAGTATGCACCGTTGTTATCTATGCACTTTTGCCATCTTATAGGTAGTTCATTGATCCCTTTACTAAAAAAACCATGGGGGTGAGAATCAATAAACTCTTTGAAGGCGGTTTGGACTGCCGCATCGGAGTTGAATTTTTTTCCTTGTAAGAAGTTGTTCAAATTCCGGAAAAAATGGTAATCTGTTGGAGCAAGGTCCGGGGAGTACGGTGGATGTCGCAGACATTCCAATTGTAGCTCATCTAACTTAGTGGTTGTTTGTTGTGCAGTGTGTGGTCTTGCGTTGTCGTGAAGCAGCAGTGGCCTAGAGCGATTGACCAATCTAGGTTGTTTAGCAGCTAGTTCTTCCTTCATGGTTTGCAGTTGCTGACAATAGATATCTGCCGTAATCGTTTGGCCAGATTTTAGAAAGCTGTAGTGAACGACACCGGCGCTAATCCACCAAACACTCACAAGTAACTTTTTCTGAGTCAATTTTCGTTTAGAGCAGGATTTGGCTGGGTCTCCAGGATTCAGCCATTGCGACGAGCTCTTCCGATTATCGTACAGTATCCACTTTTCATCACAAGTAATGATTCGATTTGAAATCCCTTCATTATTGTTTCGGTTGAGCAAAGTAACACAGCAGTCGACGCGTGTTTGCAAGTTCGATTCACTCAATTCATGAGGTACCCATCGTTCAAGTTTTTTTACTTTCCCGATTTGCTTCAAGTGGATTAATACAGTTTTGACACTTACCCCGAAGCCTGCAGCTATCTCTGAAGCGCTTTGTGATGGATCCGCTTCTACAATAGCCTTTAATTCTTCATTTTCCACTTTGGTCTCCTGCCGTCCACGGGGTTGGTTCTGAAGGTCGAAATTTCCAGAACGAAAACGTTGAAACCAAAAACGTACCGTGCTTTCTTTTGCGACACCAGCGCCGTACACATCATTAATCCTTCGAGCTGTTTCTGTAGCACTGGTGCCACGGTAGAACTCGTACTCGTAAATATACCGATATTTCATGTTTTCCATTGTGCGGTAATAAGCGACGCCAAAGAAAAAAATAATGAGGAAAAAAACAAATGAATGACTGTTTTCAAAACTCAAATGTACCAGCTAAATGAATTTATAAATTTGAATTTGGAATTCTTAACCAAAGAGAAGATATTTCAGATCAAAGTGGTCAATACGACAAAACGCTAATTTCATATGTAAGGACCCAATATTTATATTTATAGAACTAAACCGACGAAGAAAATCTACAGATCGAGTCAGTGGTGCCATAAGCCGAGAAAGATCAAGGCAGACTTACGAAGATCACAAATCAGAGTGTTAGCTAATGGAAATGTCAAAAGCACTCGCGCAACTCGGCGAAAGTACATATCTTCACGCTGTATCCCTAACGAGGTAGTCCGAGAGGACAGAGTACCGAATGCAAAAGCACCCGCAGTCTCGCATATCTAGGTGAAAATGTGTGAGAAGAATGATGAGATTTGAGGAAGCGAATTAAGAACCGCGACGCTTGGCGCTCCGTCCTCTCTGACTACCCCGTTGGGGATACAGCGTGAGCATATTATGTATGTATACTATAATAACTGTGCATATATCACGAAATTTCATTAAGAGAACGCAATTTGAGAAGAAAGTTACTGAATTAATTAGCCCACTTTCTACCCTCAATGATAAAACTTTTTGAATAAATCTGTTTACGGTCAAAAATCTGCAATAAAATTTAAAATACCGCGATTATATTCAATAAGCATAGGGTGTAACCATTTGTATATGAATCATTGGATTAAAATTTAAAATAATTTATAATATCGTTCATAAGAACCTCATTATAAAATATTTTGTACGTCGAAAATCATAATCGCAATTAGAATCTTCAATAAAAATTGATTGAATACAACAATTTGAAGGGGCGTTGTAATTATTATAAAATGTTTTGCACAATAGATTAATTTTATCAAGTCACGCATTTTGTTTGAAATCATTGCTATTACAGCAGCAGATTTTACAGCCAAAGACAACGAATTCGTTGGCCAAAGATGATCGCCGGTCAGTCGGCTCCAAAGAGTAAGGAGGCAACACTCTCAACCAGCAACTATTATATTTGTATGTATGTATTTTTTTATGTATGTTCACCGATAACTTCGTCATTTCCGATCGATTTGGAAAATTATTTTTTGTTTGAAAGGGTATACTTCCGAGGTGATCCCATTTCAATTTCACTGGTATTGGAGCTTGGACTTCGAAAGAACACCGAATAATCCTAACTTATTATAACCATTCCATAATTAGAAAAGAAGTTGTAGACCCACCCCAGATACTTATTTAGGTCAAGGTCATCCAAGAGGGAGAAATAAAAAACTTTTTAAGAAATGAAACCGACTAACTTCAAAAATTAACATAGATAAGTTCAAAATAATTTATATACAGAACCCTTTACTCATCAAAACTTAAGTACAAAAATAACTTTATTTACTTATAAATTTATAAGGTGAGGCCTGGATATGCCCGAAATCGAGTGAAAGTATGATAAATGCTGTGGAGATGCGGTCTCTCAGAAATATGTGCGGTGTCACGCTTGCGGACAGGATAAGCAATGATGAGATACGCAGTATGACAGGGTTGCACAACAGTGTTATTGTAAAAATGAAGAAAGGAATGCTTAGATGGTTCGGGCACATGGAAAGAATGAGTGATGAAAGACTGACGAAGAAAATATACAGAGCAAAAGTGAGTGGTAAAAGAAGCCAAGGAAGACCAAGGCTGACTTATGAAGATCAAATAGCCAGAGTGTTAGCAGACGGAAATGTCAAAAGCACTCGCATACCTAGGCGAAAATGTGTGAGGAGAATGATGAGATTTGAGGAAGCGAAAGAGGTGTGTAAGGACCGCGACTCCTGGCGCTCCGTCCTCTCTGGCTACCCCGTTGGGGATACAGCGTGAAGTTATGTTATGTTATGTTATGTTTTATAAGATATGTTTGTATGTCAATTTAACAGTTACTGAAGTCGGTGCCAAGCCTACTATACAAATAGAATTTTTCGTTATTGCTCATTGACACATCAACTTCAGTAACTGTAAAATTTAATTATATTGGTATGTGTATCGTATTTATGAAGTTATTTTTGTACTTAATTTTTGATTAGTAAAGGTTTATTTAAGTTATTTTGAACTTTTCAGTATTTATTTTTGAAGTCAGATTAATTATTTTTTCTGAATTTTTTGTGCGAATAGTGTAATTAATATTGCGTCATTTCAATTCACCTGTAAAGGCAAACAACCTATAATCTCGATGGCGTATATCATCCACGTAATTTTATTTTGAAACGGGCGCTCCACTGCGAACTGTATTTTATCGGGTGGTCACCGATCCGGCAAATGAATCGGTCACCGTATAAAAAAACGATTTAATTCAACCACCAGCATCCGACCCTATCCGTAACGGGGAATAACGACGTTGAATCGTAACATTTTCCTTTATGTGAAGGACGATTTATTACCACAGGTGAATTTTGAACGGAAATGTCGCGTTTTTCTGTACTCACACTAGCCGAGTCCCGCGGCTTTATCCGTGTAAAATACGAAATGTTAATAATTTAAATACAAAGCCACCTATCGGCTCCTAAATGAGTTTGAAAAATCGTTTCGAGAAAACCAATATATTGTACTAGCAGGTGATCCTTAAAAACAGACATGGTATCCCGAACTTTTTTGTAGGTCTTTTTCAGATCTACAATTATGCAGTACATTAAATCGATATCTCTTGTGGTAGCGATAGCCATTTATGCACGCCTAAAGTGTTTTTTCCGACTTGATTCACCATTATCGTCACTGCTTATTTTGTGCATTAAAAGTAATGCATGATGTATATATAACTTACGTAACCCTTTACTAATCAAAACTTAAGTACAAAAATAACTTTATTTACTTTTAAATTTATAAGATATATATGTATGTCAATTTGACAGTTACTGAAGTCGGTGCCAAGCCTACTATACAAATAGACTTTTTAGTTATTGCTCATTGACACATCAACTTCAGTATGATAATGTAAGAAAATATATTCTTTAACCTAGCCAGAAAAAATAATTATGACTAGCCTTTGCTAACGTCATTTTTTACATGTTTTTAAACTATGTCTATCTCTAAAACTGTGTTTACCTAAACACGTGTTAGACCAATGTTTAAAATATGTTTTGTAGCAAGACGGTTTACGTCTAAACACTGTTGCGGTTACTGCATCTGTTTTATAGTTTGATTTCTTGCCACACCAACGAATAGAATAATAAGCCATTACACAAATATTGAAATTAGTAATATTCATTAATATTTTAATTATTATTTGAGGATGCGAAAGAGGTATGTAAGGATCCCGACGCTTGGCGTTCCGTCCTCTCTGACTACCCCGTTCATACCCCAGACAAACTAGCCTAGGTGAATAAGATGGTCCGATATTTCGTCTCTATAGGTTGAGTGCTCCATGTTTGCAAGTAAAGAAATCTCAAACATACTATTTTAAAATGTTTGTTTGTCTGTCTGTTGTTTTGTTTGTACGGGCTGTTCTCTGAAATGGCTGAACCGATTTTGACGGAACTTTCATTGGCAAATAGAGGAGAGAGACTAATCTGGGCTACTTTTTATACCGGAAAAATAAAAAATTTAAAGCTGGTGAAACCGTGAGACAGCTAGTTTATAATATTTTTCAATGTGTTTCGATTTTTTTTTAGTGTTTATGATTTTTATTGAACTTAACTTACAGTTTTAATTTAAGAATATTGCTTAAAAATAAAATACCATATTATTACTTTTTATAAAAAGCTGCAAAATCACAAAAATTTGGCAAAACAACCTTAAATTTTTCCATAAAAGTAAGTCTAACAAAATTTCTTCAAAATACACAATGACCCTACCTATACCGCGTACACACTTTTGTTGCTAACTGTACTCCCACACGCGACGCCACCCCTCTATCATGTACAGTTATGACACATTATGTATACAATTAATTTCCCCATAGCCCGCAGCAGCGCTGAACACTTGACCCCATTATGTACTTTTCCACGATGACACAGTGACATAAAAACATGTATGAACATAAACCTGTATTCATTTATGGAGACAGAATTAATGTTCTAATTAAAAAACTCGACATTATACAGTCCTTATTTGGAAACAAAAGACTAGACGCTATCCTTAAACGGACATCCTAATTGGCGTCCTGAGTCTTAAATACAAAATTATTTTCAATTTTACCCAACTTCAAAAAAAGGAGAATGTTCTATGTCCGTCAGTATGTATTTCTTTATATATGTTCACCGATAACTTCGTCAATTTTGATACCGATTTGGAAAGTTCTTATTTTGTTTGAAAGGATATACCTCCAAAATCCTATTTAAATACTGGTATTGGAGCTTGGACGTCGAAGTCACACGAAATAACACTATCTGCATGTAAGCTTTATTTATATTGATGATTCTCTTTTATATCATTCCGCTCTAGAAGTAGAAAAGAAGTTAATTGTAGAATTAGAAAAGTAGTTAATTGATCAACCCTAGATATTTATTTAGGCCAAGGTTACTTAAAAGAAAGGCATCAAAAAAATTTAAGAAACAGACTAAGCAGACTTCAAAAAAAAACACTAAAAGTACAAAATAATTATTAACTATCATTTACTAATCAAAACTCAAGAACAGAAATAACCTTATAAATACGGTACAAATACTTACGTAATTAAAATTGACAGTTATTGAAGTCGGTGCCAAATCAATGTGCAACAAAAAGGCTATTAGTTTGGTAAGCTTGATACCGACTTCAGTAACAGTCGAATTTAATTACATATATAGGTATGTGTAACGTATTTATAAAGTTATTTTTGTACTTGAATTTTGATTAAGAATAGAAAGTTATATTATACTTTTTAGTGTTTTTAATTGAAGTCTATTTTTTTTTATTTGTAATCCCCTATCAGTTTTTAGTACTACTGTGCACCTTAAGTTTGTCTGGAAGAGGTCGCTCTAAGAGATAAGATCATGATTTTACTTCATGGATAGGACCACCTATTGTTACACTTTTATTTTATTAACTTTAATGTTGACTTTGTTTCTATCCTGAGGTGTTGGCAATATAGAGTTATCTATTTACAAAATATTACATTTTAAATCCCGCATCTATCTCTTATGTAGATCATGCCAAATGGGGTAGGCCATACCGACAAAATTTGACATCATAAAACTAAAAGTCTTTTGGGCATCAAAATCAGATAGATAACCTAAATCGTACATGCTAAATTGGACATGCTAAGTCGAGCAGCCAAACCAGAAATCCTATTGGACTTGGATTGGTTAGTGTAACTTTCCCTTGACATCGAGATTAGATCCAACCTTTAAGAGTTACTTTTAGATTTGATGTGAATGGACCTTTAGAGGATATACCATAAAGTTTGCAACAAAATAAACACTATCCGGTCCCGCTGGGGCGTCCGCTTTTAGTGTTAAATGCGCTTCCGAGACGGGCTACCCTCAAAGGAATCCTGATATAGAGCCATATTCTATCATAGAAGTTTCTCAATACTGATTCTCTATATTCTTTGGCTGTTTTACAACCTTATAATTTAATAAGGAATGTGTGAGGAGAATGATGATTTTTTCGACACTACGTGATTAAAAAAGAGGCTAATTCGATATTCTAACTTGATTTGTTTATTTCTATCTCCGAAATAATTGGGTACTGGAATTAAAATATTAAAAATGTCAGATAATAGTAAAATTTAAAGTTTACAGGAAACATAACGAAGGTCTTAAATCGTATAGGTATTAGGATTAAGATTCGATTCTCTAAGCAATTCACACCTGTGAGCCCCTATCTACAATAAACCAATATCCAAAAGTTCACCAAAAATCTTGGAACCTAGATAAGAAACATAAGTAGAATACCTATCGTAATAAATAATAATAATAATAATAATGTTAGCTTCACTACATTCTAATCACGTCAATTAGTCATCTATGACAATTTTGTGAGATTTTGATAGCAAAAGTGGGATCAAAATACTTTCCCTATGTATTAATGAGGCTTTATAAAAGAATCTGGCGTTAGTCTTTGTGTAGTAGTTATCAAGTAGCAACAAGCCATCGTGTAAATCGTGTTTATTTGAATGGAGGTAGTCTGAAATAATTTAATAACACCCTCCGCCATGCGCTGATAAATTGAAATAGTCTAATGCAATCAGTGTTAGTATATCTTTAGTTGCATCCGCGAACTGTCGTATAAAATATAGACAAAATTAGTGTTCAGTGAGTTATTCAGTATGCAGTGAATTATTCAGTGAGTTTTATATGTAGTGTTTTAATAGTGATTAGTGAGTTTTATAGTGCATTAAATATACGTGTTTATGAGTGTGCTTTTAATCATTTATTTGCAGGTTATGCACCCATATTAATACAGATAGAATATAATGTTCTTATGATAATAAAAATACTAAAATGAAATAAATTAATATTAAAGTTTCTTCTGCGTTAAATATTTCTCTGGTATAAAAAGTAGCTTAGATTATGCACTGAAAAGTCCTCTATTTTGGAATGAGAATCCTGTCAAAATAGGTTTAGCAGTTTTTGAGATTATCCCGGTCAAACAAACAGAAAGACAGACAAAAATTTAAAAAAAATGTTTGGTTTTTGGTTACGTGCAAATAATTATATAACTATAAGAAAAAGTCTTTATTACGAAATTACAGACATACGCTGCGATTTTATTTATATACTATATGTATGGATGTATAGCAGATTGAAATGTTTTAACCGATTTTAAAAAAAGTAGGTTTTCAGTTTGTTTGTAATACATAGATTTATTTAAGTACATTCGGGCATTACTTTTTGTTTTCATAATTGTCAATTTGAAAAAGATCGTTCTGCTGTGCATTTCAATATCATCGAATACGAAAATTTTGAAAATACAGTACATAAGTTAATTTGCGTCAATTTAATTCTTTTTTTAAAGTTTAAAAATTGAAGTGATATTATATATTTCTGAAACTACAGCTCAGAAAAATCTGGAAATCCCATTGTTGGAAACAAAATTAGTTAGAGATTTTGCACTCGGTGTCTGTCGCAGTCTTTTTACTCGCACTATTTGACGATAACAAATGTATGGAATAGTTATACTTATAGTAAGCAGTGACTCAAATATAAAGTTAATAAGTTTTCGTTTCGTTTTCGTAAGGATTCGTTTTAGGAGCTTAATTTTAAAGTTAAAGTGAAAGTTCTTCATGAACTTAATATTAAAATTAAAGTGAAAGCACTTCATGAGCTTACTTTTAAAGTTAAAGTGAAAGCTCTTCATGAACTTAATATTAAAATTAAAGTGAAAGCTATTCATGACCTTAGCTTTAAAATTAAAGTGAAAGCTCTTCATGAGCTTATGTTACATTTAAAGTTTTCTTGTAAGTAACTCCAAGACTGTCCTCTAATTTTTATTCGCGTTATTGATCCTCTTATCCAATTTTAGTACAATAAAAACGATACATGTCTAAATATACTTAGAGCTTTAGCAAAGAATATTATACCATGCTCACCCGGATGCCACGAAAAGAGAATGGATAAATTAAATTTTGAATAGCATTTGGAAAATTTTAAATAAAAATTCGGTTTGGAATCAAAAACATATAATGATAAAATTTATAATTAAAAACAAACACTATATTAGTTTTATAAATGAATAAAAAATGTGAAAACGAATGGGAATGATGGTTGGTGTTGAAAAAAAATATGTGGTTACCTTTAAAGTAGCTTTGAAACTATAATTAACATATAACTAAAAAAGACACTTTATCAACTGGCTTATACTAGATGTTACTGTTCCATATACACGAATTTCACTTGTGAATGATATCTTCACATTTAGGCAAGTTTCTCGTAGTTCTTTGCGTTTCATAAAATACTCTGAATTGGACTGTCAGACGTGTCCAGGCGAGGTGGCAAAATAACATAACATAACTTCGCTGTATTCCCAAGGGGTAGTCAGAGAGGACGGAGCGCCAGGAGTCGCGGTCCTTACACACCTCTTTCGCTTCCTCAAATCTCATCATTCTCCTCACACATTTTCGTCAAGGTATGCGAGTGCTTTTGACATTTCCGTCTGCTAACACTCTGGCTATTTGATCTTCATAAGTCAGCCTTGGTCTTCCTTGGCTTCTTTTACCACTCACTTTCGCTCTGTATATTTTCTTCGTCAGTCTTTCATCACTCATTCTTTCCATGTGCCCGAACCATCTAAATAATTAATAAATACCTTTTGTTAATTATAAGCTTATAAACCAGGCTTCATTAATAAATATAAGCTTATGAACCAGGCTTCGTTATTAAATTAAATTAATAAATGAATTCGTTATTGTTATTTATTTCCCAAACTCCTTTTACATTGCTCTTATTTGGACTTGGTAGGTATAAATTCTGATTTTCTTCAAAATTTTTCTCTTCCCATTTTAAAAACGAACTCATCCTCTCACTATCGCACCATCCTCTTCTATTTTGTTTTTCCTCTCTCCAAAAATTCTATTTCATGCTTTCAACAAAAAAAAATTTTCAAATTTTTAACTTGCCAGTTCTACATTTAATTTTTCTGTCTATAGAGGCTACTCTATGCTCATAAAAAAGGTAGAATAGAAAAAAATGGTACAATATGTAGCTTTAGTGTAGATGGAAATCTTTCAGTTTATTTAACATCCATAGAATAATAATAATAATTCATTGAACCTTTAAACGTTACACATAAATATCTTTGGCCTCTGGTGCCGAACTAGGCTTATAGCCTGTAAAACAACAAACAGTGCCAATCCCCTCGAATAATTACATCGAAATAGAACAATAAATATAATGCTTTCAGAGCCGTAAAATCGATATGATTATCCGGAGAGTATTATACAAATTGTACTAAAAGTATGGAACAAATAGAACAGGCGCAGAAGGGAGTTATTCTCAATCATTTGACTCTATGCATGACCTTCCGGTTCAGTGATCAATCTTATATTTTCTTGTGAGACCGCTTAGTACTCAAACAAAATTATACAGAAACATTGGATAGCGATTTTTTTGTAGAAAAATGTAAGAAGCTAAACTTCAAATAGTGTACGTGTGTTCTACTCAGTGGTTAGCGAAGACATGGCAAAAAGGAAAAAAAATAAGTAAGTATAAGGACAGTATCTATATTAAAATACATGTTTCATTGTTTGTCTCTTATAAGTTATTATAACATTCGTCCGATTGCGATGAGTTTCTCGAAGGTTTCTGTATATGTGACGTCATCATAACTCAATATGGCATATTCTCCAAGACATGGAAAACTTTATTGTTGAAGAGGCATGATCCTCAATGATATGAGTATTAAATTAAAGATAATACGCAGGTAAGGTTTCTGCATATTTGACGTGATCATAAATCCAATATAACGGATGCTCCAAAATCACAATATGGATGTCAAACGAAAGAGAATGGCAAGCATAACAACGAGAATACGCTGGGGAAGGTTTCTGTGTATGTGATGTCATCATAAATCCAATATGACGGATGATCCAAATTCACAATATGGGTATCGAATGAAAGGGAATTTTAAGCGCAATGAAAAAAATACGTCTAAAGAGGTTTCTGTAAGTGTATAATTATTCCCGACAGCATTGCGACGTATACCGGGAACTCGTTAGTAGTTTGATAAAAATATTAATTGATTTCTAAACGATTCCTACGGGAAAAATGCACTATGTAAAGGTTTATCATATCGCTTTGTCAATTCTATGCAGATTTTAACGAAATAAGAATTTTTTGTTATTCTCATTAATTAAAAAAATTATTATAACGAAATAATACAGTTCGAAGTAATATAATTAATAATATAATTGAATAATCATTATATTATGTTGTATTAGCGAATACAGGACCCAAACTGCTGACCTTCAAACAATTTCCCCACGGAACGACCATTCCAAACAAAACTGTCGATTCAGCCCGTTCGTTGCTAAACATAAATCCTACATATAGGGTGTTAAATTAATATAATAAAAACAATGATTTTAAAAACGCAAAAAATATTAAATGTAAGTTTAAAACATACATTGTAATCTACTTAAGTGAAATATTCTTGATAAAATAGATATTATACTATTTATACCAGTAACGGCTATTCCTGCATTCGATTTATCTATCCATAAATAACGCAAAAAAAAAACAGCGAAACTTTACTGTATAACGCAATTAAAAATATTTTGTACTATAAGTTGTTGACAACTACAATACACAGTTTGTTGTAGAGCTTTCTTGTTACAAAAAAAAATGTCTAATAAATGTAATTCTTATCAATCGACACTTTATTCCCAATACGCATGATTTTTTTCAGACTTTTCCGAACAATACTTACAAAGACAAGAACATGTTAATAAGATAACACCAAGTAACGTAAGTATTTGTGAATTTGTGATTGAAAGAACTTTCATTTGCTGTCTATAACAGACGGACTGACATAGCAGTGACTCCATAAGTGTTTCATGTTTTTAATTTAAGGTACGGAACACTATAAAATCAAACGTCCCTAAACCGGTTTCCGCTTTATGATCTTTTAAAAAGTTAATCTATAATGCAATTTTCTGTTAACATATTTTTATCATTATATATTTAGTTCTGTTGTTATAATGCATTTTTACCTCATCCCGTTAAACCTTTTTTTCAAGAAAACTCGACATAAAATATCCATAACTATTCCAGATATTCCGGAAACGATCGAAACTTTAACAGCAGCCTGTATATATCTTCCGGACATAAACCGTGAGTGTACGTTCCGTATAACCGGTTCCACAGACCGTTCGACCGTGACAGCAGCGTTTTGTACGGTTCTCGGCGAAATAAATCTGATGCTGAAATTCACTTTTTTACGAAATACAAATCCACAGAAATATTATTTAGAAACTAGTTTTCGTTTGTGAGATGTTCTAATAAAGTAATGGTCTACATTTTAAAATCATTATATACAGCGTGAAGATATGTATGTATGTATTAACATCCATATTGACAACAGTTGAACACACTGACATTACATACCGCCAACGTGATGTCGACGCCCAAAAACTCGCAATTCCATCGTAATTCCAAAGGCTTGGCGTGCGTTAAGGCATCTGGATAATGGGATAGGGAATAACTGCTAATTATATTTTCACGGCCACACCACAGCTACACAATGAATGTTGAATTCAAAATCAGCTGGTTTTTGACTTCAAAATTGAATAAATATTTAAAAAATATGTTATTGGATAAATAAATAAATTGGATTACTAAATAAATTATGAAAAAATTGAACCTGAGTTTATATAAAATAAAGGTCCTAAGTACATATTAATGACATACACACATGCTATGCTATGTCCCTAACGGAGTTGTCAGAAAGGACGGAGCGTCAAGCGTTGCGGTCTTTAAACACTTCTTTCGCTTCCTCAAATCTCGTCGCTCTCCTCACATTCGCCTAGGTATGCGAAGACTTTTAACATTTACGTCAGTTGAAATTAATCACAATAAATTATATAATTTATTTAGTCAAGATGTACGAACTTTCTGATTATTTCTGTTCGCTATGGAATTTAAAAAATTACTACCCTAAAACCATCTAGACACGATTCCGCGTCGAATGGTCAAAGTCCTATACCG
This sequence comes from Zeuzera pyrina, assembly GCA_907165235.1. NCBI lineage: Eukaryota > Metazoa > Arthropoda > Insecta > Lepidoptera > Cossidae > Zeuzera > Zeuzera pyrina. Next base: position 13,589,467 of record OU015641.1, read on the forward strand.
ATACGTTCAATAGTTTTCACGTAAATGCGTGACAAAGAAATCCATTTTCATCTATACTAATGTTATAAAAAGGTAAACTTTGTTCGTTTGTATGAAATGGATAAACTCAACAACTACTCAAACGATTTCAAAAATTCTTTCACCTACAGAAAGCTACATTATAAACGAATAACATGGGCTGTAAGTTATTTAAAAAAATCATACTACCCGCATGAAGTCGGGGGGGTCGCAAGTTATATAAATACACGAATATATGTCCTATTATACTATCCAAGCGAATTCGCAGGTAAAAGCTAGGAAATGAATCTCGCCAGCCGTTAATAAATTTTGACGCAATCCCTTACAATAACGCGCTGTCAGTACCAAAAGCATTAAGACCTTCATAATTCAAAGGATTTCAAAGAATGATCGTTCCAGAAATCTAAAATTATAACTCAATCGTAATACAGAATATAAATTCGAACAAAGCTGTTTCACAGAGTTCTAGCACGTACAAACACCGAGAACTGAGGTTTACAATTCACACATAGAAACAGAGATTTTACAAATTATTACATAATGAAAATTCGTAAGGTAATACTTATCAATATTTATGTAAGATAGTAATATAACGCTGGTGGCGTTACAGTTATAGTTTTTGAAACGTCTTTTTTTTTATTATAAAAACCCTCGCTTTTGACATAAATAAGCCAGAGTATTAGTTAACAGCAACGACAAGTTAACGGTATTAGTAGGGTGATCGTATTGCTGCAACATGAGCTTCTTTACCAGTAATCATCCATCTCCATTAGTAAAGAGAAGAGAAAGAAGTATGCAAGTACCGCGATGCTATCGCTCCATCTTCCGTGACTTCCCCAAGTGTTAATAAATGTGCAAAGTATTAAGCGCCTTCGCTTCGAATTTTGCTCACACCGATTTGTGAATTAACAGGTTCATACTAAATCCAAAAACACAAAAAATCAGTACACACTTTCACCACGCATTTGTGAACTGTGTGATGCGCGCTTAATTCCGTAGCGAAGGAGTGCCCCCGGACACAAAAGAAGGGGTGTTATAAGTTTGACGTGTCTGTGTGTCTGCTGTGGCACACATACACGTCAAACTTATAACTCGTAGCTCCTAAACGAATGGACCGATTATGATGTGTTTTTTTTGTTTGAAAGCAGGTTTTCTAGCGGTGGTTCCTAGACATGTGTCATCAAAATCGGTTCAGCCGTTTGAAGAATATCAGCTCTTTTTTAGTTTTTAAAGGGACACGAGCATCTTCTATTAGTCTAACCGATGCGAAATTTATTTGCTTATTCGATGTTGTTGAATTAGGATATTTATTTTGAATTGTAAAAAAAGTTTCTTAAAAACAAGCTTTTACTAGGTTGTATTTGTATTGACTGGCCCGTTGGCGCAGTGGCATATGCATCTGCTTTCCATGCTAGAGTCCCGGGTTCGATCCCCGGTCAGGTCAATTTAGGAAACGAACTTTTCTAAATTGGCTTGGAGTCTGAGTGTTACTGGGAACTCCCCCAGAATTCGTTGTGTGGTACCCACAGTACAAGCATACTGCTTAGTTTGGGGTCACACAATCTGTGTAATTGTCTGGAGTATCATATCATATCATATATCATATTTTCACTAGCCGCAAAATGTGCAAAAATTCAGCTAAATTCGTTAAATGGAACTAGTTGAAAATTCAGTTGCAGAATTTGGCTCACACATACTAACAGTAACAAATAGTTGTATTAAAATTTACGAAAAAAGATAAACCTTAATAATAAATATTATGACGATATAGACCCAATGTTCAAATCATTTTTTGTCCAATAATTTCAATGACTACCTTCCGGTCAACCGAGTTATTGACAAATTCCAGCGGAAGAGCGCGGGGAAAAGGACATTCCACCCGGAGGTTGGAAAAGTAGGGAAAAATAACAATTATTATTGAAATTGCGATCTCATATTATAATGGTAATTATTTTTCAGTGCTCTCTACCAAAATTAGAGAAGAAATTAGTCAAGTGCTAGTTAAACTCGCACTTAAGAGCTTTTTGGTGGAACGGAAGATGCGACGTTGATGTTTAATTTAGATTTTCTATTTTTTCCATTTTTGGGAGTTTTAAAGTACGAAAGTGGACATATTGTGCGTTAAAGTTCTGTGCAATTGGAAGTCTAAAGGAACGAGTGAACCTGAAGTTTTCTTCCGAGAAGTCCTTTTCGACTCCATCGAAGGCAGTTAATAGCATAATGACAGTCCTGAACGAGTGTCAGGATCTTAGTGATAGAAAAAAAGAACAAACTCCATGAACAAACTACACATCAGATATGTGCTTTATGAATTATTACTTGGGCTGTGTTGACATAGATCTCTTTGTCTTCTCTCTCAAGGGAAAATCATACAAAACAAAAACTCGCACATAAGTGAAAAAATTTATAAAAATCAATAAGACCTAAAATCACTTTACATTTATGAGTATCAAAGGTAAGGAGAGATGGCCAAGTCGACTCTTTTGTGACATGGAATCGTAAAATCACATGGAATTGGTTTAGTGTCTGTCTGTCAACTATTTTTCTTAACGACTATTAGAAGTAAGCGGTACGCTTATTACGTAACTTACAGATAGCATGCGACAGCCAATATCGCGCCATATCTGCTGTCAAAGCGAGAATTAGTGTACTATAATTTGTATAGTGGTGCTAAAACTACTGCAAAAAGTGCATTTTACGGTCATAGTATAATAGATACGGAATTATCATACATGATACAAATTTTTTATTACAATTAATCACCGATCGCTCAGTGATCGCGTGGCTGTCGCTGTCTGCAAATTTTTAGGTAATAACCCCGCGGATGTTTGAAACAGTTATAGCAAGAAGTGGAATTCAGAAGTTCGAAAAGTACTTACTACTTTAGTAAGGTGATTGTATTGCTGCAACATGAGCTTCTTTACCAGTAATTATCCATCTCCATTAGTAAATTACTTATTGTATGATTGTCTACATAAAAATAGGTACATCTATATATTTCTTTTATCTTGTACTTTTATTATAATAAAAAAAATATATATTATAAGCGAAAGTGAGTAGACAGAAGCCAAGACCAAAACTAAATTACGAAGGTCAAATAGTCGGAATGTTGGCTGATGACAATATCAAAAGCAATCGTACACCTAGGCGACAGTGTATGAGAAAAACGTGCAGATCTAATGAGAGAAAGGAAAGTATGTAAAGACCGCGGTGCACGGCACTAGACTAACCACCGCGTTAGCGACACAGATAAGTTTATTATGTATGTATGTGTGTATGTGTATAAAGAAAACAAAACAAAACTATGACAAACTTTTTTAATAACCCTTATTCGACAATAGGGTTTGAAATTTCGATCCTATAAAAGAATCATTAAAAAAATTTTGAATAAAATCATGAATATTTTTATGTACCGTAAAGGCAGCAAAGAAGGACACGGCCCGCTTGATGGTAAGCGGTTACTGTGGCCCGTGGATGCATACAACACCAGAACCATAATTTACACACTGCAGACCCTGTAAGAACCTCTTCACGCCATTTTTAAAGAACCCCATTTTGTAGTTATTTGGAAAAACCTCGACAAGGAGCTCATTCCACAACTTGATGGTTCAAAGGGTAAACCCTTTTGGAAACGCACAGGGCGTGTCCATTTTATTTGTGACAAATTACAGGAAGATTATTAGAATTACGAAAGTAAGTGGTTGCAGAAGCCAAGGAAGAACAAGGCTGACATATAAAGATCAAAAGCGTCGGAAAGTAAACGGGGGTTGCGGGTTCGATTCCCGTTCAGAGTCTGGGTGTTTATGTATAATATGTATATATTTACAAAAGAAAAGTATATAAGTAGCATATCAGTTGTCTAGTACCCATAACACAAGCGCTATGCATCTTACTTTGGGACTAGATGGCGCTGTGTGAAATGTCTGAGTATATTATATTGTATATTATAATTATTCAGTGTTAGGTGATCTAAATGTTTAAGACACTAGCAAACCTAGGTGAAAATGTATGAGGAGAATGATTAGATTTGAAGAGGCGAAGTATGTAAGTACCAAGTTGCTTGGCGCTCCGTCCTCTCAGATTACCCCATTAGTAATACAGCGTGAAGATGTCCGTTTATGTTATCAGGATTACATCATGTTTTAGGATTACATCATGTTTGTTTAGTTTTTTACATGAAGTTTTTCTTTTAGTAAAAATATTCTTTATACATACATACATATCTTCACGCTATATCCCTAACGGGGTAGTCAGAGAGGATGGATCGCCATGCTTCGCGGTTCTAACATACTTCTTTTGCATCCTTGAATCACATCATTCTCCTCATGCATTTTATTCTTCAGACATACATACATCCATACATATCTTCACGCTGTATCCATAACGAGGAAGTCGGTGATGACAGAGCGCCAAGCTTCGCGGTCTTTACATACTTCTTTCGTTTCTTCAAATCTCTTCATTCTCCTCACACATTTTAGCCTAGGTAGGTGCTTTTCATTTTATTTTTTAAGCTCTACGAAAAGCTTTCTGTTCGTTATAACTTGATGGCTGACTACATCGATTTTCGTACCAAGTGAAATCGCAGGCAAAAGCTATATTTTATAAAGTAATTAAGCGCGGATTAAGGAATTAAGCTTTTTTCCGCCGGAACCATAATCCACGGATCTCTACATTGTTCCTTCTTTAATCTCCCAAATTGCTTTCGGTAATTAAATTAGATGCCATTACCCACGTCCATTAGTACAAAGTCAACACTTTCACGTAGAAATGATGAAAGGCACTTGAATCTAAGTTTTTCGGGAGTTTTGAATGAGTGTTAGACAACTTATACTACAGACAATAGCACAAAGTGTATGATCCCGTGTGTACTTTTTGCGTGGTAGAGCCATGCTGCATTGCAGCACGAATTGGGCCGGCTCGCCTGGTGAAGTACCACCCTCTCGGCGCGGCCTCTCGAATATCGGCGTGAAATAACAGCATCTATTGCTGTCGTGTTTCGTTCCGTGAGTGAGAATGCCGGTGGCCTATCTCCGCCCTCCTTTCCCTAAAGGCGGGGAATGCACCCGTGATTCCCCGGACGTCGCGGGTGTCCATGGGTGGCGGTGGTCACTTTCCATCAGGTGACTCGCATGCTCGTTTGCCCCCTCTGCTATTAAAAAAAATTAATACCAGGCTTATACTGTGGGTATCTATGAGTACACAACGAATTGGAGAAGCACCCAGTAACACTTACAACTCCAAGTCAATTTAAAAAATTCGTTCCCTAAATTGACCTGATTGGAGATCGAATCCCGGGGCCCCTACTCGAGAGACTGATGACAACAGAGTATGAAGTGAAATCTGATTTGATGTCTGATTGTCTTTGGAAAAAAGGCCCTTATTCATCATCACATTAAAAGCGACATATCATTACCCTATTTCTTAATAGACAGAATACCAATTTATCACCTTAACGCAAATTTTAGTAGGTACAAAGGTTAGTTCTAACTCTTCTATTACGTATGTGCTTGCAGAGTTGCAGATGACAAAGATAGCACGTTTGTGCTGAATCTTCCGACATTTTATATGATCTTCTGACTCCGGATTAAATAAAAAACCCTCGACCATCGTCTTTATGTAAAGTTTCAAGAAAAGTTTTTGATGTAATACTGATTAATGGTGTTTTTAAAGAGTCCAGTCCAGTGCGATCAAATTTGTTCATTACTTCTGCGCTTGTTAAAAGTTGATTTTCGCAGTTATAATTTGAGCATATTTTAGCACGGAAAAATCTCAACATTTGTTTTTGCACGTTATTGTAATTTACATATATATTATAATAACATTAACAGTTAAAAAACTGATTTTAGAGATTTGAGGTAATGCATAGATAATTCACCTATCCATTTTAGTAAAAATCATTTTAAAATTCTGTAGAATTTCGGAGAATCAACTGAATCTTTGTGCAAAACAGGGTTTTTTCTGTTTTTTTTTTAATAAAGATTTTTTTATCCAATCATGTTTCCACGTTTATGGATTTCAAAATAAAGAGTTGAAGTTGTCTGTATTCAAATATCTAACTCTCGATCTTCTTAGATATCGAGATCCAAGTCAGGAACCATACCGAAGTCTGCATAGGTGGACTCTTAAAAATATTTTAGAACGTCTGCCTAAGATTAAAGACAAAGATGAAAAAAGCGCTCAAATTGGGACAAATTAAACGTAATATAATTGTTACAGTAATTAATATTGCAAATACATAATGGCATTTGATTGTAGAAAGTAAATAAATAAGTACGTACTCCTCCAACGTTGATTGACCTCACAATTTTTGATTAAGAAGTAGAATAATATTGAATTTTCAAAATTTCTCAATAAAGTCATAGGTAATACTTAATTTTTCCACAACAATAAAAAATCACATTTAAATTTTTTTTATGGCAACCCTAGAACCAGACAATGTCTTTAAAATGTCAAAGGCTTGACTTTTTGGCGGGAACGGGAAAAGTGAGGTTGTTATTTTATTTAGACTGTATTTTTCACATTTTTGGGAGTTTCAAAGTACAAAAGTGATAGTATATTGTGTTTTAAAGTTCTGTATAAGTGAAAAGAATGGAGTTGTTCTAAATAAACATACGTAGCTGAAGTTCTCGTGCTTTTCCCAGAAGTTCTTTATCACTTCAGTAAAGCCTGCTATCACTTTGCTGGAGGAATTTTACGATAAGAAGAAAAAACGAAAACTTTGAACGTCGATTCTACTCATTAATACGTGACATTGGCAAATGCCCTAATCTGTGCGCCACGCCATGAAGAAAAAATAAAAGTCAAAGGCTGTGTTTTTCTTAAGAGCTCCCAAAGTCGTCCGAGAAGAGGACAAGGCCGAGGTCGACTACCGCGGATACTTTGGTGCTAAAAAGACAAAAGATTATGCCATAAGAGGCGATGAAAATTATTAGGCCTTCTAGGTTGCGAGCGTTCGAAGTTGAGCTCTGAGGGCCTAGACAAGTGGCTAGAATGTCGTAAACGCTAGTAGAATAGAATGACAAATACCACGTGATCTAGCGTAACGAATTTAAAATTTGTAATCAACCGTTACTAACTTTCTATTCAATCAAACGAAAAGTAAAGTCGTGGCAAAAGGCACTTTTGAGGTACAATAAGGTCAGCAAGAGTTTCTAATGTACGATACATTTGCCACGTGTCTAGCCGCTCTGATCGTCCACTTCAAACGACGCTGATGAGGATATTAAATCCTGTGGTACATATGTGCTGGCCTTTTACTGCAAGGATGCTGAGGAGAACCTATCAGCGCTCTCTGAGATGTGCTTCACAGCGCCAGGAAGCTCCGGTGCGTACGATAAGTAATTCCGGTGACATCGATTTGGACCCACAATCCCAAGATGATCATCGCGAGTTATAGTTGGCAAAAATTCCACATCACGCGGTCTCACCCGAGGGCTGAGTACCTTTTTAAAGTTTCCCACACATTCCCAAAAAATGTTAAATTTAATACTAAATGTTATGTGTTCCAAGTCTGTTTAAATACTCGGTTAAACTCAGTCTGCGAAGGAATTTACAAAAGTTAATTTTGCAAATTGACTTATGCCTGACCGGAATTGAGCACGGCCCAAAAAGTAGATGTACTACCTTCAAACTTGCCATTCATTCAAAACCGCAGTCGTAGAGTCGGAAGCAGATAATTTAACTGATAAAAGCGTTTGCTTTCATGGCGAAAATCTTGAAAAGAAATAATTTCTTATCGAATATCATTATCATATATTTAATGTCATAAGTTTATTGGCTGTCATTTAACATTGTACAAATAAACGTTTTTCGCTTCTTTCCTGATACGATCAATTTTACCAATTTCCTTTTATAAATTAATTTCCGCAAAATATTTCCTCGATAAATCTCAACCAGAGACTATAAATAAATAAATAATATACCAATGCGTATATTAAATTAATCGTAATTTAATTAAACTTAAAGACCAGAAAATGATGAAGGTAATGGAAATCCTTTTAGACAACCATCAAATTAAATGGAAGTAGGATCGAAGTAAGAAAACAAAGTCGTCCTTTCAAAACAAAATTTGATAAGGGTATAAAAAACACTTGCGATTGCCAACCGTTTACATATTATCTCGAAGTCTTCTTCAAAAGTGTTAGAGCTCGACAATTAAGCACAGGACCGTTCAGTAAACAGAGATTACGACTTGCAAACAAAAGTGTTATAACATAAATAAGAAATAAAATTATAGTGGTCTTCATTTGTAACGCTTACCCATCACTAGCGACACGGCGAGCAGGACAGCCAATAGGACGTCGTATTTTAACATTTTTTGGCCAATCACAATGCACTGTTTTTAAAAATGGAATGACATTTTGCGGGGTGAACGACAATGTCGCACGCGGGCGTCCGGACGCTCGCTCTACGCGGTCTGAGACGGAGGTACATCCCCTCTCTAAACCATCCCTGGGACACCTTGTTGGGGACACACGGTGATATAAAATGTAGAACTTTAAATCTCCGATAAACAAAAAAAGAGCGGCTGATTAGTGTTCCATACTGTTAATGGTTGTCATATACTAACAAAACAAAAAAATAAAAAAGAATCAAAATTTGTTGCAGTTTTCTCTTTAGTAAAAGAGTATTTAACGTAATGCAATCCCGATAATTTTATAGCAATGTACTTACAAACATCTTATTCTCTATGTTAATGGTGTTAAGTTTTTCTCTGAACTATTTTAAACATGCATTTATTTGAACTAAAACTGTTTTAAGCCTTCATCATACATAATATGTAGTGTTTATGCAATCTATACTTTTGGCAAATTGGATTGAAACATAATTACCGTCATACCAACTGTATCAATGATACAAGGCCCCTGAGCTACAGAGACCTCGTCGTGAGTAAGCCAAAATTCGTCTATTTGCAAATAGTATCCATCTTACTTGGATCCTAAGATCCTTGGATCGGAGTTTAAGTTTTATAATACATACCTACCTATGTAATTATGTAATTGCATAGTAGTATCTTATACTTTTAAATGTACTTATTCTGTTAATGCGGGTGTTTTTGTTCATTTTATCAAAGAAAATTTATACAATATTTTCTTGTCTTGTTTTCTTCTTTTTTTTGTATTTTGTGTAAATAAATAGTTAAAAAAATAAATATATAAAAATGTGTACGGTCGTGGGACCCTTGTCAGGAACAAAATTACTTAGTTGCATTTTCAACTTTCCCATTACTCAAAACTCAGTTGCAATAATGAGACAATAAAACTTACGTATGATTTAAATAAAAAAACAAAAAAACAAATAAGTTTTGACAAAATTTCCTCGTGTAAAGTAATGAGGTTATACCGCCAACCGCGCAGGCTGTTCGTCTGCCCAAATCTCGATACTCGCACAAACACACACACTCGTACATAATAGAAAGAGACAGATCACACGAGATAACTTTGAATCTATGTACAGAGTTAATGAAACCACGTTGCTCAGTTAACTAGCGTGTGTTAAGAAGAGACAGAGAGAATCCCTACGAGTCGAATGGAGGAGTATAACGCTTTTTGTTACGTGACGATTTCAGCCAACTCACGCTTTCCACAAGCCGCGTTAAGAAACTTCGTTCTGAAAACAATACGCCTCTTTTGGACTTTGCTGCAGTCGAATGAAGAAGATAACTCTCTGATAGACATATAGACAGAAAACAAACAGAATGCCAAATTCTGCAGGTAAGTAAATAATACAATCATTCAATGGTTGAATTGTAATACGTTATTTTTATTCTTGCTTTCTCGCAATGGTCAAGTTATGTTTAGCAACACCTATTTGTACTTAAAATTGGTTCACTTTTTCTAACTCTTAAGATATCCCTCCTTCTATACACTCGTACATTGAATGTATCGCACGGAAAAATCACATATATCGTACCAATACAGTTTTCATAATTCCATTTTTTTCAAGTAAAAAAATATAAAGAAATGCTAACGTAAAAATGAATAATAAAACATATAACAAAAAATACAATAAAAAGTGAAGAACTAAAATAGACGGCTATAAAATTAATATGTTAATATTGTGATATCATTATGAATTTGTCGCTTGAATTATTTTATTTAAATTTGATATTTTCCACTAATCTTTTTAAAGTTTCGCCACTTTAATTCATATATATATATGTATGTACAGATAGACACATACTTTAAATTATAAGTAATAAGGAGCGTGTTATAAGATAAATCTTAAATTCTTTTATGCTTTTATGTTGACGCGATAGAAATAAAGTGATATATTGAAAAGACATGCATTTGCTGGTCCGACTAAATTGTCTGCCTAATTTCAAAAAAATAACATTAAAAAAAATGACAACTGTAATGTCAAATCTAATAAAATTGAAGTGTCTATCTCGGACTAAGAACCACAATGCACGGAGCCTTAAAAAGTTGCCGCTTGCCACCACGTGTCTCACGGATTTTCGTGTTTCTTTCGATCTCATTGAGCGTAACCACCAGTGAAACAGTTAGTCTTAGTGCTAGAAACGAGTCGGTCATGAAATAATTAGTTGCAAAACACTCGCAAATCTTAAGTGTTTTGGTTACTACGAATAGTATTCATGAAAATATAAATATGTATGTCGTGCTCAGTGGTGTATCATTGTACTGTGACCTTCTATAAGTCGCGTACATTAGTAAAAATCTAGAAACTGTCAACAAAAAGGGACAATTTAAAGACACCCTCTTAGAACAAACTCCGTCCATTGTAATACTTGATCTGAGGACTGTGATTTCAAAATGTAGGCTTTTTCTTAAGCTTATGTGGTTATTTGCTCGTAACCATACCCCAAACTTTTTTTTTGGATTTTTGTCTATTTGCTGTATGGCTGCCTGTTTGTTTGTCCTGGCTAATCTCCAAAACGGCTGAACCGATTTCGACGGGATCTTCATTAACAGATAGAAGACTTATCAGAGAGTAATCTAGGCAGCTTTTATACCAGAAAAACACCAAATTTAACGCCAGCAAAACCGCGTTGCACAGCTAGTCACAAATAAATTACCGTTACATTATCCACAAATGACAGCGCTGCCTTCATTTCGTTACACATAATGATGATCGAATAGGGAAACAAAACATGTGCAGTTGCATGTCGACGTTATCGTCGACTTAAAAAGCGTCTTTTCTGCGACACAATAGCATTTTGCTTACCTATTGTATAGTGGACAATACAATCGTTGACGACAAAATCGTTCAGCGATAAACTACAAAAGCGCGCATTGCGCTGAATCGAACATGTTCGCGAAATTAATATCGCATATACGCCCATAAAGGGGAGGGTACTGTCATTCCTTTCTACTTTTGTTTCGTATCGGAAATACATTTTCTCATTTTTCTCTAACAGTATTCTGTTTCGTCGAGTGAATATTCAGACGATTATAAAATTTGTGAAGTGAAGTCACGTTCAATGTAGGAAAAAAAAAATTCTCAGATAAAATCCATTTTATATCACTGGACTTACTTCTTAAAGCCTAGGTTATAAAGGGTTCTGACTACTTCTGACTTCCGTTGCTACCCGACCTGGGGCCTGATTGAGTAATTTTTCAGTAAATTAGTAATTAAAATTGTTTTAAAATATTATTTACTGTCTACATTTGTTAAAGTTTTATCCCTATTTGTCGTAATCATTTTTTTTCGTTATGAAGATCTAATAGCCATGTTAGCTGACGGAAATATCAAAAGCACTCGCATACCTAGGCGAAACTGTGTGAGAAAAATGATGAGGTTTGAGGAGCCGAAAGAAGTATGTGTAAAGATTGCGATGCTTGACACTCCACCCTCTCTAACTACGCCATTAGTGATGCAGCGTGAAAATATCATAACATGTTGTTATTTTTTTCTCTGAAATACCGCTGATAGTGATTGATTATTCACGAAATTTCAAAATCTGGGGGGTTATTCACAAACGTCGGAAACTTTCCGTGGCGGAAAGGTTGATCGTCGAAAAGCATAAATTTAATCCGATGGCTTGGATGTGAATACTATTTATGATATATATATATAATATAATAATATTTCGGATTCGTGAATCACGTATAGACAAAATCATCGAAAAGTTTTCTGTCGGATACGGAAACTTGAGTTTCCGACGTTTATGAATAACCCCGCTGATAAAACAAGGATCATGAAATTTGCTCTGATGATAGTTTGTGTAATATTGGCGCTAAGAAAGTATCATTAGAAATATATGTCGTTTGAAATAAAGGCACTCATTTGACTATCCCTATGACTATATACTCACATGACTTCCGGTTTGGAAGGGATAACGCGCTAACGGAACGTTGGGGCCGTCGCTGAATGTTTGTTAGATTACGGCGGCCGGTGCGATAGCATTTTTTCAACGGATTGTTTGCCATTATTAAATTTCCAATTACCTACGTAATAATTGTCACAAAGAGTTTTCTGTCGTTAGCGCATTAACTTTGTCTTAGCATTGTATTTTATGGACCTATTTCGCAATTGAGTTTGATTGAGTCGCAAGAATACAAATTGCTCCATGTCTTTTCCGACACATATATTTAAAAAAAAAGAAAGAAGGGTTGAATTTGGAAGATATAAGTATATCAGTGTATTTTCGAAGTCCGAGCTCCAACATCAGTGAAATTTAAATGTGACCACCTCGGAGCTATCATACATTGATAATAATAATAATAATATGCTCAGACATTTCACACAGCGCCATCTATTCCCAAAGTAAGCAGCACAGCGCTTGTATTATGGGTACTAGACAACTGATATACTACTTATATACTTTTCTTTTGTAAATAAATACATATTATACATAAACACCCAGACTAGAGACGGGAATTGAACCCGCAACCCCCGTTTACTTTCCGACGCGCTAAGCCATTGCGCCACGGAGGTCGTCAAATCAACAATTGAACCTAACGGAAACAGATTCATTGAAATCGATCCACAATTGGCGAAGTTTTTGGTGAAGTGATACATAAAAAAAAACATAATATACAGACAGACCAGATACAGACGAACATACGATAGAACCTCCTCCTTTTTTGAGTCGGTTAAAAATATATTTATGACATAGTGCTGTATTTTATTAGTTTGTATTATTTACTTTTTTTTGTGGCATAAGTACAATTATTTTAGTGTCATTATATTTTTTCACGCTGTATCCTTAACGAGGTAGTCAGAGAGGACGGAGCGGTCCAATCGTCGCGGTCCTTACATACTTCTTTCGCTTCCTCAAATCTCATCATTCTCCTCACACATTTTCACAGCGTGAAGATATGTATGTATGAATGTTTGTATATTTTTTCAAGCTTTTTAGTAAATAAATAGTAACATTTTATTGTGGTGAATTATATTTTTTCATAGTTATTAATATCATTTTTATTGTTATTTCTACCAGTTATATAGTGCTTTTAATTACATTCCATTATTTATAGATATATAATTATTTAGAGAAGTCTTACTCAAAGCGTAAGAGCCCCAGGGCTCCGCAAGTCCTCTACGAGGTCTCCACCCTTCCAGCGAAATAACATTAACCTAAAGCACAAAACATATCAAGTTGTGCTTATTTTTTGGGCTTTGAAAGGGTTCCGTCGTCGCATCACTGAACCGCTGAACCGTTGATTTATAGTAATCATCAAAAATTAGATACAACATTATAATATAGTACGTATCTACAAGTAAAGTCGAAGTCAGGGGGCCTAGACTAGTGGCTCGAATGTCGTACACGTGAGTAGAATAGAATGACAAATACCGCGTGATTTAGAGTAACGAATTTGAAATTGGTTGTCAAACGTTATTAACTTTCTTATATATCAAACGAAACGTAGTCACTAGCCAAAGGTCACTTTTGACAACCAATAATAATTTACAAAATATTTGCCACTTGTCTAGACGCACTGATCTTTTTGTAGTTAATATAAGTTTATGCAGGGCACCCACCGACAGTCTATTGTGATCGTCACTATGTTATAATGAACAACCAGATCGCACCGTAGCCAGGAACTGTAAAATATTTATTGGCACATACATTAGATCGTTTTCTAAAACTGGTTTTTAAACAACCAACATAGCACATAAGGTTGCTGCATCCTTGATTTTTCTTTTATTGTAAATTAGCAAACCCGGCCCGTTTCACTAGGCGTAAAAAACAAAAAAAAATTCTACTGATCCGATCGCTACCAAACTTTACAGGATCACCCGCTAGGCCAATCTGAAGATTCCCTGAAAATTTCATCGAAATCGGTCCAGCCGTTTCGCAGTCCATAAGGAACATACATACATACATACATTGCCTTTTGCCTTTTATATGTATAGAAGATTTGTAAGTCAAATACGACGAGATAAGTTTTTGACATTTAATGATCAAAAACTGCTGTAAAATGTGACAACTAAGGGTGGCTTCCACCAACTATTTAAACCGTCGGTCACAAATAAAAAAACTAGATACACAATCAACGCTCCAAAAATGTCCGAACCAAATGTGCACTGAAATGAATATTTGAGTGCATGTAAAAACAACAGACGTAGAATGCTAAAAAAGAGAGATTCTTATTTTCGGTTAATAAATTAAATAAAATTACTTACGTGTTCATTATTTCGCTATAGTAATAACGTTACATAGCTCTTTTTTCTTGAATTCGTAATCATATTTTTAAATATTGCGTGACGATATATGTTCTATCCTTGTCACTTTCACGTAACAAATCAAAATGACGTAAATAGTAACCCAAATAGATTATGTGAATTATACTTTACGCACGAGACATAAGATTGCATTTTAAATATTTTTTTTTAACAAACTTAAAAAAAAATATTAAAAATGCAAATTTAAAATATTTAAAATAAAACAGGAGATTGTGAATCTTGTTCATTATTGTGATCGATGATTTAAACTCGATTTAAGTATTTGACGGGAGAATTAAGCATTTCGTTGGCTACGTGCCTATAAAAAAAATTTAAAAAAATGATTTGACATCTCGCTTGCACCATCGATTTATAGTTGTCACAAGCGAGATGTCAAATCCTTAAATCGAGTGTAAATAGTTGGTGCAAGCCACCCTAAGTTTTTAACAACATTGCTGCAATCTTGTAATTTATAGTTGGTATCATGTTTCTGTTTATACTTTGGTGCCTACTTTTGTGTATTATCACTTGATTGCCTTCTGGTACGACGATGGAGCGTCATACCTGATTAATTCCGGCATGAAACACTATTTGCTTTGTCAACATTGTATCTTTGTTGCGTGGTAACTACGAAGTCTAATTTGAACTTGTCTTGACACTTGACACACGCCTAGTGAACCAGGTTCAACTTGAAAGTTGTGGAAAAACTGTATGAAAGAGTTAGACGCCGCAACAGACGCACAGACAACAACATCGAAGTTACAATCCTCTTTAGGTTAAATAATAGGGTTAATTGTAATATAACCAGTCTGAGTGTTAAAGAAAAAGACTAATACATGTCAGCTGCTTGCTGCTGCAAGATTACTTATTAAAAATCACTTAACAGTAATTCCAAATATTTACTGCTAAAAGTGCCGTCAAGAGGTGATTAGTTACACTTTTGTGTCTATCAACTTCGCGAAACGCTATGACTTTATGTGACGTTATTAAATATAGGTTCAGCAGGGTTAAGAAATGAATAAAAGTGGAAAAACCAATAATTTTGTGCTTGTAATACGTAATACGATTTGCTCGTAACGTCGTATCGTTAGAGAAATTACTTTTTACAATACTAGCGACCCGCATCGGCTTCGCGCGGATAGAATTTTTTTATAAATAAAATACAGCTCATGTCACTTGCTGATAATGTAGCTTTCTACAAGTGAAAGAATTTTTGAAATCTGCTGATTAGTTTTTGAGTTTATACCACAGTTATACCTTACGAATTACACATTAAAAACAGAAACAGTCATTTCTCTTTATAATAATCTCTTTATTTGTAATAATAATCTCTCTTTATAATAAGTATAATGCAATGCTGCCAGTCTGGAAGTTTATTATTTAAGATAATGTGTAGTTTTAAGTTTGTAAATATTACATATGTATGTACTCTTTTGTTATTAATAAATTAAATGTAATATTAAAAAAAAAGTATAAGTATATGAAGATATATATTAAATATGTAGACGATTTCAAATTATTTATGTATTATTAGACAAACTTTGCAAAATACGGTACCTACCGGTTGCAGAATTCAAAATTGAAGCGTTTTTATCAGTTTTTATTAGTGTCCAAAAATGTCCACAGATGGCGTAAAAATCAAATATATGTAATGCTGTGGAAATTTCATGATATTTTTGCATGATTTTATAAAATTACGTTAGATGGAGCTATTACTTAGTACACCGTAAGATTTCATTATTACATGTTTCTTTCAATCAATGATGTTATATTTACCTCTTTTGTATCATATCATCGTTGGTTTCAATGAATTTATATTCGAAACAGACATTTTAGACTTACATACATTCTAAATATTCGTATCTTTTTGAGTGTTGTAAGTTCCGCTTATGACTCGAAGTTCGAAATTAAACATACCGTTCCAGTGTTATATAGGATTTTGTAGCAAATAAACTGTTACATACTGAAAAATTTAAGAAAAAAATTAAACTGCCTTCAAAAAAAATACTGAAAAGTACAAAATCCTTTACTAATCCAAACTCAAGTGCACAAATAACTTTATAAATACCATACAAATACCTATATAATTATATTGGACAGTTACTGCACAAGCTAGGGTGTCAATTGTCAAGCCTACCAAACTAATAGACTTCCTGTTGCATTGCACATTGATTTAGCACCGACTGCAATAACTGACAAATTTATTAGGGATGCATTTAATAGCACTTCAAAATTGGTAACTTTAAACAAAATTGCTATGAATTGCTAATAAAAAAAAATTAAACCGCCTTCAAAAAAACACTGAAAAGTATAAAATAACTATCTTTACTAATCAAACCTCAAGTACAATTAAAATAATTTTATAAATACGATACACATACCTATATAATTAAATTTGACAGTTATTGAAGTCGGAGCCAAATCAATGTGCAACAACACAAAGTCTATTAGTTTGGTGGGCTTGGCACCGACTTCAGTAACTGTCAAATTTAATTATATAGGTATGTGTATCAAGTTATTTTAATTGTACCTGAGTTTTGATTAATAAAGGATAGTTATTTTATACTTTTCAGTGTTTTTTTTGAAGGTGGTTTAATTTTTTTTAATATTTTTTTTTATTTCTCCCTTTTGAGTGGTCTTGACCTAAATAAATATCTAGGACAGGTCTGCAATTAACTTCATTCTAATTCCGGAGCGCCACGATATACAAGAGAATCGTCAATATAAATAAAGGTTACAACCAGGTCGTGTTATCTAGTTCTTCTAGTATCTTCGAAGTCCAAGCTCCAATATCTGTGAAATTTAAATGGGACCACCTCTGAAGTATTACCTACCAAACGAAAATTCGAAAAACGGGAATTTTCGAAATCGGTTCATAAATGACGGAGTTATGAGATAACAAACATACAAAAAAAAACAACAAAAAGGAAAAAAAAACAACATACAGACGAATTAAAAACCTCCTTTTTTTGAAGTCGGTTAAAAATATAATGACATACAATAAAATGTGACTCCTTCATTAAATTCTTCATTATTTTTGTTGATTATAATCAACAAAAGTAAAGCTTTTATAAAATTTGAATCTTACAACATATGGTATTCTAGGGATCATCGGAAGCCAAGCGCTCAGTATGAGCTCGCATTTTCCACAGACACTGCAACGGTACCATACCTCTTTATTCTTACAAACATCGTTACACCGATGCATTCATTTTTCGCCTCTGAGTTAAAATTTAAAATCATTATCACGCATATTATTTTCATAGTCAGGTGCTTCTTCAGTTGTGCAGTTTCAGAAGAAATTTGAATGAAGAAACCTGTAAGTTTTTTAGATGATTTGTTCTTGGTCTGTAATTTACTATTCTTAGTTTTCTCTTTTTAGATTTCCTTCGATTTGTTTTTTTTTTTGTTTCATTCCTCTTTTTTTTCTCTTCTCGAAAACACCACTAACACGTAGGCTCATTTTCATTTTATTTCGTTATAACTCATTTAATCCACGCCCTTGCAATCTATTGAAATGATACAATATTGTCACTCTAATTGCATTGGTCATTGAGCATTGTTCTGAAGTTAATAACTTAGAATATATAAAACGTACACACACACGGACAAAATATAAAGAATTGCAAAATGTGTAAAAAATAACAACTCAGTGTTCAATTTACACGTAGAATTTATTGAAATAACTTAAGACAAAAATATATAGAATCTTCTAAAGTACTATAGGATAGTATGCATTGCTAAGTAGATTGCAATTGTTGTTCGTAGCCGACATCAATATGTAGCCGTCCTCGCCCCAGTTCGTCCCCCAAGAGTTCTTCACAATCCAGTAGAGGACTCCATCTCGGACCCCGTAACCGACCACAGTTACCCCGTGATTAACAATGTTCTCCTTACTGTAACAAAAATACCCTTATGGCACCGTATAAAGACCAACGATGTCGCTATAGACCCTGGCTGATATTACAACTTTGTCTAGCTTGCACCATTTAACCTCGATTTAAGGCACTGCCATCTCGCTTGCACCGGCCAGTAAATAGTTGATACAACCAAGATGTCAAATCCTTAAATCGAATTTAAATAGTTTGTGCAAGCCACCCTAAATCTCTCCTACTAATAAGGAAATTGAAGTAGCTACCGGAAGAACTTTAGATTAACAACGGGGACACACTTTTAAGTTTATCGTTTAAGCCGTTTAAAGAGGCTGTAATAGATTTTTTTTTGATAGATAACTTTCGCATCGTTAGAAAAATCTAACGACGAAGCTCAACTGCTTATCTAACAGTCAGAAGCCGTTTTTGAGTAGAAAAATTTTCGCAAAGTAAAACTGCTTTTGGAATATGATTGATATATACCGAAAACATCAGTTTTTGTTCCCGAGAATTAGTTAAAAAATATGTACGATCAAGTGTCAAAACAGGAAACGATGGTTAATCTAATTCTAAAGCTTAGCCGTACCTACTTGATATTTTCCATTTAAATATGAATGAAAAAAATTTTGAAATCGGAAGAGCAATTTCAGAGCAGATATCCGAGTGGTAGAGCCATGCTGCATTGCAGCACGAATTGGGCCAGCACGTTCAATGAAATACCATCCTCTCACAGAATATCGGCGTGAAATAACAGCATCTATTGCTGTTGTGTTTCGTTGGATGAGTGAGAGTGCCGGTGGCTTATCTCCCCCCCCATTTCCCTCCTCTCCCTAAAGGCGGACAACGCACTTGTGGTTCCCAGGACGCTACTTGATCACTTTTCATCAGGTGACTCGCTTGCTCATTTCCTCCTCCTTTTATAAATAAAAAAAATAAATGCCTTATTGCGTTACAATGAGTTTCACCACTTCTCGTAAAATTTTTACTTACATTTTACATCTTTTGAAATTTTCAGGATTGCGTAGCCAAATTGGCAACAACAAAACCCTCATGGATTTCTCACGTCTGTCTGTTCACATGTCTAAAGGGTAATAACTGCTTTATTTAGGTTTATTACGCAGTTACATGCACACATGCATATATTCACCGTGGCACAACTTCCGTGGCGCAACAGCTAAACGCGTCGCAAAGTAAACGGGGGTTGCGGGTTCGATTCCCGCCCCGAGTCTGGGTGTTTATGTATAATATGTATTTATTTTACAAAAGAAAAGTATATAAGTAGTATATCAGTTGTCTAGTACCCATAACACAAGCGCTGTGCTGCTTACTTTGGGACTAGATAGCGCTGTGTGAAATGTCTGAGTACATTATTATTATTATATTATTATTCACGTTGTATCTCTAACAGCGCCGTCAGAGAGGATGGAGCGTCAAGCATCACGGTCCTTACATACTTCTTTCAACTCCTCAAATCTCATCATTCTCCTACACACTTTCACCTAGGTATACGAGTGACTGACTTTCCCGACAGTTAACTGTCGGGAAAGTCAGTCACTGATTATTTTATCTTCATAAGTCCGCCTTGGTCTTTCTGCACTTCTGCTTCTGCTTACTTTCGCTCTATTGATTATCTTCGTAAATATTTCATCACTAATTCTTTCTGTGTGCCCGAATCGTCTAATCATTCCTTGGTAACGTTTTTATTTTACAGCAGAGGAGGCAAACGAGCAAGCGAATCACCTGATGGAAAGTGATCACATCCACCCATGGACACCCGCAGTTACTGTTTATTTATGGTACTGTTCAAGTACTGTTTTCTTTTGGTATTGGATAGGTATTGGTTACAATCAAAGATCAAGTACGTTACCATGATTACCAGTCAACAATAGAATGAGATAAAAGTCATACGTGGAAAACATCAAGGTCACATTTTAGCTTCAAGTATTTGTTAGTGATGCTATATCCAGTATGATTCTTAAATTCTTAGTGCAGTCTTTGACGAATTGGTCGTATAAGTCTTCGTTTCTACTTTTGTTAATGATCATATATTACAATCTGTGGACATTATGGGTGTGACCATGGAGAGTTTTTGTCGGGATTTTATAGGGAGCGGTTGGGCGTTTACTTTAATTATTCGCAAATAGTTACTAGTGGATTTTGTGATGTAAAATTGGCGTAGTTTTCCATCCCAAAGTGCCTACGCTGTTGTGCATTATATGGAATTGTTAAAGTAAGTGCTTATTTAATCGTATGATGTTGAATTTTTATAGCGGCTTAGTCCGGCTCAGCGTATTCTACTAGAAAGACTGCCTCAGTATACTTGTCGCCAGAAACTCCAAGAAACAATTAAGATGCATTGCGCCGACATTTTAATGAAATAATATTATGGCGCTCCGTCCTCTCTGACTACACCCCATTGGGGAAGTAGCGTGAAGTTATGTATGTATATATATTATGAAGAATTTATTTATTTATTACTGAAGACGTCGGTTGTATGGGCTAAGATCACTTTACCTTCCCTCATATGGGAGAATCGTACTAATACAGACCATAGAAGAGTATGGGTGCAGCTCAGTCTTAAGCGGGGCTCTTGCAAAATATGTTATTGAATTACTTGAATAATTAATTTAAGGTTGTAAAATAAAATAGAAAATTAATTTCTTTTAAAGTTTAAAACATTAATCATTACTTACCAATCTATATCGTAGAAAATTCCACTAGAATACAATTTCATGCTTAATCCTGCATATATGGCGACAGTGACTGGTCCATATTTGTATAGAGCCGCTTTCATTGCGTTCACACTGCCTGGAGTCACTTGAGCGAAGCCCCAAATAGCATAAGTCTTTGTCATATTGTAAATATTGCAGTAACCATCCTGACAAAATATATAAAATTTAAATACACCCTGGCTATTTGACAGTTATAAATTCTTACTGAAAAATGTAGGTTAGTTATTCGTGAAAATAAATAAACAACGTTAATTTTTAAATACTAAAGGCCCTAGTAATAAACACGGCGTAGACAGAATAGGTATGAATCTTCTGTCAGAGTTAAGCTTATAAACAAAAAAAAACGATGAAAAGGAGCAAAAAATTATATCTACGTTTAATCTTGTTGTAATTTTTATTAGTAACATAGAGACTCATTACTCTTTAGCGAACAATCTCCCTCATCTTAAGAAGATTGAAGCCCATTGACATTTACTACATCAACGCTAATTGCGGTGGCAACCCTGAGGTCAATTTTTTTCGAGGTCTGTAAGACTCGCCCACGCATGTGTTAAATAATGATATATTATACAGATATATATTATTACATATATATGTATATAATATATCACTACATTGAAATGTATGTTTGCTTGATAATAATGAACTATATATTGTTATTTTAGTATTGTTACCTTTATATATCGATTTAATACTCGAATAGTTATTTATGAAACAATAAAGGGTCATTGTGATCATTGAAAGTCATAATAGCTTCCTATTTTCATAACTCTTTGAAACTACGTGTTGCCTATGATATATATTCAGTTAAATTCTAAATAATATATTAATAAATAGTATGGATATATTTGTAAAGTACAAAAGGAATATAGCTTATACTGATACGAGTTATAATTAAAGTGGTGGGGAAGGTAGTTTCTAATAGTGATTGTAACTACAGAACGACACATTGCTGTCGGGACACTAAAGAACTAAGCAAGATACCTAACTATCCTAACAGAATATTAAGTTACTCATTTTGTTATGTGTGTACCTAGTATTGTGATACGTATATTATGTGTTGTTATATGATAATAGAATATAATGTTTAGAGAGGCAATCAGTGTAAAAAAAAATAGTATAGTGTAATTGCTTACCTATATCTGTAATACTTTGTTAAAGAGTAAGGTACCTGATGGTATTAAGGCCTAGCTAAGGAAAATTTGAAATTAAATGAAAAATAACTAATATAATCAACAGACTTTAATAATAATTAGTTTAAAAGTTCAATTACTATAAAATATAAAGGGAAAATGGCATTTTTTACCATAAACAAAAACAAAATTAAACATTGTTGAAAACCTTGCCAATAGACCTTATTTAGGGTAATAAAGCCTACAGCTCTAATATATTTAAATAATCAAACTACGCGTTATACATTTAATACTTGAGATCACTAATTGCATAAACGCAGCAATTACATTAAAAATTATTAAAAAATCTGTAATTTTCTTCCCATAACAACCATTTATTTGAGTAAATGCTCGTTCTATAGGCATCGTGGTCGTAGACACTAAAACTAACGATTGTTCAATTAGCATTCAATTACACACTACTTGTTTACATTCATAAAACCTCGAAATTTATATAAAATACATTATGAAACAAATAAAAGGAATGAAGGAAAACAAAACCTATGTTTAAATTAGGTAGGCCTTAATAGTCGTCGACTGTGTATGTAAGAGAAATTAAATTAAAAATATTTGAATCACAGTACGTTATTCAAGTATTTATTATAAAAAATCTTAAAATGATTAAGAACTTTACACTGCAAATTTATACAGATAAGTGAAACCTGACGATCAATACTTGCGACTGATTCGGACCGATTTTTATTACTCGTGCCGGGCGGTCGTCTCTCGCAATGTATGATACAATCCTGGAGACGGGAAAAGGGATATTCGGCGTTTGTAAACTCATAAAGATATCTTCCTGTGTTAGGCGTCTGTGAGTGTTGCCTTGAGCGGGAGCGCCCATTGTAAATACGATTTTACTCACATAAGCCTTATTAGACGACAGGCCTTATTACCCGCAGGTACTTAATACCTGACTGAGTTTGTTGCAGGTTCTTCTCAATGCAGGTTCATTCTGAACCGTGGTAGATATTGCTTGAATAAAAATGATTGGAATTAACGATATGCGAAGTCGATTATCAATAATCGATTAATCGGTTATTACAATAATCGACTGCAATCGACTATAATTTGAATATTATGAAAAAATCTATTATGAAAAAATTCTACCACACTACCAATTTCTACTATTGTTGATTGTCGTGGTATAGTATGGCAACCCTGTTATTGCAAAAAGGGGATTCCCTTGTTATTATCTATGAATCTCTTCACTTTATTACTAACCCACTAATTTTTTTTTGTAGGTAATTCCCTGTCATTTAAAAGTAAAGAAATGAAAACATGTTTCAAGGGAGAGTTGTCACTTGTCATTTTATGTTCAGATAACAACGAGACGGCAGTGCAGTGTTTTGTACCTACTAATTAAATTAGATTGTATTTAAAATGACTGAACGAATAACATATTGGTACATTTGTGGAATAAATAAATCTTAAGATTTATGACTTATTTTTTTAAAGAACTGTCTAAAACGTCAATACCTTTATTTAGTGAGAATTACGATTTACGAAGATCATTTTAGGTAGTTTCTTAAAATATCTTGCCTTTTTCCACAAAAATGAGAAAGAACTACCTTCATAAATCATAATCGACTTTAATCGATCAATAATCGATTACAGATCGATTTTTGTTACAAGTATAATCTATTAATCGATTTGTAAAATAATCGAATCGGCACATCACTAATTGGAATCAAGCATAATGTTGTCTTTTCTTCCCTTTACCCATTATTACTAATATTTCTATTCCCATTTGTATTTAATTCTTTTGAGTAATTGCCTATTTTATATTTTTTATAACTTCCAATAAACGTCAGCCGTATTGCGCGTATCATCGCCCCATCTCACTGGAGTACACCCTACACTACGTTAGAACTTGATTGCCTAAGCGATGATTAGTTCTTCGACAAATGGGACCAGTCCACTGCCACTTGTACTTGCTTGTTCTTGAGCTATGTCGGTTACTTTGGTTCTCTGTCGGAGCATATCATTTTAGGTTCGATCTTTTAGAGAAAGTTCAAGCATACGACTTCACTCCATAATAACAGTACGTACGGATGTATCCCCAAGTATATACTTAATATTTTCCACTAACCTGTTCCAAAAAAGTCCCATATTCCAATTCAGTAGGAATGCCGTGCTTCAAGACATATTTCAGTGCACCGTCGAGCTGACCTCCTTGACAACCATAGTTGCCAAAACTGCATATAACAGAAAAAATTAAAAAAGCAATGACACGAATAGTAATTATAATAACAAACGGGGCTCGGAAACCGGTTAATTTTCCAAACTGGTTTAGGTAATTGACCCCGAACCAGAATTGATTGCAGTTTGAGTTACGGTTACCGGTATTTTAACCGGTTATTCAAGAAACCGGCTTTTATATATTCCGGTTCTGTTATTAGAAAATAAACCGGTTTTTGGAGCTGCCTCATGTATACTAGAATACATACTAGCTTTTGTACACAACTTCGCCTACGTGACTTACAATAAATATAAGTGAGCGTGTGAGAATGAGACGAACGAACCATAACCAGCGCGTACAGACAAAGGAATAAAGGCGTTACATGACATGATGGTGGCGCCCGGTGCGCGGAATGCCTTGTGCTCGGCTTTGATCGTTCTAGGCCAGGGGTTCCCAAACTTATTTTATCTACTGCCCACTTTGAGAATAAATTATTTTTTAGCGCCCCCATTTTTTCACCTACTGAAAAACCACTATAACTTCAAATTAAATTAATTAATTGTTGTGAGCTATATTAGCGGAGATTAAACATTAATTCCAAACGACACGTTTACTATAACCCGCAAGAGTTTACTTGAAACCTGAGCGCAGTAGGTAATACACAACGGCGCTCAGGTCTCAAGTTAACTCTTACGGGCTACACCTGCCAATGAGAATGATTATTGAAACGCAACTTTATAGTATTCAAACAGAGTATCTTTTATTCTAAATAAAACAAATATAATCGATCCTTATATAAAAACTAATGTGAAGGATGAATCTGATGCTGTTTAATAAGTTTGTTGATGTCAGGTTCCAATTTAATCAAGAACAGTCGCAAGTCGCCACGTTTGGTGACATGCAAACGATTTCTCTTTTTAGTAAGCAGTGTTGCCACAGCACTAAATCCACGTTCACACAAATATGACGATGGGAATGCTATCAAGAATCGCTGAACGATTGACCACAATCCAGGGTGCAATTGCGGGATCGGTTTTTGTAGCCGAAATTCTTGGTAACCATTTTTGAACTTGATTTTTATTTCCTCGTTTGTTGTCAATTCTATAAATTCTTCTTCCAGCTGAGGTGACATTGCTGTGTTGACATTTGAAAACTGATCCAACACCCAGTCTGGTATTTCCAAGTTCAAAATGTCCTGGTATCGTTCGGTGAAGTCAATGTGGAGGTTTTCCAAATGTTGGCAGTAGGCAAACAATTCGTCGTTACTGCATGATACTGATAAATTCGGAAAATTGTGAAACTCACGTCTGCCCATATTCTTTTTGTGTAGAAGCAGTTTGGCTGCGAAAGCAGCAACGACGTTTTTTGTTTTAATTAAATTTAGTTCATCGCCTTGCAGTTGGAGATTCATGTCGTTGAACAATTTATACAGGTCTGTCATGTAAGCTATATCATTCTTTGATGTAATGAGCTTGTTGTGCAATTCTGTATCTTTAGTTTCCAAGAACTCTATAACAGAGTCAAACAGGTTGTAAAATCGAGTCAGACAATTGCCTCTTGATAGCCAACGAACTTCAGTATGAAACAACAAACGGTTGAATTCCTCGTCATTAGTAACACAAAGCTGATGAAATAATCTATCATTCAAAGAGCTGTTGCTGATTTTATTGACTGCTTTGATGACATATTGCAGTGATTGAAATAGTCGTTCACTTAAGTTTCTAGCAACCAAATGTTGTCTATGAATAACGCAATGTACAGCAGGACATCTGGAATTTTATTTTTTAAGTACGCTATGAAGCCTTTATGGCACCCTGTCATAGCCGGAGCGCCATCCGTAGCAACTGATATAATATTTTTCAAGGGAATCTCTTTCTCATCACAAAACTTTTCCAATGTATTGAATATGGTTTCGCCTTTTATATCGGTCTCTAAATTTCTAGCAAAGAATAGTTCTTCACATATTTTCTCCTCTTTAATAAACCTCACGTAAGACAGCAACAATGCTTCATTAGTTGGTAAAGTGGACTCATCGAGCTGAATTGAGAATTGACTTGTCCTCAGGTGATCACACAATGATCCTTCAATGTTTTCAGCCATTTCATCAATTCGTCTTTGTACAGAATTATTACTCAAAGGAATTTTTCGGATAATATCTGTGGCTGGTTTATGAAGCACAGTAGTTATTACTTCCTTTATTGCTGGCAAAATTAACTCTTCTCCGATGTTATGTGGTTTGCCTTTTTGAACAATTAACAAAAAGATATTGTAGGAAGCTCGAAGTCCGTCGTCATCTTGCTTAGCAGCCGCCGAAAATAGTTTTGCTACACTTGGCTGAGTGTTATGCTTCTTCTCAAGGTCTTGAAAATATGCTACATTCTTGTCTTTCTTATCTGGATGCATTTTATTCAAATGATCTTGCAGTCTTGAAGGCTTCATTGCTTTATTCGAAAATGTTTTTAGACATAGAAGACACAAAGGCGACGATGGGTTTGTCGGATTTTCAATGAATCCGAATTTAATATATTCCGCACAGTATTGCCGTCTCTTCTTTTTTACTTCCGACATTATTTTGTTTTGAGAAATACGTAAGTAAGTGTTGAACTTAAGTACTGCTCATCTATTGCGCGCGAAATCGCAAATGAAAATAAAATAAATATTACGTTGTTTATATAGGATTGCATAAGCAGCACGCACCGACAGGAATAAAATAAACATGCATAAACTTGTTTATCTCATTCGACGCTCAATCGTACTCAACAAGTCAGAACAAGTATTCTATGAACCAGCCGATTGATACAGGAATGCACAATTCGGGTTATTTAACAAAAACTTGTTAAAACATGATTGCCCGCGGTCTATTATCTACGAAAATTACCTATCTTGGAGTACTAATAACTATTAAAATGCGAAAGTGTGTCTGTTGCCTTTTTATTTGTTTGTTTGTGTCTACTTTCATTTCGAAACGGAACAACCGATTGACATGATTTTTATTTTGTATATTCAATAAAACAGGACAGATACGCGGAACTACTCAACTCAACTACGCGGAGAGAAATATCGAACCGAGTTTGAGCAATCTTTTAATTAATATTAGTTGATGTTCACAAGTTGTAGTTGAGAGTCGAGAGCTCATGCAGTCGTTGTCTAAGATGCCTCCTAGCTAAATGAAATTACAAATCACCCCCCAGGCCTCTACACAACGCCCCCATTTTTTTTCTGGGTCTCTTACCGCCCCCCTTTAGGCCTGCGGCGCCCACAAGGGGGCGTTATCGCCCACTTTGGGATAGGCTGTTCTCGGCAGACAACGTGCGGCTCAGTAAGCCCAGTTACTTTAGGTTTTCGTATCGGCTTTTGTTTGGTTTTCTTCACTAATTGGTAGCCGAAATTATTTCGGTTTATTCGAAACCGTTCCCTTCATTAACCGGTTCATCAATGAAGGGAATTATAACCCGTTAAAGATCGATATTAAGCTCTTTTTCGAAACCGGTTCGGAGCCCTGATGATAAATGCGCCAGACCAGACGACGGCTACTACTACTAGGGGCGTCTCCCAGGAGGTCCAGACCCGAGATAATCTAGAAAAGTTCGCTTCATAAATTGATCCGACCGGGAATCGAACCAGGAATCTTTCGTGCTTGGATGCAACACTTTAACCATTACGCCGTCGAAGTCCCCATAGAAAGACGAATATATCGAAATAGAAATGCATCGAAATGAAGTAGTTTCCTTATATTGTTTTTAAAATTCTTTTATCCAAGATATACCATAATCCATAAGCATAATTTAGAAATAGAAATAGAAATTGTTTATTACGCAAACACACAATATAATGTAGATACACATTTAACACAATAGAACATACACAATTTAAACTGACGCTAACAAAGTACTGTACTTAAAATTAAAAAATTAAAATGAAAATTTAAAGAAAAAATGAGAAGTACAGGAAAAATAAAACAAAACAAATTAATTACAATACAATTTCTGTTTCAATGCTGCCATGTGCTGCGCTTGCGTAATAGGGAAGCATTCAGTATGTCGTCAATTTCGCCATGACTGTCTCTCTGTCGTCTGTCCACGTCCACGGGTATGGGCCCGTGGACGTGGACGAAATACCATTTATTTCGACACCCTTTTACCTCTACTGAGCTGCCCCTGCAGTCTCGACATAGATAGCGATCGCTTTACGACCGATTTCGGTTGATAAGTCATAACGATTAATTTTTAACGATTTTTGAAAGTCTACATTAAAACTATCGATTGTGATTGGAATCACATCGAATCTAACTGTCAACTTTACGATTGCTTATAATGTTTTTACGATCAAATTTGACAGCTCGCAAAGTGTTCGTGTTTATCGTTATGGCAAGCGATTTTTTTCGTTATTTTTATCGATCGGTAGTTTACGAAAAGAATCGCTATGTCGGGACTGCAGCCCCTGAGCGGCTAGATAAGTGCTTCGTAAAATCCAAACGCTTGCTGGCGTTAATTGCTCGTCAAAAGTGCCATTTGGCTAAGTTTTATACGGCGGTTTTTACACGAGTACTTTTCGTTTGATTTAATAGAAAGTTAATTACGTTTGACTACCAATTTAAAATTCGTTATGCTAGATCATGTGGTATTTGTCATTCTATTCTACTAACGTTTACGACGATTGAGCCACTTGTCTATGCTTAGGTATGAACTCGTATGTAATTCGGTAACTTTCATGTTATTTGGTATGTGTATATGTATTTGGTAACTGATAATAATACGTTTCTAAGTATAACATAGACATAACGAAACGAGTTTCGAGGTGATATAAGAATATGTATAAGGACCTCTGTTGCTTTGCGCTATATCTTTGCTGACTACTCCATTTCCTCATAGGGTAGTCCAATACAGCGTGAGGACTTATATATTTACGTATTAAACGTAAATACATACCTATATAATATGTTCATACATAGCTTCACACTATATCCCTAACGGGATAGTAAGAGAGGACGTCCTTACATACTTCCTTCGCCTTCTCAAATTCATCAATCTACTCACACATTTTCTCCTAAGTACATATACGGCTGCTTTTGACATTTCCGTAAAACGTACACTTATTTGAAAAGCATACTACAAACCAAACGACTTCATTGAAAACAAAACCATAATTCGGAAATAATCCTCTCTACACAAGCATTTACTGGCTTTAATGTTTTTAAACTTTCACGACTTGTACATATCTTACAATATTTACTAACGGGTCTATGTCGCATTTATACTTTAAGGCTAATTACCTATTTTATCCCGACGTTTCGACCGGATTGCACCGATCGTGGTCACGGGCAGACTGCTGAGGATGAATGACGTCTTCGTAGCGTGCGGTTTTTTGCAACTACCCGCCGTCCGGAGCCGGAAAACCGGACGATGCCAGTATGTAGATGTCGTTAGTGTTGTGTGTCGAAGTACCGACAGTGACAATAACAAGAATTAAGAAATGCATTGAATGAGTGTGGGTAGTTGCAAAAAACCGCACGCTACGAAGACGTCATTCATCCTCAGCAGTCTGCCCGTGACCAGGATCGGTGCAATCCGGTCGAAACGTCGGGATAAAATAGGTAATTAGCCTTAAAGTATAAACACGACATAGACCCGTTAGTAAATATTGTAAGACATTTACTGGCTTTCTGAATAAGTATTATATTTTAAAGTATCTATTGCATAAATGATGTTGAAGAAATGATACCTGACCGAGTTTCTTGTCGGTACTTCTCAGTGTGCAAGTTCTCTTTTTGAACCGAAGGCAGATTTGACATTCTTAAATATCTTACAATTGAATTTACTTTAATAAATCGATTGACTTCGACTCTGAACAGAAGTGGAGACACATGAGCAGAGATGACAAAATTACAAGAAGTCCGTTTTTACCATTTTGGCCACGAAGCCCAAAAGTTGTGAGATTGTGCCAGCCGCTTATCTTTTCAAGTCGTCAAAGTCGGCAAAAGAATTTATTATAAGAATCTAATATAGGAGACGGATCAGCAAACCGTCATTATATTCTTCTGTTTCGCCATTTGTAAACCCAAGAACTGATTCGTAAAAATATGCTGAACAAATGCGTTAAGGTACGATTTTATTGCGTTTCCATGCTCTACATACCCTGAATGAGAAATGTTATAAATTAGACTTACCCCCAAGCACAGTCTATTAACGACTGCTCACTCAGATCCAAGTTTCTACCTCCGTTGGTACGAGCTATTGCACCTTCTACGGCGGCTGTTGTTGAGAATGCCCAGCAACAGCCGCATGACGCCTGACCTGAAAAAAGGAAATTCTCATACACATATATATTTGCATAATTTCGTTTCTCTATGCCGATTTGGTAGCTTTTGTTAACGTAGATTACGATATTTAAGGAGACCGAGAGTTAGATATTTAGATACATATGTACTTCAACTCTTTATCTTAAAATCCTGAAACGTGAAAATATGATTTAAAAAAATCTCGATAAAAAGTCCTCGGAAGTCCATGTTTTACACAACGATTCAGTTGGATCTCTAAAATTGTACAGAATTTCAAAACTATTTTTACCACGATGAACACTTCAAGTCGCTCAAACTAGTTTTTTAAATATTACTGCAGTTTTATTGCAAATTACAATTATGTATAAAAACAATTTTTTTACTTTTCCTTAATATAATAAGATCAAACCGCAAGTGCGAAAATCTACCTTGCAGCTGTTAAATAGGGCACGGGTGCGATGGACGAATAACTTGTGTTGGACTTCATAAGCAGGCTTTTAAACAGTATGAAAATGTATAGAAGTCGAATATGTGCACGAGATTTCTAAAGAAATACTTTTAGGGAACTATTTAACAACAGCAGACCATTCCCTCGCATACAATGATGATGACTATCAAGTAGCGGATTTAGGGGGGGTGGGGGGGGCTAAGGGGCTTGAGCCTCCCCCAAAAGCATCTGAGTCCCTCCATGAAAAATTTTAGGGTCCCGGAACGCCCTACCCTCATTGGGTTCAAGCCCCTCCCAAACCCAAATCCTGGATCCGCCACTGATGATTATGGTGTGGACACCCGAAGTCATAGAATATTGGAATCCTTAGAAAAGGTCATAAAAGTCATAGAAATCTTATTCTTTAATTTAAATGAAATAAACAAATATTGGGTCATTATATATGAAATTGGCGTTTTGTACGGGAGGAATATAAAGTCAATTTTTTTTTGTAAAATATATTTAATTAATCAAAGTATGCACCGTTGTTATCTATGCACTTTTGCCATCTCATAGGTAGTTCATTGATCCCTTTACTAAAAAAACCATGGGGGCGAGAATCAATAAACTCTTTGAAGGCGGTTTGGACTGCCGCATCGGAGTTGAATTTTTTTCCTTGTAAGAAGTTGTCCAAATTCCGGAAAAAATGGTAATATGTTGGAGCAAGATCCGGGGAGTATGGTGGATGTCGCAGACATTCCAATTGTAGCTCATCTAACTTAGTGGTTGTTTGTTGTGCAGTGTGTGGTCTTGCGTTGTCGTGAAGCAGCAGTGGCCTAGAGCGATTGACCAATCTCGATTGTTTAGCAGCTAGTTCTTCCTTCATGGTTTGCAGTTGCTGACAATAGATATCTGCCGTACTCGTTTGGCCAGATTTTAGAAAGCTGTAGTGAACGACACCGGCGCTAATCCACCAAACACTCATAAGTAACTTTTTCTGAGTCAATTTTCGTTTAGGGCAGGATTTGGCTGGGTCTCCAGGTTTCAGCCATTGCGACGAGCGCTTCAGATTATCGTACAGTATCCACTTTTCATCACAAGTAATGATTCGATTTAAAATCCCTTCATTATTGTGTCGGTTGAGCAAAGTAACACAGCAGTCGACGCGTGTTTGCAAGTTCGATTCACTCAATTCATGAGGTACCCATCGTTCAAGTTTTTTTACTTTCCCGATTTGCTTCAAGTGGATTAATACAGTTTTGTCACTTACCCCGAAGCCTGCAGCTATCTTTGAAGTGCTTTGTGATGGATCCGCTTCCACAATAGCCTTTAATTCTTCATTTTCCACTTTGGTCTCCGGCCATCCACGGGGTTGGTTCTGAAGGTCGAAATTTCCAGAACGAAAACGTTGAAACCAAAAACGTACCGTGCTTTCTTTTGCGACACCAGCGCTGTACACATCATTAATCCTTCGAGCTGTTTCTGCAGCACTGGTGCCACGGTAGAACTCGTACTCGTAAATATACCGATATTTCATGTTTTCCATTGTGCGGTAATAAGCGACGCCAAAGAAAAAAATAATGAGGAAAAAAACAAATGAATGACTGTTTTCAAAACTCAAATGTACCAGCTAAATGAATTTATAAATTTGAATTTGGAATTCTTAACCAAAGAGAGATATTTCAGATCAAAATGATCAGTACGACAAAACGCTAATTTCATATGTAAGGACCCAATATATATAACAAAACATCTTTGAAAAGTGATAACTGAAGTCATTAGTAATTTTCATAATAAAATGCCTCAGAAAATCGCCCAAAGAAACCCAAAAGAGAAAAGAAGAAAACACTGATGAGAAAGTCTTAGTATGAGATTAACGATTTCATCATAGAACATGCTTTCAGTGGGCTTTAGTATATTGCAATTATGTATAAAGTTTTAGTACCTGGGAGACCGATCTACGCTTCATCATTCCATGATTGCCGTGGGAATAGTGCCGTTCGTTGTAACAATTAACATCAATTAATTAATATTTTAGTCAATCATTCTATGATCTATGAGATGGAGTAGAAAAAAAAATTTTTGATGTGAAACATCTTATGCAGCGGGCCAGACCAGCTGTTAGCATGGCGACGCGTCGCCACGCGTCACTCTCTCTGTTTGAAATTTTGGCAATAAATTAATATTTATTTTTTAAATAAAGAATATTTTCTTCTTCAAAAAAAAAATGAATATCTTGTTTTTGATGAACTATGCCATATTTTTGAAGTGAAAACTTCTATACGTACGTTCGGCGAATTTTAAATGGGTATATGGTTTATCTGCGCGCGAGCAGCTAGTACACGTATGCACAAATACCTTGCAGATACTCCACTGTAAGCCATCTATAGATATTTGTACCTATACATATACATGTATACCTTATATTTTTTTTACATTATTTCATAATTTTAAGTTTTCACTTCTATCGGCTAGACATAAGATTATATGCAGGTATTTATTTGTAAACAATATGTATCTTAATATTCTTTGTTTCATATTCATTACATTTTTTTACTTCAACACCTTTCCTATCGTATGTCTGCTGGAAGAAATTTCATTTCGAAATAAGCAGTACCTTTGTGCATAAGTTTCATATATTTTATGCCTTTTTTACAAGTGTGTGTACGTATGTAGATAAATAGTTAAATAAAATCAATAAAGTAAATGAAATAAATGGGTGTAGGTCACACAGAGGTCGCAGAGCAACACAGCGCGGGGCAGAACAACGCAAATAAATACATAAATAGTAATAATAATAATAATAATGTATTTATTTGCGAAAATGGGAGTATAATAAGATGTTAGAGTATAAATGTGTACGTATAGAAATAATCTATGCTATTCTCTCATGTGCTTCTCTACATGGCCTGCGTTTACGTATATTTTATTTTATTTACACTTCTAGCTGTCTCCGGCCACGCGTCGCTGTAACTCAGTATTTATATTCGTGACTTATGGCCTTGAGTTCATATAAAAATTAAAAAATAAAAATAAAATAACGTTCAGTTTACCTGAATTTGAAAATTTTCTGTGAATTTTTTCCAATTTTTTTTTACATAAAAACCTAATTCGGATTAACATGAACATTTTAAAAGAACAAATAGCAAAATCCGTTCAGCCGTTCTCTAGTAATGCGCTTACCAACGAACAGCATTATATTTTTATTTATATAGATTAGTTACTTTATTTACATTAACAAAAAGTACATACACTGTCTGTTCAAAAGAAAAGGTGAATTTTGAATTTTTTTGAAAAGTATTTATTTATTCATCAATATCCATTTTGTCCCCTTCAAAGTAATCCCCCTCACATATAATGCACTTATGCCAGCGCTTCTTCCAATCCTCGAAGCACTTCTGAAATGCGCTCTTCGGTATGGCCACCAGCTCGTTCTTCGATTCTGACTTCCGCTTCCATTGGGATGATTGGGCCTTGGTTTCGACGTCATAACCATATACCCACGTTTCGTCACCAGTTATGACCCCTTTGAGCAAATCTGGATCGTCGTTGACGTCATTCAACAATTCCTGAGCGATACTAATGCGACGTTGCTTTTGCTCAAAATTTAGTAATTTCGGAACAAATTTCGCTGCCACACGTTTCATGCCCAAAACATTCGAGAAAATTGCATGGCATGAGCCGATTGATATGCCAACATTCTCTGCAACTTCCCTAATATTGATTCGACGATTTTCCAAAACCATTTTCTTCACTGTTTCGATGTTTTCTTCGCTTGTCGACGTGGTTTCAACTCCAGGACGCTCATCGTCATCAACATCTTCTCGGCCTTCTGTAAAGCGCTTATACCACTTATAAATACTTTTTTGAGACAAAGTGGACTCGCCGAATGCCATAGTCAACATTTTAAGTGCCTTGGAGTACTTTATTCCATTTTTAACGCAAAATTTAATACATATTCTTTGATCCATTTTTTTCAAAAGTAAAAAATCGAAAAACACACAAAAACGTGACTAACCTTTTCAGTTGTCAACAACAAACTACTAATCCAAATTGGCTGATAATGCCAACATATGATAAACATATGTGTACCAACATAACAAAAAAAAAATTTCGATAATCGAATGTACACAGTCCGCGAAAATTCAAAATTCACCTTTTCTTTTGAACAGACCTCGTACATATGTTAATATTTACAAACTTAAAACTACACATTATCTTAAATAATAAACTTCCTCAAAGTTGCCGCTTAGAAAGCTGTCATTGCTCAAGGTACCCAGCAGACTGGCAGCATTGCCTCTTTGAATAACCAAACTGATTCGTTGGCGGAAGAAGCTGCCAGCCCGGCGGTCTCCCGAAGCCTCGACGAGTCTCTTACAAATATCAGAAACTTCGGGGCCACAGGGACCCAAAGTTTCGACTGCAAAGGGCATAAATATGAAACTCTCAGAGAGAGTCGCATAGTTACGCCGCTTCAAGTTCTCGGCAGTGCTGGCCGCGGCACCTGCTGACTTGGAAGTCGCCGGCACATGGGAAACAGCAAGTGTATCGACACAAGTGGCATCCCACACCAGCGATCTTCCAAGTTTCTAAGGAATGAGCGTCAAACCATCCGGTCTCCTGCCGTCGCTGCGTGCAATACCTACAGGCTCTAAGACTGCAGGAACGCCAGCGGCGACAAGAGCCAGCCAAATGATGTCATTCAAGGCAGCATGTCGTAACATGCGGCCCGCACTACGTAAACAGGATAAACCGTGGCGACCTAGTACATCGACGAGATCACCACAGCGGCAACGGTGAGGAAGGTTAGTCCTGGCCTCCAGACGAAGGGATACTATGAGAGAAAGCGTGGTATTGTCGATTAAGATTCCTAAGTTTTTTGAAGGTATTACCTTCAACCAGTGTCCTGACTCCTTCTCAGAAACAGCTAGGAGGCGAGACCGATCTTTTTCGGTACTACAAGAATATAAAAGTTGTAAATGAACACTTTTGCATAGAGGCTCATCCTAGTGTTTCTGAGAAAAGGTCGAGGTAGGCAGGTTAGTACTCGGACAAACACTTAACCAAGCGTTTCGAGCATCAGTCAAGCACGGCACCTCAACCGATCCTAAGGAAGGGCGAATAACAGATAGGAAAAGGTTTTCCGTGCTGTAGGCTGACGAAAGAAAAGCAGGCAGTGACACACTCGCGATTTTGCGTATGCCCAGGCCTCCATAACAGATAGGAAGCGAGGCTTGATTCCAGACCCTGTCATCAATAAAGGAGCAATTTAATATTTAAGATAATGTATTTTTTAGAATATTGTCTACAAATTTTAAAAGCGTTTGAAATTTAAAAAGCTGAGAACAGCGAAGAGCATATGTAAATTTTGAAACGAAAAGGCAAAAGCGGACAATGAGGAGAGCCATGTGGGAATTAATTTTGAAAAGTTTGTCTGAAGACTGGCAAAAATTTTGTATTTGATCAATGATAAAGCAGGGTATGGAGTCATCTAAAAGATTACTTATGTGATGAATTCCTAAAACCTTTAGATATATTTTCCGCAAAGTAACACCTGAGTCTATATAATATCTTATAGATTAGTTAGGCACAAACGCTTACAAAATACAAACAATAAATAATTATCTCAAATTTAATATAGAATATAAGCAATGATGAGATACGCAGTATGACAGGGTTGCACAACAGTGTTATTGTAAAAATGAAGAAAGGAATGCTTAGATGGTTCGGGCACATGGAAAGAATGAGTGATGAAAGACTGACGAAGAAAATATACAGAGCGAAAGTGAGTGGTAAAAGAAGCCAAGGAAGACCAAGGCTGACTTATGAAGATCAAATAGCCAGAGTGTTAGCAGACGGAAATGTCAAAAGCACTCGCATACCTAGGCGAAAATGTGTGAGGAGAATGATGAGATTTGAGGAAGCGAAAGAGGTGTGTAAGGACCGCGACTCCTGGCGCTCCGTCCTCTCTGACTACCCCGTTGGGGATACAGCGTGAAGTTATGTTGTTGTATGTATGTTGTTATGTTGTTAATATAGAAACCACTGAATTTGCCACATATTACAAAAGCTTAATAGCGAAATTCCATCGCACAGATTTTTAAATCTTCCTAAAGCTTTACATTTACGTTTCTTGTGACTTACTTTTGACCGGCGTGATGACACCTTCTAACCTGAGGTCAAAATTTTCAGGTATTTCTTCCACTAGTGCCTCCAACTCGTCTTCATTAAATGGGAACGGCTCGGTCCCTTTCTCCTGAAGGTCTGAAGGTCTGGTAGCCGTAAGGTACTGAAGTTCCTCATCAGCACGGTCGGCAAATTCGTTGAGTGCCAGCTTGTAGCTTAAGTTTTTACGGTTGTGATCGACAACAATCCTGAAAATAAAAGAAACAGTTGTGGCTTGCGGATCCTCACATAAGTGAAACTTCGTGAAACATGTACCATAATAGAGACCCGCTCCGGCTTCACCCCGGTAGGATGTTGAATGTTTGTAACTATCAAATTTTTTTGGAGGCTTTTCATACAAAAATACCATTCAAATTTCCAACTATTCCTGGATTTGCCAAAAATATTCTTTCATACAAACCTTGTAACCTGATAATTACGAACACAAGAAGAAAAATCAGCCAATAGGTCGTGCCGTTCTCAAGTTCTCAACTGATGCTTCGTCATACGTAGCAACTGATTTTTATTTGTATAGATATTATATTATACATACAAAATCCTCATTTTTGCCTGTCTCAAACGGACACGAATGGAAGTTACTATAGTACCTCTATTTTGCTTGCACAAAATATTATATACGTAATTGTATTGAGTAGACTTTAGTAGGTATACCAGGGAAATATGACTCGAAAGGAAAACACGTGCGAAGGGTTTGATAGTTATATTATAAGCAGTGATCGGATAATCGGGCGCTAATATACCTAAACTTCATTTTTATACCTATGAAAGAATAATATGGACATGCCTTTTAGAATCCCAGATCCCGGAATCGTTTGAAATTCCTGATTGCTAAAAATGTTACCTGCATACAAAATAGTTAGAACTCGTTGTGAAAACGATATATTTTTATATGCTTACAGACCCTCTTGTACTTTCAAGACTGTTGTTCCTTGTTAAACTCTCATTGTAATTTTTTTTGGATATCCATATTATTCTTTCAAGAAAAGAAGTTTAGGTATATAAGCGCCCGATTATCCGATCACTGATTATAAGTCTTACAAACAAAGTACGATTAATTCTCATATATTAAATGCGAGTACAAAGACATTCGGGCATCTTCGTTCGTTCGTATTCGTTAAATTGTCGCGAACATTGACTTTTTTTGCCATTTACTTGACGACATTAACTTAGGTTAATTTCCCACAATTTGCAAAAATTGCAATTTTTCTTAATTTTACAAAATATTGAGATAAGTTGTTAACTTAAACAAAGGAATTAAAGTAAGAAGCCGATCTGGAAGACTAGATTTGATAAATATTAATTGGATAATTCTTTATATTTAAAAATGTACTCTATCCCTAGACTCTTTTAATGTGTGTATATTATGTATCTCCCACACGCTAACCAACAAATCCAACCGAAGCGCACCAATATTAGGGCTGCCAACTATACCGTTAAAAACAGTAGTACCTAACTTTCCTGTGCAATACTCTTCAAGAAAAATAGAGTATCGAAAATACTGTGTTTTGTCAACCATATGCAAAATATTGGTATCCAAATACCAATATGTAAAATCGGTCTTTTTTTACATCAGTAAAAACCGTTGTAGAAAAAGAGCGAGAATAAAAAAAATGGAATTTTTATTATATTCGAACTATGTTTTTCATAATAAAACTTGGCAACCTTAACCAAGTTCGCCCAAGTGGCGAACTTCAAATAATTTCTGACAAAATCGACTGTGTAGAAAACCCCACAAACCAGGTACTGTTTTTTTATGAAATAATTTATTATATATTTTATTACTCACCATTAGAGCTTCTAGTTTGTTTTTTACTATTAAGCACTACATATTTTGAGCTAGCTCTTGCCCGCGACTTTGTCCACGAGGAATATAAAAAAGTAGTCTATTTCCTTCACCAAAGTTCAATTTACCTCCATCTAAACGCCAAATTTCATCAAATCGATCCAGTCGTTTGGCCGTGAAAGCGATATAACATTGAATATTGATTAATTATTTTATCATAAGTTTTAAATAAAACAATAGCAACTAGCAACCCTAGCGCTCACTCGTGCCGCAAAAATGTACTCGGTTAATATTTTTAAGGTCAGGCGAGTGTTTACCTTCTTTGGTTTTCATTTTCCCTACTAAAATTCGTGTAATATCTCTGTCATCGATAATGCGTAACATCCTGAGATACTGCTTTTCTACTTCGAAAATAATTACAAGTTTTTAAATCCTTTTCAAATTGCACATACTCGTATTATTCCGTTTTAATATTACACTAAAACCATCAAATGATTTACCTCCAATTATCTTGGAATATCTGCTTCCTCATTTTATGTTCATCTTCATCATACTCTTTATTGTGATGCCTTTTGTAGCTAAAACATGACAATCAATATTGAATTCAACGATAATCACTGATTTATTATCTCTAATCACTATAAACTCATACCTAGGCGAAAATGTGTGAGGAAAATGATGAGATTTGAGGAAGCGAAACAAGTGTGTAAGGACCACGACGCTTGGCGCTCCGTCCTCTCACTACCCCGTTAGGAATACAGCGTGAAGATATGTATGTATGCACTATAAATTCTTATGATTTAGGGAAAGAGGATATGGGATGATTAGAAGAAATAATGGATACGCAGGTTGTCAAGTAATTGAAAACGATTTTAATATCCTATTTACATAATTATGTATAGCATAACTGTTTGACTACTTTTTATCAACTACCTACATATTACAATAAATTGTAAGCGCGCGGCGTGTGTATTGTAAAATGTGTGGGTAGATGTAAAATAAAAATACGTATATAAAGTTTGTTTCTTCATAAATTATTTAATTATTTTTATATGTATATTTTATGTTCGTATATATTTATGTATGTGCATGTCTATGAGTACTGTAATAAGATATATAGATATATGGAATAGAAATATAGTGTAAATATTATGAGTGACCGTGTATACGTATGTAGTAAGTGTAACTCCTACAAGGATGGTGTGGTGTGTCTTCTTTTGAACAAGGAATCTAGCAACGGTAAAGGCGCTCGGCGGGACGGAGAGGAAGCAGAAGACATAGATCATTATATCGGTAGAGGTCTAAGATTAAGCTTGCCGGTTCAGATTAATAAAATTACCGAACATTGCCTGGTAAAGGGATTTGCTGAAGGTGCACACAATAAAGTACTCACTAAACATAAGATTATTAGTCACTAACTAATGGCCTCGAATGGTCCGCCCTTTTTATTTTTAAAATAGCCTATTAGATATCTTTCCTCAGGATTCAAGCTATCCCCATACCCAATTTCTTCGCAATCGTATGAACGGTATGGCAGCCCATAAAATATGAACAAACAAACGTTATTACTATGAACAGTTTTCAGCAAATTTCTGTTTCTGACTTGAAAAAA
The DNA here is from genome assembly GCA_907165235.1 of Zeuzera pyrina. Taxonomy (NCBI): domain Eukaryota; kingdom Metazoa; phylum Arthropoda; class Insecta; order Lepidoptera; family Cossidae; genus Zeuzera; species Zeuzera pyrina. Next base: position 13,630,356 of record OU015641.1, read on the forward strand.
AAGATTAAGTTTCTATGTTCGTCTGTATATATTTTTTTCCATATAATTTGATAGTAAAAGTCTTTGCACAGCATAAATAGACTGAAAATTACCGAACTGCTCATACTTTGGCCTTTATCATACCAAACACCAGATACGGGAGATACATACCGAACAGTTTGGTAAAAAACCATACACCTGGCAACCCTGCGTAAGAGCCATAAAGTTGCAAGCTGAGTTATCAAGTAAAAGTTTACAGATAGCAACAGTCACGTCGCCGTCGTGCGGCGAGGGTCCAACATTGCTATCGCACAAGGCAATTATGCGATTACGTTGCCATGACAGTATATTGTACTTTTATTACGGAAGAAACACAACTAGCAGTAGTTTTAGTATGCTAATTGCTTAAAAGAGGCACCACTAGTAAATTCTGTTATCACGTCATACCATTCGTCGTTTTGAAAATAATTATTAAGTATGAGAATCTTGTCTCGCCCGCGCATTGTGTGCATACCTAAATTATATAATAAACTAGCGCGTAAAAAGAAAAAAAAGAAAAAAACAAATTCATCTAAAATGTTTTTTGCGGCAGTTATGTAATATAGGTTGCAGTTTTTTAATTTCTAATATGGATCAACATCGACCAAAACAATACGAGCTCCGCAGGCTTATTACGTAAGTCGCAGTCAGCATGTGACAGCCAATATCGCGCGATATCTGCTGTCAAAACGAGAATTTGTGTAATCTTATTTGTACAGTAGCGCTAAATCCACCGCGAAAAGTACATTTTATGGTCATAAAATATTAGATACGTAATCGTCATATATGATACTAATTTTTTATTACAATTGGTCACCGATCGCGTAGTGATCGCATAGCTGTCGCTGTCTGCAAATTTTTAGGTAATAACCCCGCCGACCCACCAGAAAAAGTACCGGTGAGGGCAAATATACGCTGCATCCTGCAATAACTCAATGTTCAAAATTATAAAAATCTTCAAAGCTAGAGCCTTCTGTCAAGACTACAACTAATAATAATTGAAGATTATTTCACCAGTCATTCCACTCCTTACCTATGAAATCCGGCGTCCAAATCTGAGTTTATATCTGGATGTAGAAATTTGAGATCAGTTTCTAGATTTCTACCTTTTTGTTTCGTATCAAAGACAATGCAATCTAACTCTGCAAAGAAAGTATTAATCATCTAATTTTTATAGTATAGACTCAGGTCTATTTTTAATTTTAATTCCTAAAATTCCTAAAATTTTTAGCTACTTTCCGCTCAAACTCTAAAAACCACCAATCGACACGTGTTTCGCTTCTCAACGAAGCATCCTTAGGATATACCAGAGATAGGGTTCAGTCAGCTAACCAGCACCTAATCTAGTCACCGAATAGCTGACTGAATCCTATCTCTGGTATTCCTCAGGATACTTCGTTGAGAAGCGAAACACGTGTCGATTGGTGGTTTTTGAGTGGAAAAGAACTAAAGATTTTAGGAATTTATCACATCTAATTTTTACTGCAACTGTTCCTTTAATTATTACAATATAGCACTATATAGACGTAAATCGGTACATAGACATACATATCTAACGTTAATAGTAACAAACTTAAAACTGAACATTAGGGGGCATTCATAAATTACGTCACACATTCAGGGGGGGAGGGGGAGGGGATCAACGAAATGTGACATTGTGTGACAAGGGGCAGGGGGTCAAAAGCTTTGTGACGTCACATGTCAAAATCTAAAATATTAAACGCGAAATTTATATGTAAGTAAACAAAAAACAACTTAAATTAACATAATTAATCGGTTATCGTTCATTAATTAGTCTTTTATTTTGTCAATTATCTATAATATTTGACTTTATGTTGATTTTATTGAAGATTATTTCTAGGAAATAAAAAAAAACTCCTATTTTAATTTAATTATTTCTAAATATAAAATTGAAAAATATGTGTTGTCACACCAGGGGGAGGAGGTTTCACAAATGTAGCCACCTGTGACGAGACCGCGGGGTGGAGGGGGTCAAAAATCATAAAATTTATGTGACGTAATTTATGGATGGCTCCTTATCTTAAATAATAGACTTCCTCAAAGTTGTCGCTTAGAAAACTGTCATTGCTTAGGGTACAACTTAATTACTTACTATTATGAGAATTCATCACATGCATGAAATGGATTTCCGCTAATTAATACCTGAATTTATACAAAATAAACGACAACTTCATAAAATTAATTTCTAGAGACCTGTAAAATCTATTCTTTCCGTTACATGTATTTTTCTTGTACACTTCAAATAAGTGCTTCATATTTTCATATAATTTAAAATCTCGGATTCAATAACCATTTACTTCAGTCCAGTCGAATTCGAATTCCCAGTTGTCTCTTTTTAATTCTCATTAAATATTAGTACCTGGGCGACCGAGCATTACTCGGTGTCTTACAAAAAAATAACGAGAAAGAGTTTGACCATATTGCACGATTCGAACCCACGTTCGAGTTGGTAGATCTACGCTCTAGCCACTCTACTACTGAGAAGGTAAACTCTGCTGTAAAATCACAATACTTTAGAATTTAGAAGTGACACAGAGAAAGCCAATTTTCTCAAAATTGGACCCTAGCAAGATCTATTTCTCGCCTCCCTCAACCGATATCAAATATACATTATACAAATATTGCTCGTTTAATATAAGTAATAGTGTTTAAAGTGTTAACTATTTTGTAGCGTTAATGATAAAATAAACCAAGATAACTGGTCACTACGAATTCACTATTATTTCTCAATCACAATAACTGTACTTGATTACTCGACGGCTACTCGACAACTAACTCCCATTTTTTTGTTTTTGAGAAAGTAGTGTCGGGACTCGAACCGACTAAAATATCCTCCTCTTTGCTGTTAGTCCTAATGACTTTTACAGCGTCGCCGCATCGTGTTGGGACGAGCCCAGAAGACACCCTACCTGTGAACTAACTCCTGTAAGGCTTAAATCAGACTTATGTACAGCTTGACTATACGCAGGTAACCTATTTTATCGTCGCTCTTGTCTGAGGTTAAATAACATATTATTTAATTTGATTTCATTTCACTGAAGACACAACAATAGACTGGAAATAATCCTCTTTGCACATTCATTTACTGACTTTATGGATATTGTATTTTAAATAACTATTGTAGAATGATGTTGAAAAAATGATACCTAACTGAGTTTCTTGTCGGTTACGGAACGGAACTAAAGCAGATTTGAAGTTCAAAAATACCTTGCATTTGGGTTTACTTGAATAAATTGATTTGACTTTGAGTATAGAATATCACACGTGCCTAATTGATGTGATCAAAATGAAAGAGAAGCTAACAGTAAATCGTTAAAATTTATTACAGTGGCTTATACGTCGCATGATTTCTGAGCAAATCGACTGTGATCAGACGGGACACACGCCTGAATGATCTGAGATCCTTTTTTCGAGGTGCAAATCCCAAAAAGTACACCAATTATTATTTTCAAACTTTTACGACTAGTACACATCTTATAACGACGGCTATACACTGATTTAAGGCTAGTCGCCATTAGGATAGTAATTGAGGTACCAACGGCGACGATAATAAAAATAAGAAATGTGATGAATAACTGTGGATAGTTGCCAGGAACCACACACTACGAAGAAGACGCCAATTCTCATCTAACAGGCCTTGACCACGATCGATGCAATTCCGTCGAAATTTCCGACGACAGGGATCTCCCTTTTTCTAAGTGACTACAAAACGTATGAAAATGATATTTGTAAAACTGATTCTTCATTTCAGTGACTTTATTTTGACAGTTGCGTTACACGGTTGATTAACTTTTGTAACACAAAAAAAAATATTAAAGAAACCTCCTTTAAAACAGAGATTTACATTTTTAGGAGTAACGAGACCGATTTATGGTTTTAAATTTTCTGTATAGTGTTAATCTAAACATATTCTTCAAAATATCAGTTGGATTTTTTTAAATTATTTATAGTTTTTAAAATAAACGAAAATAACTACTTTTTCGTATTTTACGTAAGCTGGCGCACTTTTGCATAGACCCGAAAGTCTATTTTGGATTAAATTATTATTTATCAATGCGTCGCAGTATTAACACTAAGAGTCGGTTAGTTGGAATTATAAAATACACAAATACTGTACCATTCTCGGCATCCACCTCGTCACTAGCAACAGAGTTTCTATAATCGTAATAATTGTAGACAATATGTGATGAGAGTCCAGCAATCCACAGGTTAAAAGACTGCACAATGTGTCTGCAAGAAGAAATATTGAATTACTGTCGAACCTTTTTTCAAGATTGAGAAGATATTTCATGTTCATGTCATGGAACCCTTTACCAGCTGTTCGTACTGAGAAAAACTCGAAAAACCAATAACAAAATTCAAGGAATACATTAAGTAACTTTCATTAAGTAAAAATTAATATCAATTGAACCTTAATTTTCACATCCAAACTTAATGAACATCGGTAAAATACACGTTTTAGTGAAAAAAACTAAATACAAATATGTAATAACTAAAATTTTAGGCTGGTATTTTAGCCTGGTTTTCCATGTTATAATACATAATACCCATGACAATCAAAACCCAAGTACAAAAATAACTTTATAAATATGATACAAATACCCATATACTTAAAATTGACAGTTACTGAAGTCGGTGCCAGGCCTAACTAAACTTTCTGTTGCTGCGGACCAAGAAACGTGCGTTACTGCACATTGATTGGTACCGACTTCAGTAACTGTCAAATTTAATTATATAGGTTTTCTTTCTGAGTTTTGAGTAACCTGGGCCTAAGTAAATATCTAGGGCGGGTCTTTCTAATTCTGGAGCGCAACGACATACAAGAGAAACCATAAATACAAGGTTAATGTTAATGTGAAAGGGGCTATAAATCATTTAACATAAAAAACATTCATTTAACAGGAAAAAATTGTACAACCCTGTCATTATTTCCTATATTTCAAAGGTTTGTTAGCGATGTAAAAATGCTGATATTAAGGTTGCCTAATCTTTATATAATTTTAACTTTGAGGAAGAACTATTGACTTGTGGTGAAATTGTAGAACACAAGCTTTCCGTTGTCATGGATACTTTAATACCCTTTCGTATTTACCAATCCTTTCAAAATAACCTTGTATAAATAAAGCTTATGAGCAGAGCAGGTCCCTTTATTTCATGTATCTTCGAAGTCCGAGCTCCAATATCGGTGAAATTTAAATGGGACTATCTCGGAAGTATGCCCTTTCAAATAAAAATAAAAAAAATTTTAATCGGTCTACAATTGACTAAATTATGGATGAACATACAAAAAAAATTGTATACAGATGAACATAGCACCCCCTCTTTTTTTTGAAATCGGTTAAAAAGGTAGGACATCTCTCTGACATTAATATAAACATTAATTTTTCAGACGTTAATATAAACAAAAAAAATTAAACCGCCTTAAAAAAAAATCACTGGAATGTACAAAATTACTATCCTTTACTAAACGAAACTCAAGTACAATTAAAATAACTTTATAAATACGATACACATACCTATATTATTAAATTTGACAGTTACTGAAGTCGGTGCCAAGCCTACCAAACTAATAGCCTTTCTGTTGTTGCACATTGATTTGGCACCGACTACCTACTTTAATTCTTTGAATTCTTTGAAATCTTCATAGTTTTGGCGTTCGGCGGTACTTACAACACCCCAAAGGCGTGGTTACGCGTATCTTAAGCAACTTGAGCGGAATTTGTTCGTATTTGCAAGACGCGTGTCTGATTGCACTTAAGTACTACATTTCAAATTAAATGAGTTTCACATTTTCGCGTAACAAATTTTGAAGTTGCATGACTTGGACACTGATAATATCAGTAAAAGTATCTTTAAATTATAAAAACAAGTTTTGCTCTAGGGTAGATAAGGTAGATAGATAGAATTATAGACCTATCAGTGTATTACATAGTTTTGCCAAACTCTTCGAGAGTATGATTTACTGTCCTCTTTACAATCATTTTGAACATCGACTCAATCCTGCTCAACAAGGATTTGTCAGTGGCAGATCAACCTTGTCCAACCTGCTTACTTATACTGATTACTTATGTCGGTCATTCAACGCCAAATCCCAAGTGGATTCAATATACACCGATTTCTCAAGGGCATTTGAGCGAGTTAGCCATGAAATACTTTAAATAAAATTACAACAATTAGATGTTCATGGAAATCTTCTCCGTTGGCTGAGTGCTTACCTCATGAACCGCACTCAACTAGTAGCGTTGTATGGTTTCGAATCCATTCCTTTTGAACCTCTATCAGAGGTTCCTCAAGGTTCTAATTTGGGACCCCTCTTATTTTTAATGTTCATTAATGATCTTTTGCAAAAAATTACTTGTCAATGTTTGGCCTATGCTGACGATTTAAAACTATACACAGAAATATCAAGCATAGATGATTGCTATCGTGTAAAGTTAATGACATGTCTTCGAATGTTAAAAAATGCCAATTACTTTTACATAAAAGAAGAACAAAATTAATTATCAATATTCAATAGATGGTATTGAACTGGAAAGGGTTAGTGAGGTACGTGACTTGGGTGTTTGGTCTGATACAACTCTTGAGTTTAAATTTCACTTAAATACTATTGTGGCTAAGGCAGGTCGGATGCTAGGATTCATTACACGTACAGCTAAGCCTTTTAAACATATTGAATCCCTTAAAATACTCTACACATCATTGGTTAGACCACAACTTGAATACTGCTCCTCTGTCTGGAGACCGATTTACAGTGTTGATAGGAATAGTGTTGAGTCAATACAGAGACGATTCCTTAGGCAACTGAGTGTTGGGCTGCTGAGCTGGCTGGTGAGCTATTCCTGAATATGAACATCGACTGGACTATTTTAAATTTCACAGTCTTACATATAGACGTAAAATAACTGACCTAGTCACATTACACAAAATCGTGAATGGCCTATTTAGCGATGAGTTACTTGTGAATGTCCAGTTTAACACGCGTGTACTGGGTAGTCGTAGACCTAAGCTTTTTAGTATTCCACTCTCAAATAATAACGTGGGACGTAACAACCCACTTCATCGAATGTGTCGAATCTATAACGAAATAAGTTAAAGTGTATGCGAAGAGCTCGATATCTTGCATCAAAACATATTCCGGTTTAGAAAGTCACTTTATAAAATTACCTTTTAAATAACTTGTTAGTGTGACATGACATGACATTGTGTTTACTCGTACATGTTTTTCGTAAAAATGATGTGTACAATATTAGTTTGACAGACTCACCATGTAACTATATGTATTTGTAAGCTAATTAGTAATAAGTCACAGTTTATCTAATGTTTTTGTACCTAAAATAAAAAAAAATAAAAAAAAATACCATTAATTAAACACAAATAACAGCAGTTAGACGAAATTCATGTAAACAATTGTAACCAACACCATCAAAGAACAATACATTTTCTTTATACATCTTTGAAATTATTATGTATACGAGGAAAAATATAGATCTGTTTAAAAAGAAAGGCGATGTTCATGATATGGACAGTTGGAAACCCGAGGTCGTGATAAATTTGTTATTCCAAAATTTAAATTACTTAAGTCATATGTTACATTTTTGGGTAACTGCATTCGTTTTCATAACAAAGTTCCTCAGGAAATTACTCAATTAACAGAGAATAAATTTAGATTTGTTATAAAACTTACATTGACTAGACAATCATACTATAAAATAAACGATTTCATTGAAGATAAAACAATAGTTTGGAAATGATCTTCTCTGCACATGCATGTACTGGCTTAATGAAAATATTCTATTTTAATAAACCTTTTGCAAAATGAAGTCGAAAAAATGATACCTGACTGAGTTTCTTATCGATTCTTCTCAGTGTCCAGGTTTTCTATTTGAACCGAATTAAAGTTAATTTGACGTTGAAACATACCTTATAATTGGGTTTACTTGAATAAATTGATTTGACTTTGACTTAAAGTGAAGTCTAAGTCAAAGTCAAATCAATTTATAGAAGAATAAAAGAAATTAAAATTAAAAGAAGAAGAATAAAGTGAGACAAAACTTATACGTTAAAACCTGAAGGTCCTATTTTCCTGCTTTAAGAGTCTGCCTATGCACTTTGGCGTGTTTACCTGGATCTCGATATCTAAGAAGACTGAGAGTTACATATTTGGACACATGCAACTTCAATTCTTTATCTCGAAACCCTTAAACGTGGAAACATGATTGGATAAAACAATCTCGATAAAAAAATTACAGAAATAACCCTATTTTACACAAAGATTCAGTTGCATCTCCGAAATCGAACAGAATTTTAAAATATTTTTTATTAAAATGGAAAGGTAATTATTATACTCAAATCTCTAAAACCAGTTTTTTAATTGGTAATGTAGCGTTTTTACAAATTACACTTATGTGCAAAAACAAGTGTTGAGATTCACCGCGCTAAAATATGATCAAACCATAATTGCGAAAATCAACTTTATTGTTATCGCTATAGGGCGGGAGGGTAATGAACGAATTCGGTTGCGCTGGGCTACATAGGCGGACTCTTTTTGTTAGTAATGCAAATAATGCTTCTTGCCAAACCTCACCTGAACCACTCGCGGAAAACGCACAGTCCACTCATAATCGGCATATTGCAAACGAATGAACAAGAGGTTGTAGTGTGCCTTTGTATTATATTTTAGGTTGTAGTAGACCAAGTAGTTTATTGGCTGTCCGCATAATTCAGACAGCTTGTTAGAGAAGCGTTACAGTGGCGATACAAAGTAGTTAAGTTAGTGATGTACATAAAAAATTAATTTAAATCTCAACCGCTAGAGGAAAGACGGTCCGAATCAAATGCCAGGTTGTTTAATTAGTAAATCTCCCACATAATTATTTTTATGATTTTAATCAGATTATCACATCTAACTCATAGTGAGTAACGGCGGAGTTAGACGACGCGATAATTTTGTTGCGCCGCGGCCGGTTGCCATCCTCGTGTCAGTATTTATTAGTAGCGATTGTAAACGCTATTGTCTGTGAACTGTGAATTTCTGTGAACTACCCAATCGCGTGGCCATCGCGCTTCCGCTGCGCGGTTGACGCGCGTTCGTTCATGGTCACCGCACGATCTAAAACTATTCCACCCCTGCATTCCATTCCTCTCTGGCCACTCCAGACAGAGTGGAATTACTTGCGAATGACATGAGCTTAGATATGTAAATTTTAGATGTAAATATATAGTGTATTTTGCTTTATTTTCCGGCGACCGCGTTGTGTTGGCGCGAAGAAATTCGTGTCGAATAAACGCGCCCTGAGAATTTGAAGATATCGGAGCCAATTCTCGCGTAATAGACATTTTATCTATGATAGATATATATCGAAAATCGATATTTTATCTATGTAAAGCTTATTTGTCTATTCTCGGAATATCATTTGCGATATATGTCGAAGGAACGTCGTTCGACTTACATCGACTGGTCTCTAACATTCGATATAATTAATTTCTATTGCTACACGGTAAATATCGGTCTTTGAGTGACAAAAAATTTGGTATTATTGGACATATTACTATTTTTTTTAAATTGTAATTCATATAAGTATATAAAGAAAAATCAAATACAATTGCAATAGATGATTTGGTGGCTGCCTATGTTATTGGAACTCTTGAAGAGGCGACAGCTGCCGCTTCTTCAGTTTCAAGACATGCTAGCTCTATTCGAAGAAATGCGTCAGATCCTTTTGAGTTGACTGAAGTTGAGTTCAAGAAAATGTTTCGCCTAAATAAAGAGTTAACAATAGACAATTATCGCGGTCTCTTCTCTCGTTTTTGCTTTGACGTGAAAAGTTACGTTTCATTACAACATTAACGAATCATTTTAAAATATTAAACTGTTTCAATTGTACAACTACTTTGTTTCCAAACTATTTGTTATTCATAGAAATACGAAAATTAAAGATAGTACTTAGTTTTATGAATTTAAAAATAGATATTAATAATGACTGAAACCGTAATTTAGGATCTCGAATTTATGTTGTCACAGTCGAGAAAAACGGAACGTAAAAACTCCTTGAGTTGGTAGTATTGTGATAGATATGCGTAGTCTACTGCGATATATATGTCTATTGTGTGCGAGAATTGAATTTTAGTTATCAATAGATATTTTTCCTTTGAAATGATATTTTTACATGCGATAATTTTGGATAGAAATATATCTATTCGTGATATTTTGTCTATCGTGTCAGAATTAGCCTCATGATCGTAAAACTTACTTGATCGGTATGTCAACCCCTTGCTCTTTACGGAAAACGGTCAGTTCTTCTTCCACTTTTATTTTGCTGCTCTCTTCGATTTTCTTCCACACTTGTACCTCTTTGCCCTCGTAGATTTCACTTCCTAAGTCATAAATTACGATATCAAGTATCTAAACACGAGTCAAAATACGAATGGGATTATCACATTTGTCACAGGGAATAGAACAAAAATTCAAATTGTATTTAATTTCAATTTCTCTATGGGCTCTTTCAAGCAAACGCAAAGTATCACCATGTCAGCCGAAAATGTTTTTAAATATAATCTTTTACTCTGTGTGTGGAAAATGATGCGATTTGAAGATACGACAGTAAGTACCTAAGGACCGTGATGCTTTTCGCTCCGTCCACAGTAAATAACCCGTTACAAATATAGCGTCAGGATATAATACTTGTATGTAATATATAAACATAACTATCACTTACTTTCGTAATGAAAACCGTCGGTGTCAGGTAAGAAGTCATGCAACTCCTCGTCTTGAAATTGCTCATCACATGTCATCTCATTCACCGTTTCTTCCGTTGTTTCAGGATGTATCTATACATATATAATCAACAATATACTAGTTACTTTGACTGTTTAAAAGACTAGTTAATCTCCAAACAATAATCAATTGTATAGATCCAAACTGAATACAAAGGGGGTTCGAACTTTGTTTTTTATGTGTAGCATAGTGCCCCTGCCATCATTTTAATTTGTAGGCTTCCGTGGACAAATGTCAAAATACGGAACCCTTGTAATATCGTCTTATCCATCTGTTTGTGCGTATATTGGTACTATATAGATGAACTTTGGAAGATAGGTATATTCTATGAACTGCTATAATGGAGTAGTGAAATTGGAAAAAATTAGGTTTAGTGGTAACATACATACTACATGTAACTAAAGATGAAAAAAAATTCCAGCTCAAATAAGCCTGTGGAATATCGTTAGATAGGTCTTCGAAACTGATATCATGGTTTTAAAGTTACTTTTTAATTTAAATCAGTAGTGTTATGTATTATTATAAAATAATCACTTTGTTAACAACATCTTTATTCATCATTTCATCATCATTTATTCATAAGATGAAATGTTGGAAAGTGCCACTACTTCAATAAATCCAGAATAATAATCGACCAAAATTAAAAAATATTTTCTACCATGCTCAACTATATCAACTCCTACTTTATTCCATGGTAAAGATGGTATATGTACTGGAATCGTTGGTTCTTTACTAGGCATATTTAAACACTCCTGACAAACTTTACAGCATCTAACATAAAGTTCAATATCACACGCTATTCCTGGCCAATATAATACCTCTCGCGCACACCTCTTACAGCGGTCATACTCAAATGTCCGTCATGTATTATACTCAACATTTGATGTCTTAGTGAACGCGGAACTAACATTAAATTTAATATTAGAGCTGGGACAGAAATTAATGGTTTTTTTAAATATACTCTCAACTTTCCAAAAATATACTGTTGAAATTTTTCGCATGCAAAACCTATAGCCAATAACTCCTTTTCACGACCGTCTTGCATTAGCACGGCGCCTAATGCGACACTGCTCGCGTCAACAGATAACACGACTGGCCGTGCAACGTCATACAATGCTAGAACGTGCGCGCTACAAACTAATTCTTTTAATTTTTTAAATGCATTTTCATGACCTAATTCCCGAGACCATCTTGATTCTCTTTTCAATAATCGCGTTAATGGGAAACAATATTCAAAATAATTTGGAATAAATTTCAATAAATAATTAACAACGCCTAAAAACGGATAGAACATTAACGTCTGCTCCAGTGGCCAATTTAAATTTTTCTGAACCACATTTACTCTGCAATATTTCATACCAGTCTGGATTAATTGAGGACTTTACATTGTTTTTCGATATATTCGAAAGCATTGAAATATAAAATGACTCATCCTCATCTTCGGATTCAAAGTGATTAATTTTGTTTTCATCGCATAAGTTAATATTATACATTTTTTTAATATTACACATCCTCGCAGTGACCGTAATTTTGACACACGTCAACTTGACACACACCTCACATTGGTCGCTGCACAAAATCCCGAGACACACTTAGGATTACCACAACAACGACATGGAGTATATCTCGCCGCCGATGAGCCGGCCGCGCCGGTTGTGACGCTGGCGCCGTCAGCGTGGCCCGTGCCGAAGCCACGGCTCGAGCGCGCGCTCCACCTCTTGCCACCACCTCGTCCGTAGCCCCGACCGCCTCGACCGCGACCGCCGCGGTCACGTCCTCTATTTCTTGTTGTCAAGGCATCGACGTAAGTTACCGCTTGCATCGTTGACCCTGTTGTCAGTTGTGTACTTCCTTCTGACGATACCTCGTCGGCTTCACAAATTCTTATAACTTTTAGAAGGGTCAAATCTTCTGTTCTAAGTAAGCGATCTCTAACTACCTCATTTTTAACTCGCAAACTATATGATCACGAATCATTTCTTCTTCTAAGATAGAAATCTCATAATTTTTACTCTTTAACTTTAAGGCGGTTACAGATTGATTTACAAATTCACCCTCATCTTGATTACGAGTAAAAATATTATATCGAGCCAACGTTACATTTGGTTTTATGCCGAAATATGTGTAGAACTTTTTAAACAACCTTGGACGTCATCACGGTCTGTGTCTTTTTCAAATGAAAACGTCTGATAAACATAGAAACCATCAACTCCTATTAAGTTGATAAGTAAACTGGCCTACACCGCAGTTCTTTCCTTGTGGACACCAGAGGCTTTTAAATATAATACAAACTGCGTCTTCCAACGTTTCCATGCTTCAGCCCTGCTAACTGGACTACCTTCTAAACACAATTCCGGTGGTGGCCTTGGGTGCTCCATATTACTTCAATAGTAGGTACGATTCAAACCGCTAATGCACCATAAATCACGAAACTTTACTTCTTTTCAAATATATTCTTGTATCCCACCGCTGTCCCCATGTTATGTATTATTATAAAATAATCACTTTGTTAACAACATCTTTATTCATGCGCTTGACATAGACACACTATATTATAAAATACACACAACAAGTAGTTGCTGAGATATGTGCTTCTAAAGTGTAAAAAGTGTCTCGTCCCTCCCTAACGTTTCAAATACGGGGTGGAAACTTCTAAAAATTTGAGATAAATATAAAAAGCATTTTCGGCGAAAATTAATTTGCATAAAAGTTCTGTACTTTTTGAAATATGGGGTATTCACAGTCACACGCTCAGTGACCGCAGAAATGCCTTTGTTTTCAATGTCATCATAGCCCGATTTCACCAAAATCCCCTAATACTTCACAAACCGGATGGGGGTCCGCTATCGATGAAATTTTAATTGTTAGATGTTAGCGGAGCCCTTTCCGGTTTTAGGGGATCCTAAGTATTAGGGGATTTTGGTGAAATCGGGGCATAAGAGACACTATGAAATACAAACTTATTTTTACTGCTGATTAAATAAATATTGCGCATCCCCAACTACGAAACCCTTTACTATCTTTGCCGACTGGAGTGAATTGAGTTTGACTTCGTATACACATATGTATGTATTATTGGTACCAGGACGTTGATGAACTCTTCCCTACATCTCTTTGAAAATGTGTACTATCCACTATAGTGCCATAGGAGGTAACAGATATACAGTAGAGGCAGATAGATATGGGTGTCAAAGGTGTCAAACCTATAACATCTTTTTTTCAACAGTAACAAAGCCCCCTGAATCCCCATAGTGCCACGACAGCAAGTATCTCACTCGCTGTCGTGCTTCTCGCATAACACAGAGCCCCCGGCTAGATGGCGTTTCAAAATATCGAAGTGTGTGTTTAAATAGCTGCTATAAATATAATATCCATCTAACAATTACTGAATAGATTTTTTGGCATCCAACGATACGTTTCCAATAGGGAAATAGCTAATATAAATATCGCTGTCGGCTTATAATCCCTTATCTAAGTTAACTAAATAGCTCTCTCACTAGTTATTTATTTCGATCACAAATAGACTATAGTAACAATATGTTCTTATATTTTTATGGTCTTTTTCTTACAAAAAGGACCCCCGAAATCTGTACCCCTAAGGGCCCCCGTAATACCAAAAGCAGTCCTGTATAACGCCTAATATCTTCTATTTGGGTTAATATTTAAATAAGTTTGGCACGAATGTCCCAATTGCATTTTTTATTCTCAAAAATGTTTTAAATTCTGCATTTCATACTATTGCAACTTTTAGGAATTATTTGCGTATCGTCTTCTATCGATTGCCATTTGTTGCCATTAGCCTGATCACCAGTCCAAATGACTGTGATGGCACTATAACACAAGGAGGTTGCGTATAATGAATGAAATGTTACCTCTTTATTAAAATATATACAAACTTGAAAAAGCGTTATAAAATAATTGTAATTTATAGTTCATATAAAAAACTGAAACGATATAAATAATTAATTTGTAGATATAAAAATATAATTCTGTGCATGTTTTTTCCCAATATCATATCAACTTTCGTCCCAATTTTGCTCATAACTAACATTTGCTCGTAATTTACACAAATACTTTGAAAACTATTTAATTTTTAAGTTCGATCATAATATTAATTTTAAATTGTAATATGTGATTGAAAACAGAAACATTAAATTTATAGCTAAAACCATTAAATTTGAGCGTAATAAATTGTAAATAATTTCAAGTATGTACTCATTCTGTTGCTTTTAAGTTTTTTTAAGTATGTAGGTATATTTCCCTTTTGAAAAATTGGCCTAAATTCATCCGGCCAGAATCGAACCTGAAACTCGATGTGGAATATTTTCTTTGATCCTTACCACATACAGGGCCCCTGAAGTGTCTTCAGTTTCTGCATAATAATATTTCTTGACCGTTCCGTCATAATAGTCTATGCGCGATCGATTTTTTTCCTCACTGTACCTGTTGAAATTAGAAGTATAAAATGCAACGTACATAATTCGCCTACTGAATATAACAATGGTATAACTTGAAATAAGATAGTTCAGAGAAAACTTGGTCTAAAGGTGGGTGCACCGCAAAACACGTACCTAGTGTTAGCTATTATCAATATTCGCGATTAATCGTTCTAATCATAATAGTTAACAAATGGCAGCACTGTTTTTTGAAGGTATTGCTACTTTCATAATAATATGGTATTTTTGAATATCAAAAAATAAGTCAGTGGAGAAATACACGAGCTAGCGAAAGCACGTCTCTTAATTATATCTCGTCATCCTACGTTTCCATCCAAGTCTCAGGAAGTATGTGGTTCCTACCTGTCCTGTAGGTACTACCACAGACTTCCTATAGGAATTGTGTGGTTAATACAAGTTTTGGCATTTCGTGCTTTAATTTTTTTTTGAATTTAGTAGTTTTTGTACTCTATGATTAGGGTTCCGTAATCGAAATGACTAAAACGGGACCCTTACAGTTTCGTCATGCCCAACCTCGGACCAAGTATGCCCGACTATCCGTCCGCTGTCAATATGTCACAATCGATTTATTACATAATTTTATTATCTACTCAGCCAAAAAAAGAGACATACTTATATCAATAACCTCATTCCAGAAGAAAAAATGTACTGGGTATTCTGGCCCAATTTTTTAAGAGTCCGCCTATGCAGACTGGCATGTTTGGTGACCTGGATCTTGATATCTAAGAAGACTGAGAGTTACATATTTGTCCTTACCGATATCCTTAAACATGGTTAAAAAAATCTCGATAAAAAAATTCCAGAAAAAACTCTGTTTTACATAAAGATTCAGTTGCATCTCCGAAATTCTACAGAATTTTAAAATAATTGTTACTAAAATGGATTGGTTTTTTAGTTGGTAATGGCAGTTTTCTTACAAATTACAATTATGTGCCAAAACAAATGTTGAGATTTCTCCGGGTTAAAATATGATCAAACCATAACTGCGAAAACTGCCATAGGGCGTGAAGGTAATGAACGAATTCGGTTGCGCTAGGCTGTATAGGCGGACTCTTAATGTAAGTGTTTTTTAATTTAACTTCTAATTT
The DNA here is from genome assembly GCA_907165235.1 of Zeuzera pyrina. Lineage (NCBI taxonomy): Eukaryota > Metazoa > Arthropoda > Insecta > Lepidoptera > Cossidae > Zeuzera > Zeuzera pyrina. The sequence continues at coordinate 13,646,714 of OU015641.1, forward strand.
GTTCAAAATTACAACGAAACTCTTGTTTTTTTTAACTTTATTAACTTTTCAACTGACCAATAATTACAACCAAGGGCGTCGCCAGCTTATGATTAAGGGGGGGGCAATGGGGCGATATTATGGAGGATAAAAAATATGAACGCCGAGAGCATGAAGCGTTACACTTTGGAAGTCTTTGCCTCGAAGACGATTGTAATAAGAACGGTTCTAATATCAATGTATAAAACTTCACAAGCCCTCGACAACACAATAACTAAATCAAACTTTTAAACACAGTAATAATTATTTATTTTGACAAAAATAATATTTAATGAAGGAAGTCAATTGCTCGCACTTTGGTCGCTTTGCGGCTAGCTACATTTGATCTCTAGGAAGGGGCAACTGCCCCCCCCCCTGCCCCCCCTTGGCGACGCCCTTGAATACAACGTCTGCTAAGAGATTATTCCAAAACTACATTTGATTTTCTAACAGTGTACGTTAAGTAACAAGTTAAGATCTCTCATAAAATATATCTAAAACGGGAAATTTAACGCGATTACCTTTTTATTTTGGCTTGACGTTTCGACCGAGTTGTATCGGCCGTGGTCTCAATGTGCAAGCAAAAAAGAGTTGAGATGGGTTGAGAGATGCTTGAGACCACGGTCGAAGTCAAGTCAAGTCAACTCGGTCGAAACGTCAAGCCAAAATAAAAAGGTAATCGTGTTCAATTTCCCGTTTTAGATATATTTTATAATGCAACGCGAAACTTTAAAAGTTCTCTTTTCTATTTATTAGATCATTTCATAAAAGACAAAAATCTTACCAAATTTCGTAAGTCAGTTTTATCCCTGTGGTTAAATGGAGTTTCTCTGCTTTAAAATGATATTCCGTGGGCCATATTATACTTTCAGTAGGGTCATCACTTTCTGTAAAATAATAAACTGCATGATAAATGATAAGTCATGTAAAGGAACCTAGTTCAGAAGGAGAACGCCAAACGAGAGTGGGAGAGAGCTGATTTTGTTCGGAGACGAAGATGCTGCCGCAGCGCGGTGGCAAAGTACGTCCCGCAGGCTTCTTACCCATTTATTACTTAACTTGAAGTTAGCATGCGACAGACAAATATCGCGCGATATCTGCTGTCAAAACATACATACATACGGAATAATAGAATAAAATACAGAGAATTTAAATAATGTAATTTGTGTAGTGGCGCCAAATCTACTGCGAAAAGTGTATTTTATTGCCATGACGCCATAGACACGCATTCGTACATGATACCAATTTATAATTACAATTATTCGCCGATCGCGCAGTGATCGCATGGCTGTCGCTGTCTGCAAATTTTTAGGTAATAACCAAGCCGGTCAACGTCTGTCAGGTTTCAGGTCAAAATGTTTTTTGCGGCAGTTATGTAATATAGGTTGCAGTTTTTTAATTTCTAATATGGATCAACATCGGCCAAAACAATACGAGCTCCGCACGCTTATTACGTAAGTCGCAGTCAGCATGTGACAGCCAATATCGCGCGATATCTGCTGTCAAAACGAGAATTTAAATAATGTAATTTGCATAGTGGCGCTAAATCTATCGCGAAAAGTGCATTGTACGGTCATGACGCCATAGACACGCATTCGTACATGATACCAATTTTACATTACCATTAGTCACCGGTCGCGCAGTGATTGCGTGGCTGTCACTGTCTGCAAATTTTTAGGTCCTAATCCCACCGGACTCCTGGACCGTTAGCCCTGTAACTCGGCTCAAAGAATAAGGTCCCTACGGTACGGTCCTTACGGTATGCCACACCTGTTGTACGAGGGGGCTAAAGAGATCTTCAGGCTTGCGGGCGTTTGGAGTGAAGGATCCCTTTGTCCAATATACGACTTCGAGAAAAATGAAAGTGCGTGTGGTCCGAGCTGTCGTAACATTACGAGGATAATGAGGGCAGTATTATACTTCAATATTATGCGAGAGAGTCTCTTTTGCGTTCTGTGAAAGATCCTGAAGTCCCTCAACAGGCACTGAGGACAACCACTACAGGAGTATCTATAAGTAAAGCTATGTACCTGATGCAATCTCACCCCTGAGGAGATGGGTAACTATTAAACGTTTTTATCACATTACCAAAAAATACTCCTTTGGCTTTTATTTTTATACAACAAACATGGGAACAACCTATGATACCTAGATACCAGGATAGTTCAGAAAAGAATAAATGCAAGTCATATGTAAGTACACGGGCAATTAGCGCATCGTTTTGTCAGTTGTTATCAAGCACGAACCATGAAACGAAGTTTATCTTTATTTTTATGAAAAAAGTGTATTTGACACAATGCTGTAATATCCACAATATAATCCAATCCAAGAAAACTATTCATTCATGTAAAACAACTTACCTAAAAAATCATAACTGAGTGCACAATAAAGAATTGACATCAAAATTAAAATGGCGGATTTAGACACCATTTTGTAATGACTGTACTGAACGCGGAGCCCAAATATATTTCAACATTTAATTTCATTGTTATATATCTTTTCCGTGAAAGACTTATCGCTCGATACAGTTTTAATTTGATAAAGTTAATTTATATCGGTTTAATTAGGTACCCTATATGAGCCTAAATTAAATGTTTTTACATACATAGGTACTTATTATTTTAATCACATATTACATAACCTTAATAATAACTATTATTAGTCTGTATGTATTTTATATCAGTATACTGAAATAACCCATTATCTATGGGATACCCAAAGATAAGTACGGGCAACTTGACTGTCTGAATGAATGAGATCAAAGTCTTTGATGATACTTCAAGCTAAAATACTTAGCTACACTATGATTTGCTACAATTGGCATAACAAAAAATTGCTTGTAACGCCATCCAGGGCTCCTAGCGCTGTTTCCGCGCTCTCCGATTAATAGTTACGTATCTAAGTACTCGTAAGTCTATCACCAAAATGGTAGAAATAGAGTAATTAGATGAGAAAAGTGCATTCAATGAAGCCGTGGAAGGCGTAAGTGCTCTATGGCAGGAGTGGAGTTTCAAATACAAGTCACACAATTGTAGGTAAATAAATATACAAAATTTACTTGCAGGCGAGTGTTGGTAACCTCGCGTCCAGTTGGGTTTCGCAAGAATGTCGTAAGTTGAAGAAAATTCTTAAAATTGAAATACAAAAATTGTAGTGATGTGAAAAGCCGAAAAATAATTATTGACTGTTATTGACTGTTACTGACGACTTCGTTCGCGTGGATCATTGATTTCTTTCCATAATATTTCCACATGGACGTTTGATCGCCTAGGAGTTGATTCGAAATCGATTTAATATATGTCTAATTATTACTTATTGGAGTTTACTCCTTAAGAATCGATTTTCATATAAGGCCCCCGGTATGAAAAAAATATGAGGAGTAAAATCTACTCATCGAATGACCTCGTTACGTTTTTTGTGCGCAACCTATTGTGCGGCGCACCTTTCACTTTTCAGTCGTGAGTATTAAGACGTACATAGGGTATGCTACGGGGCAGCTTACGCATGTAAGTAATAGGTATATATTGGGTCCTTACATATGAAATGGGCGTTTTGTACGGGAGGAATAAAAAATCAATTAATTAATCAAAGTATGCACCTGTGTTATCTATGCACTTTTGCCATCTCATAGGTAGTTCATTGATCTCTTTACTAAAAAAACCATGGGGGCGAGAATCAATAAACTCTTTGAAGGCGGTTTGGACTGTCGCATCGGAGTTGATTTTTTTTCCTTGTAAGAAGTTGTCCAAATTCCGGAAAAAATGATAATCTGTTGGAGCAAGGTCCGGGGAGTACGGTGGATGTCGCAGACATTCCAATTGTAGCTCATCTAACTTAGTGGTTGTTTGTTGTGCAGTATGTGGTCTTGCGTTGTTGTGAAGCAGCAGTGGCCTAGAGCGATTGACCAATCTCGGTTGTTTAGCAGCTAGTTCTTCCTTCATGGTTTGCAGTTGCTGACAATAGATATCTGCCGTAATCGTTTGGCCAGATTTTAGAAAGCTGTAGTGAACGACACCGGCGCTAGTCCACCAAACACTCACAAGTAACTTTTTCTGAGTCAATTTTCGTTTAGGACAGGATTTGGCTGGGTCTCCAGGGTTCAGCCATTGCGACGAGCGCTTCCGATTATCGTACAGTATCCACTTTTCATCACAAGTAATGATTCGATTTAAAATCCCTTCATTATTGTGTCGGTTGAGCAAAGTAACACAGCAGTCGACGCGTGTTTGCAAGTTCAATTCACTCAATTCATGAGGTACCCATCGTTCAAGTTTTTTTACTTTCCCGATTTGCTTCAAGTGGATTAATACAGTTTTGTCACTTACCCCGAAGCCTGCAGCTATCTCTGAAGTGCTTTGTGATGGATCCGCTTCCACAATAGCCTTTAATTCTTCATTTTCCACTTTGGTCTCCGGCCGTCCACGGAGTTGGTTCTGAAGGTCGAAATTTCCAGAACGAAAACGTTGAAACCAAAAACGTACCGTACTTTCTTTTGCGACACCAGCGCCGTACACATCATTAATCCTTCGAACTGTTTGTTTAATTCTTCATTTTCCACTTTGGTCTCCGGCCGTCCACGGAGTTGGTTCTGAAGGTCGAAATTTCCAGAACGAAAACGTTGAAACCAAAAACGTACCGTACTTTCTTTTGCGACACCAGCGCCGTACACATCATTAATCCTTCGAGCTGTTTCTGCAGCACTGGTGCCACGGTAGAACTCGTACTCGTGAATATACCGATATTTCATGTTTTCCATTGTGCAGTAATAAGCGACGCCAAAGAAAAAAATAATGAGGAATAAAACAAATGAATGACTGTTTTCAAAACTCAAATGTACCAGCTAAATGAATTTATAAATTTGAATTTGGAATTCTTAACCAAAGAGGAGATATTTCAGATCAAAGTGGTCAGTACGACAAAACGCTAATTTCATATGTAAGGACCCAATAATATACCTATATGTTATTTCTATATAAAATATATGATGAATATATATATATATATATATATCTCTCGGTTTCTCGGGGTGCTGATTACGAAAATGATGTTAATTTTCAAATCCAAGATGGCGAATATTACTTTTTTTAGATAAATCAATACGGGTATCAAATTCTAGGTGTCTCGGGATGCTGATTACGAAAATGACTTTCACTTTCAAATCCAAGATGGCGAATATTACTTTTTTGGATAAATTGATATGGGTGTCACATTATAGGTCTCTCGGGGTGCTGATTACGAAAATTATGTTTATTTTCGAGTCCAAGATGGAGATTATTATTTTTTTGGATAAATCGACATAAGTATCATATTCTAGATTTCTTGGGGTGCTAATTACGAAAATGATGTTAATTTTCAAATCCAAGATGGCAAATATTACTTTTTTTTGGATAAATCGATATGGATATAAAATTCTAGGTTTTTCGGGGTGTCGATTACGAAAATGACGTTCATTTTGACAAGGTAGCGAATATTATTATTTTTCAAAAATCTACGTGGGTGTCATGTTCTAGGTTTCTCGGGGTACTGATTACAAAAATGACGTTCATTTTCAAATCCAAGATGGCAAACATTACTTTTTTGGATAAATCGATATGGGTGTCATATCCTAGGTTTCTCGGTGTGCTCATTACGAAAATGACGTTCATTTTCAAATCCAAGATGGCGAAAATGACTTTTTTGGATAAATCGATATGGGTGTCACATTATAGTTTTCTCAGGGTGCTGATTACGAAAATTATGTTTATTTTCCAATCAAAGAGGACGATTATTATTTTTTTGGATAAATCGACATAGGTATCATATTCTAGGTTTCTCGGGGTGCTAATTACGAAAATGATGTTCATTTTCAAATCCAAGATGGCGAATACTACTTTTTTGGATAAATCGATATGGGTATCAAATTCTAGGTTTTTCGGGGTGCTGATTACGAAAATGACTTTCATTTTCAAATCCAAGATGGCGAATATTACTTTTTTGGATAAATCGATATGACTGTCAAATTCTAAGTACCTCGGGGTGCTGATTACGAAAATGACGTTCATTTTGTAATCCAAGATGGCGAATATTATTTTTTTTGATAGATCTGCATGGGTGTCATGTTTTAGGTTTCTCGGGGTACTGATTACGAATTGACGTTCATTTTCAAATCGAAGATGGTAAATGCTACTTTTTTATATCTATTAATATTGATATTTAATATTATTGTATACAGTGAAGTGAATAAAAATATATAAAATATGGAAAAAATCAGTAAACTCCAGTCGTGCGTCGGAGCTTGTGCACGTCGGAGCCGTGCGTCGGACACACACTTTTTTTTCTAAACTTTTTTGGTAATATTATTTACATAAAGTTTTGGATTACACAAAGTTGCATTAGGTATTATTTTTAGGATTTCTTAGCCTGGGTGAAACAAAATTCCATAATCTCATCATGTCTTTCTGGTGTCTGTATGCCACGGTCGAATTATTTTGTTATCTTTACACCTACTGAGTCGAAATTTAGTATTAATTTGTAACCTAAAAGCCTAAAAGTAGAATGATCACAATCACAAAATTGAACTTAAACAGCTTTAACCCTTTATACATACATATCTTCACGCCGCATCCTAATGGGGTAGTCAGAGAGGACGGAGCGCCAAGCGTCGCGGTCCTTACATACTTCTTTCGCTTCCTTAAATATCTCATCATTCTCCTCACACATTTTCTAATAGGTATGCGAGCGCTTTTGTTATTTCCGTCTGCTAACACTCTACCTATTTGATATTCATGTCAGCCTTGGTCTTCCTTGGCATCTTTTACCAGTCACTTTTGTTCTATAGATTTTCTCCGTCAGTCTTTCATCACTCATTCTTTCCATGTGCCCGAACCATCTTAGCATTCCTTTCTTCATTTTTACAATAATACTGTCGTGCAACTCTGTCATACCTGCGTATCTCTTCATTGCTTATACTGTCCGCAAGGGTGACATTAACTCATTATCATTATTATTATTTTTACCCATTACGATTTATTAATTTAATGTTACATAAATTAGGAAAATAATCTAAACTGTGTGAGATTGCTACGTATCTGACACATTCTAAACCGGTTTTTCTTTCTCCCCGCTAGTTTAAGATAATCATAGTCACGAAATAGGTAAAGACAATTAACCTGTTTCCAAACCAATTACAAGTTGCAACACGTAACGATAAACATATGGAGAAAAAAATAAGTAGGTCCCTAATTCGTTTTTTAACGTAAGGGCCAGTTTATGAAATGTTTCACATAATGATATATGATAAAGTGCCACACGCAAGGCAATCATTCATAATGTTTTTTTGAGACTAATAACGTAATGATTACATAATAATGTCACTGCAAGTATATCTATGCTTTTGATTTATTACCCAGCTATGGTCAAAATAAGAATGATGAACTGCATTTCTCTTTTTTTGGGATTCCGTATCATAAGAAACCGGCCAAGTGCGTGTCGGACTCGCGCATATTTGTGTTATGTATTTACCAAAAGAAATATGTCGAGTTTTTTTTACAAAAGAGGGCACAAACAAGCGAGTCACCTGACGGAAAGTGACCACCGCCGCTCATGGACACCCGCAACGTCAGGGGAATCACGGGTGCGTTGCCAATCTTCAAGGGAAGGAGGGGGAGGGGGAAGAATGAGGGGTCACCAGCACTCTCACTCACTGAACGAAACAACAGCAATTCGCTATGTGCGAATTGCATGGTGGGGGTATAGTAAAGCGATCGCACCGCATGCTGTGGCAGAAATTTGCAACAATTCAGTATAGTCAATTTGTTTATATTTTGAAATGGGTCATAACGAGAGGCATATTATAACGTAAAATAAATATAACTTCTTAATACATTTTCTCAAAAAGTAGAGTTTTTCATGTGTGTTTAGCGTGCGGAAAGTTATTCTTTTCCACACTAGTGCTTTTTGTTTTCCTCCCGCATATAACATCCAAATGCATGAAGGTTTTTAATCAAAAAGTTTTCTGTACAAAATTTTTGTATGAAATGACTATTTTACAGCGTAAATACCATTAATACACGAATTAAATTTAAAATAAATTAATTTTTTTAATATATAAATACGTATAATGTAAATAACGTAATTAAAATTATTTTGAATTTAGATAAATTATTATTGTCACTGAATTGGCTGAATGCAAAGAAACCGTTGCCCTGCCATGTCCTCTAAAAAAAAAAGAAACTTACACCCGCTAAATTACATTTCTGCATTTTTTTTATTGATTTATATTTTTTTGCAAATGTATTAAAAAACGTCGTTCGATGCACGTGCGGAATTGTCATTTCCACTCGTCCCTATTGTTGACCCGCGCCTTCGGCTTGAGTCAACACACCGGGACTCGTGAAGAAATGACATACTTTCCACACTTGTATCGAAATATACTATTATCTATTACCTATCGTATAATACGAAATTAAGTGTGTTTCATCACGTTTAAAGTCAGAAGAGCACTTGCGTTTAAACTGGTTTCATAAAATGTTAATATAACCGATGTTTGACGAATGATGTTGGCTCGTATTAAATAACTATTGCCATTATTTCGTAGCTTTTGAACATTTCTTACATGTTGTGCTAAATGTAATTTATTTCCTTTCATCACAGTTTGAGGTTGGAAAATATTGTATTTTACATACATACGTACATACATACATATCCTCACGCTGTATCCCCAACGGGGTAGTCAGAGAGGACGGGACGCCAAGCGTCGCGGTCCTTACATACTTCTTTCGCTTCCTCGAATCTCATCATTCTCCTCACACATTTTCGCCTAGGTATGCGAGTGCTTTTGACACTTCCGTCGGATAACACTCTAGCTATTTGATCTTCATAATTCAGCCTTGGTCTTCCTTGGCTTCTTTTACCACTCACTTTTGTTCTATAGATTTTCTTCGTCAGTCTTTCATCACTCATTCTTTCTATGTGCCCGAACCATCTTAGCATTCCTTTCTTCATTTTTACAATAACACTGTCGTGCAATCCTGTCATACTGCATATCTCTTTTTTATATTTTATATTTTCAAACCTGGTTTTTATAACAATATTAATTTTTCTATGTACTGTTTTTAACAAATTCCTCTTGAAATACTATTTGTCGCCTTTCTATGTATCTTTTAATTACTTTTTTCATTAGACAACAATAAAACATTTATATGTCATTAATCCCGAATAGTTGCGCATGCTAGGTGGCGCTACTGTCGTGCAGATAGCCAATGGCCGCTTTTACGGTACAATGGGGAAGTAAAATATATGCAGTTGTACGGAGACGCTTTTATATTTCCGTGCACGATAACGTCATTTTGTGGACGTTGAAAAAGCGTCTTTATCGCCGATGTAATAGGGAAGCATTTTGCTTATTTATTGTATTTTGGCGGTAAAAACGTGATGATAAAGACGTTCACGGTAAATTATAAAAGCGCCCAATAGATGCTGTTATTTCACGCCGATATTCTGCCAGAGGGTGGTATTTCACCGGGCAAGCTGACCCAATTTATGCTGCTATACAACATGGCTCTACCACACATAAAATTCAAACACGCACTTAATTTGCAAAGGAAAGAGACGTCCTCTCATACTCATCCACTGCAAATGTGCTACTCAATTTCGATCTGTAGATTATTTATTGACCACCTCCGTGGCGCAACGGCTTAACGCGTCGGAAAGTAAAACGGGGGTTGCGGGTCCGATTCACGCCCCGAGTCTGGGTGTTTATGTATAATATGTATTTATTTACAAAAGAAAAGTATATAAGTAGTATATCAGTTGTCTAGTACCCATAACACAAGCGCTGTGCTGCTTACTTTGGGACTAGATGGCGCTGTGTGAAAATGTCTGAGTTTATTACTATTATTATTATTATTTATTCAAACTCCTTATTAGCTATTAGCTACAGGATTATCTTATTTCTAGTAAGTATGTTAGTTGTAAATTAATTGTGACCTTTGTTAGTTTATTTTTTATTTTTATTTTTTTTATGCAAGAACACCAGATTAGTTGTAGGCCTCTAAAGATGCCCATTTGTCTCTGTCTTGTGCATAGAGCACTCAACCTATAAAGTGGCAATGTCATTTATTTTGTATTAAAAAAATTTACATCTAATAATAATAATTTACTGTTGCATACTTTGCATACGATGTTCTGCTGTTTTTGCCACACCACCGAATAGAACAATAAGCCATTACATAAATATTTAAATATCTGTCGGAATATATAGAGATGTACACACAGGTCCAGTATTGGTTATGTACCTACTGCTTAATGCGAGCGAAGTTTATATTTGTTAGTATAAATAAAGTGAGTAGTGGTGTATAAGATGGTCCGACATTTCGTCTCTATAGGTTTGAGTACTCCACGGTCTTGTCCCGGTTTGGGCCAGCTGTTTTTATAATCTCGTCTTCCCATCTTGTCTGTGGTCTTCCTCTGCCTCTTTTGCCTTAAAGGCCTCTCGCAGGGTTACTTTTACTATTCATCACTGGCTACATGACCTGCCCATTGCCACTAGTTTTTCTGCATAGGTAAAAGCATTAATTACTTTTGTTATATTTTAGTTTGTTGATGTAAAAAGAACGGTTTGAAACATAATAACAGCAAATATTTTAAGACAGCATTGCTCTGCCGTGGGCGGATAATTTACTCATAACGGTAATTCATACTCAAATCTATGAACAAACAGAATTAAAATCGAGGACATTACGGTACACTGTATGATATTTAAGCTCTGAACCTAACGCATTATTAATCAATATCCAAGATGAGAGTTTTGGTGAGTATTACGAATATTTTAAACGTTTTTAAATTTTCTTTTTCTCCGTCACTGCTAGACGCAGACGAAATTAAATCTAGTTGAAAATTAATTAGAATTTCAATGTTCTATATGAGAACTTTTATTTGTGAAAAGTCAATCAATCAATATTTTTCTTACTTTTACATGATTTTACAACTTTACAGTAGGCGTTACAGAGTAATAATAGAATCCAACATGTCATCACTCTGGTCAAATGCATAATTGTAAAAATCATGCTGTAAATTAAATTTTCTCATTTTAAGTGAATGTAACATATTCTTATGAGAAATAAAATATCTTTAATCCGAACCCCGTCAGGACACAGCAATTATTTATTGAAGGTAACTTTATATATTCATAATTATTCAATAAATGATAATTCACAATAAGTACACTCAATAAGTCATATTCAATAAATTAGATAAAATTATGTTTATTTATTTATTTATACACAATACTATAATTCAATTCAATGTATTTTCGTTCAAAACCAATATATTTTAGTCATAACATAACTGTGATAGCACTTAATTAGGTCGATTTCTAATCGTAAATTTTTTTTAAAATCGTTTACATTATGATATGATGAACTATTTCCCCACAATATAATACCGTAATTCAGCCAAGAGTGAGCATAGGTATAGTAGGCTAACAAAGCCATTTTCACATCAGTCGTTTTTTTTAATCATATAAAGCATATGTGAATATCGATAATTTAGTAATTATGTTTAGAATGTGTGCCTTCCAATTTAAATTAGTGTCTATAAATAATCCCAACAACTGAAATCGATCGACCAATTCTAGTTTTATATTATTAAATGAATAGTTAATTTGTACTTCAGGTTTCTGGTAGGGTCTGATTGCATTAGCTTCGTTTTAGAGAAATTCACCTCTAAATTGTAGTCATTTAATCAATTAATTATTGATGAAATATTATCATTCAATGTCATAGTAAGGCTTTCATTGTTATCATGGGGGAATATTATAGATATGTCATCAGTGAAGAGAACGGACTGAGCAAAAGGTCATTTATATAAATAAGAAACAAAATATAACCCAACACACCGCCCTGTGGTATAGACATTAGACATATTTATATCGGCTTTTTTTGATCTGACGTGCGTTACGGTTCCGGTTCGCGGGTGGTGCCATTCTACTTCCATATATTGCACGCGATTTTCTAGGTAAGAACAGGACCACCGATATGCCATTCCCTAACTCAGATCAGAGTTCAGTGACAAACACACGTACAGATGAATCACATACCTATAGTCTTGCCATAAATATTGTTACAAGTAAATCATCGTTTTTTTTCTATTACAAAAAACGTTTATAACGTGTGTTCGTTTATACATTAATATAATAGCATTTAAAAAAATATGAAGTTCATTCAAAATGATGTCCGTTGGCCTTCCTCCTTCTCCTTCACCTTTAAACGTTGTGACTAGTTATTGATTGAAACACGCACTTCCTCCATAGGAGAAAATTCGCCTCTGACAATCTTATGAAATGTTTTAGGAACTCCAAATTATCATGGCGTTTAGAAAATGCCATATTCTCTGAGAGAGACCATAAATCATAATCAAGTGGATTAAGATCGGGACTAGATGTCGGCCAATCTTCAGCTCCGATGAAGTCAGAAACGTTCCTTTCCAGTTACTCTCGTGTGGATCGAGCTTTATGACACGGTGCTGGATCGTGCTGAAAGGACCATTCTTGATTGTGGAACATGGTGTTGTTAAGAAGCTTAACTACTTTTTCAAGAATCGTATCTTCGTACACCTGGGCCGATGTTTTGATACCTTTTTCAAAAAAATATGGATCAGTCACTCCTTGATAGCTAACACCCCACCAAACCCCACCATCATTGAAGCCGGATAATACCTATGTTGTACCCTACTGATTAATTTAGAAGCTTCTCTAAAGCTTTGACCATAAACTCGGTCTTTTCGCTTACTAAAATGCTACTTGATGGTAAAAATAATTTTTTCTGTGACCTTTGCTCACCGCCTAAGACGTTGTTTCGATTTTACCTCCCCATTCATTTTTAAATTATTGGTTAAGTAATAACCAGTACGTCTCTTATAAGCCGCAAGTACTAAGTCATCTTTTAAATACGCGACATGGTTCTGGGTACTATATTCCTTTGCCTAGATAAAATCTTTTGCTTTCGGACAGGATTTCTTCGGATTCTTTCCTTCGCTGCTTTCATCACCTTTTTAATACGAATACTACGTGGACGGTCCGACCTTTTTCTGTCACAAACAGAGGACGTTTCATTATATCTATCAAAAGTCCGATGCACAAGCATTCGACTAATACCAAGCTGTTGGAGAGTAATAGGAGTTCAAAGATTGCATTTGACTCCATTCCTACTTTGTGTAATTCGGTTCTCTTTATTACCCCGCTACATTTTAATAACACAAGATTATTTAACAAAGATTGGGGCGAAAATGAGGAAACACTATGAATATTCATATGAGAATGACGGGTTTCAAATTCAAATGTAATATAATTTTTTTTTATTACAACAGTATTTATGACCAGACCGAGTATATAAAGATCATTCATTTATATGGATAACTTTGAAATTATTGGCATCGTTCTAAAGTATAAACTTTTAAACTTTACCGTTGCATTATAAAACATCTAAAAAGGGAAAATAACCCGATTACCTTTTGCCACGCTGTGCAACGTGCAAGATCCACGCCATCCTTCGCTCTGCGTTGTATCGTTTGTCCAAATAATTATGTTGACGCGTTACATATCAAGGATCGGGAACTCGGTGTATATCTTCAATATTGTTTAATATGAAAAATGACATTCAGGCATACTTACATACATATACTTATATAAAGTCGGCGACGAGTGAAAACCTCGTAAGTGTCTAAAACAAAATTTTACAGGAGGAATAAAAAACGTCTTGTGAAAAATTTGTGTTGTATGAGCCGTATCTTTGATTTCTTTTGTTTTATTTTCAATTAGTGTCTACTTTTTAATATCTATAGCCGATATTTTAAAATAACGTGTCTAAGAGTGTCAAATCTTAGTTACGAGGTTTTCCTTGGAAACAATGGTAGTTTGATAGCTATATATACGAGGTTATTAACGAAAACAACAAGTAATTAGTTATAAATCAAATTTATTTAAATACTTATAAAAACATAAAAAAGCTCACTGGCCGTAATAAATTATATCCAATTTGTATAATCAAAATTTATAGGTACCTCGCGCGAGTTACCATGCCAAAGTGGTTCATACAATTTTTTGTAAGGTTTTTAAATCATACCGCTTTGCCATGTTAACTTTCACGAGGACACATAAATTGGCATGTCCTGGGAATATCCGAAGTCCGAAGACAGGGAGAGGACACGGTAACCCTAGAATAAGGCCACCTACTCTACTTCGAGAGAGCGATAAGACGTCACAGGACGGGGTTGGCATGATGGTCAACAGAGTTCTCTCTAGCAACGTGATAGAAATTGGTAGCGTGTCTACGCGGGTAGCATACCCCATACTCAGACTTACCAAGAGATATACTCTGAAGGTAATCCAGGTCTATGCTCCCACGTCGACACACTCCGATGAAGAGGTCGAGGCCGTATACGAAGACATAACGAAGGCCATATATGATACCACCAAGACCCACTTCACTGTTGTTATGGGGGACATCAATGCCAAAGTGGGAGTACAAGAAGAACGCGGAGAATCTGTAGTTGGAGTGCACGGTATCGGCTGTAGAAACCAAAGGGGCCAAATGCTGGTTAACTTCCTCGAATCCCAGAGGCTATCCCTGATGAATTCATTCTTTCAGAAAAAGTCTCATAGGAAGTGGACTTGGCGAAGCCCCGATAGGGTGACAAAAAATGAGATAGACTTTATCATGAATAGTAGGTATAAGGTATATATTCAAAGATGTCTCAGTGATTAACAGGTTTAACACCGGAAGTGATTACCGACATGTCCAAGCTACTTTGAATATAAACTTCCGACTTGAGAGAAATCGCCTGATAAAGTCTACGCTCCGTCCGTCACCGTGCCATATCGCTGCAGCATCCAAAGAATTCCAGCTGGAATTGCGAAACAGATTCAGTCTGCTGGAAACCACTGCGGACGTTGATCAGTATGTCAACAAGTTCACGACTGTTGTCTGAGAGGTGGGAGAGGAGTTCTGCCAACGGAGGCGAGGGAGTAAATTGTCCAAGTTCTCGGCAGAAACAGTAGATCTCATGAGACAGAGACGGGAGATTTCGACGGAAGCGTCGGACTATCGCCTTCTCAATATGCGTGTAAAGAAGCAAATACGATTCGACATACAACAAAGCAGTACTGAGCAATTGAAGATGCGATTAGTCGAAATAGAGGTTCGAAGGTATTTGCTAAGCAATTGGGAAGGAGTCATCTGACGAAACTTACGACATCCGATGCTCGAGTTCTCACAGCCAAGCCAGATTTACTTGTAGAAGCCGAGACGTTCTACAGACAACTATACTCCTCACACGCACTGAAGCCCACAACTCAAGTTACGGACGACAGACGTGCTAAACTAACCCGCCACTTTACGGACGAGCTACCGGACATAGAGACTCCCGAAATCGAGATGGCTCTTGCGCAGCTTAAAAACAACAAGGCCCCTGGGGATGACGGCTTTTAAGAGCTGGTGGGTTTCCAGTCCTGGAACAGCTTCGGAAGCTGTTTATTGCTGTCATCGAAAAAGGTAAAACGCCCGAGGCGTGGTCTAGGAGTGTGGTCACCTTGTTCTTGAAAAAAGCCGACTTGCGAGTTTCTCATTCCAAAATGGCAGACTTTTAGTTTTACTATGTTCGCATTCATAATCATTGGATGGCGTTGTAAACAATTTTACTGATTTTGGGTGCATTCAAATTATGCGATACTAGCTTTTCTAACTATATAAAAAATAATCATGTTTTGGTAAAAAATACGATATACGAGGTTTTCACTCGTCGCCGACGATTTTATTTTCTGCAGAAATTGTATGACCTTATAGAATGCTTTATTGTACGAATGGCGGTTATTGTAAAGATAACGCTATACTTAATTCCCTCAGAGATTTATTCAATACATCAGTGATATTTTAAAAGTAATATGCGCTCGTATTTTATGTTTATTTAATTTTTTCAGATATATCTTTTCGTCATCATCGCATCTCTCCACTTCATATCATCAGCACCAAGAGATTACGAGCAGTCAATGATAGACAGGCTCCACAAACCATGGTATACAACCGACAAACCGCAATATTACCCTCGAAAGGGAGAGCACAAATGTAAAGGTGGTATTTGCAAGACGAAGATCAAGCAGGGTTGTGAAGATTGTCAATATGCTGTGCCTTTAACGTGGGAGTGAAGACTGATTACAATATAAAACTTTGGGCTATTTTACAGTTTCTTAAAAAACGAACTGAAAGATAGATTAATAATCGGTAGACATAGGTATCTATTTTAAAGACCATCAACTGTGGTGGAATCTTCTGATGTGTGTTCCACCAGAGCAGTGGCCTGCATATTTTTCTTCCGTGGGTATATTAGCAGCGTGTAGTTGGAGAAAAATGTGACGTGTTAAGTTTGTTTACAATGAAACAATACGTAAGCCGGAGTGACCGTAGCTGATAGCCTGAAGCTATCCGATATTTAGAAGTGGATGAAGCATCGCGATGCAACGAAATCGTACCTCGACGCGAATCAATAGGGCTGCCATCCCTCCGAGTTCACTTTGAGTTTATGGATTTTAATTTAAGTGAGGGCTACGGTTAATATCGTATATCTCCAGATCAGTCCATCTCGAGCACATGAGTCGTCTGTAATTAATGTTGTCGCTACTCGACTAATGGAGGCTTCAGCTTGAAAAAACCAGAGCAAGATAAGTTTTCGAAAAAATCGCATTCGGAAACTTAGGCGAAAGTGTATAAGCAGAAGTATTGAGGAGACGAATTCTTTGAGGACCGCGATACCTACCTGGAGCTCCGTCCTCTCTGATTACCCCATTAGAGATACAGTGTGAGGATATGTATGTATTATTTCAAAAAATAAAAGTTAAATAAATGATTCCTACAATAAAAATCTATCATTCAAAAAAATACTAACTTTTCCTAAATCTCCGAGGTCTGCAATTTTTGTAAGGTGACCTCCGTAAAGACCAGCCACGATAGTAGTATAAATAAATCTTACTAAATAAAACAAGTTGTATGTAACGTCATATAATTTTAAAATAATTAGCAAATTAAGTGTAAATCTCTGTTTCATTGCGATCATTTATGTCAGTGATTCTTCTCCAATATACATAATCTTTCTTTGTTCCTTCCAACCCCAAATAATATGGATAGCCTGTAGTAGTCGACAAATAAAATATACCCTGTTTGGTCTGATTCACCAATGGGCCCATCATATTTGTTTCTTCAGGAACTCGATCGTAGCATAAAGCATCTCGCGCTTGCTGTATATTATCACATTTTATCGCTATGAACTTATCTGGATTCTTCAACGCCGATATCCAAAGTGGTAACACTCTAAAATGACTACAAGTTGTCGTGCAAGGGTACAAGTTTAAGTCAGATGGTTGAAATTCTCCGCCATTGACGTAGAAATCTGTATGGCCCATTTTTGCTGCCATTCCATACCCGTCTATATTTGTGTGAATTACTTCGACAAAATCAGCATCTGATGGGCTCAATCTTTCTTCAGATTGCAAAGACCGAAAGCAAGGTCCTGAAGGTTCTAGAGCGGTTATCTTAGAAATATTTCGGCCAGCCATCGTTTGGTAATTTTTGGCTATGTAACTGATCGTTTGACCTCCAAGGCTGAAGCCAAGTAATTCAAGTTTGGAAGGATCCAGTCCACAGTTGGTGAGCTTTACGAGAATTTCGGCAATGTGTTTGCCAACTGGTCTCATCAAACGTGCAGCCCTGGACAAAAATATGGTTCTTGGTTCATATTTCCATGCAATGCTACTAACAGTACAAAATTAAAGAATATTAGAAAAATGACTTCAAATTCAAAATCAAAAAAGTTTTATTTCGTAGTAATAGTCATAGCCTTCGATTAAATATTTGATCGAAGGTGATAGCAAAGAATTTTCATGGAATTGTCTATAGTAAAATCGGTAAAATCGTTTCTATTAAACCGGGCTAAGACGAACCGGCAATGGAATAAGATATCATTTTTTAAACGTCTTTGGAATTTATAATAGATTTAAGGGTAATTAATTTTCTTCGTCGAAGTATTGCTTATAAATAACTTGTTTGTAATCCTACAAAATAACAGTAAAAAATGTTAACTTTTCCCACAGCGCCTAATAACAGAATGTTAGACATTTGGACGTTAAGTAAATTCCTATTTAATTACTAGGCACTGACTGAAGGTGGTTTTAGGAATGGTAGGCGTTGTAAGGATCAGATTTTCTCGCTCCACGGTATCGTGGGGAAGTTTCTGGCCATAGGTCGGAATGCTTTCTTGCTTTCTGCGCTATAGAGAATCTTGAAAAAGCATTCGATAGAGTAGTGCGAAAGAAATTATGGAGTGTTCTGCCTTTATATGGCGTGGAGGGCCCCTTACTATAGGCTCTCAGGTTATTATATCGAGGTCACGGAGTCTGTGTAAGGATAGATGGTGACTTGTCGCCCTGATTCAAAGTCTATTCAGGCGTCAGACAGGGCTGCGTCATGTCTGCCTGGTTGTTCGTGCTGTATTTGGAAAGATGCCTCCAAACATTGAAAGGTAGTATGAGTGGTATCATATACGATGGTACAATGGTAAACTGCCTTTTGTACACTGATGATGCTGTGCTTATAGCACCATCAAAAGCGGAGTTGCAGACACTAGTTACGTGCATGAAAGAAGACTGTGAAGTGAAAGGATTGAATTGAACGTGAACAAAACTAAGGTTCTGGTGTTTGAAAAGAAAGATATACAGACAAAGTGTGAAATATGGGTAAATGGAAAATGTCTAGATCAAGCAAATGAAATTGTATATCTGGGGAATGCGTTTTTGAGGAATGGAAGATGTGAGTTGGATGTGGAGAGACGGGTAGCTTCAGCTGGCAATAAAGTGAACGGTGCTCTTTCCTCATTAGTCTGCAGCGTGAATATATCTAACTCAGGCAAAATGGCCATACACAATGCGCTGTTAGTTCCAACTTTATCGTACGGTAGTAAGGCCGGGATATGCCCAAAATCGAGTGAAAGTAAGTTAAATGCGATATCAGAAATATGAGCAGTATCGCCATTGCAGATAAAATAAGCAATGAAGAGATACGCAGTATATCAGGGTTGCAAGACAGTGTTATTGTAAAAATGCAGAAAGGAATGCTTAGATGATTCGGACACATAGAACAAATGAGTGATAAAAGACTGACGAAGGAAATCTACAGAGCGGAATTAAGTGGTAATAGAGACCAAGGAAGACCAAGGCTGACTTATGAAGATCAAATAGCCAGTGTTAGCCGACGGAAATCTCAAAATCACTCGCATACCTAAGCAAAAATGTGTGAGGAGAATGATGAGATTTGAGGAAGCGAAAGAAGTATGTAAGGACCGTAACGCTTGGCGCTCCGTCCTCTCTGACTAATCCTGACCCCCTGTATGTATGTACTAGGCACTGATATAATTTTACTCGCTTTTAGCATAAATCCAATATTTAAACAGGGAATTTGAACCACACTCTGCTATCAGAACTATGTACACAAAAGGAGGGACACAAAAAATATATTAAATAAAAATAACTTCCGTCCAGGGAGGTACCAGGATTAGAGCAGGTACGATCTTGGGAGTCTCCTTCAGCGCCTCCTCCGGAGAGACAGCAAACAACACACGTGGTATGCACGATACACTTCACAACATATAACAACCATAATGGTTCGAATTCGTCGCACGCGCCACCCGTCTGTCCGTTCTAAGCATTTTTACCGTAAAATGCTACTGAGCGGGGGGAGACACATTTCAACACTATGACATATAATCAATGATGGTATATTTAAAAAAGAGGTAGATAGGTTACGTTAGTACTAATGCTTGTAAAATATTGTCCCGGTTACGCACACACATAAGCCACACACTGTTTATACACACTAATAAAATGATGAAGTGTAAATAAGATAGCAAGACAAGTACCATAAGCAAACTAATCGCTATACAATGTAAGATTTCAATTGCATTTCAAACTAACAAATCACTTGTTGATTGGTCAATTTCACCTTCTTACTGCATTTTAAGCGAATCCGTGACTACTTCATAGAATATTAGTAATTAATGCCACAGAACAGACATTTTCGAAAAATATGATTGATGCCTAATGGGTTTAGACAGTAAAAAGGATTTATGTTTGATTTTTAAAATTGATTTTTCTTGAGTCATGTACATTTGGAAACAGAATTATTTAAGTACATACATTTATAAAACACGTTTGTTATAAATTTGAAAATGATAAAAATAAAACACTAGGTATTTTCATGTAAAATATTTTTTATTGTGTGGAATTATTGGGATTTTAGACTCACTGCTAAAACTTCTGATTCGTTTTAAAAAATACGTATATTATATCTTATATACCAAATAAATAAACGTAATCCAATGTTTAATAGGCACTGTATGACATTGACGGTTCTGTAACATAACTTTTTATATTCTTTGACCAAATATAATATATTGCTCTCTGTCGCACTTGGTAACTGGGGTATTACCTATCGCATTTCTGTTTTTTATGATTTAATATTTTACTGATATTTTAGATTTTGGAAAAAATGGTGACACAAATGAAATAAGTAAGTAGGTACACTTACGCATGATACGTGATTCGTGAACCTTTGGAAGTCTTGCTAGTATAGTTTCTGCAGTATCTAATAACACAGGACGGCATTTTAATATTAATATTAGGAACGCACATACGTTTTGACAGTGTCACGTTGTTACACGAATGAGCTCCAGGTTGGCTAATTAGCAAAGTTTTAGGGTGCCAGTTTTCGAGCGCAATAACTCATCTACCTCTTTTGTAAATATAACATCGTTGCATATAATAGTGTATTATCTATGGCTATGACTATGCCTAGTCCGATTACAGGTGTTATAGGTACATATGCATATGCAGGGTCAATTGAAAAATACTAATGACTTCTTAGTGCAAAATTCCTGACATCATACCTAACAACATTTGTTCTATGACTTTTTGACTGATAATTTTGACTGATTTGAAACTGACTTACTGACTGATACGTGCCTCAGCGCTGCGCCATCCCCCCGCACCCCGCTGCGCGTGTACCGCTATAGCAACCGCGTAGAGTAGGTACATTTAATGTATTTTTATTTTTGTATGAAAGAAAAAGTAATGAATTTTTAAAAGTCATAGAACAAAAGCTACTCGTATTGTAATAATGTTAAGAACAATATACTAAGAGGTTATTAGTATTTTTAAATTAATCCTGTATAGGTTGCACATTGGTATTTAACTAAACAACTAAAATTATACTTACAAATAGTAATGGACAGTAGCGAATCTCTGGTTGTCAATCAATATTATATTATATCCTCTCGCTTCATATTCATTAGCAAACATGGCTGAGATAGGAAAATTGGTGCTGTCCAAATATCCAATAGCTATCAACAATGTTTTTCTGTAATTTAGAAAAAAACATTCAAATACGTAGAACGTAGACGTAGTATTTACTATACTATATACTATATAGTATAGTAAAGCTAGTAAACGCCAGTTACTAGCTTTACTATACTATATACTATATATAGTATAGTAAAGCTAGTAAACACTGTCTTTGATAGTAGTATGTTAGTATATGTAGTATATACTATACTAACTTTATGGTTGCAACCATTGGAAACAATTTCATCAATTTCTTTAAAAAATTGTCGTCAAAACGTGTGACAAATGTAATACTCATCAAAGATTTCCGAAACATTTTACAATAACAAAAATAAGGCTAACCTTCTGAAATCCATTCTGGGGTCCTTAGCAATATTTTTAGCGTTCCAATACGTGTATTTCTTCCGCTGTCCCTTGCCGTGTACCACGAAGAATAGGTACTTGAGCTGACTACGAAGGATCGTAGCTGGCTTAGTGGAGCCCGGACCTGAAAATAAAGATATTAATTCAAGTGTAGAGACTTCGAGTAAAAGTTTGGGTTAGAAAAAAACAGAACGTGCTTATCTTCACACGCAAGTGTAAATGTCAGCCAAGACACAAACATACATACATATCTTCACGTTGTATCCTTAACGGGGTAGTCAGAGAGGACGGAGCGCCAAGAGTCGCGGTCCTTACACGCTTTTTTTGCTTCCTCAAATCTCATCATTTTCCCAACACTTTCGCCGTCAGCTAACTTTCTGGTTATTTGATCTTCGTAAGTGAGCCTTGGTCTTCCTTGGCTTCTTTCACCACTTTTTCTTTGAGATATATATAATGGAGCTACAAAATTAGTAATTTTATCTACAAATCTCAATATGCCTAGCTTGCTAGCTCAGGAGCCTTATAGACTACAAACAGATAGCTGAGAGCATCTGAGCAAATCATATCTGTAGAGCCTCTGGTCTCTACAGATCCACAATAAGCTCTCGTACCGTACGGCCTATCTCTTTTACATCTCATGAGAAGCTATACGATGCAGTAACGTATCGTGTACCACATAGGTAGTTACCAAATGAACTGTTTATCTGAGAATTTCTCAAACGAACTAGTTTTTATTACTCAGTTATAATACGACCTTTCACTGTGAGATGTGAATGTTACAGCGAATAAAACAAAAAATATTGTGTCACTCTAGAGGTACTTACAGAGTTTGTAACAGATAATCTAATACAATATGACCGCCTACTGTATAAATTACTTACAATGAGGAATAAATAAATACCAAAGTATCGGGTATTGGAAACAATTTTTAATCCCGTACTGATTAAAAAATTATTGCCATATTTACAGAAATGTAAGTTATCCTACACCACCATTATGTTTTTTTACAGCATAGTACTGTATGAAAAAATACCCTGGCTCATTGTTTAACACCATCAAAGTCAAAATCAAGACGTAGAGTATGCAAGAATCAAGACGTAGAAAATTCACGTCAGCCGTAGCAATAAGTATTTGAGGAAAATGATTTAAATCGACTACGTCTTTGTCGAGGTGTCAATGGCAGAATTTCTTTTTCGATAGAAAGCTTTGAATAGTTAAAGACAACCTAACACAAAGTCTTGGCGACCGCTCCATTACGCTTACCCTAGGGCCACACTATCGGACTTCGGTGAATATTCGCATTATTGCGATAAGTGTAGCCAAATATTTGTTATTTGCACGAATCTTTTTTTTTTAGTTTATTTGCACAAAAAAGTACACAGAAACAGTAGTAAAAAATAATAACAATGACAAAAGGCAATGCTTATCTCTTTAAGAGATTTCTTCCAGCACACCTCGGCGATAGAGAAAATGAACGAAGGTAGGATGCGCATATAAATAAATGTAAGAAAACAAAATATCACCGAAATAACTAAAATAATAAGTATAATTTAAAGTGAATTTATGTATGAACCAATATAAAATTTTTAGGTACATAATACATACACAAACATACACATATAGGTACATAACAAATATAATACACACATAACTATTATATTATACACACATAATTACTAATACTAACGCACACATAAGAATAGATAATACATATTATTATATAAAAGTAATTATGCAAATGACAAAAAATGTTCTTTTAAGAGCTTTATGAAAGATGCTAATGTTTGAGAATTTCTTATATATGTCTTTTATTGAGTTTGCAAACACGAATTCTGATGATACGTACAAACACTGGTGGATGGCAGTATAATGCCACACATCAAAGGAATTTATTACGACTAATTTCGTGCAGCTACAGCCGCCTACCACACTACTTACTACTACACCACTTACGGAAAAATAATGATTTCCCACGACAGTGAAAACAAAGAAGTTTGTGTGCATATGTGGTCACAGCATTCGTTATGTACTTCATCGAAGGTTTACAACGTACTTTTGTTGCGACAACACGACACGAATGTTCGAACGACAATGTGGCCGTAGCATTACTGAAAGGATTTTGTAAAGTGAATCTTTGTTTTTGGAATTATCTGCATAGTTTTTCCTGTTACGAATTATATAAAGAATATCTATGATCGCATGTCACAATACAAAATACGAAACATTGATCTAAACGTTTGCTTATTTCAGTTTATAAGTAGATGACAAAATAGAACTAGATATTCGTTGCTAGCCCATCGTCATAAAAGCTCCTTTTATTAAACTCAATATCTTAGCCAACTTTTACGGTCCACGCGAGAAGAAATGGCGTTGGCATTTACTTCCAATATTTTTCTTTCTCTCCTGGACCTGTTTGAAAGAAAAGAAGAAAAAAATCTAATGAAGGATTCAGTATGAAAATCAGATCCTTATAGAATTGTATGTAGTTAAGTATTACTCAATAAAAGTAAATTGTATGTATCTAAGTACCTACGTTCCTCCTTGTTTTAGCTTCACTGTATATCAACTAGATATTAAAAAGGACCCTTTTGAATAATTTCGATTAACTTGTTCATCAATTATTTTAATTATGTACCTATCTAAATTGAATTTACATTTGCGGCCAATAAAACAATACATTTTTAATTAATAAAACTTATACTTAAATATTCGTCAGTTTAATTGTTTTAAAATTGATTAAAAGTAAAAAATATGCCCCTTGGAAATACCATCACGCATCACGCATCATCATTATTAGAAAACACGTACATTTAAACTATATACATTTTGTTGATAATTGTTGCTTTAACACTGGAACTATAGCATGTTTCAATTCTGGCAACACCGGAGTGACTTCCATACTAAGAAAGTTTGATTGCTTCTCTTTTATTTGGTTACGCTCTGTGTTGGTTACGTGGCTCTTTAGGAACCATTGATTATATATTATATACCATTATTACAAGAATAAACTAGTTAACCAATCAAGAAGTATTTCTCTTATCACATTTATACATATATTAAGATATTAATTACTAATTTGTCTTTACTTTTATTTGGAAAAGAAGACTAGAAAATTAGTCTTATAGCAATTAACATTTTCATTAATTGATCCATTGACTAAGAAATATATAGTTGTGGTTTGTGGAGAAATCTGTAGCAGTAGGTCTAGTACTACCTTAATACACATAATGTACATAGGCAGGTATTTGTAATCCAATGCTAAATCATTCAAAAGAACACAGTAATTTTTAGTTCATTCTCAGCCTACGCCTTAATTTAAAATAATCCTAGGCATCTTAAACTTGGCTTGCAGTTGCAACTATCAAAATTGATAAATTAAAAAAAACATACAAACTGACATGAATCCTTTGGGATATCCTTCTGCAGCGCGAGTATCCAAACCATTACTTATATGCAATGAAAATAATGTAATCAAATGCATCCATATATTGAGCCACATATTATACACTAACATTGTTATTAAATTAAAAAGACATTGTCCTATTTTAATTAAAAAAATACAACATATTCAATTTTTAAACACGTTTAAGTTACCGTGCCTACAAATTAATTATTGCGGCTGAATAATGTGTATAACAGATATTAGCGCGAAAATCACAGTAATGTTTTAAATTTTTATAAGTAAAGCGATGACCATTCACTCAAACAGTCTGTTACGAACTAACAGTAAACGCTAATCCAAAGATGTACTTGTACATACTTAGAGTAAGTAGTACGCAAAGCATAAGACCTAATACTAGATCCATGACGCAAATCGCAAAGACTGCAACGGGGAAGGTGACAGTGGAGGTTGTTCGCGAATTGCGAATAAGTTGCATTACAATATTATTATAAGATTTTGCTGTATTATATTATGTTATGTCGTAACGACGCGACGTCACGACATTAACCATTTCGCGTATATGGTTAGAAACTTGAATCTTGATATTTATTAATGCAGTACATTTACAAAATAATCGTTATTAAAACAAGCACATAAATAAACCACATGGAAAGAAAGACTGACGTAGAAAATCTACAGAGCGAAAGCGTAGTAAAAGAAGCCAAGGAAGACCAAGGCTGACTTACGAAGATCAAATAGCCGGAGTGTTAGCTGACGGCAAAGCACCCGCATGGTCGTATGCATATATATCTAGACGAAAATGTGTGAAGAGAATGTTGAGATTTGAGGAAGCGAAAGAAGTATGTAAGGGTCGCGACGCTTAGCGCTCCGGTCTCTGACTACCTCGTTAGAGATAAAAAAAAACCAGAAACATCGAATCCATTTGTTTTGTCATATCAGGTAATTCCACTCCACTAAAAATAAAACACTATCTTAGTACCAGTCGGCAAAATTGTGTGGTAATATACGAAAGTAGGTAGGTACCAAGATGTAAACAAAAATTTGATATCTACGAAAATTATAAGATTGCAACACTGTCTAAAACTTTGTTGTTATATTTGGTGTAACGGTTTTTAATCAATACATGCGAAAAACTTGCCTCGTCACATTTCACTTTGTAATCTTATAGCGGCGGTATTCCCGGACCGTTACGACTTAGGGACCTTCAAGAAACGAGCCTATCTCTTTCCTTAAAGGCCGGCAATGCACCCGTGATTCCCTCGACGTTGCGGGTGTCCATGGCCGTCGGTGATCATTTTCCATCGGACGATACGCTTGCTCATTGGCCCCCTCTGATATAAAAAAGAAACTGCAATCAAAGAAAAATCAAGCATGAAGCAACCTTATAACGCTATCTGGGCAGTGAATATTTATCACTCGAAAGCTCAAAACAATGCAATTGAATGCAATATTAGTGAATTCATTTAAAAGTGAATCATAACATGCATAGGTAGTAGGCACCTTGTTTCAAATATTTTCAATTATTTTAATTAAGGCGACGCATTGGAAATTTTGACGGCAGAGATCTGAATTTTTCTAAGTGACTACAAAATGTATGAAAGTGATATTTAGTAACCTAATTCTTCATTTCATTGACTTTATTTTGACAGTGGCAATACACGATTGGTTAACTTTTGTAACATAAAAAAAAATTTAAAATAAACGAAAATAATTACTTTTTCATATGATAAATTCCAAAAATCTTTAGCTACTTTCCGCTCAAACTCCAAAAACCACCAATCGACACGTGTTTCGCCTCTCAACGAAGCGTTCTCAGAATACACCAGAGATAGGATTCGGTCAGATAACCAGCACCGAATCAAACCGAATTAGCTAACCGAATTCTATCTCTGGTACCTATATCCTGAGGATGCTTCGTTGAGAGGCGAAACACGGTTCGATTGGTGGTTTTTGGAGTTTGAACGGAAAATAGCTAAAGATTTTGGGAATTTATCACATGAAATAGATTTCCTCAAAGTAACACCTGAGTCTATACAATAACTTTTTGTATTTTTCGTAATATTAGCGGGCGCACAGAAGGTCTATTTTAGATTAAATTATTGTTTATCAATGCGTCACCTTCATAATAACTAAATACAGAATAGATAAAATATCGATATTCGAGAACATATTCAAGTAATGAAGTGCCTAAAGATTTTAAATGGCACTGTCAAATCGATGTCGAATTAGGCGTAAAATAACTTTGTAATGCGATAGTTCTTCAAATGAATAGTGATTTTATCTTTAACGGATCTTACATATTACACAATTTATTTATATATTGTAACTTAATAAAATAGTATTCGTTTGTTTTCGTGCATTATTTTTCCACAGTTTTACTTCGTATCGTATTATTTAAGCGTTACATTGAGTACCTACAATAGCAGGCGCGATTCATAGGCCTTCAAAGTATAAGTAAAAAAAAAACCGCTGCGTCTACGCCACTGCGCGATAAAAACTAGTTTCAAATCGATTTGTCACCATTTCGTTAATCAAATTCACCACGTCAAGTGCTCCGCAAAATATGCAGTCTTGTGCCGTCAGGAGGTGCAACAAAAAATCCGTCACATCCAGTCTAGTCAAAGATGGAATTACATTCCATAAGTAAGTGAATTTTTTGTATTAATTACTATAGTTTTCCATTTTAACATATTTTTCAGTATCGTACCACTAAATCGTTTTATTTCGATTCATTCGAATAATATACTGCAATAACATAAGCATCTTCTTAAGAAGTCATATTATAATGTTTGTCAAACAATAATAATGAACCTTACATTGGCTTAAATTCGTATCAAAAGTTTTTAATTACTGAACTGTCACACACATTATAGATACCTACTTCTCATCAAAAAATTCGAAACACCCCTGAAGTTTTTTTTTCTCTTTGTTTTGGCTTCACAGATTGCATTTAGCCATTGGCAAGTAATATGAGTCGAAAGTAAGGGAAACGGAGTTTCCCGCCCTTTTTTCAAGAAACAATGTTCTTCTTCTTTCTTTCTTCATAGCATGGCGCGTAGAAAACCCCTCCAGTAAAGTGATAGTAAGCTTTACTGAAGTTTCAAAGGACTTCTTGAAAGAGCGCGAGAACTTCAGCTACACATGTTTATTTAGATCTACTCCATTCCTTCCACTTACACGGAAATTTATAACACAATATACTATCACTGTTGTACTTTAAAACTCCTAAAAAAGTAAAAATAGAAAATCTAAATAAAACGACAACCTCACTTCTCCCGTTCCCGCCAAAAAATCCCCCCTGAAGTTTAGTTTTTAACGAGTCCTACGAATTTTTTACGCTAAAAAATAAAAAATAAACAGTGCCAGTTACTTGGGGATATTATAAGGTATCGTTTAACAAACATTGATGTTTCAAACTAAAATTAAATTTCTTTAGCTAGCGTGTTTTGTTCAACAGGTATGGTTTTACCCTTTGAGAAGAATTTGTAAAATGTTAGAAACAAAGACAAATGTGACTTTGGATTAAATGCAGAAATTCCGACGGCATACACATTGAAAACAATCTCCACATTGAGCTCCATATTCATTTATTCGATGAAAATTCGAAAATTTAAATTCAAATTGGAGTATTTTTTTAATGATATTAAACCTCTTTTTTATTTAAATGCCGCCTGAATAGCACTTGCAGTAGTGTTTCAATTTTTTTGATGAGAAGTTTACTAAATAATCATGACGTAAACGAACTCCCCATGAGACTATATTTTTAGCCAACATTTAATTGTAGGCCTTGACCCACTGGGATTAAAATTTCAATTAAATCGCAAAAGAGAAAAAAAACTACACACAAAAAAAGGGCGCACTCCTTAAGAAGACTTAAGACTATCTTCTTTGCTGTGAAAGTATCGACAATGTCAGTATCGATAAAATGACAAAATGCTTTATCAAAAAGACAGGAAAAGGTTTATATTCAAATGTCTGGCGGAAGCTATTTTCAATGTTCAAAATATATTAGATAGGTAACCTTTACTTGTAAATATTACAATATTTTTAATGAATGATGAATGAAACACTACTTTTATAATAATTGTAAAACATTTTTTATTTAAGTTTCGTCCGCGCGAATATCGGTAAGCGGTATATATATACACGAAGAGAAAAATGTTATACATTGCTGCTGGTCACTAGAACTATGGAACTTCTATAGAACAGCGATTGGGAAAACAAGATGGTGGACGTGATTTTTTACGAAAAGTCGACATGAGTGCCGTATACAAGTTATTTAAGGATATTTGTTTCTAATACGACAACCCTTTGGAATCAAATGTGACGATAGAGAAGTATGCGAATATCCGAAATATGCGAGTGCTCTTGACATTTCCGTCACCTAACACTGTGGCTGTTTGATCTTCATAAATTACCCTCGGCTTCTGCTATCACTCACTTTCGCTTCGTAGATTTTCTTCATTCATTTTAACCATCTGAGCATTGTTTTCTGCTTTTTATCAATAAAATTGACCTCCATCGTTCCATACTGAACATATTTTTTTAACACGCTATGTCATAACCGTGTTATGAAATCAAAGCAATCGA
The DNA here is from genome assembly GCA_907165235.1 of Zeuzera pyrina. Taxonomy (NCBI): domain Eukaryota; kingdom Metazoa; phylum Arthropoda; class Insecta; order Lepidoptera; family Cossidae; genus Zeuzera; species Zeuzera pyrina. Next base: position 13,676,503 of record OU015641.1, read on the forward strand.
AATTTATCCACTTTTAATTGTCGTATCAGCGTGAGAACTGGTAGTTAGGTGTAGTTTTGATGACAATACAATAATATTGTACCATTAAACTGAGCTGATGATGAAGCTGGAAGGTAGACACTGGAATTCCATACCAGAACAACGTATCCTAACCATGTTTCGGGTTATTGGAATTGTCTTGAGATGCACTTTGGTCATAATTAGATTTCAAAGTCGGATGATGAAGCTGGAAGGTAGAAACTGGAACTCCATAACGAAACAATGTATCCTAGTCGTGTTTGAGCTTGTTAGAATTATCTTGAGATGTATTTTAGCCATGATTAGTGTTCAAGGTCTGATGACGGAGAGTGCCAATATTATCTCCTTATTTACAGGACCAGAAAATACACAATGTATTATTGTAATAGTTTGAACGTAACTAAGAAAACACAATGTATAAGTACTGCACTAACGCCTTACGCTTTTGTGTGCAACATACTTAATGACGAACGTCTCTTATACTTAAGGTGGGTGCAATCGAGATGTCAGTTAAATCGAGCTTAAATAGTTGGTACAAGCTACCCTTAGGTTCTTAAGGCGTTAGTTTTGCTTTTTAGCACTTACATAATCGTGTTCTTATTGTTTTCTTTTTTAAACGTTTAATTTTTATTGAGGGCGGCACCACAAATATTTCTGAGTATTTGCTTTTCTTTTTTTCGCATTTATGTTATTTTCACTCAATTTCGAGCACATCCGGGCCTTACTACCATAAAATAAAAATAGCACCGACTGCACGTGGATTACCGTTTTGACGGATTAAGATATATTCGTACTGCTAAATAATGCGGACAGCACAACTTTATTGTCGCCTGCTTCGCGGTAACAATATTTTCGAATATATCATCTTAAGTGTTATACGCAACGAATTCGGAAATACATATGTATGGTTCATATTGTCGATTTTGAATATCTATTTCCGTATCCAAGGTTGCGATCACGACTTTTTGGTACTAACTTTCGCGTGTCATTTTTTAGATTTCTGAAGGGACGGATTTCGATTGTAACATCCATTTGGAAATGTATGATAGCGGTCGTAGCTATTATTGAGTAAATCAACATAGGCCTTGTATTTAAATTTTCGGAGATACAGATTATGAATGTATACCTTAAGTTTAGAATCGTTATTAGGTGTTCTGGTTTACCGATGTCGAATTTATGCCTGTTAATCTTACTAAAATACTTCTTTCAGATTCCCGAGAGATTCTGAAACTAGAAAAGTGTGGATTAAAGCCTGTGATAAAAATAATTCTTCATGGACTCCTAAGGAGTCAAGCACTATTTGTTCACGACATTTTATGTCATGCCAATTTTAAAACTTGCTTAATAAAAGAAGAAAACTCGTTGACTTTGCAACGCCCACTCTGTTTCTAACGAACGTAAGATTTCTTTGCTCTTATTATAATCTGTATTACTTACTTAAAGTTTTATTTTATTTGATGCTATGTGCTTGTTAATAGAATATGACTCCGTACTCTTTTCAAATTTTACCTACTAATAGTCTGAAGCAAAATGGGGATGCCAGAGAACCGCTTTTAATACGGCCATCAGTTCAATTGTTGAAAATGAGTCAAAATTTAGTAAACATTCAAAATAAGGAGCCTTATGGAGGAATAAGGAAGGAAATAATTCAAAATAAGAAATAATTAAATTATTTTCTATTAATAAGACATTTATTTATACAATACAAGTAATGAGGCGTTTCTGTACAATCTTGTACCAATTTGACATTAAAAACGGCTTATGTTACCTTTGAAAGATATAACTTCACTTCTATACTTCAAAACAGACTATCATCTCAGGTCTACAAATAGATGTTTATGTGCACTAATTATTTAATACGGCTTTACTCACGTGTAATCGGTATAGGTACCGACTAGTTTCGGACCTATTGGAGGTCCATCATCAGGGTGAGTGGGATGAGTTCGCGGCCGCGCCCCGTCTCGCACTGCGCGCCTGAGCTCGCAACGCGCGGCTTGACAGGGTAATAATTTAATTAGATGTTTATGTGTTTTGTAAATGTTTTGTAATTTTTAAGTTATTAATTTTAACGAAACTGTAATACTAACTGTAGCGGTTGCGCGACAAGTTTGCAATGTGCAGACGCAGCTATTTCGTCTGTAAGGTGCAACGGTCACGCAGTCGCCCGGTGTGCCCCACGTCTGTTGTACATACCGTTTGTATTTAAGGAAATATATCGTAATAATTATTCGGTGCAAAAAGACTTTATTTTCATACTGCAGAATAATTAGTAGGAAACAAATAAAAATGTTAAACTGGTGACCCCGATGACACAAAATTTGTGCGGAGTTAGATATTATTCATCAATATTATTAGAACGATTTTTTGTAAAATTAAAAGGCGATTCGACTTCAGTGCGGACGGCACCTGCTTATCAAGTTATTTCCATCTACAATACTTATAATACAAATGGAGTCAAACGATAGCGAAATAGCTGGAGTATCCCTGTCGACACGGATACCAGATTTTTAGATCGACCAACCCAGAGCATGGTTTCTACAGGTAGAAGCCATTCTCGACCCGCAGAAGATGGCGGACGAGGCAAAATATCAGCTTATTATTGCCAAATTGGGGAAAGAAGTTATACAACAAGTTACGGACATATTATTCGACCCGCCTAAGTTACAAAAATACGATGCCCTTAAGAAGAGACTACTTAGTATATATGAAGAGTCCGAAAACAGACGAATACAAAAGCTTATTAGCGAAATGAATTTAGGAGACCAGCGACCCTCACAGCTTTTAAGAAGAATGAGGGATTTGGCGCGAAATAAAATTACAGACGACACCCTAGTTATTTTATGGATGAACCATCTACCGACGGCAGTGCGTGCAGTGTTAACAGTTTCTGACACTAAAGATCTAGACACGTTGGCAGTCATGGCGGATAAAATTGGTGAAAATATGCGACCAGCATATATTAACGAGGTTAGTAACCAGACCTCTTTTTCTACCCCAAATATGTTCAAAGATATGCTAAACGAAATAGCGAAAATTAATGTGCGGCTGAACGAGATAGAGCGAGCTAGACCACAAACAAGATTTGCAGGCAGTAACAGGGACCGATTCCGTTCACGTTCTAAATCAAGGGGACGAGGAAGACGACCGGGGGATCCGAACTGGCTATGTTTTTACCATTTCCGGTATGGGGACAAAGCGGTTAAGTGTGTACAGCCATGCAATTGGCAGAAGAACCAGGAAAACTAAGAGAGGAGCAGCTACATGCGGTGGGGTGCTGCAACCGTTTAACCAACCACCGTCTTACAGTGCGCGATCGACAGACGAACTTAACTTTTCTGATAGATACTGGCGCAAATATATCAGTGCTTCCGCGTAATAGTGTTAAGATAAATAGTAGTGATAGTGTGAGCAAATATGTATTGTACGCCGCGAATGGGTCAGAAATTAAAACTTACGGAGAAAAGACTCTTATGTTAGATCTTAATTTAAGAAGAAATTATCGATGGAGTTTTGTCATATGCGACGTAAAGCAACCTATTTTGGGAGCAGATTTTTTAAAATATTTCAAGCTAATAGTCGATCTTGATGACAAAATTCTAATCGACAAAATTACTAATTTAAAAGTTACTGGTACTATTGTCGATTATAATGAGCAGTTATAATGAGCAGTTCAATTATTAAAAGATTTTCCAGATATTACAAAGCCGGTTAATTTCAAGGACGTTCCACGTCACCGCGTTTACCACTATATAGAGACAACGGGACCGCCGGTGCACGCGCGAGTGAGACCTCTTCCTCCTGATCGGTACATGAAGGTAAGAGATGAATTTAAGATTATGCAGGAATTGGGTATATGTCGGCCTTCGAAGAGTACGTGGGCTAGTCCTCTCCATGTATTACCGAAGAAGGACGGCGGTATTCGTCCATGCGGTGACTATATAGCATTAAACGCCATCACGAAGCCTGACCGATATCCTATTCCGCGATTACAGGTTTTCACTTACTTAATAGCTAGTAAAAGTATTTTTTCGAGAATTGACTTAAATAGAGCATATCATAATATATTAGTTTTTCCCGATGACGTAGAGAAGACAGCGATATGTACGCCGTTTGGTTTATATGAATTTGAGCGTATGACGTTCGGCTTGCGTAACGCAGCCCGAACGTTCCAACGTTTTATGAATAACACAGTACTACAGGGGTTAGATTTTTTATTCTCGTACATCGATGACGTCATAGTCGTAAGTATTTCGGATCAAGAGCATAAGGACCATTTAAAGACAGTTTTTAAGCGTTTTGATCAATTCGGAATTACGATCAATTTAAGTAAATGTTGTTTCGGTCAGAACAAGGTAGAGTTTTTAGGGTACGAAGTGTCTACTGCTGGTATTAGACCGCTAGAGGCAAAGGCTAAAGCTATCGTAGATTTTCCGAAGCCGAAAACGATCGAGCAACTTAGAAGATTTTTAGGAATGCTTAATTTTTATAGAGCACATTTGCCTCATGCAGCCGAATATCAGGCGGAATTAAATAAATATTTACACAACGCGAAGAAAAGGGACAAAACAGAAATTCAACGGTCAAGTAGTGCGTCTAACGCATTTGTTAAGTGCAAAGAAAGTCTGCAAAACGCTGTCACCTTATCTCATCCGTTAAGTGATGTTCCTATAGCACTCATGACGGATGCTTCAAATACAGGTGTAGGCACAGTTTTACAGCAACAGGTAGAAGGAATTTGGAAACCTTTAGGATATTTTTCCAAGCAGCTATCAGAAACACAACGCAATTACAGTGCTTTTGATAGAGAATTATTAGCAATTTATTTAGCCATAAAACATTTTCAAAATTTGATTGAAGGTAGACAACTGATAATTTTTACAGACCACAAACCTATTAGTTTTGCTTTTAAAAACATAGGCAAAAACAATGAAAGGCCCAGGCGTATCAGACACCTAATGTTTGTCAGCGAATTCTCAACGGATATACGTCATGTGAGTGGCAACGATAATGTTGTCGCTGACTATTTTTCTAGAATTGAAACAGTATATTGTCCGACTACTGTTGATTACTCGGAATTAGCCGAGGAGCAAAGTGTCGATGAATACCTGTTGTCAGCAAGTAATAATATATCAAACAATGTGCAACTTAAGAAAATTTCTGTACCTATGTGTGACAAACCAATTTATTGCAAAACGTCTACCGAGAATTTGAGACCGTATTTACCAGTAAAATTTAGAAAATCAGCTTTTAACACCATTCACAATATGAGTCATCCAAGAATAAGAGTTAGTTAGAATAGGAAATTAGTTAAATCAAAGTTTTTCTGGCCAGGTATGAACAAAGATGTAGGAATATCTTATCTATAAAAGTGCTCGGAATAGCTGCAATCAGATCGTGAGAGCCGCTAAGCGCCGATTCATTCACGACAACATTTTGGCGTCTTCATCGTCTAATACGTGGAAGTTTCTCAAATCTCTTGGACTGGGCGGCACTAGGTCTGACTCTGACATTGTTAACAACTCTCCCTTTTCGCTAAACGATTTAAATCATCATTTTTCGTCAACACAAGTGTTGAATGGAGAGGCTAAGTCAAAAGCTGTTAATAATATTGCTTCCTTAGCCTTGCCTACTTGTCACACTTTCTCATTTTCACCTGTGAGTTCGGAGATGATTCACAAGATCTTGAAGACTGTCAAGACTAGACTGTCGGTCGGGACGAGGTGAGTCGAAGTATGATACTCTATCTAATTGATTATATTCTGCCAATACTTACTCACATCATAAATTATTCATTAGCAGAAGGGGTTTTTCCCGATGTCTGGCGTAATGCTTTTGTCCTACCTCTTCCTAAAACTTCCAGCCCCTGCACTGTCAAAGATTTCAGACCTATTTCCATTTTACCGTTCTTATCCAAAATTTTAGAAGCTGTAGTTCACAAACAAGTCTCTGAATTTATTTATCGAAATAATATACTAAGTGTGTTCCAATCTGGCTTTCGACCTGGCCACAGCACAAGCACTGCACTGCTTAAAGTAATTGAAGACATTCGGAATGGGATGGAAGACTCTTGTGTGACAGTTTTGGTTTTGATTGACTTTTCCAACGCGTTCAATAGTGTTGATCATGACATTCTCATCGCTATGTTATCGCATTTGGGATTCTCTTCTGATGCGTTGGCCTGGTTCAACTCCTATCTTCGCGGCCGCTTACAAGCTGTTTGTGCGGATCGGATCTTGTCTGACTGGTGTAAGGTGGATGTTGGAGTGCCGCAAGGTGGCATACTTTCTCCACTTCTGTTCGCTATTTTCATTAATTTCATTACGGCTGATCTGGGTTGCTCATACCATCTGTATGCTGATGACCTCCAACTGTACGCACAAGCCGCGATGAGCAATATAAAGAGTGCCGTCGATAAAATAAATAAAGATCTCGAAGCTGTTTGCGAATGGTCTGCTAATTTTGGAGTTTCAGTAAACCCAAGCAAATGCCAGGCCATTATAATTGGTGCTCCTTATCAGCTTTCTAACCTGGATCACCAAACCACACCCCCTGTTGTTTTTAACAGAAACCATATTCCCTACTGCTCCTGTGTAAAAGATTTAGGCCTGATTGTTGATGAAACTCTGAGTTGGAGGCCCTTGGTGGTGGAGATCAGTCGTAAAGTCACTGTCACTCTCAGAAATTTATATCGCTTTAAGAACTTTTTACCCACGAAAACTAAGACTCTGCTGATACAGACTCTAGTCTTACCACTGATTGACTATGCGGACATTTGTTGTACTAACATTAACCAAGATCTTCTCAACAAATTGGATCGCCTCCTTAATAACTGCATTCGTTTCATTTTTGGACTGCGTAAATACGATCACATATCCCAATATCGTCGACATCTTAAATGGCTAACTATACGTCAGCGTCGTAACCAACGGATTCTTTGCACGCTTTATTCCATTTTAAATGATCCACTAGCGCCAGAATACCTAAAATCAAGATTTCGACTTCGGAGTACATTCCATGATTGTAATCTTCGCTCATCTGACGGCCTATTGCTCCATGTACCTGTTCATCGATCTAGCTTCATGTCTGATTCGTTTGTTGTTCAAGCTATCAGAATCTAGAATGCCCTTCCCCTTGACATCATGAATGCTCCGAGCAAGTCAACTTTTAAGATGAAGGTTAAAGACCATCTGCTCAAACTGATCAGCTGATGATTATTATCTGTTATATTTCTTATGTTGTAATGTATTATTATGTTGTATCCTAATCTTATTTATTACACTATCTTTTCAATTTTTTTTTGCACTTGGGTGTGTACTTGTACGTATACATAAATATGTATGGAGGGTTTCTTGTGTATATGTGTATTTGTATGTATGTATATGTGTATGTATGTATATGTGGATGTATGTATATATGTATGTATGTATGTATATATGTACTTATATGTATGTGTATGATTATCTATATGTATGGTATATACGTATTGTAGTTATTTTTCGGTGACTTTATTGTACCGCTACTTATTTCTCTGACAGTAAAGCTCAAGTTGACTGGTAGAGAATGCCATTAGGCATTAAGTCCGCCTATTGTATACATTATGTACAATGAAGAATAAATAAATAAATAAATAAAATATGGGCTCAGTCTTGCATTCAATGCCAACGAGCGAAAGTACAGCGTCACACAGTATCAGACTTAGGAAAATACCCGGAATGTAAGCGTTTTGAGCATATTCACACAGATATCGTTGGACCATTACCTACTACGCAGGAAGGCTATCGATATCTAGTAACAATAATAGAAGTACAGGGTGGCCGGAAGCAATACCGGTTACAGATATATCAGCTAGAACGATCGCGAAGGTTATATATGAATCATGGATCACTAGATTTGGATGTCCTATTAAACTTACGAGTGACCAGGGCAGACAGTTCGAAAGTGATATCTTTAGACAGTTAATGATATATTTAGGAATAGGTAAATTATGTACGACTCCTTACCATCCGCAGGCGAACGGTACGGTAGAAAGATGGCACAGGTCATTAAAAGCAGCGCTTAAGGCTAGGCTAGATTCGAAAAGCTGGATGGATGAGTTACCAACTGTATTATTCGGGCTCAGAGCTGCACCCAGAAACGACAGTGGTGTGAGTGCCGCGCAGCTAACTTACGGGCAAACATTAAGACTGCCAGGAGAATTTTACGAAAATACAATAAAAGAATTTTATAATTCGTATGAGTACGTGCAGCATTTGAGAGATGTAATTTATAATCTTAAGCCCAAACCAGTCGAGCAGCGGAACCCCAAGAACATCTTCGTACACCCTGAATTAAAGGTATATTCTCATGTTTTTGTTAGGAACGACATGATGAAAAGATTCTTGCAGCCACCATACGATGGGCCTTATAAAATAATCGAGAGAAAAGGTAAGGTATATACTATTAGATTGCCAGATAGGAACATAAACATATCTATCGATCGTCTTAAACCAGCGTTTATAATCAACGAAGGTACAGAATTAAAAACTTATGAAAATTATAGTGAGTCGGATTCTGATAAAATCGCCTCGCATCGTATGTGCGCTCCACGCGCAGCGGACGCGTCATAAAGAGGCCAGTGCGATTTCAGCAGGATTGCTAAGTAATGTTACAAGTACCTATGTAAACAACTTTATTGCGAAATAACTACATTGCGAAGTTAGATTATTAATTTTATTTAGTCAATTGAGCACTTTTAAACTATATTATAAAACAAAAGACATATAAAGCGTTAGGTATATATATTCTTTTTATTACGTGTTCTGTATGCACGGGTATTGGTACTACATACACAGTTAGTAAACTATAATAAATATGGGTAAAGGTTACAGTAAAGAAGAAGTCGTAATTGCCCAGACAGGATCAAATCTATCGGGAATAGAAGCTCAGCTGAGTCAATTTTCAATTATTATGGGCGCAGTTTCGGCAATAGCAGCGATGGTGTGCATATACTGTTTGTATAAGCGGTGTCAAAGTAACACGAGGAAATGGTTATTTAGGAAGTTTCTGACAGCAGCTCCATGTGCGCAACAAACAGCGCAGGCGGCGATGTCGGTACCGCCATCAAAAGTTGTAATTTCGTAACTTTATTGAGCCGTATAGTAAGAGTAGAGTGTAGTTTTAGAGTTCCGTGTCGTGATTGTCATTATAAACCATTATTATTATATTCGAAAATGTGTAAGGAGAATGATGAGATTTGACGAAGCGAAAGAGGTGTGTAAGGACCGCGACTCCTGGCGCTCCGTCCTCTCTGACTACCCCGTTGGGGATACAGCGTGAAGTTATGTTATGTTATTATTATATTCTATTTTTTTCTTGTCTTATTTAAATAATTGTTTAGGTTATAATTTTAGTTTTAAAGTGCAAAAACATATTAATTTTAATTTTAATCACGTAAGTATTGTTACATTAAATGATAAGATGATAAATTAAAAGACATGGTATTATTATGGTTTTTGAACGGTTTTTTCAAATACATTTTTTTATTGTTAATTTTGTAGTAACGAATTTTAACGTATAAATATTTTTATATACTTTGTCGATATTAGGTATCTTAAATATTGTTGATAAAGAAAATGTATACAATGTTTAATTAGTATAGTTTATTATCATTTATATATTTTAAAAAAAGGGGGAGGAATGATGTAGCGGTTGCGCGACAAGTTTGCAATGTGCAGACGCAGCTATTTCGTCTGTAAGGTGCAACGGTCACGCAGTCGCCCGGTGTGCCCCACGTCTGTTGTACATACCGTTTGTATTTAAGGAAATATATCGTAATAATTATTCGGTGCAAAAAGACTTTTTATTTTCATACTGCAGAATAATTAGTAGGAAACAAATAAAAACTTTAAGCTAACTAATACTAATTTTAGTGTATTTTTGATGAATCAAAATGATTGATGTACATACATACATACATATCTTCACGCTGTATCCCTAACGGGGTAGTCAGAGAGGACGGAGCGCCAAGCGTCGCGGTTCTTACATACTTCTTTGGCTTCCTCAAATCTCATCATTCTCCTCACGCATTTTCGTCTAGGTATGCAAGAGCTTTTGACATTTCCATTCGCTAACACTCTGGCTATTTGATCTTTATAAGTCAGTCTTGGTCTTCCTTGGCTTCTTTTACCACTCACTTTCGCTCTGTATATTGTCTTCGTCACTCATTCTCTCTATGTGCCCGAACTATCTAAGCATTCCGTAATTATTTATATCTTTGTTTAATTCTACAGATAAACATTTCGGAAGTACGAAATCTTCAAGTAGCGGCAGCATCAAGTGATCTAGATTTGACACCTCGAAAAAAAACATGTGAAACGATTAAAACTGCAAAATAGGAAGTTAAAACGGCTGCAGTTTAAAACTCGTTATTTATCAAAAAAAAGTATTCAGTTCACAAGAAATCGTGAAGTGAAATTTGCATGAAAAGTCTTTGATTAATAAAGACGAACAGTTAATTCTGGATTAAATCGGTGTGGAAAATCAAGAGCTGATTAAAAGACAGATGATGTCAGAAAGGAATAGCTAACAAGAAAAAAATTTTCACCGCAACTTGATGTTTTGCACTTTCACCAAATTTTTATTCTCCGAAGGCGTACAGGAACGTATGCTAAACCTTTAGGACAAGTCTGTCGTATCTACGTACGTTAACGAAGTACAATTGGAAAACGACCGGGATTCACAAAAGAATCTCTAGTTACATTAAATCTATGAAGGACTAGAATCTCGAGATAAAAGTATATTGCGTTTTTATTATGGACGAAATGAAAATAAAGACATCATCAGAATGAAACCCTACAACACAAAGAAACTATGGCTATGTGGACTACGGTTTCGATTTCTGTACTGATAATGAGAATCAAGCTACAGAGGGTTTGGTTTTTTTGTTAGTTGGCATAAACACCTATGGGATTCTTCTTGATTAAGAGTTACAAAAGCTTTTGAACTTGTTCATGAAACAGGAATCGAAACAAAATAATTTACTTGTGATGGTACTAAAGCTTACCTCAGTATGGCTGAAACGTTGGCTGCTGCTTAGTTCCAAAAAAATTACAAACGACTATATTATATCCGACATCGGATCAAAAAATATATTTAATATTACATCCACGTCGTATTATATGTTGAAGATAATTCGCAACGCTTTTGATTAATATTAGTATTTCATTGACAACTCGAGAAACCAAATTAATGGAAAATATTACTGACTTCCATATACTGCAAGATAGCGAAACTTTTCTTTCTAGCCCATAAATTACCCTCGAATACATTTAGTTTAAAACTAAAATCATGAACGTCCGTCTAGCAGCCCAGCTTCCAAGGGCGTCGCCAAGGAGGAGCAGGGGGGGCAGTTACCCCCCCCCCCTAGAGATCAAATGTATTGTAGCTAGCCGCAAAGCGACCAAAGTGCGAGCAATTGACTTCCTTACATATTAATAAATTCCGCATCGCATGACAAAATGTAAATAAATTCACAAGGTTTAATGTATATTGTAGAAAGTATTGAAATATTCAGAATAACATTAAGATTTTGACATCCGTTTTTAAAATCGCCGCCATTTTCATCACGACTATATCAGATTTGCCAAAACGCAAGGCCATTAAACAGTGTAAAAATATGTAGGTAGGTATGGTGTGTGTGTGCATTGCATTTCTTTCTACGACAGCCGTTCACCAGCATTCACGTTAGTTTTGTATAATTTGTATGCGGCATACCTAAATAAAGTAGAAGTTATTGTTACTAACATACAATTTTAATTGGTTTTGTGGACAATCTGTAAGTGTTCATAAGAAACACCTACAGTTGAATAAATCTATTACAATCCTTGTAAAACTATACTCAGAGGCGTCTTTACCTATAGTGCAGGGTGTGCGGCGCACACGGGCGCCAGGTCTAAGGGGGCGCCGAGGGCCTCTAGTGAGACACCTCCAAAGATGCGTCGCTCGCGGCGCCGGCGCTCTCAAAGACCCTGCGCCTGTGTTTATGGCCGACGCCGGGCGCGCGGTAGCAAAGCAAGGCGCGCCACCACAAGCTACTCCTTTTCCTACTCTACACAATAACTTTTGTTTCAACGTGAAATCAGCCTTATAACAGATAGTTAAAGATTATATTGGCGTAATGTCGCATCGCTACCAAAGGCGTGTGCCGGCGTTGCACCTGTTTGCTTTGATTTGTTTGACAATACGCCGACTATCATTGCTAACTCGGCTGTATTGGAATGCTATAAAGTTCAAATTAAAATTCCCAGGGACGTGCGGCGGTCATTTTCAAAGGCTTGTGTACGCGTGCCGCATTTTTTGTTTTACCGCTACAGCGTAGTTTTGCAAAATAAGCCTTGATGCAATTGGATTAACTATCATCTTTGAGTAAACATGTAAATGTGAAGTAAATCGGCTTTTCTTTTGATAAAAATTATATAAAAGGTAAGATTCGGTTATTTGCTTGCACAATTATTGCGACAAGCATCGAGGTCAGAGGTCATCAAAAATAGCCAGCGAAATCCATGAAAAAAAAACAACTATCGAGGTGCTATCGAGTGATAGATAGTGATATCGAAGTTAAATACCCACGACCTAGGATTTTTCATTTGTTTATCCTACTGCAGTGCGGAACAAACAACGGTAAGTTAAAGTGCTTTAATATGTTGTACCTACTAGTATACTTACTTAGGTATTTATTTAGGTCTTACTTTTACCTAACCTTTGAACAACAAACTACTTTTTTATTTAATTTATTTATTCTGTTTGATTGCCTAATGAAGGTACCGCGACGTTGATTGATATGTGTCATAATTATAATATATAATACTTAGTCCAAGTTGCAACTATTTCTCTGGGCCTATATTAATTTACATTGATAGTACTTTTAGGTGCCTATACTTAGTTTATTATTTATTTTAGATGTCTGATGGCGAGAGAAAAAAGAAACTTTCTGGTGCACAAAGTCGAAAAAGAAAGCTGGAGAAGGAAGTGTCTCTGAAAAAGAATACATGTTCTATTAAAAAGTTTTTTGTTCGACCCGGTCCATCCTCGGACGAACACCTGGAGACAGAGACATATGAAAACCAAGATAATTCTACAGCAGAACTCGTCCCTTCAACGTCGCCTCCGCCGCCGCCGCTGCTGTCTTTGTCGTCGGTAGTCGAAGAAGACGAAGAACCTCCTAGTGCCGAAGCGTCCCCGGAGAATATACTTCGAGAAGATGTAATGAATGATCTCGCGTTATGGCCACAGGTGTTATCCGATAAACAGAGAATATTTTTGATGGAGCGTGGGCCAGTACAGGTAAAAGTGGGTTCATATCCTTCGAATAGTTCAAAAAGGTCTTTTTCAAATGCTTATTATACTAAAAAGATGTTAAATAATGAAACCGTTTTAAGAAACTGGCTGGTTTACTCTAAGTCAACTGATTCTGTTTATTGTTTTTACTGTAAACTTTTTCATGCTGATGCGACTCCTTTTAATGGTGAAATAGGTTACAAAGATTGGCAGCATTTGTCTACTGCTATAGAACGTCATGAAAAGAGCTTAGGGCACCTATCATGTCTTAAGAAACAAATTACGTTGAAAACTGTTATTTTAAAAGAAAAGTCGGTAGATTTCTTGCACCAAAATGAAATTGATCGAGAAAAAAAACGTTGGGTTGCAGTACTCGAACGAATAATCAACATAATTCATTTTTTAGCGAGGCAATGTCTGGCTTTTCGAGGAAGATCTCAAAAAATTTACGATTCCGATAATGGTAATTTTTTAAAACTGGTTGAATATACCTCTAATTTTGATAATGTGCTTGCGGAACACATTGCTCTTATTCAAAAATCTGAGTCATGCCTAACTCATTATCTTGACCATAACATTCAGAATGAAATACATAATACAATTATTAGGAGAAAGAATAAAAAAAAGCTATTGTTTTGGAATTGACACAATCCAAATATTTTTCCATTATTTTAGATTGCACTCCAGATATTGCACACGAAGAACAAATATCGGTTGTCGTACGGTACGTTCTTTTAAATGCAAGCAACAACAAGGCTGAAGTAAAAGAACACTTTCTGGGTTTTTTTCCTATTACAGACACTACTGGCCTGGGCTTAACTTAATTTTTGTTAGATTGTTTAATCTCAAACGAAATTGACATACAAGATATGCGTGGTCAAGGTTACGATAATGGTGCAAACATGAAAGGGAAAAATATAGGTCTACAAAAACGAATTTTAGATTTAAACCCGCGCGCATTTTACGTACCTTGTGCGGCACACAGCCTAAATTTGGTGGTGAATGACGCTGCTAAAAGTTCATTAGAAATTGTCAATTTCTTTTCAGTTGTGCAGGAAATTTATGTTTTTTTTTCTGCATCAACAGCACGTTGGCAAATACTTGCTAAAGAAGTGCCAACCTTAAGTCTAAAGCCACTCTCAAATACTCGATGGGAGAGCAGGGTTGAAGCAGTAAAAGCTCTACGTTTTGAACTGGGAAAAGTGTATGATGCCTTGTATACCATATATTCCGATAGGAGCAAAGATACCGAGTCAAGAAATATGGCAAATTCATTACTGACAAAAATTTAATCTTTTAACTTCATCTGCTCTCTGCTTATTTGGTTTGAAATTTTAAGCAAGATAAATATAGTTAGCAAGGCACTTCAAAAGTCAGACGTTGTATTGTCAGAAGCGGTGAAAATGATTGATAATGCAAAAATAAGTTTGTCTGAATTCCGCAATGAGTCTGCTTTTGAGGAGCTCCTTAACAGCGCGAAAACTGTAGCGGAAGAAGTCGAGGCAATAGCAGAATTTCCCACACCTGCACGCCCTCGCGCTCGTAAAAGGTTTTTAATTATGAGGCGGAGGATGAACCGATAACAGACCCGAAAACACATTTCAAAGTAAATTTTTACTACTATTTGTTAGACACCGCAAGTACTAAGTTCGACGAACGGTTAGAACTTTTGAATGAAAATAATGTAATTTTTTCATTTCTTCAAAAATTGAAACACTGGAAAGATTTGGACTCAGATACAAAAAAAAACACATTGTTCTAATTTAGAAAATAAACTTAGCCATGCTGGTTCTTCAAATGTGGAAAAGTTCGAGCTCTATAACGAAATCGAATTATTACCGATGTTTATTGATGATTCCACTACGCCGTTGGATATTTTAAATTACTTGTTTACGAATAAATTAATTTCAGTGTTCCCAAATCTGTCCACAGCACTGAGGATATACCTGACACTCCCAGTCACGGTCGCACATAGCGAAAGGTCATTTTCTAAACTAAAAATTATTAAAAACTATCTTAGATCAACATTGTCGCAAAGTAGACTGACAAATTTATCGTTAATAAGTATTGAACATGAAATCAAAATTGAAGTTAGTGACATTGTTAAAGATTTCGCTAATGCAAAAGCACGAAAAGTAACTTTTTTGTAAATACATTTGTGTGTGTGTACTGTGTATATATTTGTGTGTACGAGCGTCCTGTAATGTAACTATATTAGTTTTTAAATTAAATATGTTTGGAAGAACTACAAAGTTGTGATTTTTTATTCTTGATGTAACCCCTTCCATCCAAAAAAAAAGTTTTTGCTTTCCGACATCATTTGCACCCGAATTTCCGTTTGAAAATTATAACTGTTAGTATTCCATTTTGACCCCGCTTCTACTAGAGGGCGCCAGGGTACTGGTTGCACACGGGCGCCACAAGGGCTAGAGACGCCTCTGACTATACTAGCTATAATAAATAAAAACCTAAATAATTGTAATGATAAAGTGGTTGAAAGTTTTGCAAAAAATCCCCGCAGGTTATATTTTAATTAAATATTATTTTTGTTAAAATAAATAATTATTACTGTGTTTAAAAGTTTGATTTAGTTATTGTGCTGTCGAGGGCTTGTGAAGTTTTATACATTGATATTAGAACCGTTCTTATTACAATCGTCATCGAGGCAAAGACTTCCACAGTGTAACGCTTCATGCTCTCGGCGTTCATATTTTTTATCCTCCATAATATTGCCCCATTGCCCCCCCCCCTTAGTCATAAGCTGGTGACGCCCTTGCCAGCTTCTAAGCAATAGTGTGTCTGATGCTCTATTATTCTGTGAAAATCAGTCTACTCAATCTCAATCTACTCGTTCTTTAAAGGCCGGCAACGTTCCCTGAACGTTGCGGGTGTCCATGGACGGCGGTGATCACTTTCCATTAGGAGACTTGTCCCCCCTCAATAAAAAAAATTCACGGTGCGTCAGCAACAGCAGACTTCCTTCGAATCGTCAACGATTTATTCGATTTCTCGGGTTCAAAGACATGCGGCTATGGATTTAAAAAGGCAGTTTCGCGACAATTATCAAAAATCCAGAGTTTGGACGAGGCAAAATCAGTAATGATGAATTTACATATCGATGTAGAAAATCACAATAACATTGTGAAAAGGATAGCATATAAGGTTGTTGTATGCTTGATTTTTCTTTATTTGTAAGTTGCCAAGTCAAATACGATGATACAAGTTTTTGACAATTAATAATTAAATACTGCTATGTCAAATACAACATAGTTTTTGACAATGTTGCTGCAATCTCAATATTTTTAGTAGGTATCAAGTTTTTGTTTATAATTTAGTACCTACTTTTGCATATTACCACACAATTACCTTCTAGTACGACGATGAGGTGTTGTACCTGAATAACTTGAGCACAAAACACTTTTATGTCAAACTTTATCTTTTGGCTTGATAAATAGGAAGTTTAATTTAAACGTACTCCAAGCGCATACAGTTGCATTGCAAACTCGACGCACTCCTGGTTCATATATAAATTGCTACCTGGGGGGTTATTCACAAACGTCGGAAACTTTCCGTGGCGGAAATTCCGATCGTCGAAAACCATAAATTCAATTCGACAGCTTGGATTTGTGAATACGACTATTTATAATATGATATATATATAATATAAATATAATAATATTTCCGATTCGTAAATCACGTATAGACAAAATCATCGAAAAGTTTTCTGTCGGATACGGAAACTTGAATTTCCGACGTTTGTGAATAACCGCTGGGATGTTATGCATAGTCCCTCAATATACTGGATTTTTGGGATTTTGCGTTTATATATAAAGTGTTAAGTCTTTATTTGTAGATTTAATTCTTTTAGACACAGACCTGAGTTTCCTTTCCTTCCATAAACTAAGTCGGGACTATAGAGATATTTTTCTCCAACGCACGTAGTCAATGCAACGGCACAGCAATTCGAGTCAATCTCTAAAAAAATGTTACTTCAAACGGAATTGGTTCATACCCAAAAGGGGACAAATTTTATACTTTTGAAAAAGGTTAACATTTTAAATTGTTCTGGTGTGGCGAAAATAAATATTACAAGTAGGGGCGCAAGTGAAGGAAATATAATTTTAACTCTTGTTATCACCGTAGATGATATCCAGAGCCAATAATTGTTTGTCAGAAGGTACATAGCCAGATTTGTTGTTTGCTCACTTATGAAAAAAGTTTTGTGTAATACACGCGTAACCTATTAGTGGTGACCGACATTTCCAGTGTAGCCTATCAAAAAAGCAGAGTGCATTTAAAATATACTTTGAAAGACGAGATACGATCATACGACTATGTCAGCGGTGCGAACATATTATCAGGGCAGGTTTAACTCACTTACACTACAGAGTTCTTTGTCACTAAAGCTTTTAAATGGTTGCTCGCATCTACAAAATGCAATATTGCCAAATTTAATCAACTACGACGCAGATTCATTTACCTATCATAACAAGGAATTGGCCAGTTTGATAATGGAAAAGTATACCAGCACAAGAATTTGCTATTTTTGATGTTATTGAAATGACTGTTGCGCCTCCTTATTAGTAGTATAATACCTAGGAAGAGGTAATAATTATTATATAAATAAATCAAGAAGTTTTTATTATACAGGAAGCACGCGCTTCACATAATCAGGGTTGGATTTCATACTATTATAGTAGTATGTACTACAGTACTACAATTCCATCCTTTGTACTACATACTACCCAGTTCTGTGGATAGTACGCTAATATACTACCATTTTACTGCCACCGCAATTTTTCATACAATTTGAAAGCACTCATGTTAGCACGTGTATAATGCGCTTTACTTAAACCTGAAAATGGACGACATTCCCCGCCGAAACAGATAATAATTCATATTTTATGTTATTATAGAGTAGGTATGTGTGAACGAAAGAGGAATAAATGCCGTAATCTTAACGTAAGGGATTCCCCCTGCTTGCAAGAGAGAGATTACCTCACTTCTCCTGTTCCCGCCAAATTTGGATATATCAAAAATATCAAACAATGCTGCCATACGAATCCATCAGCGTTGACTTGGTAATAGGAAAAAAATTTTAGCTGATTTATGTTAAATATTTTAATATAGGAATACCTATGACATAACAATGCTACTGCAGAATTTAGATACTGAACGCAACCATAACGGACATAGTATAGTCTTCCTAATGATGTATAGCCATAAATAATGCTGCCATAAAAAAAACAAAATATCGCATTAGTAATTTTTATCAAAAAAGATGTCACTATTGAATTATTTGAAGTCAACAGATAGTCAACATAAGGATAAAATTAAAATTAGTAATATTACCTAATACTGTACTTTCTGGTAGGTGTAATATGCATTTATAACGTTTTAGGAAAGGAACAAAACATTAATTCATGAACATCATATATATGCCTACGTTTTATGTACATATATCTTATACTTACACCTAGATTTTTTTTGTTTCTGAGAAGAAACGAGTAGGAAAGGAACAGGAGAAGGCGCTCCGCCCGGAAAGGTCGACGAAACCCTCCATCAAGGGAATACTCGGAGAGTAGTCCCCAAAGGGTTATTGCGTTATGTGAAATGAAATACGTACCCTACGGTACAGATATTTTTAACTTAAAATAAGGTTTTTTTATTACCTTATTATTATGGCAACAATGAAGAAATGTCAAATTGTCGCAATGACGCAAGCTGACAGCAAGAGGAAAAATCCTTGACGATCTTACTTAAATCTTTCAAAATGGTGTTTCATTCTCGCGGTTTTCTTTAATGAAATCAATTATTTTTATTAAAATGAACTGTAAATTCCATTTGTAACTCAAATATTAATAAACTGAATCCTCGAAATTTTAGAGTGAGAAGATATTGTTACGCGAATCTGTGTGAAAAAAATTGCTCCAGTGTGCAATCAATCAATTACATTTCCCTGTAATGTTTGTGATCTGATTGTTATTTAGAGCGTCTTACGTAAGTATTACAGCTTTTTTGTTGTCAAACATTACTTCTTTTCCGAAGTTTTTAGCTTCCCTCGAATGCTTAGCAAACTGTTTAAATCCTTTTTAAAGAAGTACATATGTACACCCCCAAATTTAAAAGATTATTGCCTTGTAAAGTTGTAAACTACGTTTAATTGTAGCTGTAGTAATTAAATAAATGTCATATATGTATGTGGGTCGTCGGGTTAATTAAAACTGGTTTTCCTACAAGTTTTGAAGGTCAGGGCTTGTTACAACACTATGAGGTGAAGCCATAAAATATTTTTTCTCATTAGATGACAGATTGTTGGCATTGGAATTATTTTGATATACAATTGCATGCAGAATGCTTGAAATATTGAAGAGTTTGTTTTGATTTGTTTGTATGTTCATTGCCAATTATATTAAGAGCAAAATATATTTTATACTTACACAGCTTATAAATTTTATAATGAGTAATTTCAACATTAAATAACTGTAAATTCAAAATGTTATATGGACAGGTATTTTTAAGAAAATTAACAATTTAAGATTATTATCATTATTTAAAATCATCATATGCTTGTCAATATTTTTTTTTAAATTTGTATATTAGAATAACCTTCTGAGCAGACTTAATTTATCCATATAAATCCACATAACTATTATCTGGATTATAGTAGGTATATTTGAAATTAAAATAATTCACAATAGTGTTATCGACCGTTTAAATAAAATTTAGAGTTAATTATTCTTGTATTAATTTTGATCTTTTTGTAATAAAATAACAATTGTTTTAGAACAATTGTCCAAAATATTTAATGTTAATTAGTCATATTCCATATATAATACACTATTATACAGGTGAATTTGAAATTATTCTATACATTGAAACCGATTAATTACTATAAATTTTTATTATATGTAATATGAAATGAAACAAATAACAGAAATATTATAAGTACAAAATATTATAAAAAAGGATTTGGTTCGGTTGTTTGTATAATTTGTTTGTTATTGCTTTTTTATTCAGAATAAATTCATTAATAGAATTACTTTATTACTGTTTACTCAACTATAGCCAAATTCATTTAAAAACATTTCAAAAAAGTAAATACCGGGAATTATTAACAGACTTTTTTTTATTAACATTAACAGACTGTTTATTGATTGGCAGTATTTTTTACATAAAGTGAAAGCCCTGTAACAAACTCTGTTTATTGGTTGCCAGTATTCTTTACATAAAGATGAAATCCTATGACAAACTTTGTTTAGCGATTGATAACAATAGTTGATAACAACTGAAGCACTTAACCTGTTTTTATCAATAATTTATTTTCTATTTCTAATTTTTAACAATGGCTTGCCAGTGTTAATTTATAATGTGAAATACAATAGTCATAATTGGTAGATTGTTTTTTGCTAAGGGCAGTGATGTTTTGAACTAATTATTCTTTTAATCCCTCGTGTAAGAATAGTAGGTTGTATAACGAGAGTAAACTAATATTTTTATGGCGAGGCACTATTTTGTGTCCAGAGCATAGCGAAAGATTCTAAAGTAGAATCCTGAACGCAATGAGAGATTCAATGTACGACGCCCGAGGTAAAAAATTAATTTTACTACCAAGTGATACTCTCTACTTTTCATTCCCATCTATGAGAAAAATAAATGAGAGACTTTATTCAATATATAAAAGTACAAAGAAATTTTATGGTTTTCAATTTTTATTTTTAAATTATATTTTTCTTATATTTTATTAAGAATTATTAAAAAAAAACTTGTGTAGTTGTGTGATTTGCATAAAACTTTTATAACTGCTAATATATATATCTTCATTAAAATGCATTTTTGTCATCTAAATACTTTAATAATCACAAATTTTTTTGGTACAATAGTCAGTTAGTTTTCGCAGCCATTTTGCGCGCACGGAAACCAATCAGAGAGCGCGGAGACAACGCCATTAGTGGTGTGAAATGTAACTATTTTAAGTTACGCCCAGACAGGCCTGATGTGGCGAAGCATTTAGATGGGTCCATTTTTCATCGGCACGTGGTAAAATGACGGCAACACAATTGATTATTTGACGAAATGGCGGTGTTTCACGAAATGCCTTGCTATATCATAATTTGTCCAATTATACGATCGCACGACGATAGATATAAATCTAATAAAACAAATGTAACTATTTTACGTTACGCCCAGACAGGCCTGATGTGGCGAAGCATTTAGATGGGTCCATTTTTCATCGGCACGTGGTAAAATAACGGCAACACAATTGATTATTTGACGAAATGACGGTGTTTCACGAAATGCCTTGCTATATCATAATTTGTCCAATTATACGATCGCACGACGACAGATATAAATCTAATAAAACAAAGTCGCTATTTCTGCTTTTCTGTTTGTGCGTTTAATTCTTTTAAACTACGCAGTTGATTTTAATGCGGTTTTAACCGTCATTTAGGGAATTTCTTCTTAATGGTTTTTGCATAGGTATATTATAATAGATCCCAACCGGGCCAAACCGGGACCGATCGCTAGTAAATTAATAAATAATTTTTCAAACACACTATAAAAAGCGGTTATCAAAGCTTCGGTAAATGTGACTAGCCCACTTTCTATAGCTTATTTTGTGATCTATGTCAGTTATTTTGTTCTATATCGGTCGACTTATTAGTTATTACTAGTGATGTCCCGGATCGTTAAAAACGTATATCCGCGGATACGTACCGAATACGGATATTTGGTGTCAAGATCCGCGGATACGGATACGGATCTTAACTTTCTTACTCGATCGGTGTCAGTGCGCGTGACCGAAACGATAGTTGACGCCACTTGACGCTTTGCGTGACAGGACCTGTTTCGACTTTACGAATTTAATCTATGTATTGAGAATTAATAAGGTAAAAGATCCGCCAAAAAAGTAACGGATACGTATCCGGATCTTTCTTCTCCCTCGGATATCCGCGGGTACGGATACGGATATCCGGCACATCACTAGTTATTATCCGGACCATGTTACCATGCGATATCCAAATATCGCACGATATTTGCTATCAAATCGAGAATTTGTGTAATGTAATTTATATAGTCGCGTTAAATCTACCGCGAAAAGTACATTTTACGGTCATGACGTCATAGTCACGCAATCGTCATACATGATAGCAATGTTATATTACAATTAGTCACCGGTCGCGCAGTGATCGCGTGGCTGTCGCTATCTACAAATTTTTAGGTAATAACCCCGCGGATGACATCTTTTTAAATCCAAGGGCTGCTTTTATAATTTTCCGGTAAACGGTTTTATCGTCACGATGTTACCGGTCACCATTTTACCGTCCATGGTACAATAGGGACGCAAAACGTATAAAATCGTTGCGCCCAATACCTCGAGATCATCTGAAAAATTTATAATTAGAGAAGCTCCAAGCATAGCTTGTTATTATTAGTATCTACTCGTAAAGTAAGTAGATGTATCGGGATTTTATTTACAAATAAATGACCTAATCATGAAGTCACTACTGACATAACAGACACAATGACCTTGAGTGATTCACGACTCAGACCAAGCCATTGGGACGCAATACCTACTAGGTTTTTAATAGATAATGTGTTTTTAATAGATAATGTTTTTAATGTTTATTTACACACATATGGAAGCTTTATTCAAAGAGAGTTTTCAAAGCAATAAAACTCTTATAGTTTATGGAATTTCCTAGGCGATAGGTTTCCAAAACAAAGAAAGCAAGGGAGTGGTCTTTTACTAAGGCGATAGGTTTTCAAAAGAAAGTAAGCAAGGAATTGACCTTTTATTACGAGGAATTTCTGAGGCAATATGCTAACCACCTGTTGGTATCTAGTTCCACTTATCAATCTATTAGGATAATAGGCTTGTTATTCATGAAACGATATCCAGTCGGGAAGTTATATTTTTCAAGGAGCGTTAATGACTTTATTCATTTACTAAAAATCCACAGCTCTTAAAAATATCAGTAATAAAATGTTGAGTACTAAAAATACAGCCATTAACGGATTTTACATATTATGTAGAAATGAAATGAAGAAAGGAATGCTAAGATGGTTCGGGCACATGGAAAGAATGAGTGATGAAAGACTGACGAAGAAAATGTATAGAGCGAAAGTGAGTGGTAAAAGACTTATGAAGATCAAATAGCTAGTGTTAGCCGACGGAAATGTCAAAAGCACTCGCATACCTAGACGAAAATGTGTGAAGAGAATGATGAGATTTGAGGAAGCGAAAGACGTATGTAAGGATCGCGACGCTTGGCGCTCCGTCCTCTCTGACTACCTTGTTGGGGATTCGGCGTGAAGATATGTATGTATGTATGTAGAAATGAAATTAAAATTTACTATTTTTTGTCTTTCTGCTGTTCTTGAATTCCTGATAAAAATTAGTACTCTGAAAACATGGTTACATATTCATTTCGCAGCACACACTGTCGTCTTTTCTATTAGAGATGCGTTCGACAAATCCTTATCCGGCAAAGGTGTTTACGTCACCATAGTAAATTGCTTCAGTCTCGTGCGCTTAATCAGTTTCTAAACGTTATTAGACTAAGATTATATCATTCTTTCTTTAATAAAAAAATGTTATTTTCGTTGCGTCTTGCTGCAATGCTTTAATATAACGATTTTTAGCGTAATTAATCATAAGTAAACACTTGTCAGTTACATTTAAGTGACACCCAAATTATGTTAGCACTACATATATAATATGGATGCCACAGAACATAGTGGGGGAGCTACATAGTAACATCCAGACTACAAGATAATCGAAACAAGTTCGTTTCCTATGTTGGTTTGTCCAATAGTCGAACCCAGGACTTGCTGCTGGCAGTCAGTCAGACACTAACAATGCACCAACAGGCCACAATTTTAACTAAAAAGATTATACTAAATTTCGAAGCCATTTATTTATATGTATATTATTGGTACTATTTTTTACTAATCTTCCGCACAAAGTATACTAATTTAGTCGTTAATTAGTACCGAAAAAGGTTTGAAGATTTTTGTTCCGGAGCCTGGCATACTTAACGGCTGCCATTTTTTTTTTCAAATCACGGCGGACGATAAATCCTCTATAAATCGATTGGGGAACGAACAAACAATTACTAAGGTTGCTATATAATATCGTAAAGTTACAAAGTTACAGTTACAGAGTTATTTGCAAGGAAATTTAATGGTATGGAAACCCGAGGTCGTGATAAATTGGTAATTCCAGAATTTAAATTACATAAGTCAAATGTTTCATTTTTGGGTAACCGCATTCGTTTTTATAACAAAGTTCCTCAGGAAATTACTCAATTAACAGAAAATAAATTTAGATTGATTATAAAAGGTACATTGATTTGACAATCATACTATAAGATAAACGATTTCATTGAAGATCAATAAGTCTGGAAATGATCTTCTCTGCACATGCATTTACTGGCTTAAAGAAAATATTGTAGTTTAATAAACCTTTTGTAAAATGAAGTTGAAAAAAAGACACCTGACTGAATTTCTTGTCGGTTCTTCTCAGTGTCCAGGTTTTCTATTTGAACCGAACTGAAATAGATTTGGCGTTCAAAAATACCTTGTAATTGGGTTTACTTGAATAAATTGATTTGACTTTGACTTTGAAAGGTCGATGTACGAAAACTTCAAACCATGAAAATGTTACTGTTGCGACTCGCGAATCCTCGCGGCGGTTCGGGTCTACGAGGAGAAGCGAAGGACGCGGGGGCCCGAACAAAACACTACCATCTGACATCTGAACTTCCGAAACAGTCTCACGCGCACGGTGCATTGGATTCATTATTTATTGTATTTATTATCTTTTGTAAAGCAATATAAACCAGCATATATTACAGTCCACTCTTATTTTAAGTCCTTTAGGACCCTACAGTTACCTCATTTAATGTTTTTACTCATTTATTGTATTCTAATAGCAATTCCTAGATAGATTAAACTTTTTACTAACTACATAATAGTGGTATTAACGGGCACATATGATATTTTTTTTAACCTTATTGTGATGTCGTTGAGTATCATATTGAAGATATAATGGGCAGTACATATGAAGAACCCGATAAATATTGGCAATTTATATTTATCTGGGCTGACAATTCATTATGAACAGTGGCGTGCCTAGGGCTTGAGAATAGGGCAAACCCGACATACATCATGTTCTTTATTGTTTTTGTAAAAATAAAGGGAAGGCTAAAATATTATAGATTACTAATTAGTAATCATGACTTTGCAACAACCGGTGGACAAAAAGAGAGGAAAGAGATTGCTCCCCGCGTTATTTAACAAAACAATTTTTATAATACCTTGCTATTAAAAATGAACAGGTGTAAATAATTTATCAGTGTTTAACATATTAATGTGTCTCAATTCGTTGTTTATCCAAATTACTGAAAGAAATCACTGTATTCATGTTTTTGTGA